>OZ018320.1:92776100-93506100 GCA_963969495.1 Ceratothoa steindachneri
TGTTTCAGGTGTGCTTCCGAGATTTGATGTTGGGATGGAATGGTTGTCTCGTGCAATTGAATTGAATGAGTATGTGAAAGGCCTGTATGAGGAGTCGCGATTCGTTTATATAATGTATGGAATGGCTTTTGGGGGAATAAGGCATTGTATGCATTGAATGGACTCCATCTAAGCCGGGCTGGTGCTGACGTGTTATGGCAGAGTTAGTTAGTGTGTTTATATCTTTAGAGGCGGGAAAGAGATAGAGAGGAAGGTATACAGGTTAAAGAGGTGCTTGAGGGATAGAAGGGCTACGTTGTCTTGATACCAATGCTCGTAATCTTATAAATAGGAAGGAAAGTTATTTAGTTATATTTTGATGAAGATATAGATATAATAAGTGAAATGGAATCATGGTTTAACGAAAATAAATTTAAAGACAATGTGAGTGAATTTGAACTACAGGGTTATGATATGTAAATTAGTCAAAGGAATGATAAGACTGGTTGATTATTTATATCAGAAATAGCATTTCTTCAAGTCTAAATAATTCTATAAAGCAAGGAGAAGTTGAGTCAATGTGAATAGATATTAGGGTCGGTAAAAATAGTATAATACACTTGGGAGCCTTTTACAGACCACCCGGAGAGACTGATTCTATTGATGAGATAATGATGAGGGAAATAAGTAAAGCATGTGAAGTAGATAGAGTTATTCTTGGTGACTTGAATTTAAATTATGTGGACGAATGCTTTGAAGATAATATTTTTACTCAATTTGTTAATAGGCCAACAAGGGGTGCCTATATATTAGATCTGGTTCTTTCAAATGATGATCACTTGGGTCAGGAATTGACTGTCGGGGAAGCAGTGGGAGATAATGATCATCAGATGGTTTTGTTTAAATATGAGAATAGTGAAGGGTAGAGCATCGACAAACTCCACGAAAAATCCAAATTTTTATAGGGGTGATTGCGATAAATTACGTATCTTGCTAATTAAAATTAGGTAGGATATAGATTTCAGTGGAAATAATACTTCTGTGATGTAGGTCACTTTTAAGACTATATTAAACATAGTCCAGGAGCAGTGTATTCCAATGAAGGCTATTAGGAAGAAATGTAGGAAGCCATTGTGGTGGAATCAGGAGATAACTATGAAAATTTCTGAGAAGAAAATGGCATACCAGAGATTACGAAGAGGAAGTACTCTTAACAACTTAAATCATTATAGGTCGACCCGAAATGAGCTAAATAAGATTTTTAAGAAGAGCAAAAGCTCAGCAGAAATTAATTTAGCTCAAAATAACAATAAAGATCCAAAAAAATTCTTTAGCTATATAATTAATATAAAATTTAACAGTGATAAAATAGGGCCTATTTGATATGAAGTGTTTTGGAAATAATCTGATGAGGAAATAGTAGAGGTTCTTAATTATCATTTTTCTTCAGTATTTACAGAAGAGAATCAAGATAGATTAATTTATGATAATTCTAGGTCAAGGGAAGTAGTGTTGAATACCATTAATGTGAACAAGGAAATAATTAAAGGACTTATATTGGAAGTAAATACTGGTAAAGCATTTGGCCCAGACAACATTCATTCTAGTTTACTCAAAGAATGGGTAGATAGTATTGCAGTAGCTCTTGAGAAGATATATACTAGATCACTAGATTTTGGAGAAATACCTAATGATTGGAAATTACCGAAGGTAGTATTTAAAAAAAAGGAAATAAAGAGGACCCGAATAACTTTAGACGATAAGCTTAACATATATAGCTTGTAAAATTCTTGAGAAGATTGTAAATAAGGAAATTTCTGACAAACTCGAGTCAGAGTGGTTGGTTAATAAATGATGCTCAGCATTGGTTTATAAGAGGTAGATCGTGTTTAACAAATTAACTGTATTTTATGGATTATGTAACTAAACAATTAGAATAGGGAGAGAATGTTGATGTCATTTACTTAGATTTTAGCAAAGCTTTTGATAATGTTCCACATAGGAGACTAGTTCTCAAATTAAAAATGCATGAGATATGTGGAAAAGTTTTGAATTGGATAGCTGAATAGCTGAAAGACAGGAAAGAGAGAGTTGTACTGAATAGGGTAAGGTAACAGTGAAGGGGCTTTTTCAGTGGCGTACCTCAGGGATCAGTTCTAGGCCCTTTATTATTCATAGTTTATATAAATGATCTTGAGAAGTCTGTAAGTAGCAAAGTGTCATTTTTTGCTGATGACACTAAATTGGTAGCTGTAGTCAAAGAAGTTCAGGGTGACTTTAAAGTGCAGAGTGACTTGTATAAGTTATTAGCTTGCGTTCAGAAGTAGCAGATGAATTTTAACCTTAAAAAATGCAATTATTAACATAGGAAGGGATGATAGGGAATTTAGCTATGAAATTGATGGGCATTGACTGAATTCAGTTGCGGATGAGAAAGACTTATGCATATTAGAAGATTGGTCACTAAAGTATCCGAAGAAGTGTGTTAAGGCAAAAAATAGAGCAAATAGGGTGTTAGGATACATTAACAGGAATGATAGCTACAAGAGTAAGGAGGTTATACTTAAATTCTACAACTCGTATGTCAGGCCACATTTAGAGTACTTGTAGGGGTGCGAAATGTATGAGAGAAATTCCTTCCAACTCGATAATATAAATAGCAGAAAAACTTACCAACAAAACAACGGAATTCGCCAGTCATGTGGCATAAACATCGGAAACGGAATCAAGAGGTACCTCGTTCGAAACTCCAGAGTCCAAATAAATTTTATAAAATCGCTTAAGAAAGATAACGATGATGAAGGACCAACTCAAGAAGAATACGGAAGCCAAGGAAAACGGAAGAAAACGTTAGAAGGGCCAACTCAAAGAAAGAGGGAAATTCAGTCAAGAACAAGAAGATTCGATAACAAGCAAGAAAAAAAAATCAAGTGAAAAAGCTAGATGAACAAGAATAAATAAATAAAGCTATAGTAAGGATTGCCCCCTATGTCCCCCGGGGGCCCCATATACTGTATACAATCATGGTCACCACATTTTAGACATGATATCAACCTACTAGAGTCAGTATAAAGGAAGGGAAAAGAATAATACATTCCCTGAAGCCCCTTGAATATGAAGTAGACTGAGGGTACTAAATAGTAAATAGGTTCTCATTTTATAGAAGGTGTGTGAGGGGAGATGTAATTGAGCATTTTAAAATCTGCTCTAGAATGGATAAGTTGGATTTTTGCAAGTTATTTGAGTTGGAAGGTAGTAATAGGACTAGGGGTCACGACTTGAAAATGAAAAAAAAAAACAGAGGTGCAGGATGGATGTTAGAAATTTATTTCACCAATATAGTGGTAAATTACTGGAATATTTTGCCACCTGAAGCAGTAGATAGTCCAAACTTGAATGTTTTTAAACGCAGATTAGATAATTATATGAGGAGAGAGGGTTAACTATATTTATTGTGGGGAGAGTATTCTGGACTCACTCCTGTGGATGTATTTTTTTTTATTATTGTATATAATGGTTGATTTGGATTTTAACAAGCCTTGATGATACTTTTTGTTTTTGATGTATTCCTATGGATGGTTCAAATTGTATATTGTAGATGTATAATCTGACACAATCCAATGAATGCGGAAGACTTTTGATAGTCATTTTTAGCTTTTATCATCCTTAAAATTATGTCATATTATGTTACAAGGGTTTATTTTCCCCTATATGTACTCAGTCACTTTACTCGTTTGGTGGCTGCACAAGATTTAGTTCTGCTATTGTTTCCAGCGATTCTTAATCTATATTAATTTTAATTGTAAAATGTTCAAAACCTTTGAAAGATGACTTCGATTTTTTTTTTTTTTGAGGGGGGATTGTTTTTTACAACATTTCTTTCTCTTGTGAATTAAATCCACCAATTTTGAAATTATTATAAAGAAAATGATTTTCAAAACAAGTTACCGTAAAATAATATTTTCTTCAATTGCATTATAGAAAACGAATAGTATGAGTAACTAATATTTTTAATGATTTATCTATTATTGTATAGGGACATGCAATTGGTACCTATTTACATAGTTTTATGATAGAATGTTTTTATTCCGATTTTTGGTAATTTTTGTTAATATTTACGGAGGGATGGTATTTTTTTATTAAATTTTTATTTTCTATTTTACCTGCCGCAAAGGCACGAAACAAGAAACCTATTCTTGTGAATCGGCGTGCAATAGACTCACCAATAAGTTTCACGAGTTAATATAACATAACATAATTTCACGGAGGACAAAAGCCACAAGGGCCTATTAAAGGTCATCCGTATACATCACCCCCCCCCACAACATAATATAACAGATGACAAAAGCCACAAGGGCCCATCAAAGGTCATCCGAGTCAAACGGCCTCTTTTTTTAAGGCACCCAAACTCCCAAGAAAACTACATCCAGAGGATTGCGTCCACAAACAAGGGTATCACCAATCAAGGCTTGTCAAGAACTAAATCATGCAGCTCTAGATAAATACAAACAATATTAATATATACAAAACTTAGGAACTATCACAACCTTCCCTCCACATAAACTCATCCAACCTACTCTTAAATACATTTAAATTTGGACTACCTACTACCCTCCGCGGCAATTTGTTCCAGAAGTCTACCACTCTATTGGTGAAAAAATATTTTCTTAAATCCAACCTACACCCTTGCTTTTTAATTTTCAAGTGGTGACCTCTACTCTGATTTCCATTATCTAACTCAAAAAACTTGCTAACATCCAATTTATCTATCCCAGAAAATTTTTTAAAGAGCTCAATCATATCCCCTCTCACACACCTCCTTTAGAACAAGAACAGTCTATCTATATATTCAAGGTGCCTCAGGGAAGGAATAATCTTTGTTGCCCTCCGTTGCACTCACTCGAGAAGGTTAATATCGTGTCTAAAATGTGGGGACCATGCCTGTATACAGTACTCTAGATGTGGCCTAATATAAGAGTTATAGAGTTTAAGAATAACCTCCTTACTTTTGTAACTGACATTTCTCTTAATGAAACCCAGCACTCGATTTGCCCTATTCCTTGCTCCAATACACTGCTTAGAAAACCTTAATGACTTATCTATTACTACTCCTAGATCTTTCTCATCCTCTACTGAGCTCAGCCAATGCCCATCCATTTCATAGTTAAATTCTCTATTATCTTTTCCCATGATTTGGTTAAATCATTCACCTCTGTAAACGTTAGGACATTAGTCTATAAACAATTATGATTATATACTGGATGTGTGTGCCCCCCAGACCCCCTTCCCTAATTTAATGAAACTCGGGATCATCATAGTGTGGTCTTCCCATTGTGTTTACCCCCTTAAATGTACTCAAAAAACATGAATCATTTTGGAACACGGACGAAATAGTACGTCCCATCGTTCGAGTCGCTAATCTACATATTTACCGCTGTCTTGATCCATACTTAATCATACATGCAATAGCCTCAGTACCATGATAAACATCAGCAACAATTTCAGAAAAAAAGACAATTGTGGACCAAAACAGCAACTCCTCCACCTCGAAAATTAGCGCCTCTATCCCTTTGATAAGCTTTGTAATTTGGTAACCTAAAATAATTCGAAGATAGATCCGATAACAATAACTGTTTCAGAAACCAAAATAATATGCGGCTTCTCCTTATTTATAAAATGACTAAATAAACTATCCTTATTTGAAATGCCATCAATATTAATATATACACACTTAAAACTACCCAGTTGACTGTTTCTGATGTTAGTACTAGACTTTATTAAGGAGTTGGCTGGGTTTTCTTGGTCTTGAGCATCCTTCCTCTTACTACCTCCCACTCGTGTGTTAAGGGCCTCGTAAGTGGTACGAGGCCCTATTCACTGATGATCTATATAGATCCTATTGCCCGCCTCAATTTGCCTCTGTGCCATGTGATAATCATATTGGGTTTTTTTTAAATTATTCACTGTTGGGGCACTCACAACATACTCAGGTAAACTGCTCCATTGATTCACAATTCTATGAGAGAATGTGTTTTCTCTTTGTTGTGTCATGTATCTTTGCTTGGAGAGTTGTTTGAATGGTTTCTTGTATCTGTGTTCACCTCTTGAAAAAAGTCAGCTGAATTTATACCTTAGAGTCTATTGATAATTTTAAAAGTTTTCATCATATCCCCACGGTTATGTCTGTCTTCTAGCTTGGGTATGTCCAGTCTCCGCAGTCGTTCCTCATAACTCAGATCCCTCAGGCTGTGCACTATCTTAGTTGCTCGGCGTTGTACTTTCTCTATCTTTTTGAATGCCCCTTCGTAATTGGGGTGACCACACCTGAACTACATATTCCAAATGCGACAGGATAAATGTTTTGTACATAGTGGCAAAAGCATTTTCAGTCCAGATACAAATACAGATGTAGGGTGCGCTAAATCCTGTGGTGCACATGGTGCCCACAATATATGTGCATGCTCTGGTGCACAGACAAACCCATGAACTAGTAATATGTACACTCAGCCAATGTAAATAAATTTATGTGTGAAACGAAACAAAAAGAAACTCAAATGAAACATTGTAACATGTAACAGAATATTTTAGCACCATTTCCATTTTGATTTCCCGAGAAGACCAAAGTTGCGGTGAAGAGGTAAACTGGGAATGAGACTAATTATTCTGTGGTTACGGTTTGGAAAAATAAACATTAAGAGAAAAGAAAAGGGAACCTTAAACTAGGTTAGCTCGATCGTAACGACACTCGCTGATCATCAAATTACAACCACAATATTATATTTTTATTTTTGTTAAGGAAGACGAAAAAAAGCATTTGGCCAAATTTCACCGTTTCAGTAAATTTTCTCACGAGAGAAAAAGTTTTCAAAAGTATTGTATATGTATATATATCTGTATGTTTGTAAATGTGTCCAAGTATAAAACGAGCAAATCGAGGAGGAGAGAGGATCATTAGAGAGAAATAATTCGAGAGAGAGCATTCGAGAGATTCGAGGAGCAGTTACACATATCGCTCGCGGGTCATACCAATCAAGTCATTTACTCTGCATTAGGAGAGAGCATTTACGCAACTGATCTTACATCAAGAAGAGTCTTATTAATTCATCGTACCAAAACACAAACATTAGGAGAGTTGTATTTAAACATCATCAAAGATAAGCTCGTGAAATCGATAATCAATCTAATTCGAACTCCTCCTCCATTTGCAACCCAAAGCCACTAAATAAATAGAACTGCAGTCTTCTTGTTTTCATCGCCATTTTGCTCGAAGGCAAAATCATATCAGAATTTCTGCTCATCGCCCAGCCAAAATATTCATCCATTACCTTTTGGAGTCGGGTAATAATTTCTCAGAACGTTATCTGGTTTAACGATCAACATTTCGCAACAATCTTATGGGGAGCGCAATAGCAAAGAGGATCACAAAACGAGGTGGAATATAAATATATCTGGTGACCAAGGAAGAGATCCTTTCATCTTCCAAGCGCCCCTCACCCCCTAGGCCTTTGCAACGGCAGCGCAATGACTTTAATTCCTATTTAGGTTTGGGGCGGGTTTCGGGCTATTTCGGAGGTGCTTTTTTTAGGTTTCCATAGTTATTCGATATATAATGTGTATTTTTCTACTTCTTCTTCACTTGTTGGATTGAACAAAAGCACTTTTTCCAATGTGGTGTCTCCTATAGTAGTATACTTTCTACGTATGTCTATTAGTCCTCACAGTTTAGTAAGAAGTGTCGTAATGTCTCTTGCTCTCCTCGGTTGCAGAGATCACATTTTTTCTCCTCTCCTCTAAACCTCTTCCTCCAATTTAGCTGCAGTGAGTTGGTTCTGCATCTAAACATTAGCTTGTACTTAAATGGGTTGTCATATATATTTTCTTCCTTGATTACCTTCTTATTCATAAAATATATACTCAGTGTTGATTTTCTCTCCACACCTAGCCTCCATCTCTCTTCTCCCCAATTCCTTTCTCTCTCTCCTTTATACTTTCTTCCTTCAATTGATTCAGTTATTCCATACTTCTTATATTAAGTTCTTTCATATATCGTCTTACTTTAATTAGCCATTGGTTTCCTTTATTATTTTTTTCATCTTCTCCAATATTTCTTTTAGTAAATCATTTATTTTCTTTCATCACATGTTTTGTATAATTCAATTTTATATTTATATCTCTTTCTTCCATTGTAGCACTTCCTATTTCTCCTCTTAATACCTATACTGCGGTGTAATTTGGAGCATCCAGCAAATGTCTCCACACTTTATTTTTTATTTTTGGTAGTTTTTCCAGTTCGGTTTTGTTCCATTTCACCACTGCCCCTCCTGTGAGTATGCGTGGTAGCACTACACTCTCCCAATATATTTTTCCTATTAGGATCTTGTTGCACGATCTCTCCATCACAGAGAATGCCATGTTTGCCATTTTTCTTGCCTTTTCAATTTTCTTTTCTTTATGTTTTTTCATATATTTCCTGTAATTATAATTCCTAGATATCTAATTTATTGAACAGCTTCTATATCATTGACCTTTTCTAACTTGGGTTCTTTCCGATTCATAATCATGCATTGACTCTTCTGTTTGTTGACGTTTAGGCCACACTCTGCAGATTCCTCCATATCTGGGCTTATCATCTGTGCCACCACTATTCTACTATTTGATAATATGAATCCATCATCTGCAAATAACAGCACTGGGATGTAGAATTTACTGCTTTTAAAACCCATATGGCTCTCATTTATCTTTTTAATAATGCTGTTTATAAGTAATACAAAGAGTAACAAGGAGTAACAAGGAAAGAAAGTACCCTAGAAGACCTTACCATCCATTCAAAGAGGGTACCTTTGGACTAGCAGTCAAGTGGGCATATCTCTGCTTAAATGCTTTACGTCTTTAAACGGGCACTTTTCAAGACCCTGTCTAGTCTTGACTTGAACTGGTCAACAGATTCACTGTTGAAAACTTTCACTGGAAGTGCGTTCCAACTACCGCAGATACTATACGTGAAAAATTTTCCACACAGATCGCGGTTGTAACGCTTCAGTTCAAGTTTAAAGCCGTGATTTCATGTTCTGTTCGAACAAGTGTAAAAATATCCCTGTAGACAACATTGTCGAACCCTCGAAGTATTTTGAAAACTTCAATGAGCTGACCACGCAGTCTACGGGTTTCCAGCGAGAACAGATCTAATTTCCTTAATCTATCTTCATAACTTTTATGTCTGATAAAGGGAATAAGTTTGGTTGCCCTGACTTGCACGCGTTCTAATCTCGCGATGTCCTTTTTAAATGAAGGACTCTAGAATTGTACGGCATACTTCAGGTGCGATCAGACGAGGGAGTTGTACAGACACAGTACTATCTCCTTGTTCCGATATCCAAACTGGCGCTTTATATATCCTAACATCCTTTGGGCTTTCTTCTCCACCTCAATACACTGTTTCGAAAACTTGAGGTCACTGGTGATAGTTACACCCAAGTCCTTCTTAGTGTCGGTGGATTCAAGAGCAGTGCTCTTAAGGATATAGGGTGATTAAGGATTTCGGTTGCCGATATGTATTACTTTGCATTTGTTTACGTTAAAAGGCATTCGCCACGTGTAAGATCACTCCCTAATCTTCCCAAGATCATCTTGCAGGCGGGCAGTATTTCCATCCTTTGCTACGTTCATACCAAGCTTGGTATCGTCGGCAAATTTGGAAATCTTGGCAACCATGTTACCGTCCATGTCGTTGACGTAGATGATGAATAGTAGTGGTCTCAAGACAGAACCTTGAGGCACCCCGCTGGTAACGGGCACCCACTCAGAAGCCTGTCTATTCACCACCACCCGTTGCCGTCTGCCACTTAGCTAGTTGTCCATCCAGACGTCTACTTTTCCCTCTATGCCCATCGCTCGCACTTTCCGAAGAAGGCGGCGGTGTGGTACCTTATTAAAGTATTTTTAAAAGTCTAAGTAGACCACATCCACCGCCTTGTCCCGATCGTGCTCACTGAAGAGGAAGTGGAAGAATTACACAAGGTTCGTCAGGCATGACCGTTGCCTTTGGAAGCCGTGCTGGGAACTCCTCAGTAGCAGCTTTGACTCTAAATACGACGTCATTTTGTCCACCATCATCCTTTCCATGAGTTTACTGACTATTGAAGTCAGACTAATAGGTCGGTAGTTCGACGGTTGGCTACGGTCTCCTTTCTTGAAGATAGGAGTCACCTCCGCTTCACGCCAGTCTCTAGGAACGCATTCGGTCCAGATTGACATGTTGAAGATTGCGCTCAGGTGTCGTGACACTTGATCGCGCACTTCTTTCAACACTTTAGGTAGAAACCCATCTGGGCCAGGTGACTTATTCGTCATTAGGTCAGTGATCTTCTTTTTGATTTCTCCTTCAGTGAAGTCCATATCCTCCAGCTTTTCCCTCGAGTAGAAATCCGCTGGCTGGGGATGGGGCCACACTCTTCAGTAAACACTGAAGAGAAGTAGTCGTTGAGGAGGTTAGCATTTTCTGCAGTTGAGTGCTTTAATGTCCCCTCCTCATTCTTCAAAGAGCAAATCGTTCGACGGATTGGTTTACGGCTGTTTACATATCCAAAAATCTCCTTGGGATTCTCTTTACAGAGTCTCGCCACTTGGAGTTCCTCAGACCGCTTCGCCGCCTTTATGCTGGACTTTACTCTCCTGGATAAGCTCCGGTATTCGTCAAAGTCACCCGAGCTCTTTGATTGCCTGTACACATTTCTCTTCTCCCTAAGCAGTTGGCCGATTTCTCTATTAAACCACTTTGGTTTAACAGAAGACCGACGGGAGCATTTCAGAGGGGTGAAACGCGATTAAAGACTCATGAATGTGGTTTTGAAACTGTTCCACGAGTCTTCAATAGCCTTCCACACTTCTAGCCTCGCGTCAGTTAGTTCAGCACGAAGACCTGCAAAGTCTGCTCTTCTCAAATCAAGCTTCCTCGATTTACTAGTTGCAGGCTCTGCCTTGGGGGCTTTGACTTCAAGTCTAATTACTCGGTGGTCACTGCCACCAAGCTTTTCGCAAAGAGAGAGGTCCTCAATGATGTCATCCTCAGAGGTAAAAACCAAGTTTGGGATATTTTCTCCTCGCGTTGGCTCTCTCACCCATTGAGTCAGGAACTCGTTGTTTGCGAACTCCAGGAGTAGTGCGTTCTCGCCACAGGGTTCTCTCGTTTCCCAGTCAAATTGTGTGCTGAAATCCCCCATGACGATACACACTCTGTCTTTGAAAAGTTCTCCTCGTAGATGGTACATATCTTTGTCCTTTTCAACGAGTTGGGCAGGAGGTCTAAAAAGCACAAGGGGCCTGTATTTGGTAGGACCTATCTCTAGGTCAACACCTAGTAGTTCATAGTCGGTTACGATATTGCAATCCATCAAGTTGAGAGTATCCTTGACATACAACATCACACCGCCACCCTCTCTGTCTGGCCTATCTATCAGGAAGAGCTAGAAACCGGGAATAGTGAAATCACCTTCAAAATCTCGGCTTGAGGTTTTATCCACGACTCCGTTATGGCCACCATCTCAGGTTCTTCTGTTGCTACGAGGCCACGGAGCTCAAGAAACTTGTTCCTGATTGACCTCGCATTGGACAGAAGAACTTTCAGGAAGTTCCCGAATGTAGGATTCCCTACTCTCTTCCGTTTCCCGGCTTGCTTGCTGGAGTGGTGCCATTCCTCTTTGCGCGACCTCCAAGAAGGTCGTTCCAGGAGTGACACGGGCGTACTGGCGTACGGCCGCCTTCACTCTAGGCCTGGCACTACTTAGATCAGTTGCGAAACTGTGCAACCTTGTCGTATTCCTCTGCTTACCTCTACTTCTCCAACTTTTTTTTCTTGGTCCCACATACAGCTCATTCGTTTATTCTGTATACATTGCTACTAGGTTGTCTATGATCATGGGGTTGCATTCATAATTTTTCAATATTTTTTCAATGCTTTCCTGTCTACTGAGTCAAAGGCTTTCTCGAAGTCTATGGCTGTCACAATAAGCTCATGTTTTCTCATTTTACTATCCTCTATACAGTATTTTAAGATAAATACATTATCCTCCAATCTTGTGCCTTGCGTTCCCCCCTCCACCACACACGCACACTGTAGAACATTTACCTCTCCTAATAATTTGATGTGTTCCAATTTTTTTTCTTTTATCATTGTTATGGTTACGATTTTAATCTGAGGTTTTTACCCCCGGATTTTGCGTTGTTTTGTTTGTTTAGTTTTATTTTGCGCTAAAATTTGGGAATTAGTACCTGACTAATTTTAGAGGGGAAAGGGAATGTGTTGGCTTTGTATTTTGATTGGTAGTGTTGGGTATTGGAATACCATGTAAACGTTGGATTTATATCATTGTCGATGAGTAGTCTGCTGCTTGTAAAGGATTTTGCGTGTCTTATGTCATTAAAGTCCATGTGCTCGAGTACAAATTCGGAAGGGACGAGCCGGTGTATGGTGTCCCGGATCTTCTTTGCTCTTTGGTGAAGCTGTACGTTTATGGGGGTCAACTCCAGTTCACCATGGAGCTCACTCTGTCTTCTCCTCTCTCTTCTTCGGGTTCTCGTTATAATTAGGACAGCCTTATTTTTAATCCTTTGCAGTTTAAGGACTTGGGTCTTGGGACTCTTGTTTATAGGGGCCGGGGGTACAAGAGTTTTGATCGAAGGCATGCATTGTAGATCTTCAGTTTATTGAAGGTACTCAGGTTTAAGAATCGGAAAAATTCACCCAAGTCTCTCCGTCCATTCGCTATAGTTCTAGCTACCTGTCGTAATCCGGAGTCCCAAAACCATGTCCTCCGTGCGGTATGGGATCCTTACACCCACCACATGGATGTATGCGAGGGTCCGTCGGAATGTGGAATTATCTGAAACTTTGGGGCATTGGAGGATATCTTCCATTTTCTCTCGAAAGAATTGATGTTTTTGATTTCTACTGCCGTTCTCCGTGCCATATAATTCACATTCCGATAAGGTGTCGTACCGATCATCCTGATGTCGTACGCAAATTGTATGTATAACGAGTCTTCTGTCAGAGGTTGGTGAAGGTCGATTGTGTAGATGTTAAAGAGCAAGAGACTTATACACCTGCCTTATGGCACCCCTGACTAGAGTTCGAACTCAGGGCGATTGAAGCCTTTAATGTGCGCAAACGCTTTTCTCTTCATTACGTAATCGCATAGTATCTTTTCCAGTATAGGATGGAGGCCCAGTTGTAAGATTTTGCATTGCATGCTTCTCCTCGATACTTTGTCAAAGGCTTTTTGATGTCTCGGAGTACCAGACTTGCGTTGCGTCTTTCAGCTTTTACTTTTGCTAACTTCTCGGTGATCATGGCTAGCGCCGTGTCCGTTCCTTGCTTCCTCCGGAAGTCATGTCGTTGGTTATGTAAATTGTTATTTTCGAGGAACAAGTTCACCCTGTTGCCGTTATCTTCTCAAAGACTTTTCCTATAAATTATAAGAGAGATATAGGCCTGAAGTTAGCTGGACTGTCCGGTGGCATACTGGCTTTGGGAATGAATATCATTTTTGCTGCCTTCCAGTGCAGTGATCAGGGAAGTAGCCACGTTCAGGCATGCATTCATGATATTCATAAGTTCCAGAAGGATGTTAGATGGGGCTCTTATAAAATTTCCCTTCCGTCAGTCATGTACGCCCAGCAGTAATTATACCGCTGAATCCCTCGATATTCCTTGCTTGCGATACATTATAATCCCGTCTTCGAAGTCTAAATCAAAGTTATCATTCTCTTCCGGAGATATCTTAAAAATAGATGCCCATAAGAGTCTGAATTCATCTTCGATTTCTTCAGCGTCCATAATTTCAGTGTCGTCTCGTCTGAGTTTTATTGATGTCTGTGTCTGTCCACCTTTTAGTATTTTTACAGTCTGTCAGAATGTACGTGAGTCGTTTCTAAGTTCAGTTTATCTATTAAATTGTCCCAAAGTACATTCTTTTGGTCCCTAATAAGTGTCATTAATTCATCTATGCGTAGTGATGTTGGAGCCAGTGAGGTTCCCTTCATTGATCCGTTCCCCATATTCCCTCGAAAGAGATTTCATTCTAGGGGTCCAAGAAGGGGCAGGGAGAATTTTATATTTACCTTGGGGAATGGTTTCCTTATCGTCTTTTATTAAGTGATCGGTAATTTTATCTAACTCCTCGTTGATCTCTTTTAAATTAGCATCAATTAAAGGGTCGGGAATGTAATTTTCAAGTTGTTTATAAGTATCCAAATTTGCTCGAGCATAGCTCTTGCATTCTGGGATGGGGACCTGAATAAGGAAGGTTGAAATTTGAATAAGGATAGCCTGGTGGTCTCTGGTGAGCACTATGTCGGGTTTTGTGGCTAATCTATGTGCAATGCATGTCGGGAAATTTCGTCCAATTCTAGTAATAATTTTCTGTCAATAAGTGTCTCAAGATTCCTGCCTGCCGGGTTGGTCGACGTATAATTTGAGGCAGCACTCTTAGCATTGAGGTCGCCGGCAAAAAGAACGGTTTTGTCGTGACCACAAAGCTGTAGGAAGTTGTGGAGGGGTAAGTACCGTCTTCTTGGGGATTGGTATCCTGTTTTCAGGACCAGGGGGGCCACTGTAATACGGACCTCCAGAGCGAGTTATGACTCATCGACTCCACTTATTGATCTGAAGTCAAGACCTCTTTTCACAGATATAGCACATCCGTGAAAACGTACTCCGCTGTTTTGTTTTTTTTTTGTTACAACTACGTAGTGAAAAAAATTTATCTTGACTATATCTATATTTATCCCGTGTTCTGAGATAAATACAACGTATAGGTAACATTGTCGTATTATTGTACCGTACAGTACTTTTTTCTTCTTCCAACTGATCGAGTTAAAATGTAATATTTTTAGCGTGTCTATTGTCTTGTTCATTATAGATTCCGGTGTGTGTTTGTGTTGTTTTCAGAACTTATTCTCTTACTAGCTTAGGTCCTTGTAGAGTGGTTGGTGGCGAAATTGTTTTGCCTGTTCGTTTTTTTCCTATATTCGCTGTCAGCGAGAGTGATAAAAGTTTCCAGAGCCAATTTAATCAAGCCTTGGAGAAAAGCCTCCTCGACTTCTTTTTCAATGCAGTCGTCCGAAGTGAATTCCCATTTGTATCTTCCAGATATTACTCCTTCCGTTACATCAAGGACAGTGATCTCCTTAGGGAAAGTGGACCTTTCAGCAGGGTATACCTTTAAGTTTATTTTTCTTGAATGATAAACGTGCCTAGATTCCCTCTTAAAATAAGAGGACGACCTCGGACGCCTTTGAGGCTGTGAAGTTTTCCGGGAGCGGGGCGATCAAGCCCCTCCCGAGGGTCTCGCAGTCTTAGTCACCGAAACTTCCATATCATTTTGTGTGTGCGTGTGTGTATTTGATTGTTCTGTATTTTCAGTGCTGTCTCGTTATTCTGTGCGGGAGTTATGGTGTTTTTCTGCCTCTGCCTGGATCCTGGGATCCAGGGAACCAGGAAAGGAGCTGGAGCGTTGCCGGGGCTGGGGAGCTTCTGGCAACTAGTCTCGCACAGGGGTTTGAGACTAATTTTAAGAATTTCCTCCAACCGTAGATTTTCAGGGAACCACATTTCCTGTATCCCATTGTGCGTCAGCATTCTATTAAGTTCTTTTGCAAAGGTCCCCGGAGAGGAGATATTTGTAATGGAGCATAAAAGATGCAACACATAATTTTGGTCGAGTTTTCATTCTCTTAATGCAGGTATGTTTTTGTTTTCCGTGATTCGGCAAACGGCAGCCTTTGCAACCCTTAGCGTACGTACTATTTACTTTTAATTCTTCAGCCTATCTTTTTTCGTTACCTTCCTTTTTTTAGCAGATCTTTTTTGATCAGGCATGCCATGGATAGCGTCTTATGCGCTCCTGCGCAGTTCAGGCACTTCAACGAGGTGTTATTACAGTCCCTACATGAATGCGTATTTGAGGAGCAAATATAGCACAAAAGAACGTTCCCACTGGAGCAGGTGGCCGCGGTGTGCTCCTCGTACTTACATCACTTGAAGCACATCTGGAGATCAATAAATTCCTCACGTTCGATCTGTTCAGGGCAGACACGGACGTTAAAGAGCAGTATACCTTCCTCCTTAGCCTTAACCGCTATCGCCGTATCACAAAAGACTATTTTGAAAACACGAGTGTATTTTTTGTACTTAATGATTTCAGATCTCTTCGCACAGGTGTGGTTCTTTTCCATGTCCACAAAAATTTCTTCTACGGTGTGCCTTCAACCCATGGATCGAGGCGGCGAAGAATGACAGCACTGTGAATTTTTATTTGCGGTGGGGTATGTGGTTCTAAGTTTATTGTTATTAAGCACTCTGCAGCTTTGGGTAAGGCGAGTGCTTCGTAGTCACCCTCCTTAGAGCAGATAGCAGCGTATCTGTAAATGAGTATCAATTAGTCGTACTAGAACTATCCCCAAATCACCATATATTTTTGCGAAGATACTCCCCGGTCAGGCTTGGGGCCATCGCAGGGGGTCTTTAGTCGTATCCGCCGGGTCTCTTTCATCTATTTTTCCATCGGCTCATATGAGTTTTGGGGGAAAAAAATAAAAGAGAAACCCTGCGGAATGAGCTTGTGTCGGTGTGTGTTGACTATGTGCGTGTGTGTATGTTAGAGAGTCTATCACCAAGTTCAAAAAAAGAAATAACTCCTATAGTATGTATATGTCTCAGTCTCAACCCAATAATATTTGCCACTAGCCACTTTACTTTAACGGAGATGTTTATTGAAAGTCCGACCAATGTTAGAGTGCGTCCGAGGGTGACTCGTCAAAGAGGGAGGAGGGAGTAAAGCAAGTTTAGTCCCTGCCACAGGTTTCGAAAGCGGGTGAAAAAATTCACACATATTAAAAGCACAAATCCGTGAATGGCAAAATTTCCCTTATCACTTGCTAAAACTTTAGCGATTGTTATCAACAACCTCGCGAGTCGCAGATCACAAATTCGATTTGTAAAAGAAGGCAAAAGCACAATTTATTTCTTCACCAATAGTAAGAGAATGCGACTTGTTGTTGTTTGTATAGGTTTATTGTGCAATAGCGATATATGATATATTAATATAGAAATACATATAAATACATAATGTAAGCATTACACAAAGCGGGGAGCCCGCCGGTGTCGGCGCGCAGCAAGGCACGGCGGAGTGTCTCGCGCGTGGCTTGTCTGCTGCTAGTGGGTAGCGGCGGTCCTCACCACCTGTCACCCGGCTGGGCGCGGGCGGCGATCAGGCCGGAGGGGGTGCTGTTCTCGGCACCTCCAGCAGCTTGTGTGTCCGTGTGAGGTGGACCATCTGGGCGGCTCTTGCCTCTCGCGCACTCAGTTGGGCGCCTCTTGCAAGGTGAAGGGCTGGCGCTGGCGCTGGCTCTGGCCTGAGGTGGGCGGTGGCTGGGCAGGAGAGGAGGTCGTGCACCAGTGGGCGGCGGGAGCGGTCGCCGCAGTGTTCGCACTTTCCTGCCACAAAGTCGGCGTGCAGCTCTTCCCGCGTGGAGTAGCCCAGCCTTACACGCTGCAGCAGCACGCCGTTCGTTTTGGGCTGCTGGTAGGTTGGTTCCAGTGTGCGATAGGCTTCGGCTGCACCATACCACGCGGCTTGCTTTTTGGTCGCCTCCCATTCTTGGTGTTGTTGGTGGGCATTATGGGCGGCCATGCGCTTGGCCTGCGCCTTGAACTGCTGCAGGCTGGGGCGCACAGTCCAGGTAATGGTGGGGTCGTGTGCGGCTCGCTTGGCGGCTTTCGTCAGCAGCCTCGTTGCCGCGCACACCCACGTAGCTGGGAATCCAGGGGAGTCGGACCCTCCTGCCCTGCGCTGCCAGGTCTTGCAGGGTGCACATGATGGTAGTCGTGAGGTGGATGTTGTCCCTGTCGTGGGCGTGAGCGTCAGCGTGCTGCAGCGCCTGCAGCCCCGACCGGGAGTCCGTGTGTATCACCACAGTGGCCTTCCGGCGGAGCAAGGCGTCCTGGATTGCTACCAACTCCTTTTGGAGGGTGGAGCAGTGTTATGATGTCATCCACGCCCGCGTCAGACTGCTCGTGACGAAGGCGGCGCCGGACCTCTCACTGTTGGGGTCGACGGAGCCGTCGGTGAAGAAGACTGCGCTGCCAGGCTGCATGTGTGGGCCCGTTCTTGGTCCTGACTATATAAGGTCCCACACTCCCCGAGACGGGACGGACGTTTAACAGCTCTATGCCTGGTGTGACCTGCTTTTTCGCACATCTTCTTCCTTTTGCCTTCATTTCTCCCGGCGCCCTGTGGCTTCCGGGGATGAGCTTGAGGTCGACCAGCAGCAGGCTTCGGCTAGTCCCGCCGACATCGGATCTTCCAGAACCTACTCCAATCGCAGAAACTCAAGACTCCGGGACCTGTTCAGGGGAAGGCAGCTTCAGCGCTGGCTCGAAAGAGAGCTCTACGCGCTACATCCTCCCCGACCCGCCTCGGAGCCTCGCCAACTCACCG
Organism: Ceratothoa steindachneri; assembly: GCA_963969495.1. NCBI lineage: Eukaryota > Metazoa > Arthropoda > Malacostraca > Isopoda > Cymothoidae > Ceratothoa > Ceratothoa steindachneri. The sequence goes on from OZ018320.1 coordinate 92,794,574, forward strand.
GCGAGAGAGAGGCCGGAGGCTCGCCACGCAAGGGGTCCGTCGCCCCCTCCGGTGCAGGCTCTTCTTCACCTAGACTTGGGGCCCCTCTCTTATGTACTAGACCCAGAGACCCCCAGGTCGCCCAGTCGCCCGCCACCAGTGTATGAACCCGCCCTCGAAGAAACTACAAGGGCTCAGCCGGTAGATATAGAGTGCTACGCCCACATTAGGTGGGACGTAATACTATTGCACCTACGCCGCAACTTGACCTCCGCAACTTGACCTCCGCAACTTTCAGAGCACGGGACCGAATCGAGATAGAACTTCTCCTCGCTCTCTACCCGTTCCGGCTGAGCATCCCGTCCGCGACATACCACACACTTCATCAGCGCGTCAGATTGTTTTACACCGTGTCGCTCCACGGCTTGTCTGCGGCCTTGGTTGACACCCGCCTCCAAGCCGCCACCGAATCAGGAATAGAATATGATTCGCGGATCCTTAACCGCTCCACAGCAGCCAGACCTCCCCCGGCATACGGGTCTTGGTACCGAGGTTCAGCACCTAGACGAGTTAGGCGGCGACGCCCTGCGGGTCGGTCTCGACCGGGCCCGCAGGTTCCTGCAAGACGTTAGGCAAAACGTCGGCTGGCAAGCGGAAGTCCGAATAGCACGTCATCGCCGTCGCATCGGCCTCAATCGCCGCTCCCTTTCGGACACCTCAGAAGAATTCCGCTCACTCAGCCCGGGAACCCCGCCTTACTTCCCCAGTCCGGATCCCACCCTCGACTCTTCGGCTACAGGCTTTACGATATCGGATACCTCGTCAACTCCAGAATGGATCCCCTGTGATAACAGCAACCTGTTCGGTACTCCCCAGTGCGCCCTTTCCCCAGTGCCTATTCCTCCCATCGTGTACGATGTGTTGAGGCCAGTGTCTGTGATAAGCTCTGTGAGCAGTGATGTTGAATTTATAAGCTCTGTGAGCAGTGATGTTGAAATTCGTAGTGTTATTACTAATCCGCAAGTGATAGAACTTCGTGACCCCACCATCACTATCTCCCCCCCCCCCTCTTCCGGAACCCGGGATCGTCTCTTTCTTTGAGGCGGCCGCCACCGAGCTCGGTGCCCTAGTTATCCACAACACCCTCCACGTCGTGCTGGAGCACTCTGGCAACCCGACAGGCTACAATGCAGTCCACCCTGGTGGTGAACGACACCAGGCGGGCATCGCTCTGCATGACACAGGCACTGCACCACCTCGGTGCCCCCAACATGGTCCTCATAGCGGTGTTTTGCACCACCTTCAGGAGCTGCTGCTGCTCTCGGGGTAGGGCTACAAGAACCGGTGCACTGTAGTCAACCAGGGAGCGCACTGCCTGCAGATAGTAAAGGCCGAGGACGGGGAAGGTTGCACCAGCGCTCGGCCGCGTCATGGCCCTCATCACGTTGAGCCGGGCCTGTGTCCGTTCCCTCAGGTGCGTAAAAGATAGCCGTTTGTCCATCCACACTCCGAGGTACTGGTAGGAGTCGGTCCAGGCCAGCTCGACTCCCTGGACGCGCAGCTGCTGGTCAGCAGGCGTGGAAGTCTTGATGGCCATGGCCCGGGATTTCTCTACCGGGATTTTGAGCCCCAGCTCTTTGCACTTGACAGTGATAAGGTGGAGCGCCTCTGAGCCCGCGCGAGCTTGTCGCCACGCCCGCTCACGACAAGGGACAGGTCGTCGGCGTAGCTGAGAAGGATGGTTCCTTCCCGATAGGGGAGCGCCACCAGCTGCTCCATCAGCACGTTGAAGAGGAACGGGCTGAGGATGCCGCCCTGGGGCGTCCCGTTCTAGAAGGTCAGGTAGTGAGACTTGTGACCCTGGAACTTCACACGGGCCCGGCGCTGGTGAAGGTAGTCCTGGAGCCAGCCCAGCAGTCTCCCTCGGATGCCCTTCCTCACAAGGGCAGCTAATATGGCGCGGGGGCTCGCTACCTCGAAAGCCTTCTCGAGGTCAAGAAAGACTACGATGGTGGGCTGGTTGTTGGCTTGAGCCAGGAGGGTGATGAGGCAGTTCGATGTGCTCACCCCCCTGGTGTATCAGAACACGTGGGAGTGAAGGCTCCCCACACTTCGCTGTTAGTCCAGTGCAGCTCAGGAGGGAGATTGGCCTGAATGTGGTCGGGCCTTTGGCTTGGGGATGGGCTAGATGTCGGCGTCCTATCAGGAGGGCGGCAGACGGCCTGCCAGCTACGACACGTTGACAAGGGTCAGCAGCGTGGCGTCCCCAGAGGTCCTAGCGTGTGCCAGCATGGAGTACCGCACTCCGTCGGCCCCCACCTCTGTGTCACGCCCACGCTTCGCCCTGGCCAGCTCCTCGAGCGTGAAGGGCTTGTCCGTCGAGTGCGACTGGCCCCGTGCCTCCCTGACCTCCTCGTCGCGCTGTACTCATAGCTGCTGCTGGAGGTGGTGGGTGTGGGGAGGGAGCTGCTCGCTGGAACTCTTCGCTGTGAAGCAGTTCACCAGCCGATCTGCCTCTTGCTGTGGGCGTGGGTGGGCGGCTAGGCGGGTCAGGGAAGCGCCTGAGGCCTTCCTGAAGCACCCCCACAGCTGGTCGAGGGAGGTGTGTTCGCTGAAAGAGGCGCACCACTCCAGCCACTTTGCCTCTCTGGCGCTCAGGGACACCTGCCGCCGCGCGGGCCACCACGTCCTGCAGGAACCGCAGGTTGGTGGCGGTCGGGCGCTTTTCATACAGCCTCCTGTGGACGTTTACGCGGTGATTGTGCTCCCGCATTATAATGCGGCGTGGCCGCATCTGCTGCACTCTCTATGGCCGCTGTGAGGTCACTCTCCTGCTGATGCAGGTCCATGGGCGGCACGTACGTGGACCACCACTCGTCCATGGCGGCTTGGAACTTAGCCCAATCCGCCCTCCTGACGTTCCGCTGCGGCGGCGGGAGAGGAGGAACTGGCGGGGCCATAATGAGGGAGGTCAGGGTGGGGTGGACCTGCTAAGTGGCGCCGGGCTGTAGGTCACATGACACCAGCGTGAGGTCGAGCCACCCGCCATGGACGTGCGTGGCTTCCCCGGTGTTGAGGAGGCGGACTTGAGGGACTCCTTCGAGCAGGTCGGCAAGGTAGCGCCCAGTCGCGTTGGTGCGTGACACAGAGTAAAGCACGGGGTGATGGGCGTTGAAGTCGCCCACCACAAGGAGGCTAGAGTGGGATGCGAGGGAGAGCAGTTCTCCTGCCTCCAGCAAGTGTCGCTAGCTCCTGTATGCGTTGTATACTGCGAGAATGAGGAGCCCCAGCTGCAGCTCCAGTGCCAGGACCTCCCCGCCGTCCCCACAGTGCACGGGTGCGGCGATCCTCTTGTGCAGGATGGTGTTCCGTATGAGGGCTGCACAGCCACGCCCATTTCCGTCGCCAGCCGGCGTGAGCGTCTCCTGCAGGAGAACCAGGTCCAGGTCCTCCTGGAAGACGGCTTGCAGCACCTGGTGTTTCTTAGAGCGGAGGCCCTGCACATTCGACTGCAACAACGTGGGCTGGGTGGGTGGGGCTATCACTCCGCGCCTCCATCTTGGTTGTGGGCGTGCGGTGGATGGAGAGGGTGTTGGGTGGGAGCCCTCGGCGTGTAGATGATGGTGGGGGCTGGAGGGCGCCCCCTGTGATGGCAGGGAGCACCTCTTCGTGGAGGAGTGCGTCGAGGTCCTGCTTGGTGGGGGCTGCGGTGCCCTGTCGGCGGTCAAGCAGCTTTTTCACAAGCCGTACCACACACGCGAGGATGACGTCCACAATAACTCTGCCCTCCTCGTTGAGTCCCTCGCCGTAGCCTAGGGGTCCACGTCGAGACCTTGTCGGTGGTTAGGCATTGGGTAGCACCGTGGACTGCTCCTCGTCTGGGCGGGCGCGGCGGGCCCGACGCCTGTGTCCCTCCCTCCTCTGTGGCTTGGGGGTCCAAGGAGGCTGGGGGCTGGGTGGAGGTGTGAGCGGAGTTGCCGGTCTTGCGTTTGCTGGTCCCCCCTCTCGATGCCCGCCCCTCCCCCTCCCTGACCTAGCCTGTGCCGGGCTGTTGAGGGGTGGAGGTAGGTAGGAGGCCCATGCCGGCCTGTTAGGTGTTGGCGCGGGGACAAGGCGTCGGCTGTCTTTTTGATGGGGGGGGGGGGCTACGTGGTTCCCCCTGCTGCTGCTGCCTTTGTCGCTGGGGGGTCCACGTGGTTCCATTTTCTGCTGCTGCTGCCGGTGTCCCTATGGCATCCTGTTCATGCGCTCAGGGCCCTTCACGTTCCACGCGTGGTGCCTCTTGGTGCAGTTGGGGCATCGTGCCGTGGTGGCCTCGCTGGCCTTGTGGCGACCGATGCACTGCTTCGTCGGGTGCGCTTGGTTACACACGCCGCACCTGACGGGTTGTTGGCACGTGGCCTGCAGGAGCCCGAAGCGCTGGCACTTGTAGCACCTCACAGGCTCACCCTGGTAGGGGCGCAGGGCGTAGCGGCCCCAGCTGCCCAGGTCCAGCTTGGGGGTTGCGGCCCCTCGTACACTAGCAAGATCTGCCTCGCGGGGACCTTGTCTCTGTGCGCCCGGAGCCGTGTTGCAGAGAGCACGTGGGGGTGGGCCTCGACAGCCTGGAGGGAGAGATTAGTGGGGTAGCGCTCCAGCACCACCTTGTTCCTCCTCACGCTGGGTCGAGCAGGATCACTCGGTCCCCCTCCTCGGTAAGGCGGCGCAGCAGGGCCTCCGACCCATCGTCCTTCGGGGTGAGGACGTATTCGTTGGTGAGAGTGGACCGAATGGGTGTGCGCTCTCCAGCTCTGTCACCGTCTGGTAGGCACTGGTAGTGTTCTCCTGGTGCACCATTTTGAACTTGGGCCGGGGGCCTCGTCGGGAATGAGAGACTGTTACCCAGCCTGCCTCATTCTCCTGCTGGGCCTCCTCAGTCTGGGGGCTCTTGTGGATGACGTGGCGACTGCTTTCATCGCTAAGGGCCTCTTCTGCCTGTGAGAACTCCGGCTCCAGGCTTTGGCGGTCCTCTTTGGCGTGGAGGTCTCCGCCGGTGACGCTGAAGGAGAGCGGTTCAAAGTTTGCTTCACCGATCTTCCTGGGGTGGCTACGCGCGCCGACCCTTGCGCTGAACAAGTCACTGCTGGCATGGTCACTGCCTTTCGCTCACCACGTGTTCATAGCGTGATCTTCCGTTTGTATACATGAATCGTCAAGTTTTACTCCTTATTTTGCTCTCTGAATTGTTTAACAATGTCCCAAATTAGGCTTTCGCCTTTGTCTGGGCCGAATTCACTGAATTTAGGATAAAGAAAATTAGTGTATCATGGAGCAATTGCACAACACATGTATCCCGCATGGACTCTAAACGGACAATGAGAATGCGACTTGCTTCCGGTAACTTTTTACATAAACAGCTAGCAAGCAATTTAATAAGATTAATTTAATTTATTGGTTTGACAAAAATGGGCCCAATTCAGAGCCTTTAAATTAAAATAGAAGTTTTTGTAGATAAATTTATAGTATTTTTTTTATTTTAATTGCATGTATCTTAATCTTAACAGAACAAAAGCAAAGCCATTGTATTAATTGTTTTTCAATGAGGTTAAAGTTATTTGATGGCTGTTTTCAATGTTTACTTAGCGGACATAATGGTATCTAGAGACATGCCTTAAATGGTTACCAAATGCCACCATTTCTCTCCTCTTTATGCTTAATGTATAACTTTCTCCTTTAAATCATCGATTAAACTCGATTTAAAAGAAATATATAGAATAAATGGGATAGTAATTGTTACCTACAGAGTTTAACATAGATTTTACAATTACTGAACAAAAATTATTATACTCCAGTCTTTCGTTTCTTTTTAAGATGGTTTTAAAGTTTGTTGAATTATAAAGGAAAGAAAAAAAATTGTTAATCGTAAAAATAAGGAAGTGATTGAGAGAATGGAAATAATTTGGAAAAATATGACTAAGCTGTTTATAGTCTTGAACGTTAGGAGATATTTGATTTATAATCTCGAGGGGGTTTATTATTATAGAGTCACTTAATTACATTTTGGCTCGAGCTATGAAATTTAGGAAAACGAGGTTCTAAATTTCAGAGCTTTGATTAAGTTTATCTTCGTTTCTTTAAGTGATATAGCTGTATCTTTTTATCACTCGGTATTATCTTTGTAATTTGCATCAATTAACCTTAGTTATTGCTATGCTTGCTCAGAACCTACCAGCTTAGGGAACAAACACACAAAAAAATCCGTTCACTTGGCCGTTGTCCATTCGGACGTTTCTCAAAAGATAGGTAATCAGTAATCACTATATGGAAATGGTATTCTTTTTAAAGCACTGATCCATACGGATTCTCTTACATCAAATGTTATATTTTTGGTTCAACGTATGAAGCCCATTATAAGCTCAGTTGTGAGCTGTAACTGAGTGTCCTATTACATCTTACGATGTGATCCTACAAAAGAACCTTATATCGTCGTTAAATTTGCATCACCATTTTATATATATTTCTTGAATCGGTGCAATGAAACATTTTTTTCACTAGGCTTATGACGTCAGAGCAGCGGCAAATAATAGATTTATGTATTGGAAAATACTATTTTCAAGTGCTAATAACTTAAAAACTAGTGCTTTTCGCGCCAAAGAAAGCGAAAGACTATCAGATAGGCTTGTGAAATAGATTGAATGTATTAAATAAAAAAATTCGAGTTGTTAATTTTTAGAATTAGTAGAATTTTGCTATTATTACGACTTGTATTTTTCAAGCTTTTCAAAGTTTGGTAATATTGAATAAAAGGGGTACAGGTATTTTCGGCTACTAAAACCCGTAATAATTCATATCGTTGCAATAGTTTACTAGGATTAATATTTCGATTGCTTAAAGAGTCTATCACACTTTATAAAGTCACAAAATGACAAATTTCAACGCTATTCTGCGCAAAAATTCTATTACGACGGTATATTTAAATGCTGTGAGTGAGACTAAGTTAGGGTCATTCGCGCGTTTCACGATTTGTTTGCGATTCTTTGCCCCGCCCCCAACACAATATCCTTTTCCTTATGGAAACCGCGTGTCAAGACTGTGGTTTGAATGTTCGTGATCTAACCTTTTTGTGTGCCATAAATCGAAGTTTATTAACTTCCCTTTTAATATAAAGTGATATAAAAGAGGTGCTGTGGCAGACTTGCGAAATGCAGGTTACTATTAGTGAACAGTTTTATTTTCGTTGTGACAGAAACGTAATTTCCCGAGGTAATCAAAGAAATGTCTAAAGCGTGGTGCATGTTTAAAAAACGGTTTTTGCAGGTACTTTTGCGAACGAACACTTTCCCCAGGAAAAATCTTTTGGATTGTATATTGGTTTGTGTGCGAAAAACTGGCCTGTACTGAATTATAAGAACAGGTAGCGGTCTCGGCTAAAACCTTAATCGACTAGTTTAGTTTTTCTCGGGAGGGGGATAATTCATTATTTCAAAAGGCGCTCGGAGGAATTCGGCGACCCAGTGAAAACGATGAAAATAGACGAAGTCAAATTCTTGAAACCGCAAGACCTTCGAGGTGTGTTATCAAAGGTGTGTGGGTTTTTTGTGCTTTGGAAAGTGAATTGAAAAGAAATTTTATGGTGACGATACACGATCGAACTAGTGAAAGTCTGATTCGAGTAATCAAAGAGTGGGTTTTGCCTGGAAACCATATTATATCAGATTGCTGGGCCTCCTATGTAAAATTTTTGGTTGAGGGCTACAAACACTCAACTGTTAACCACTCTTAGAACTTTGTAGATCCATAAACAGGAGCCAGCAGACAAAATAGTGACTGGTAGGGGAAGGGTGCGAGAAGGCGAATCTCGAAATACGGGAGAAAAGAAGACCATTTCAACGGTTACTTCGCAACCGCACATTTTGTGCGGAAATTTACAAGTTAGAAGAAGCGCTTTCACTAATTTCTCCTAGCCGCTCCGAATCTCTCCCCACCCCAATGAAGTAAGCTTTTTCTCTCTTGTTGATTAGGTCAGGTTTGTTTAGGTTACTGAATAAACAGTGAATTATTTTACGTTCTGATCAACAATGTGTAAGGTTAGAAGTAGCAGGTCATCTAATCGCCAGCAGATCTTCTCAGTAAACATGGTTAAATAACTTACTATTACTATCCTTCTACATCTTATTTAGGAAAATAAAAATGAATTAATATTCACACACAAAAATATAAACGCGCGAGTCTAACTTAAGCCATTTCAAGAGGGCATCCTACAAGAATTATTGCGTTGCAGCTTCGGGTTGAAATATCGCCTTTTTATGACTATATAAAGTGTGATAGACCCTCTCTGCCATCGAAATATTACTTCTAGGACACTATAACAACAATATCAAGAAGTATTGCAGGCGTTAGTAGCCTAAAATACATGCGCCTCTCTTATTCAATATTAACCAAATATTAATATTTTAATAATTTTATTATACATGCCTAGAAAGCAAAATCCAATTGAAATTTTAGATTTTCAAAGATGATGGAGGATTGTTGACCAATCTGAGAGTTAACTGTAATGCCCCCTTTTCCGTTGACATAATTATAGTTTAATTTTAAAAAAAAATGGTGGACAAAGATCCCTAGAGTAATAATAATAATAATAATTAACGGTTTATTCCAGAAGCTGGCAGCCATTTGGCTGAATGACATCTTAGCGCTGTTCAAAGATCCATTGAGAACAACCCTCGGTTAAACCTTTCAGTAGTGGCAGAAAGCATCAAAATCAGCCAAAAAATGAACTAATTATTGAAAGTGAGAGTTAGCTGAGTGTTTTGGAAAAATCAACTATGAAAAATATATTTCCGTTCTTAAAGATGGACGTCTACCAATGTTTACAAATTGTTAGCTTTAAAAAGAAGGCCATTAATTCATGGAAGATGGAGCTCCCTGCCTTGCTGCAAAAAAAGGCAGAAGAATGGGAGGACCAAAATAGCCTCAAACGACTTTCGTGGCCGAGTCTGTCCCCTGCCTTGAACCCAATTGAGCACGTGTGAGGAATAGTAAACAAGACTACGGAAAAAGTAAAAATAAAGAACACAGTCAGTATTGCTGAATGCCATGTGACAAACATAGTCGGAAATACTACAAACTGTAATCTAAGATCTTATTAATTTTTACTTGTTTGTCTCGTAATTCAAATGAAAAGTCACTCAAAATAGAACGGTCTGTAAATATGAAAACTAATAGGTATTTCTATTTACTTTCAACAAATGGTGTTGGTGGCATCTGGTGATTAAACACTATCCCTGCATGAGCAAAAAAAGTACGTGATTAGCCTCTGAAAATGCTCTATGTTCAGCTAAAACGTGACGGTATTCTCCCAAAAGCAACGTGTTTTCATTCTTGAATATTATTTTTTTCAGTGAGGTCTTGTGCATAGGTGTTTAAGGACAATATCCTGATGGCCCCACAATCATTAGATGGAAATTTCATCAGTGATTGTTCGTGTTTGTGATAATGGAATTATGCACGATAGGAAACGAAGTGAAAGACTCTCTTTGCTAACAGAGATATGCAAAAGGGTTACACATGCGTCTCAATCGACCTTATTTTTACATTCCGCTATCGATAATGGTGCCCAGACGCTATATCAAGAGGAGCATTAAGCCTTAGGTAAAATTTCCAAGCATTATTCAGCTTTATTTCAATACAACCCACTTCTAGGAAGGGGGATTGACTTACGCTCCTTTCGTTCTTCCTTTTTCTCATCCCCATTCTCCCTACACTCATCTATCTTCTCTGTAAGTTGTTGGTGTGTGATGGATATACTTTTCTTTAACAACAACCGGGACAGGTGATATGTACCAGAATCTCATTGTACAGTTTGTCACTTCATCAAGAAGATGAGCGTTTTTGCTCGTTTCAGCCAGACAGTGCCATATGCCCCACCTTAAAGGAAACGATGTCCTTCTTACAAGAAATTTTCGATGGTAGACAAATTTCCAAATCATTGTGGCCTCCAAGGTCGCTAGACCTAACAAATTCACACACTAAACGAACCAAAGGACAACATTGAAAATAGAATAGTAAACGTAAATGTTGCGACCCTTTGTAAAGTGTATGTTAATATGGTAAAAATGGTAAGAACATATATCCATGATAAAGGGTCTAACTTCCCATATATGATCATGAACTACTTCTACTTTGAAAACACTAAACATATGCACAGTATATCATGTCTGAAATCTATATGTGCAGGATACAAAGTACACCAATAAATGAAATTTGAAGTCTCGGTAACATTTCTTTGGAATCCATTTCTTTGTCAAGAAACTAATGCCCGTATAAAAGACCGTACAAAATGCTTCTTAGATTTGTCCAAATTGTTCCAAATATGGTGTGTTTAATTGATTATTGTAGCAATTACTCGGCCTTTTTAGGCGACAAAAATGGTCTTTGTGTGCCATATGAACTGACTATAGGAGAACATGGGAATATTGCTTTATCTTTATTATAATAATTTCATTGAAATAAGGTTACAATAACTTGGGAATGGTGGAGTGAGGTGGTAGGCATTTGATGAGATTGCTTATGTATCTGTTTTCAAGATATTTGACAGAAGAATTCGGATCAGGCAAGATGATGATAATAATAATAAATTTTAGTATTGGATTGAAATGCTCGGGAGTCAGTTTTAGATAGAATTGTTAAGGGATATGAAAATTGGGTTCTTGATTGCAATATTAAAAGAAAATCAATGGTTCGATCGCAAAAAATAACATTCTTATTCCCTGACGTGGAATCCATCAGCAGAAGGTGTTTGGTGCGATATTAAAGGACCTACATAAATGTTCAACATTTGCAACATGTAAATGAAGTTGTCGAACCAAAATTATCTTCATTGCTCAACCGATATGATGTCCTCCTTGATCACAATATACGACCTCACGTGTCACGTTTGACTCCTAAAAAAAAAAATATAATGCGTTAAGTTCAATTTCTATCTATTTCGTCACAACGGGATAATATATTGCTCTTTATCAATCATAATATTTTAATTATTATGTTTTTATGATTTTAAGTAGGTTGACGTTCTCTTTCATCAGTTATCGAGTTTATGAAGACATATAATGAAGGTAAAAACAGTTCAAAATATATCAGAAAAATATATCAAATATATCATTTAAAAATATATAGTAAAACATTAATTATCTTGGATTTTGCAAAGTTGTTTCGAGACGAAAATGTGTTTGTTTGGCTAAATTGAAACGTCTATTATCGAATATGTACGTATTTTTCTCTGAAAATAAGGATTTCTAGAGATACTCTATCTGTGTCTATAAGACGTTCGATCTGTTCCTGCGACCGCAGTGGTTCTCTCATAACTGCCGGGCGCGCGCTGTTAAACGTTTACTCATTGTAAGTATATTATATGTTAGGGAGAGTGCGTAACTCTCCTGAATCTACCTTCACCGCACAAATAATAATAATAAATCAGCCGCAGCGAGTAAATATACTTTTGTGCCACAATATTAGAATTTTAAACAATTTGCATCTGTATTAGTTTGCGACATGACTTTTTATCCCGGGCAACGCCGCGTACCTGTTAGTTCTCAGTGAACGCTCATTTTTACGCGATACCCAAACTAAGGGCTTCTGTTTACTTTGTCAGTAAATGTCATAATTTGAAGCTGGAAGGGTTTAATACCCCTCAATAGGTTGATATAGGTTAGGTTAAACCCATTCTTACACGAAAATTAGCCTATCCTAACTTTGGTTACCCTTTGATCACTGGTAACCAGATTGTTAACTTCTTGGTTATTTTCTTACAATATTGCATGATAAAATAATAATAAAAACATCAAATTAATTGGATGGATATTTATACGAATTAAAGTACCCCTTCTATACGTTTCTCGTACCAGACACCCCTATTCCATACATCCCTCAAAATTGTAAAGGTGCAAAAAAAAAGAAATTAGGCCATATAAATAAAGGAAAGCTCTAGAAATGTGATCCTCTCTTATAATCGATGGTAATCTGCATTTTTGTAAATTTTTGTAATATCGGTTTGTGGAAAATGTTGAATACTTTTGAAAAATGTTCCGGTATTGTCTAGATATTTTTAATGAAACTTATAAAAGAAACAATTCCATGATCAAAATACATTGGCGCTTACTAAAAAAAATCATGCTTCCCTGTATTAATTGGGTTTTGGGGGGATTAATTGAAGATAAGGCACCTAAATTCGTTCAATTCAGGAATAAGCACCTCGAGCAACCTCATTTCAAGAATAGGCACCTGGCCTGGAATCTCTTTAATACCTCCTATTGATACTATTGCTTCACCTGACCAAACCTTAAACTCTCTGCACCAATCATTACTCGCCTGCCTTGATGTGCACGCAACCCCTTATCACTCCTTCTTCAAATCGCCATCACCGCGCCCCTTGGTTCACCATGGAACTCCTTCGTTCAAGAAGGTCCTTACGTGCTCATGAACGAGCTCCCCCGTAAAGCACGCTCCCGTGGGCAGGACACGACCTCCCTCTTACTTGTCTATCACCTTGCTACCTCGACTTATTCTTTCAAATTAAAATCAGCGCGCGAGGATCATTCACGCAAACTTTTGTCTGAGAGCAAGAATGACCCTCGGACTATCTTTCGTCTCCTCTCTCATCTTTCCTCGCCTAGCCCCTTTTCCACCACCTATTCCCCATCAATCCCTCTACTCTTTCTAAATTTTCCTCTGATAAAGTTAGTAACTTTCGCGCCGTACTACCCCGGTCGTCTGAACAAGCCCATGCTGTTCTCCCCAACCATACTCCATTGCCGCTTAACGTCCTCACTCTAGCGTCCTCGGAGGAAGTAACTGCACTGATCTCACGCTCTAACAAATCTGGATCCCATACGGACGTCTTTCCACTAAATTCTCCCGGCTGTCCTCCCACTAATTCCTCATCTCTTTAACACTTCTCTTGCCACAGTGGTGGTTCCCACTTCATTCAAAAATGCCTCAACTTGTTCTATCCTTATAAAAAACACACCTTAACCCATCTGAACCATCTAGCTATTGCCCTATCTCACAGCTTCCATTCCTCTCTAAGATCCTCGAGAGAGTGGTTTTCTCTCGCCTTAATGACCATATTTCTAACTGCAATATCGATGAAATGTACCAGTCGGGATTCGAAGCGAAGCACTGCTGAAACCGCTCTTCTTAATGTTTCAGACGGTTTACGTAGAGCAGCCGATAGGGGTTGTACGTCCATTCTAGTCCTCCTAGACCTCTCCTCTGCTTTCGACACCATCGACCACAATGTCCTTCTTGATTGATTTCACACTTTCTTTGGTCTATCAGGCACTGCACTTGATTGGTTCCGCTCATACCTATCCTCCCGCACTCAGTAAGTCGCGCTCGATAACCTCTCCTCCGAGCCCGCGCCGATTCATTTTGGGGTGCCTCAAGGCGCAGTCCTTGGTCCCCTCCTCTTTCGCATCTACTTGCTTCCTCTTGGCTCCCTTCTTCGCGATTTGGGCCTGTCTATACACCTCTATGCTGATGACACTCAGATATACCTTTCCTAATCCCTTGTGTCATTCTCTCAATCAATTACCAAACTCCTTTCAGCCTACACCTCCATAAACGAATGGCTGTCTGCCAACTTTCTCAAACTTAACCACGATAAAACTGAAGTTTTCCTTATTAGTAGCGCTTCGCAGGTAGAGAAATCTAAAACTCTCTTCCCCTTCCTTAACCTTGGGGGAACCAATGTTGCTAAATTTAAGAATAAGTACATCGACTATGAAACCTATATTCAATCCAAGAATAGGCACCAGGTGCAATCTGAATTTAAGAATAAGCATCTCATTTATGCACAATTGATCCGTTTTTTTCCTCCATCTACGGATGAAAAACCAACTTGAAATACGGGCAATAATTTGGGCGAAAAAATTATCGCCTAAAATAGCAAAAAAAAGTTGCCAATTTGAAAACGCTACAAGACCATTTGTGCCCATGTTTGAACTCTGTGCGGGTAGGGTTGTTCGCTGTCGCTTATAAATTTGGGGGATATTTTATCAAATAAAACAAAGTTTGTATCGTTTAGGGGTTAACAGACGCCGATAAAAGTGAACTGTGTGTATCCAGTAATGACCTTCACTAGTTATGGGGCGGAATCTTATTTTTATACTGTTATATAGAAAAATAGATTGGCAGCCACCTTGCCATTGATAGCTTGCTTAGAACCTCCAAAATGATGCTTAAGTTAGGTGATGTATGGTTGGTTGGTTAGTTTTTTTTAGTTTGTGTTTAGGTTAGGTTTCAATAGTTTGTTTGGTTTATTTGTATTAAGTTCTGTAATGTTTTGTGTGCTCTTTTTTTCCCTCCGGAATGCAACCAAACAAGAAGCCTATTCTATCAACACTTGCCTCGCCATAGCCTTCAGTTCAAAATGGCTGACCTTTGAGAAGGTTCTAATCCAATGAAGCTTGGGTTCTCCACTGAATGTTATAGGGCAATTTAACTGGAATCATATTCATGTTTCATTATAAGAAAGAGAACACGTGGTTTCACCATGTTCTCTATGCCACGGCTATGAAACAACAGGCTAACCATAAGTTTGTTACTATGCACCAATGTTATTTAATCGTATAATTCCTTGTTATTGTTTTTTTCATAATTTCAAATATTAAAAATATAGGCAATGGCTTCGCCACTCCCCCCTACTGGGGAGTTTGCGCTTCGCTACTAAGATTAATTTTAAAATCTAAAAAAAAGCAGCCATGGTTAAATTTTTATAAATTTTCTGAAATTCGACAATTAGAATAATTTTAAAAAGGAACTCTAAACTAAATTTTCCCCCTTTCAAAATATCACGTTGCTATAATATAGTTATAGAAGAAGATATATAAAAATATATCTTCTGAACTTCACCATTTGTAATTCTTTGGGTTTTGAAAAATTCACAAAATTTCGATACTTATATTTATTTCTGAACTTCACCATTTTTTTTTTTTTTTTTTTTAAAAGAATTATTAGAAATAACTTTCATAAAAAAACATAAGTCATAACCAAATCAAGATGAAATTATTATACAAATACTCTAAAAAATCCCCTTCTTAAATTATAGAGTTATTGATGATGATGATGATGATGATGATGATATCATTTCTCACCGGGAACTATTATAGAGAATTCAATATTCCTGTGGTCTAGGGTATGGAGGGTACACAGTCAGTGCCCTGAAAATATTTCTACTGGGTTAATATTAACACAATAGAAACATTTTAGGGGGGAGAACCACCATACCCCCGTTTTTTGATGGGAATTTCTATCCCCAGCCCCACATTTTTAATCAATTCGTAGTATACGCAACTCGAAAGCTAAAAAAAAATCATTCGGATAAGTATACTTGGTATTGTTGCTTCTCGTTGTGACCTTTATCAAATAATAAATCTCGTCTATTTCTACGATGCGCCTTTGATCACCAAACAGTCCTGTTTAGCGAGCCAATGGGCACACACTTCGCAACAAAAACTCTTCTAATCCATAAATGCTTTCGAAGAAATTCTTATATTTGCACTGTGCCCCACCCCCTTCCCCCCCAAAAATGCTAAGTCTTCATTATGGCTAGTGAGAACCTCATCTACTAGGTCTTCTAAATACATTTCGCAGCCACCACAAGTCATAACGCAAAGCTGTCCAATTCCAAACAGAGACAAATGGAAAAAAGGGAAAAATAAGGGACGAGGTAACCTTGCTCGAAAATACGGAGACGATGTGACGTCCCTATATAACTTTTTGCAAAAATACTTTTCCAATGTGACGTCATATCGATTAAGGAAAAGAAAAAAATATTTGAATTCGAAGTGTTTTTATACTAATAGTAACATCGACCACTCATCAAATTCTATATAGATGGATTCTCAGAAATGTGCTTGACCTAAAACGAATTATTAAATTTGTTTATAAGCGATTACGGTTTTCGGAATATTAATCTGTTCCTTTTCATCATCATCATCACTAACTATAATTTAAGAAGGGGAATTTTTTGAGTATTTGAATAATAATTTCATCTTAGTTTAGTTATGACCTATGTTTTTTTGTCAAAGTTATTTCAAATAATTCTTTTATAATATCAAAAAACAAAATGGTAAAGTTCAGAAATAAATATAAGTATCGAAATTTTTTGAATGTTTTTAAATCCCAAAGAATTACAAATGGTTAAGTTCAGAAAATTTATTTTCATATATCTTCTTTTCTTACTATATTTTAGCAACATGATGTTTTGAAAGGGGGGAAATTTAGTTTAGAGTTCCTTTTTAAAATTACCAGGCAATGGCTTCGCCACTCCCCCCTACAGGGGTAGCTACTTCGCTACTATGATTAAAATTTATAATCTAAAAAAAACAGCCATGGTTAAATTTTTATAAATTTTCTGAACTTCGCCTATTATAATAATTTTAAAAAGGAACTAAATTTACCCCCTTTCAAAATATCACGTTGCTAAAATATAGTTATAGAAGAAGATATATAAAAATAAATTTTCTGACTTCACCATTTCTAATTCTTTGGGTTTTAAAAAATTCACAAAATTTCGATACATATATTTATTTCTGAGCTTCACCATTTTGTTTTTGCTATTATAAAAGAATGATTAGAAATAACTTTGATAAAAAAACATAAGTCATAATCAAACTAAGATGAAATTATTATTCAAATACTCAAAAAAATTCCCTTCTTAAATTATGGAGTTAATGATGATGATGAAGTGATGATTATTATAATTGGCGAAGTTCCTAAAATTTATAAAAATTTAACCATGGCTGCTTTTTTTAGATTTTAAGTTTTAATCTTCGTAGCGAAGATTAAAAGGCATTTTCGTTTCAAAATTAAATATAACTACCTAACCTAAAAATTTGTTGGTATACTTTTTTCCCATCTACCCTCTTCTTTCGTCTTCTCTTTCTAGGTCACATTCTAAAGAACTGATTTTTTAATCATGTTTTTTATGTTTCTAGGAATAGGCAGATAAAATAAATAGTATTTTCGAAATCCGCATTTATAAAAAACTAGCATATATTTTATCAGCTTTTGGAGTTGGCTAAATTGCCGATATTTTCCTAGATCCAATTAACATAAATCCACTTAAGCGACCAGCTTCAACCAAAAGTTTCCATCCTATTCACCAGAACCGTTAGTCCAAGCAGGTACTATATTATTATGAACATTGGAACATATAGAAGTATAATGACAACTAAAGACCACCGAGTTCCTCTCTGCGACCGCCCCCACCCTTTTCGTCTCCTCTATATACATGCATATGCACCGTAAAAATATGTACAGTTCCATATCTCTCCAAAATAAAATGCTCAGACTAGTACAAACTACCCCCAAATTACCTAATAGTCCAAATCTAGTAGGTCATTAAAGTAATTAATAAAAATATTTAATTAGATATCTTAGTAGAAACTGTTTCTTTAATTTAATATGGAGCTAACGAATAATACAACTTCTCTCGCCTTAATAAATAACACCGAGAATGATGGCATTCAATCCTAGATGAAGAGCGTCCATCAGGTGCCCGATGAAGTGTTGAGAAGGCAAACCATTGCATCTTTGTGTTTTTTTTCTGTTTAATGTACGTGAACCCAATTGGTCATAGACACACAAACTATTGCTACCTTAAACTCAATTCCTCTCTCCCTAGAATTCTTTCTTAAATGTAACCATGCCCGGATTGTGTAGCCATTGCTTCCATAGCTTTATCCTAATATTCAAAGAATAAGTTCTTTCCAACGCATTTAGGTCCCTGTATAAATGTAGAGGACGCTTGGTAGCATAGTGGTTAGCGTTCTCAATTTTAAAACAAAGGTCCCTGGTTCGATTCTCGACGCTGCAAAATAACCAGTTAACTACTAGGGGCGGTCAATAAGTTTTGCAATTCGGATATAAGGAAACGAGATATGAGGAAAAGTGTTTTATTATTTTTCAATATAACTACCCTCGACTTCAATGCACTTGCACCACTTGTCCCTGAGGCTTCGAATTTCCGACTGCTGTTCAATCCACTCCTGGACGGCGAGCTGGACATCTTTATCGTCCCCAAACCGGCGTCCACGCAGTCCAGCTTTGAGTTGGCGGAATAAAAAGTAGTCACTAGGGGCCAGATCTGGACTGTAGGGGGGATGGTTGAGCTCCTCGAATCCGCACTCGCGCAGGGCAGCTTATGCAACTCTGGCTTGTGGACAGGAGCATTGTCGTGGAGGAGCAGGACACCGCGTGTCAACTTGCCGCGCCGCTTCTGACGGATGCACTTCTTCAACGCAGTCAGTTCCACGGCGTAATATTGGCCTGTGATGGTCCTTCCACAAAGCGCATAGTCCACCATCAACACTCCCTCAGAATCCCAGAATATGGTGGTCATGATCTTCCCGGCTGAGGGTTGGGTCCGGAACTTGATGAGGGTCTGAGAGCCCCTGTGCTTCCAGGCCATGCTTTCGAACTTGGTCTCAGGATCCCAGTGATTGACCCACTTTTCATCACTTGTCACTATGCGTGACTCGAATCCCGCCGGGTCTTGGTTGTACAGAAGCAGCAGCTCCTCCAAACTTTGAGGACGTTGAAGTCGATCATGGGGCGTGAGGTTTCTAGGGACCAAACAGGCACAGACCTTGGTCATGGCCAAATTGTTGTGGATGATGTTCATAACACTTTCATGTGATATTCCAAGTTCTCACTCGATTTCTTCTACCTTCACCCGTCGATTTTCGTGGATCATCCTCTCCACAAGGTCCACATTTTCCTCGTTGGTCACGTCTGACGGGCTTCCTGGACGGGGGTCATCTTCAAGGCACTCACGACCATGGCGGAACTCCCTATTCCAGCGAGCAATGGTTGCATAGAAAAGGGCGGTGTTGGTGTACACTGCAACCTTGCGTTCATAGATCTCTTTTGCATTCTTTCCGTTCTTGGTCAAAAATTTGATCACTGCGCGGTGCTCAACCTTCTCCATTGTTGAAAAATTTGTGACTGATGATCTGCGATCAGCTACTGCTTCTTAAATAGATGAGGCAGGAGCGTGTGGCTGCAGTTGCTGATTTGCCATAACTTGTCCTAACACCCACACAAACAGCCATCCCCCTTCCTCTGTTTTGCCCTACCGATTCGCAAAACTTATTCACCACCCCTCGTACTTTCGCTGACGACCACTAGCCACCAGTGGGCCGGCATGGTAGCTTATGGCCCAAAACTGCTCATGATAAAACAAATCCAGAAAGAAAAGGCTTCTCTCAACAGTGGGAAGCAAATGCCAAAAATAATGATAAATGAGGAGCCTATGCTTGTATATAATAGAAACTGTGTGGTCAACCAACTGAATAATATGTCGATAACACTATTTTATAACTGGCATTTGTATTGGCGCTCTCAAGTATCCTATTAGTTTAATACCTGATTTTCAAGCAATTTGGGGATCTTTAATTTTCTTACTTTATTTTCGCCACAAGAAGGCACCTTGTTTAGAATATTAGATATGGAGAGGGGGAAGCGACACGCATTCCCGACCCCAGTACCAGACTGTGAGGAAATACCCTCGAAGGACCACCGTGAGAAGGAGTCCCTTGGAAATACCCCTCTATTCTTTCAAGACCACGTGCACCAGCGTGAGAATTTTAGAAAGTTCGAGAAAGAATCGGTTCCTCGCTTAATCAGCACACAGCGTTTTTGCTTTCGGACGCCATACCCCCTCCCTCCCTTCCCTGCGATAACGCTGTGTGCAACCACATTAGCCCTACTACCATATCGCGAGGCAGGTTTCATCGTCTGGAACGACGCGTTATCATGAAATGTGTTTGCTTAGACTGGCGCCAAAAATCCCCTAGGGACCGCAAGGCCCTGAGGCGTCTATCGAATCAGCCACCCGGGTATTTACACCGAAGCTCACCTTCTCTCAAGGAGATTGATAGACCGCCATCCACTCCGTTCAGAAGACCATCTGTTTCCCGTGAACCCCTGTAACCCGGCGTCGTACTTCGTCTAAGATCTCGCTAGCAGATCTACCTTCCTTATGCTTTGACCCATGTTCAGAGGAAAGTTATAGAGCCCTCTTCTTTCCGGAGTATTGTGCAGCCTTCTCATCTTCACCACCTCTTCAAGATTCCCGTTCTTTCGAGACTGAGTCTTCCTGCCGATTTGCAGAATCGCCTCGAGTTGAGATTATGTCTCTCTGGAGCAGATAAAATCTCATTCTTCATCACGAAGTAATCCACCCCCATCTTCGAGTCCTGTTCATCAGAACTCCCCGAAGTATCTTCTTGAAGACATATGCCGTTGTCTTCCACCCCTCCATCTAAATCGCCCGCTTTCGATCTTATTCGAAAGCTATACAATTTTAGTTTAGTTTTTACATTCATTTTAAAAAAGAGATGAATACTGGACGCGTAATCCACCATCTACGAGTACAAGATGGAATAAAAAAGATAGTTAGAAGAAGAGAAAGTTGCCAAAGGAAATTAATTAAGGCAAAATACACAATGGTCTTCAACAAAATTTGCATATATATACCGGGTGTCCCAGAAAAAAGTTAACCGTAATTTGAATTAGGATAACTCAAAAACTATTGGAGATTTTGGGGTCCTGCAAAAAGTTTTTTATTTATCAACTATTTATCTGTCGATTCTGGAAATTTAATTAAATTTCCTTTGGTGATATTGATACACTAATAGGTTTAGTGGAGCCTATTAAAAATATGTTTGCGCAAGGAAGTAAAATAATGAAACGAAGCCTAGGAAGGCTAGGCCACCGTGCACTTTCAAGAGAAGCGTAGGGAGCCTAGGTAGCCTAGGTCACTGTGCGATTCTTCAAGCAAAGCCTAGGCAATTTTACAGTTGGTTTTCACCACGCTGTGGTATGGTCTCGTCATTATTGCTTACTAAGCAAATCAAAGCGTTTCTGTGTAAAAGTTTACTTCCATAGAACCTTTTTAATTATGCAGTTAACAAAAGATCAACGCGTATTTTTAGTCACAAACTTTATTAAGAATGGCAGTATTAAACAAGTACAAGATCCATTTGAACAACGTTTTCCACGTAGGCACCCACCAAGCAAGCCCACACTTTGGAAAAACGTTCGCAAATACCAAGATGAAGGAACAGGCTTAAATCTAAATGAAGGTCGTTCGGGGCGTATGAGAACCACAAAAACAAAAGAAAATATCGAAAATGTTCAGATGACACTTCTTCAAAATCCACATGTATCAGTCAGAAAGAATGGGTTACAATTGTCAAAGTCATCATTTAACCGCATTATTAAACATTACTTAAAATGGCATCCCTATAAGATGCATGCAAGACATCAGCTTCTTGAAACTGATTTTCCTTGTCGTAGACAATTTGTCGAATGGCTTATCCATAAACCTGCTCGTTTCTTGGAAAACATTGTGATTGGTGACGAGGCAGCCGTTTTCATGAATGGAAAGGTAAATAGCCATAACATTCGGCAGTATGCGCCGCTGCCCCCCCCCCCCCCCCAGAATTTAACTTTGACACACGTATTTGTCAGCAGAAAGTGTCTTTGTGGATTGGAATATGCTGAAATGGCTATCTTGTCGGCTCATTGTTTTATGAGAATAACTTGAATGGTGCTGCCTACCTAGGCATGATCAACGAAAGGGATCTTCCGGGAACTCCGCCAGATTTACGGCAATCGATTCAATAGACTTTGGTGGATTCAGGACGGCGCACCAGCTCATAGACAGCATGCTGTAAGAACAAAACTAAGAGAAACCTTTGACAACCGCATTGTCTCGCTAAATCATGCAATTGAATGGCCCCCAAGATCCCCTGACTTAACACCGTGCGATTATTTCTTATGGGAATATCTAAAAAATATAGTGTATTCTACTTCACCACAAAGCATCAACCAGTTAAGAGATCGTATCACACGTGAAGTCAATAGACATAAGGAAAATCACAAGTTAATCCAAAAAGTTGTTCAATCAATGCGATCAAAGGCGCGACTGTGCTTGGAAAGAAATGGAGGTCATGTGGAAGGGAACAGCGCTTAGAAAATTAAAAAAAGGAATTTGTATTACCCATATAAAGAGGTGTTCTTGTTAAAAATGGATTTAAATATATTTGTTGATTTTAAACTTCGAAGTTTCATTTTACTTCCTTGCGCAAACATAATTTTGATAGCCTCCACTAAACCCATTAGTGTATCAATATCGTAAAAGGGAATTTAATGAAATTTACAAAATCGGCAGATAACTAGTTGTTAAATTTGTTTTGTTTTGCAAGACTCAAAAATCTTTAATAGGTTTTGAGTTATACTAATTCAAAGTACGGTTAACTTTTTTCTGGGACACCTTCTATATATATATATATATATATATATATATATATATATATATATATATATATATATATATATATATATATATATAAATATTACCTCCTTTTATAATATATATATTAAAATTATATTTGGAGGTATCGTCTAAAAAATCCTTTCAACTACAACTTGGTAAGCCATTAGTCAAAAACCCGGTCAAACGTAAATCGCACTTTTTATTAATCGCCCCGAACTATCTCAAGCGGCATGTGGCCAGCTGTCTGCCCGTGCTTGTGTACGACTCTGAGCGCCGAGATAGTCTAGAGAGGTATACCTCGACACAGAGAAACTGGTGCTCTCTCTCAGGTTCTCCTTTTCACCTTTGTTAAAATCTCTTTTTTCATTCTTTTTACATCTTCTCACATGACTGGTAGAGGGCTTAAGGGAGTCCGTTCTTCGGATGAGAGCCTTCCGAACCGGCCATTATTAATACCCCATTGGACACTCGATTGCTCGCGAGTGAGTGTGACACCAAACTCTATTATGAATTTAGTAAAAGGAGGGTTTATGCAAGAGAACTCGTAGAATACTCAGTATAAAACATCACTGAAGAACTGGCTGACCAAGGAGCATTCAAGGTCGAGCGGGTGATGAGAAAACAGGTAGCGAACTAGGGACCCACTCCTTCAGTCTTCGTCATGTTCGACCGTGAGAGGCTCCCTGAGTCGGTGTGTGCAGGTTTGCATCGCTAAGGCATGAAGGCATTCAGCCACTTCCGTGGAAGTACTAATACTGCTACCGCTTCGGCCATACAAATCGCTCACGTAGACGTCTAAAGTCAGGGTTATCCAAAGTATGTGTAAATTGCTTCAAGGCCGTACCCCAAAAGACCTTATCGTGTTTTGACAATTGTGTCAAATGCAGAGAGCCGTACCCTGCTTCCTCGAAACAACAAACAACGGGGTGCATAGCTCCTGTATTAAAAAATCTTGGCCGTTCATGTTGCAGATCGTCTGTCCTTTCGCCATGCCAATGTCTTGGTCCTGGCACGACCAGCACTACCTGGGTACCTGGGACGTCTTAAGTCTCAATATTAAAACAAAAAAAATTTTGTTTCTGACCCCCCCCCCAGGCCTACAAACAGGGTTTTTTATAAACCCTTCCGCGTGTTCTACCCACTCTGAGCACTCCTTTGGTAAAGGTGGCGGCACAAATGGCTCCCACTCAGATTCAGTTAAACCAGGACTCGCCCCCCTTTTCCCGCCTTGCCGTTTCCTGTAAAGCCAAACGGCTACTCGCCTCTACCGAGTCGTTCAATTCACAGGATGGAAACCACCCGAAGGTGTTCATGAGGCCCTCTTTAGAAACTCCTAATACCCGGAATTCTGCTACCGAGAAATGTACGACCATTCCCGTGAGGGTCTTCCGTTCGAAGAGGGCGACCCCCCACATCAATTCCGAGCTAGGCTTAGAGTGAAGGGATACTGTCATTTCTGAACGGGAGACTTCCGCCGCGTCCTGGCACGGTAACCGAGGCCCCTTGTTCCTCTCTGAGATTTGAAATGCAGAAAACTGCTGTGGGGAGACTACTCGATCAATCCTAGGCGTCATCAGATCCTTGCCGACCTGATTGACGAGCTAGGGATGGGTGCCCTAGATGTGGATGAGTTTACGCATTACTGTCTGAGAACCACTTTATTTTCCTGCCTCGATGCACATCCTCATATTGGGTGAGAAGTGGTCGATGACCTTCATCGCAGTGACCATTAGCATTTAGCTATCATATTCTGGGCCGTTTCTGCCTGAAAACCCACCCCGCTGGTGCTTGGAACGGGTGCGGTGGCCCGCATTTCAGGAAATTATTAATGTTTCTCTCCTTCGGAGGAGTTTAGGTCGGTGGATGAATCTATTTAGTTATTCTCCGGCAAAATTACCTTAGTTGCCCTAATTACTATTCCTAGAACGTCTGATCGTTTTAACGGCCTCTACTTCCTCAGTGGTCATCTGAAAGTAATACGGCCCTCAAACAGCGATATGCTTACATGCGTTATAAGCGCTCACGAACGATTTTACTGTCGGTGAATTTCGTCGAGCTAGGGCTGGGTTACGGTATATTTCGAAGCGCGCCCGCCGCTCTTTCTGGAGGGCATACGTGGCTTCAGTTAACGAGAAGACCCCTCTTGCAGAGGGGTGGAGTAGAGTCAAAAGGATTGGTGGCAAATTACCACACGACCTGTCTCCTATTCTCTAGGATAATGGGACGGCAATTTCAGATCACCCGTCAGTGGCGGAGTCTTTCACGCCTACTTTATCCACATACTCTAGCGAAGATACTTTTCCTCCAGCATTCAATGTACTCCGTGATGTCGCTGCAGGTCGGCGACAGGACTTTATTCCAGAAGCTGAGAACCCTTTGACAACAGGTTTACAGTGAGTGAGCCACGTTCGGCTCGCACTTCATGCGCGGACGCTTCCTGGTCCCGACAATGCTCCGTATACCATGCTTCGACACATAAGTGAGCAAGTCATAGCGTTTCTGCTAGATCTCCTCAGAAATCCTGGACAGAGGGTATCATCTCATTCTCCTGGTGAATGGATAATGTGCTCGCTTTTCACAAACTAGGGAGAGATCACGCCATCCCGGTTAGCTTTAGGCCAATTTCTCTAAACTTTTTCGTATGCTAGTTGAAGGAGAAATTAGTAAATGTTCGATTAGCATTTTTCCTGACCAGCAGAGGCCACATGTTTCCAGCACAATGTGGCTTCGGGAAATTCCCTTCCACATCGGATGCTCTGCTCCGACTGGAAAATACTATGTGCGATGACTTCCTTTGTAGAAAGTACTACACCACGGGTTTTTTTGAGATGGAAGAAGTCTATGATACCGCATGGCGATACGGTATCATTTCATTGAGACTCTCCACACAACTTGGGCAAGAGGACACCTCCCACTCTTTATTTCTCCGAGATCTTCGATTCCGCCTATGTGTAGGGGGGCATCCCGTGGACAAGTGTCCTAAGTGCCATCAGTGTCACACTCTTTGACTTGAGCACTGAGCATCAACGGTATAAACTCGATGCTGTAGGAAGATGTTGTCACGGTGCTCTACGTAAACGTCTTTTTTGGTGTGGCCCAGATACTAACTCCGGAGCGTCGACTCCAACAGGCATTAAACCGCATCTATCGCTATGCCGAATCGCACAGGTTTCAGCTTCTCTTGCCCAAGACTAAGATGGACTTCTGACACTATCCACGGCTCCATCTCGACACAGACTTGTTTTTAAATGGGGCTTGCCTGGAGGTGATGGATCCGTACTGTTTCCTTTTATTGTTTTCGACCGAAGCCTCATCCGGGAGACTCATATTTGCAGCGTTAGGATCTTTTGTTCCCGTAACAAAGATTCGTCGTTCCGTAAAGTTCACCATTTGTGGTGCTGATAGGGCTAATGCCTTAGTTTTCTACCGATCTTTTGTTCGTTTGAAGCTTGACTACGGATGTGAGTTTTACACATCTCTGACGAGCGTGTATTGCGGAAGTTGGACTCGATCCACCACACCGGTGTCTTCCTGGTGCCTGGTGGCTTCCGCAGGTCCCCCATTCAGAGCCTACTTGTCGATATCAGGGAGATGCCACTCATTCTGCGCCGTGCTCAGTCCATTATACGATTGTAACTGGCGCGCCCAGCGTATTCCTCAGTCGCTAACGGCTCTCACTGAATCTGCGAGCGATCTCGCCAGTGCCTATTCTGCCGAGACGCCAGTCATACCCTAAGCGCTTTGGCTATAGAACAAGGAAACTCGTTCGAGAGCTCTGTGTAGCTCTCGGGTGAGTGGTACCTCTAGTTCTGCCAACGACGCCCTCTTAGAAGGTACAACTTTTGACTATTTGTCTCCAAGACTCTGCTCCCAAAGCTTTTGCAGCACGGGGGTATTACGTTTGACCTTTTAAGAGCACACTTCGTGCCATGCTGGATCCGTGCCCGTAGACTGATGGCTCCAAGTCCCAGGAGGAAGTCGGCTTCAACGCAGTATCCCCTCTGTTTGAAGTCGGCAAGGTCCCAACAGGTGAGCTGGTTGGAATACACTACTCGGTTAGGGAGATAACGCGTCGTGCCCAGTTCGGAGATAAGATTTTGATCTTTAGCTACTCGAAAAGCGCCTTAAGTGCATACAGGCCATTGGAATCTCTACACATCCTGGTTCGCGATATCTGTCAGAGGGCTGTGTAGATTATATTATGCTGGTTCCTGAACATGTAGGAATTGCGGGGAAGAGGGTGTAAAAAGGTCCGCGGAAACTGGAAGGCCACACTAGCGTTTCGCTCTTCCTCACACTTAGTAGTCCTCTAGGCTGCTTGTCAAAGAAGATGGGGGACGACCGAGGGGAACTTAAAGTGGCGTGCAATTGCGCCGGGAGTGTTCTCATGGACCTATTTCCATATTTCGTGACGGCTTCGGGTCGTTTTCTGTCGTCCTCGAATTGGGCACACATTCGGGACGCACCGCCATTTGATGGAGCGCTCGCCTGCGCCTTATTGCGACGACTGTGTTGTCCCCCCAGACTCTTCGGTACATTCTTTTTGAATGTCCCAATCTGAAGGACCTTTTCACACGTTACCTGAATCGGTACCGAGACGAGCGCATCGCAACCGCTTGTACCTTGCACTTGGAGTGGTTTTGTGCACACATTTATGAACTACCTCACATTTTGGATTAAGGTTTCCTCTTCCATTTTATTAAACTCTTTTTTGTGTTGGTCTGATGATCCTGTGCATGGGGAGGGGGCCTCTTCCTACACCGGAGCGTGCTTCATTCTTGTTTTATTTTGTTTTTCTTTGGTTTTGTTTGTTTGTTTTGGATTTATTATGTGTGAGGGGGGGGAGGGCTATATTTTCCTTATTTGGTTTTTAATTTAGCCTAGTATTAGTTCGGTTGTGTTGTTATTACAGGTTGGCGCTGAAAGCAAATCTATGATAGAAAGCTAGCCATTTTACGTTTAAATCGAATGGTATTATTATTCCTTTATATAAAGTGCTTGTAGTAGTTCATTTAGACTATGCGGTAAGGGTATGGTCTCCCGAGCGGGAGACGAATTTAATTCCTGAACTTAGAAGTAGATCGTACGAAGAAAGACTGAAGTATTCAAATTTACCTTCCCTGGAAGATCGGTTTTGTTGAATTCTTAAAAAAAAAACTAAACGGGTCGACCAATGTAGATCATGACAATATTTGAGTTAGATAACCGAACAACCACTACATATTATGGTTTCAATTAAGTAAGCAAAAGATTGATCACTGCGATAACACAAACAAATTTCTTAAAAATTAACACAGACATTAGAATACCTTGGTTAGAAATAAACCCGTAAATATTACTTTAAAATATAACTTTACAGAAACATGAATTATTAAACTAATTTTAAATATCTTGTTTTTAGTCTATAGGTTACTATGTCGGTCCGTATGTTGATCGGTCGGAGGTAACATTTTACTTTTCAGGGTGTTTTTTTTGGCAATAACATCGTAACTATTCGGCCGATTCTAACGAAAAACGAATGTTGAAACCCTTATGTTGTTTTACATTCTCTTTCGAATGATATAGGTGCCAAGGTCCTCCCAAGGTTAGCCAGGGAATTATTTCGTTTTGGCAATAACATCGTAACTATTCGGCCGATTTTAACGTAATTTGAAACCCATATGTTATTTTACATTCTCTTTTGAATTATATAATTCCCAAAGCCCTAGCAAAGTTAGTCCAGGAATTATTGAAAGTTTTGAAGGTCGTAAGGTCATATGGTCATAAAGTCACAAGTCAGAATAATTGAGAGCACACGACTTAGGTCTGTTGACCTTGTTTTTTTCTCTCTAAGGGACCTAATGATTAACGTGGATTCAGAACCATGGGTATCTGCATCGTATGACAGCTGCCGATAAGTCAATTCGAGTCTGGTATCAATGAAAAAGCATCTGTAAAGATTGTGAAGCCACGTGGATACATCGTTGGCCTCCCAACGTCACGGTACCGGGTTCGATTCCAATCCCAGCATGAGCAGACACAAACGTCAGCGCACGGAGAGATCTGGCTACCGATTGGTGGACGCGCTGTGCTCACCCCGTTTTCGGGTGGGTAGATCTTACACCTCTCACCTCACACATAGCCAATCGCAACAGTGCTTTCTTTCCTCCCCCGCCTTCACAGCACAACGTACACACACACACACACACACACACATATATATATATATATATATATATATATATATATATATATATATATATATATATATATATATATACACTCTGTTCCAAGGAATCCTGCCGATGTGTATCTATATCCACATCCACGTACCTCTGACGCGGAACAGATCCCTCTTCCCCGAGGTGACGAAAGCTGCCAACTGAACGTTGTCTGGTGTCAAGACACTTCCTGGCATCTCTCCCCAAAAGAGGACCGGGTCCTGGGACCCCTCGGTAAAATCCCTACCAATAAAAAATAATACAAAATCCCTACCAATAAAAGAGTAATAAAAAATTCCTACCAATAAAAATAATAAAAATTCCTACAAATAAAAAATAATCAAAATCCATAACAATAAAATTAATAAAAAATCCCTACCAATAAAAATAATAATAATTCCCTACCAATAAAAAATGATCAAAAATCCCAACCAATAAAAAATAATACAAAATCTCTACCAATAAAAAATAATTAAAAAATCCATACCAATAAAAAATAATACAAAATCCCTACCAATAAAAAATAATCAAAAATCCCTAAAAATAAAAAATAAATTATGCTATTAAGTGCAGTTTCAAATTTCCTCCTTTACTGGTGGGATTTCATTCACATTATGGCATTTTTTTTTTTACTCATGTCTAGTGATCAGTACAATCATATAGGTTCCCAGAGAATTCTTCAGCTCCTATAGTGATCTTGTCCCTGAGATTTTCCCCTCTGTTATTCCTCTACTCTTATCCTTTGCTATCTATCAATTATTAGGTATTGTTTTATGTCTTCGTTTACTCAATTTTCCTCCGTTCAAGGTGCATCACTTAGGCTGACATCCTAGACGAGCACCACAATCGTCCATGGTACTCCATGGTACTCGTAAGATTTATCTCAGTTGCCCTTGTGTTGGGCATGGTTTGATTATGTATTGCATTGTCTGGTTCCTAGTGGGAACAGGATCAAATCTCTTTGTCGGTAAGACCAGTGTGGTATTTTTATTTTTAGCTTTGATCGGTAACCGCAATGGAGCACTAACAGAGTGATTCGTGGGTAATGTGGAAGTCATGTTTCTTATGTATTGATTTCCTATGGAATAGAGTAGATTTAGTGATTTTAACCTAGAAATTGGGTGATATGTTCTATTATGTGGCTGTGGGTTGGGGAGTTGTTTGCGGGTAATAGTTGCCCGGCTGCAAAGGAGGTAGAGCTAGGATTCCTTGGCCTATTTATGTGTAGTATTTTATTGGGTTTTGCGTGTAATGGCATGGGTGACTTGGGTTATGCGTCCTATGGTCCGCAAGGTCACGAGAGTGAATTATGGGCATGACCTTTGTTGCAGATTGTAGGTGATTGATTGGGGTGCTGGGGGTTTATTTCTTGGCAAAGAATGCTTTGTTTTATTTCTTTTCTAGTGTGCTGAAGTGAGTGGATGGGATAGTGATTGTTCATGCTCTGGTGGCATAGGTGAGTGAGGGAGGGATGTACTGGTTGTACGTGTGGGCGACGGATTCTTGGATTGGCCAAATGAGATTCTCTTGACTGCTCGGAGTGTGTTAATTTTCGTGTTAAGTTATGTTTGATGTGTTTCTTGTGTTGTTGTAATATTATTCATGTGTGTAGGGTGATATTGTGCAGTTTAGGAGTTCTATTTAAAGGGAGTGTGGTGTGGATAGGATGGTGAGGGGGTGTTTGTTTGACTCCATTTTGTAGGTTTTAAAGAGAGCAACGGGGAATTTTGAAGGCAAGGTGGTCATTAGATTCTGCTGCAGCCAGGGGTAGAGTATTGTGATGTAACGTTGTAGGTCATGAGTTGCATGGGTGAGGTTAAATTGATGGTCAAGGATGTTGTCATCGGCATAGCTGTGGTGTGATGTTGTGGTTTCAGGGAGAAGCGTCTTTGAGGAAAACGTAAACAAATTGGGGGAAAGTACACCTCCCTGTGAGATGCCATTGTGTATATGATACGTTCGTGTGTTCGTGACAGCCTATAGTTGTGTGTTATGTGCGCTTGTCGACCTGTGAGGGAATTGGTGAGCCATCTGTTGTAGTTGGAGTTAAGTGTTTTGTTAATTAGTTGCGTCTGGGTACTGGGCCGAAAGCTTTACTTATGTTTATTGTTTTTATTACTATCATGCGTGGTGATGTGCGTTGATTGAAGCATTTTTGTATATGTTGAGTGATTTTGGTGAGTGCAGGGCCTGTTGAGTGGAATGGGTGGATCCATGTTAGGAAGATTCAAGTGGGATGTGTGTACTAGACGTTGGATGAGTTGGAAGGGAAGCAGAGTAGGGAAATAAGGTGATTTCAGTGGGCGATATGTTTAGAGTGAGGATGGGTATTGTGTGGTCAGATTTCTAGACGTTTTGCATAATTATGGGAGAAAGAGAGAGAGATGAGAGAAGGGTGTGGTGTCGATGCTTCTTGGATCAAGGTATTTAAGGGAGAATAGTTGATATGTTTTTAGAGACGAACCTAAGAGGATTTTGCCTACTGTATGGCTTGGGATACCATTAATATGATGAATTATGTGAGCATGTCTTGGTCTATAGCGAGTGGGTGTAAGTGTTTGCGGCTCTTTATGAGAGATAGGTGGTTCATTACTAATTGGCAGGTGGGTATGAGGGGGTTTGCTTGCTCGGTGAAGTTGAATCTAGGTTGGAGTAGATGGCTTCGGGCTTGTCTTAGTGCCCATGGTAAGCGTTGTTACGTTTCTTGATGGTTTCCCGGGATTGGTTGCTGTGATTGATGGTGTAGTGTGAAAAAATACTTGTCGGTATCTTGCGTTTTTTGTTACCGAATTGGTGTTTTTATGTTGCATGCTATGTTTTAAGTGACTGGGTTGTTTTGAGGTCCGTGGTTGATTTCGTAGTTTATCTCTGTTTTTTGTGATATGTTTGATTTCTGGGAAGCTTAGGTTATAGTATTTTCAGTTTCACTTATTTTTGTATTTGTGCTGGTTGTTGTGAGTGCGCTGGCAAAGTATATATATATAGGTTTTGTTTATTCCATTTAACTGGGCGATTGTATAGTGTTGGTGCATTTGCTCGAGGTAGTTGGGGAAACGCTCATAATCTGCTTGGTTTTAGTTGATATAAATGAGTAGAGTTGGTGGTGGGAGGGTATAGTTTCCCATGAGCAATTTGTATGATTTAGGAAACCTACTGGAAGGATAGTGGGGTGTATTTTTCATATTGTATTGGTGGGTAGTTTGGGTGTGCATGGGAAGCGCGTTTAATCACTGCCTCTTTTTAGTCTTTTTTTATGGTAGTACAACTTGGAGACTGAATTTAAAAACCGAGGACAACTTAGAGAATCATTATAACGATACATGTTAGGAATGTTTCACAGGGAGCGTAAAAGAAATACTTGGATAAGAAGGCAAACACGAGTGATCGATGAAGTAAAGAAATTAAAAGTTCTAAAGTGGAGAAACGACACAAGATAGGTAAAGGAAATCCTAAACTGGACACATTTGTATATTGTCCAAGGTGGTGACGGGTTTCCGTATGGAAATGGAAAGGTGTTAAAAAAAAATAGCGAATTTAGGTGATATCTCACATTTGGGTCTTTTGTTTCTGTCGTGGCTTTCTAACCACAAATTGTGTTACTGTTTAATTATCAATAAATTTATCAAAGTTTGGTAAAGTTTGTTGAATTCATTATATTCGATTCTTTTTCTTATTCAAATATGCAAACTTTGAAATGTGAGCTGGAGTGGAATGATATCTTTTTCTCACTCAATTTTCATTACTCTTACTCTAATTTACCATGTATTTTCTTCTTTCGACCGTTCTCCTTCTTCTTTCCCCACTGGAAGCTATATCACCAAGGACAAGGAATCTCCCTTTCTACTCCAACAAATTTCGGGAATTCCGCTTCTAAGTGTACTCTTATACACACGATCCCGGGAATCAAGAGCGACATATCGCAGGGCCCCAAATTGGGTTGACAGCCTCATCGTTAAAGCAAATACGATCAAATATCCGCATCTAATCCTCTTCCGCTGTTCCGCTTCTTGAATGCCAACAAATCCGATGACATTGAATTCAGCGCCGCGGAGAGATCCATTCGCCCCGCCCCAATGAATCCGCCGAGGTGAACTAAAATTCCCCCTTCAGAAATCACTTCATTATCCCGTGTCGAATTTCATTCCCTACACAAATGGCGGCTGACCCTCGTGAGCTTTCTCATTGACATTTTCCCCCTCGTTCTAAGAGGACGGAGATTTCGCGAATGGGATGATAGTTTCTAAACTTGGGTTTGCGGTTGTTTCAACCTAAAAAAAAATTGTAGTAAATGGTGGTTTGGGATTTTCGTTCGTTAATGCGATAGTGACTGGACGCTTCTTTTTCCTACGAGTGTTTTATTCATAGATGAGGTAAATTTCAGGAAATCACACTTGGATAAGAAATCTAATCTAATGCGGGTGGAGGAGAGTAAAGAGAATTCAAATTTTGAATTGAAGATGGGTGGAAAATATTACTAAATGAAATACTTTTAATATTAATGACTAAAAGAAAAGAGAACGAGAAAGCGAAGAAACTGGTTTCTAAACCTGGTCGTGTGGTTCTTTAAATCTAACTCATTTTGATACATCATTTCTCAATAAAATCTACCATAACCAACTGAAAAACTCCTCCAAAATCTCGAGATTTACACAGAAAAAAAAATCGCTAGTCACCGAGAACTCACGTCAAGTTTTAAATGAGTTTTTTATCTAAACACGAGATATCTCGTGATATTTCGTGAAGAGGTTAAAACTGATGTAGCGATAGGGAGATGAGGCGATATCCTCTTTAGTTAAAACCGATAGTTTGACTCTGCCTTTTACTTTTTTCGCTGGGCTTCATATAGAGAATCACACTTAGATAAGAGATCAAATGCGAGCGAGAGAGTTAAAAGCCCCCAACTTTTGAATTAAAAGTATTTTATGGGCAAAGAGAAGATAAGGATCCTCTCAGAATTAATATCATTTATCCATACAATCGTGAGATCTAAATTTGGATCTCTGTGCTGAAAGAACGTTTCAGCTATACACAAGTTTCTTTCGTCACTGAAACCTCCCACTGTCTCTTCATTTTTATTCCTTCGGGGTATATAAAGAAACTCCAGTGCTCTCATCTCTCATCCTCACCTATTCATCAATTCATATCTCCTATAACCATCAACCGACACCCATTCCCTCCAACCAACCAGTCGTCCCAAGTCATCCCAGAACCTCTTTCCCAACCACGCTTCTATCATTAGAGGTTTATTAGACTAATACCATACACAGTTTCACCTTGGTAAATCTCGACTTCACTCTCTTAACCCTTACCTCCAGGATTCACATTGATCTCACTCCATTCACTCCATCTCACAGAAATCCTTCATTCTCTTTCATGTTTTTATCATAGTGTGCAAGCATCTGAAATCTCCCTCTTTTAAATACATTTTAATACCTCTTCTTTTCTTTCCTTCATCACTTATTCCCCTCACACACCCAGTCGGTTTACACATTTAAGCAGATTAGACGGAATCACTGGACTAGGTGCGCGACATACACACCTATTACCCAGTTATGGCGCACCGCACTAGCAAGAACGAAGCTTTCAGGTGCGCGGTTATCGCAATCAGCTACCGCTAAGCAGGTTTACTCGACTTTTACGATACTTGCCAGAAGACAGCATTCGTTATTTTGCCTTTTTAAGATACTACTACTAATAATCATAGTAACAATATGAATCATAACATAAATCTCCTTTCGATCTGTGTCCTACGGCCTATCAGGATTCTTTTTTTTTCTCCATCTAAATTTGATTTAATAATTTCCATGCCAAAATTTTAAGAAATTCTCTGAACTTCACCATCTGTAATTCTTTTAGTTTAAAAAAATTCAGAAAAATTCGGTACTTATATTTATTTCTGAACTTCACCATTTTATTTTTTGATATTATAAAGGAATTATTAGAAATAACTTTGATAAAAAAATTAAATCTACTTAGGTGACAACCGAACTAAAAGAAAAAATCAAATTCAAACCTTCAAAAAATCTCGTTCTTAAAATATAGGGTTATGGATAATTTGTGTTATTAAAGGTGTCATGTCCTGGTATATACGGAATCTACACCACTATTAAAGGTATCGTTTTCATCTTTTTAAGAGGATATGTGTCCATTCATCAATGGTGTAATTACATCTTCTTCATACTGTGCTGTCCAGCGATGTTCTATTTGACCTCTGGCGCGAGCATGCCTCCTGATTCTGATTCTTCTTCATTTTGAATTGTTGTTTTTTGTCTATCTTGAATTTTTTTAATATCCTAATAATTGTATAAATATAATTCGGGCTGTTTATGCCCTTGGTGGCTATCGCCAGATGGGCGTCATTAATAAGTCTTCTTGAGTTCTTCCCTGAGTCCGTGGAGCTGAGTCTCCGATGAGAGTGCACGAATATTGTTCGTAGCCAGCGGTCAATCGGTGGCAACCAGTTCCGTAAACTCGGGGATTCTTAGCACCCTTTGTTCCCGGGCTTAAGACAGCGGGTATGTCAATATAGACGCTATACAAATGTTATGGGAATATGCCAGCATACCCAGTGGAACCGTATGGACAGCCATCTCTTCTGTAAGGCTAATAGATCCAATATGCTTTGATAATTAATTTACCTTTTATCGAAAATCCCTATAACGATACTAAGTTTTGGAGAATTATAAAATACATGATACGATAAAGAGTATATCACATTTTAGGGGACACAATATATATATATATATATATATATATATATATATATATATATATATATATATATATATATATGCAAGGACGAAAGTGATACAATAAATCATCCCTTAACTCTCTTCATTATTGCTTTATCTTTCACAGGGACTGATGAAGTCGTAAATAAAAGCGAAGCGTCCTTATCTGTCAGTCCAATTTGGTTCTCAATAAGTCTTCATATAAAAGTGTCTCCTATTCTTTATCTTTCCGACCCCACGTTTTCCCCTATTCAGGGGGATGTCATAAAAAAGAACGCCTCCATGTACGTCCCCAATATTCATTTATCTCTTTATGTACATCTAAGGGCGGAGAAGTTGAACCTGACCCCCGAAAATTGACACAGGGAGGGGGGGATCGCATGAGGGTAATCATGTTAAGACGCCATTTTCCATTTTTTGAGGCTTTTTTTTGGGGGGGGAGGGCCTTAAGGCAGGGGTCCAAACTTTGGGTTTGTTTTTTTAATCTTCTCTCTCTATTCTTTCTTCTCTCTCATTTATCATCACTCCGGGTTTTTTATTAGCTCCTCAAGCGGGTAAACCCACAGAGACCAAATACACAAGAGTACATCGCAAACCCATGCCCTATATTTGAAAGGGTTTAATAGCCTCTTTCACCTGTAATCGGGTCTAACCAGGAGGGGGAAAGAATGAAGGAAAGGCAGACAAATGAAAGAATAAAAATTAAAGAACATAGTAGTACCATACAAAATCTTGTTGCTTGTTGATAGTTAGGCTTGTGATCTACAGTCTTTTTGTTGGTTAAGTGTAAGTTACTTTAGGTTTATGTTAGGTTAGGTAAAGTGGTTTAGGATGGTTAGCTTTTGTACTTAACCTGATGTAACCTAACCTAACCAGAAAGTAAACGGTAAACCACAAAGTTAATCAGAAACTAGACATACCGCAAATTTGACAGTAGACTACATACCTAACTAGCACCGGAAAAAAATGTTAATGCAACAAACCTCAACTGGGTCTCTAGCGGTGTCCCTCATTCATTTGGCCAGTTGTTGTATATAAAATATATTGACGATCTTGGCATTACATTATTACGCAATCTTTCAAAATTAGTCAGGAGTGCAAAATATCCCTGAGATTTACTAAATTTTTAAAACAAATTAAATAGAGTAGTGAGATGGGCTGAAAAATGGCAGTCGACTCGTACCAACTTAAATCGTACTTAAAGTTTTAAAAGAATGTGTTATAGCAGGACCTAGAGCAGAAGTTTTATGTTTTAGTCAGTCGATATCATTCTTCCTAAAGCGCATATGATACCCCCCTCGGAATATGCGGTGCACATTTGGTCTCGTCATCTTCGAACGCTTTCAAAGATAAGCGACGAAATTAATTGCTGAGCTCAGAAATAAATTTTGGGAAAACAAAACGAAGGATCTTAATTTGTTTTACCTGAAAGTCTATCGAAGTCCTTGCACTACCAAACCGTTTAGCCAATACAA
Source organism: Ceratothoa steindachneri (assembly GCA_963969495.1). Classification (NCBI taxonomy): domain Eukaryota; kingdom Metazoa; phylum Arthropoda; class Malacostraca; order Isopoda; family Cymothoidae; genus Ceratothoa; species Ceratothoa steindachneri. The sequence continues at coordinate 92,831,283 of OZ018320.1, forward strand.
AGGATGAGTTTTTAAAATCGAGTTAAAAAACCGAGCGACCCCTAGAAATAACCTCTTCAATCTTTTCAACAAATTATTTAACGCTACTAAAGCACATAACTTTTTTTCATATAAAATTACTCAAGTCTGGAATACTTTACTCTCGTGAGTCGTTGAAAGCACTTCAGTCAATATATTCTGGACTGGCCTCGAGTGGATCTTAGCGTATTTGCTGGTCTGTAATTCTTTAATGCTAAATGCTGGGGCCGGAAGGGCGAATGGCAAGCCTCCAAGGAACAAATGTGTATATATAAATAACAGGTACTTAAAAGTACAAAGTTACCGCTCCTCCTTGCGGGGGGGTGGGCGCTTGCCATTAACATTAACACTTGTCCCTCAAGGAGACAAAATAATGCATTAAATTAGGAACGGCAAATGACGCACCCACACACTTCTCCCCTTTTCTTCACTTTTGGCAATGCCTTCGTTAGTTTACATCAGGAGATGTTACAGTTTCTTTATCTACTGACTCAAATCTCACTATTTCACAGAAACAGGTTAAGGAATGTTTGGAGAGACGTGAGCCCATGTGTTGCAGCAGACATCTGAATATTGCCTGCTCTCCCTGCCTCCATCCTGAGGGTACGTAGGGCATGGTGAGTTAGGCCCCCTCCCTGTCCTGAGCACTCGTTTTGTTTATATAGCTCTTTGGAAAAACTCTCGAAGTTCGTAGATCGGAAGCCCTTGTTCGTTCCTAGTTTGAAAGGGGAGGTTGCTATGGAATTAATTTTGATGTGCTCAAAAACCAGACATTTGGGTTGCGTTAATTTTCAGAAAGTCAAAAAGTGAACTTTGTGATGACTAGTTCGAGAAAACTCAAAACCGAACGTTGTGATGACTAGTTCTAGAAACCTCAAAATCGAACGTTTGATGACTAGTTCTAGAAACCTCAAAACCGAACGTTGCGATGACTAGTTCTAGAAACCTCAAAATCGAACGTTTGATGACTAGTTCTAGAAACCTCAAAACCGAACGTTGCGATGACTAGTTAGAGAAACATCAAAATTGAACGTTGTAAGGACTAGTTATAGAAACCTCAAAACCGAACGTTGTGATGACTAGTTCTAGAAACCTCAAAATCGAACGTTTGATGACTAGTTCGAGAAAACTCAAAACCGAACGTTGTGATGACTAGTTCTAGAAACCTCAAAATCGAACGTTTGATGACTAGTTCTAGAAACCTCAAAACCGAACGTTGCGATGACTAGTTAGAGAAACATAAAAATTGAACGTTGTAAGGACTAGTTATAGAAACCTCAAAACAGAACGTTATGACTAGTTCTAGAAACCTAAAAAATAACGTTATGACTAGTTCTAGAACCCTCAAAATCGAACGCTGTGATGACTAGTTCTACAAACCTCAAAACCAAACGTTGTGATACTAGTTCTAGAAACTTCAAAATCGAACGTTGTGATGACATTATAGAAACCTAAAAATAGAACGTTGTTACGACTAGTTCTAGAAACCTCAAACCGAACGTTGTGATGACTAGTTCTAGAAACCTTAAAATCGAACGTTGTGATGACTAGTTCTAGAAACCTCAAAACAGAACGTTGTGATGACTAGTTCTAGAAACCTAAAAAGATCGTTATGACTAGTTCTTGAAACCTCAAAACAGAACGTTGTGATGACTAGTTCTAGAAACCTCTAAACCAAATATTTTGATGACTAGTTCTAGAAACCTCAAAATTGAACGTTGTGATGACTAGTTCTACAAACTTCAAAACTAACCGGCGTGATGACTAGTTCTAGAAAACTCAAAACACAACGTTGTGATGATTAGTTTTAGAAACTTCAAACAGAACGTTGTGATGACTAGTTCTAGAAACCTCAAAATCGAACGTTTGATGACTAGTTCTAGAAACCTCAAATTCTAACGTTGTGATAACTAGTTCTAGAAACCCCAAACCGAACGTTGTGATGACTAGTTCTAGAAACCTAAAAATCGAACGTTGTGATGACTAGTTCTAGAAACCTCAAAACAGAACGTTGTGATGACTAGTTCTAGAAACCTCAAAACAGAACGTTGTGATGACTAGTTCTAGAAGCTTCAAAACAGAACGTTGTGATGACTAGTTCTAGAAACCTCAAAATCTAACGTTGTGATAACTAGTTCTAGAAACCCCAAACCGAACGTTGTGATGACTAGTTCTAGAAACCTAAAAATCAAATGTTGTGATGACTAGTTCTAGAAACCTCAAAACAGAACGTTGTGATGACTAGTTCTAGAAACCTCAAAACAGAACGTTGTGATGACTAGTTCTAGAAGCTTCAAAACAGAACGTTGTGATGACTAGTTCTAGAAACCTCAAAATCGAATGTTGTTATGTCCCTAAAAGAGCGGACTTTGCGATGTCATTAAATTTCATAACGAGTTCTCTCTTGATTATAAGTATATTCATTGGGCGATTGTTGCCAACGTAGTCTTTATCATAGATCTTTCTTTTCATCACAAATATTTTCAACTCTTTTCTCTTGTTTGTTTGTTTCCCCCTTTCATTTTATACCCAAATAAATGCTCTCGCTTTTTGCTGCCCGAATGATACCTCACTCGCCATTGTCCTCTTGTAATCGGGATGGGTTCTTACGCACAGACTTGTGGACTATTTGACTTTTTGGAGGAGGCTGGCTTCCTTCATTTTATTAGACTCTCTTTGGTGTCCCAGAAGCATGCTTCTTGCGTCCTGTTTTTTTCTGGTTTTGTTTTCGTTCTTTTATTAATATATCCCCTCATTAGGCTATAAGATAATTATGACGCTTGATCCTCTTGTAGGCAGCCGGAGGATAAGGGTTATTAAAAAAAACAAAAAAACTCGCCCCATTCGCCATTGCTTCAACCACCTGGGCGAGCAAGGGGTTTGGACTATGTTTACCAGGACCTGGTCTGAGCCGTATCCTCTTCCCTGGTTCAGGGCGAATGGCCTCTTCGCATCTCTCGGTCGAGGAGCTGGGTGCTGTTGCTGATTCAGCAGAGGGCAAAACATCGATTGTCATCTAAAATGAAAACCAGCTAAGACAAAATAGACCATATCAAAAATAATAAAGGAAGGAATAATAATGAAATGGAAGTAAAAGAAAATAGGAGGATTTGATACCCACCATTGGCAAAGTTGCTGACGTAAGCTTAAAATACCCAAAATATATCTAATGTACAGCGCTTCTCATTTGCGCAAAGTTAAGGCACATAAAGTCTGTCTTGTCACTGTATGGAGTCACAATTCGGGTCAGGTTCGAGGTGGTGCCATTTAGTGACCGTGGTTCTGATCTCCTTCTTTGTTGTATGTAGGTCCTGGTTCAATAACTTCACTGGTTGAAGGACATAAAACGTCTATTAACTGGGGAGGGGGGTATATTAAAAAGCCACATGAATTATTTTCAACTTCAAAATATTTATTAACAAAGAGCAAAAATTCCTTAGAAAAATGAAAATTTCGTGAAATCACCAAATGCGTGACATGACTGGTCAGAGTTTGATGTGAAAATGTCTACAAATTGGTAATCATTCATCGAAACTTTGAGAAGAGAATTATTTTTATTAAGAGTTATTATTATAACATTTAAAAGTAACAAATTCTCAATATACGTTTATTCTCGTATTTCTTTACCTAATCTACACATTCATTTTAAAATATAATGAAAATATCTTTTATTGTTTTCATTTTTCCACTACTGTCAATTATGGAACTTAACACATTCGTAAAAAAATGTGCCATTGTTTAAGCTTCCATGGTGCATGATCAACATCAAATGAAAATATTTTAATAAATTTAAATTAGTATAAAAAGATTCCAAAATTATTTTTTCCTTCATTTTTCCGCCAACGTTTTCCTTGGAAATATTACTCAGGATAAAACTTTATTCTTTTATAAAATACACACAACGACTAGAATCCTAAAAAAATAGCACTAAGCATCACTAAAACAAACACAGGAACTAAAAAAAAAAATCCTCTGGTGGTTGGAAGGAATTAAATTTACAAAGATTTGGATTGATTGAATACCGAACACTTATGGCAAATACATCAAGCGACAGGAGCAAAGATACTAATTGCAAAGCCCTACCAGAAGAACCAACCCCCCTTAATCTTGAAACATGAAACTGAGACTTAAGGGAACGTTGTAATCACCTTATTTTCCAGGATCTTTGAAACGAACTTTTGATGCAACTTTTTAAGAACCTCAAAAGGTGGACTGACATTGGCATAGAATTCTTTTCAAGGCCTTAAAAAGAAGTTATGACTACTTAAAAAAACTCGACACTGTGAGCGTATTACTTTTCAGAGTATTGGAATATTGGGTTGTTATGATAGCATAATTTTTTAGGACATTAGAGAGTGGAAGATGTGATAGCATCATTCCATAAAGCGTAATTTTGAATGGTATTAGTCATTTCTTTTAAACGCTAAAAACAGAGAACGTTACGAGTATGATAACATTACTTTTCAGAACCCTCAAAAACGAACTTTGCGATGGCATTACTTTTCAGGCCCTCAAAGAGGATAATTATGAATTGCATTACTCTTCACACAACCAAAAATAACGCGTTGTGATGACATTACTTTTCTGATCACCAAAAATATTAATTCAGACTGGCATTACTTTTCAGACTCTTAAAAAGCGGACGTTGTAATGACATTCCTTTTCAAACCCTCAAAAACCGGACGTTGTGATGGCATTCCTTTTCAGGCCCTCAAAAAGTAGACGTTATGATGGCATTCCTTTTCAGACCCTCAACAAATGAACGTTGTGATGGCATTCCTTTTCAGACCCTCAAAAGGCGGACGTTGTGATGGCATTACTTTTCAAAACCTCCTTTGATGGCTCTTTCAGTATCTTCAGGCGCTTCGGAATGGGGACCACGTCTTTTTTCAACAGACTCCTGTATACGGAGATGTACTTGGCCGCCCCGGTGGTGACGGGAAGGAGGTAGGAGTGGCTGAAGGAGGTTTTGGTCAACGTCTTGGTACAAATTGAAGGAGGACGTAGAACCGTCAAAAACTTCAAGACGAACGTGTAACAATTGAAATTTTTCTCGTTGTACCTATAAATGTATTGAATTGAGTAGTCAATTAAAAAATAATTTGACAAATTAATTATGACAAAGAGTTGATGATACTTAAAATTAAGAAGATAAAACCGACGGCGGTATCTCCGCCAGAAAGTTTAGAAGGAGGGAATCGGCAAAGAAAATGAAGATAGAAGTGAAAATGTGTGAAAGACATAGGTGCAGATCCGCCTGCAGTCGCTGGGGTCGGAAGGGCACGTAAACACCCCAAATTAAGAGAAAGACAACAAAATCAGCGACCCAAAATGCTGGCATAGGTGACCGTATTCGAAAGCTTTACGAACAAGTTCGTTCAATGGGAAACGGGTACTCATAAGTACGTGACCACCCTTGTGGGGTCCTTTAAAGATGGGAAAGGTGGTAATGCGTTGGTAATCGCGCGGTGAGTCACTTATGTCACGTTTGCTTATTTGTGGTGAATTGGACCGAGTGACTTGGGTGAGTACCAGTTCGGTCGCATTTGTTCCTGTAGCTTTGTACCAACTTTTTCCTCTCGACCAGAATGTACATGATTGACGAAGTCTTTGTTATTCCAGCCTCTTTTATTGCAGTCTTTGTTATTGCAGTCCTTGTTATTGTCGTCTTTGTTATTGGAGCCTTTGTTTTTGCAGTATTTGTTATTCTAGCCTTTGTTATTGCATTATTTGTTATTCTACTCTCTTTTATTGCACTCTTTGTTATTGCGACCTTTTTTATTTGTCTTTGTTCTTTGTTATTGCAGTATCTGTCATTGTAGTTATTCCAGTCTTTGTTATCATTCTTTTCACACTTCTTGTTCTTTATTTTTACACAGCGTTATCTATTATTCCGTAACTTTCTATCGAAATACCTTCGTTGATTATCCCGCTGCCTTTTTCCCCCAATAAAAAGGACGCACTCAATAATTACCCTTTAGAACAATGAAGATAAACAATGAATGAGACCTGTTTTTACCTCGTTTCCGACCAGTTTTCGGTGGAGATGGAGTGAAGAGTGAAATCCCAGTACTCCTTCCATACAGGGTCGGGTGCTTCGCATGTTGTGGAGGTCAGAATTGGTACTGCTAGGCACTGAGACCAGGAGGCAGTGCCATCCGAGTGGAGTCCTTCGAGATCGTATTCGTGAACTTGTCCTTCACTGTCCGTCACTCCGATGTGCAAATCCAACGTGCTTCGATAATCGCTGCAATTTAATTATTTATAAAAATTAAATAGAAAAAAAGGAGGGAAAAAACCGGAAAAAATCCAGAGAAAAGTGGAAAAAAGAGAAAAAAGTATACTGTAAATCTTGGTCGTCCGAAAAGATTATACTGTGGCTCTTGAGTCATTCGAAAGTTTTATGCTGTTGAGAGAAAAAAGAAAGGACGATTGAAGATTCACTGCCTAAGACTTTCGGACGAGTCAAAATCCAAAGTATAAACTTTTCGCGCGAATCAAAATCAAACGCATAATTATGGGGAAGGAGCCAAGATCCGCATCATACGTTTTACGGACAAACCAATATCCGCATCAAAAATGTTTGGGTGAGTGATATCCACGCTATAAAATTTTCGGATGAGTCAATATCCATAGCATGCTTATTATCAGATGATTCAAGATCTGCAGAATAAATTTTGGGGGTGAGCCAAAGATCTGCATAGTAATTTTTTCAGGCACATCAAAATTGGCGGAATTTTCCGATAAAGGGCGTCTATGGTTTATAGATTCCCTAAGCCAAGAGGTCTATATAAAGAGACTGCAATCATAGACCATAATGCCTATCGCTTATGGTTCGACTTGGTTATGCTGGCAACATTTGAAAAAAAATGGAAGGAAAAACTTAGGCAATACTAAGAGGTCAAAGGTGAAAATTACAGTTGCTTGTTCATGGAAGGTAGAATTCCATACGCCGCACCACAAAGGAAAGAGCCGCGAAATGGTACAAAAGATTTACCGAGTCAGTCCCATGACAGAACCCCGTAAACCTTTGTGCATAATACAAACCAAAATTCTACATATACCACCCCCCTCCCCGAGAGAAAAAAAAACTTTACACTATCATAACTGATTAAAATACCTAAACGAGTTGCATCTTTTACATACCCTAGAGAAAAATCATTAATCGAACAATAATGCCATAGATATGAACCTTAAGAGTATCTTGAGTCCATACAATCGAGTCCCATACAAGAGCTCGTACGTATTCCCGAATCTTCCCTTGCGTTTGTACGAAAATTCGGGAATGCCAAAAGTTCTAACATCTCTGTGACCTTATTTTTTTTTTTTACTATTCTTAACCTTTCTATTTTTCCTCTTTCGTCGGTTATCTACCTACCTTTTCTAAAAACCCAGATTTCTCCCCCCCCCTCCCCAATCTTTGCATTCAGTCAGCCATTGAGATGCGTCGGCGCTGTCCCAAATTTCCAATCAAAGCAGATGCAACGAAGAGCGAACGGGCTCAACAGACCTAAGTCGTGTGCTCTTAATTATTTGAATCATTTTGAGAAAAAAATTAACAAACGTATTATTAATTAACAAACATATCATCTGACCTTACGACCTGCAAAACTTTCAACAAGTGGGACAATCCGGCCTATAATTTTCTTTTAATAATTCTATGAGTAACCTTGGGAGAACCTTGGCAATTATACCATTTGAAAGAGAATGTAAAACAACATAAGGGTTTTAAATATCTTTAAAATCGGCCGGATAGTTACGATGTTATTACCAAGAAACCCATCGAAAAGTAAATTGGTTACCATCCGACCGACGACCTATGGACCGACATAGCAACTTATTGCGTCGCGTGACTGCCACTAAAAATACTTCCAAGTCGTTTCTATGGTGATTGATTCTCGTCCACACCCATACATAAAAAAAGAGAATGTCCTCTCTGCAGCTTCTGCTCATACACTACTGCAATAAACGTGTGAACTTTCTACCCTCAAAATAACCCCAAAATAAATTAAAAATAAGCCGTAATTAAGAGAAATTATACCATTAGAAAAGAATACCTCAAGTGTATGGCCGAGACTATTGATATCGAGCTAAATTCAAAGAGGAATTGAACGCGATTGTTCGTCGAAAGCACACGATGCCCTACATATTGAAGAGAATAGAGGTAGTTCGATACTTACTGAAGGAAATCTCCTCGAGTAGGTTTGATGACAACGCAGCAGGGTGCTTGGGAGGCCCTGACGAAGGGGTAGGGTAGCCTGAAATCATACATAGGGGTCTTATGGTTTAACAATAGTTGGGCTGGTAGTAATGGAGTGAAGTTAGTGAAGTGAAAATATGTGAAAGCAAATGTCTCGAGTGGTCCAAAGAGGACACTACTTGGAGAGCTAGAGGAGTGTACGCCACCCACCTGAATAGGCCTTTTTTCCCACAAGTATGGTAGGCGCGCATCAGCGCAGCTAGAAACTACATATATAACTTTTTCTTTGATATAAAATTGCTAATGCCTTTATTTATTCCCAATTTATCTATTATTCCTTTTATTTATTCCAGTTCTCATGTCTCTTTTCGCTAAGTTTTCCCCATTCAGTTATAGGTTCCCCGCGTTTAAGCTCTCACTTTTTATTCTATAATTTGGTGCGAACTTCATAAGTATTTACTATATTCTTCCTTCTTAGTTATGCGTTTTTCTTCTCCTGTCTGTTCTATACACAATCGTTCTTCCCTAAATTCATCTTTTCTTCTTCTTCTCTCAACCTTATACACCTTCGCTCTTTTTTTCGTAGTCATGCTTTCTTCTTCTCAAGTCTGTTATATCGACCGTTGTACTAGCCTTTTATTCATGATTTATTCTTCTTCTCTATACCTTATCCACTTACATATGCCTGCTATTTTATTCACGCTTTCTTCTTTATCTTCTGTGTTCTATCCACCATCGTTTAACCCTTTTCATGTATTTTGCTTCTATCTACCTTATCAACATTTCCCCTTTCTTTTATTCATATCTTTTCTTATTCTTTCTGTTTTATCCAACATCGTTCTTCCCTTTTTTTATTTTTTTATTCTCTGTACCTTATCCACCATTGCCCTTCTCTTTTAGTCATGCTTTCTTCTTCCTGTCTGTTCTACCTACCATTGTTCTTCCCTTTAATCATGTCTTCTTTTCCCTCGACCTTATCCACCTTTGCTCTTCTCTTTTAGTCATGCTCTCTTCTCAGGTCTGTTATATCCACCATGGCTCTAGCCTTTTATTCATGTCTTCTTCTTCTCTCTATCTTATCAACCTTTGCCCTTCTATTTCATTTATGGTTTCTTCTTATTCTGTCTCATATCTAGCATCGTTCTTCCCTTTTCTTGATGTCTTCTTCTCTTTAACCTAATCACCATTGCCCTTCTCTCTTAGTAATGTTTTCTTCTTCCCCTTCTATTTCATTTATGGTTTCTTCTTATTCTGTCTCATATCTAGCATCGTTCTTCCCTTTTCTTGATGTCTTCTTTTCTTTGACCTAATCACCATTGCCCTTCTCTTTTAGTAATGTTTTCTTCTTCTTCTGTTTGTTCTATCCACCTTCTTTCTTCCCTTTTATTCATGCCTTCTACTTCTATCTACCCTATCCCCCTTTCCCTTCTCTTTTAGTCATGCTTTATTCTTCTCCCCTTTATTCTATCAACACTCGTTCTTCCCTTTTATTAGAGGTTTCTTCTTTTTAACTTATCTACCATCGACCTTCTCTTATATTAATGTTTTCTTCTTCCCTTTCTTGTTCTATCCACCATCGTTCCTCCCTTTTATTCATGTCTTCTTTTCTCTCTACCTTATCTACATTTGTCCTTCTGTTTTATTCATGTTTTCTTCTTCTCCTGTCTGTTTCTAGAAAGCATCGTTCCTTCCATTTATCCATTTCTTCTTCTCTCTAACTTATCCGGTTTTGTTATTTATATTTTATTCATGCTTTATTCTTCTTCTTCTTTTTCTTCCCTTGTCTGTTCTATCCACCATCGTTCATCCATTTTATTCATGGCTTCTTCTTATCTCTACCTTCTCCATCTTTCCTTCTCTTTTATTCAGGTTTTCTTCTTCTATTTACCTTGTACATTTTTGTTCCTCCTTCTTTCATGTTTTCTTCTTATATATTTTATCCACTTTTGTTTCTCTCTTATTCAGGTTTTCTTCTTTCTACCTTGTCCCTTTTCTATTCCCTTTTCTTCTCTTTAACTCCTCAAATTTTCTTCCATCCTTTTATTCATGTTTTCTTCCTTTTACTTTATCCAATTTTATTCCACCCTCTAATTCATGCTTTCTTCTTCTCTTTAGCATATCCACCTTTGTCCTTCCATTTTATTCCAATTTTCTTCTTCTCTTTACCTTATCCACCCATCTCATTTCCTTTTATTCATATTATCTTCTCTCTACCATATTTCCCTTCGTACCCCCTCTTATTTATGTTTTGTTCTGTCTCCATTTTATCATTGTCTGCCCTATCTACTTTCCTCCCTAATCTGAGGATACGGTTTGAGAGTCATTGTGAGAAAAGAGAACCTAATTCCTACATTTTCCAGTTAAATTAAATGCCACAATTCAGGAAAGAGACTTAATATAGAAATAATAAAGACGGGAGAATTCCATTTGACATAACATGAACCGGATTTATCAAAAAATATAGGGAAAAGCCTAGGATATAATGAACTGGATTTACTATAATGAAAAAAAAGAAAAGCAATGGGGAGACGTACAAAAGATATAATGAACCGGATTTACTCAAATATCGAAAGTAAATGGCTAACATTCATTGGATTTATTAATGAGATTTACTTAAAAAAAGGATAATAAACGGGAACGTCTAATGGGCATAATTAATTTGATTTACTAAAATAAAGAAAATAAAGGGAAATTATTCGTGGCCATAATGATTTGGATTTACTAAAATAAATGGAAATCATTCAATTGATATAATGAACTATATTTACTAAAATAAAGGGAAATCATTCAATGGACATAATGATCTGGGGTTACTAAAATAAATGGAAATCATTCAATTGACATAGTGATATGGGTTTACTAGAATAAAGAAAATAAAGCGAAATTATTCACTGGATATAATGAACTGGATTTACTAAAATAAAGTGAAATCATTCAATGGACATAATGATCTGGATTTACTAAAATAAACGGAAATCATTTAATGGACATAATGATATGGGGTTACCAAAATAAATAAAATAAAGGAAAATCATTTAATTGACATAATGAATTCGAAATACTAAAATAATCGGAAATCATTTAATAGACATCTGGATTTACTAAAAAAAAAAGGAAAGAAAGGGAAGTCATTCATTTGACATATTGAATTGGATTTACTAAAATAAAGGGAAATCATTCAATGGACATAATGATCTGGATTTATTAAAACAATAAAAAAAAGAAGCGTAAAGGGCAGATAATGAAATGGATTTGGTAAAATTAAGAAAAAACAAATGGCCAAGAGCGAGAATGAAACAGATTTATTAAAATAAAAAAAGAATAAACGTTTGATGGAGATAATAAAAAGGAATTTACTAAAATAAGGTGAGGTAATGGACATAAATTAGATAATAAAGGTAACGATAATGAACCGATTTACTGAATGAAACAAACGGCAAACGTTAACTAGACATAATGAACCGGATTTTTTAATAGAATAGGGAAGGAGGAAACGTCCGTTAGGGATAATGAACTAAATTTGCCAAACTTAAGAATGGAGAAACGTGAAATGATAGATAATGAATCGGTTTTACCAACAACAAAGAAAATAAAGAAAAGGAAAAGGTCCATTCGTGATGACTGGATATACGACTCCAAAGTGAAAGGTCTGGAACAACCACATACAAAAGACCACAAAGACTGCGAACGCTCACATGTACAGATATAGGAGATACATACCCTACACACGTACACAAACACGCCGAGGGAGAGAAATGGAGCACATAAAAGGTGCAACAACGCAATGTAGATTTTGTACAGGTGTCAATTGTGTGCACCTCTCTTTATTCCCCCGTTTACATCTGTATTTTCTCACGTGTACATATACGCATATACGAGAAGTAGAGTGAGATACATAGGCAGACAACACAAAGACGCCCGATACAGTCACAAACGTAACTCGCACGAGTGCAACGAGCACCATGTAGCGCGTCTCTATCCGTTTGTGCGTATGTGTTCGCTCACGTGTATACATATCCACAATTATGAAAGAGTGAGATACACATGTACAAAAAAACACACCGATACAGGCCCCAAAATAGCCAAATTAATTTAATAGACATACACAAACACACGCCAATTTAGTGACGAAACTAAACGCGTCCAGTAACGACACATGGGTAGAGTATGAGCGACATTTGTGTACACCATTATTTCGTGTGCGTACCTGAAGGGAGGCTGAGAGAGTGGCTCCTTTTCCAAATCTGCCCCGCACATGTCACACGTGGGCGGGAGAGCGAAAGCGAAAAGTCTTCCCAGGGAGCAATGCTCGTAGCAGACGATGCCCGGGTCGAGATTCATGGCCTCTGTGAAGACAAACATACGTCATTAATCGAGACACCTCAAATGACCCTTAAGAGACTATTTAGAACGGTTCTAGGAACCATTTTAATAGGTTATTACGCGAATAGAACTGTTCTCATGTAAACATTTTTTACACAGCGTTATAGAAACATGGAAAGGGTTTTTACTCGCGTGTGCACGAGACTTTATAACTTACAAAGGCGGTCCGTCGGATGGTAACCGTTTTACTTTTCAATTTATTTTTTAGCAATAACATCATAACTATTTGGCCGATTCTAACGAAATTTGAAACTCTTATGATGTTTTACATTCTCTTCCGAATGATTTAATTGCCAAGATTAGTCCGGGAATTATTGAAAGTTTGGTAGGTCGTAAGGTCACAAGTCAGAATAATTGAGAGCAAGGGACTTAGGTCTGGTGACCTTGTTTATTTGTAGCAAGAGGGACATAAAGGAGAGACCAGACAAGAAATATAAAGGGTGCATTCTAAAGCCTCGGGAAAGGTTTGTGCAAAGGAAACAGTCAAATGGAATCAATTCTAGACAACGACCCCCGACCTATGTTAGCTCTAGGATTGAGCTCTTTGGCAGGTCAGTATCTAGGAATGATCTTGGGGGGGAGAGGGTCATCCCTTAGGATTTAAAATTTTAAATAAGTAATAATAATTGACAAGATTAAGAAAAAAAGATAAAGTAAAAATGCTACTTAGCATTGAATTTGGTTAGAATATTATTGGTTAACCCACGAACGCATAAAGCGTTCTAAGTTCACCAGAGAATTTACGTTCTTTTTGTTGCAGAAAGTAAAGAAAACGTTACTTTTCAGAGCTGTTGATTAAACGTCTAATACACTTTGTAAACAACAAGGAAATGATGGAAGGAAGGATTTTTTTTTTTAGGAGCCCATCTGGCGACTACTTACTTGAGCATAAGTCGCCGTACTCACGACAGCCTAGTAGTAGGCTACTTTAAAATAACAATATGTAAAACAAAACTAACAATAAAAAAAGGAAAAAGGAAAAGGGCAACAAGGAGGAAGATGGCTACGGGGTTGGGGGAAGGTCTGCCTTCCCCCGGCGCAAGAACGTGCGACCTACAAAGAAAACAACAACAAAAAAACTAGTTAAATAAAGGGGAGAAGGCCGGCCTCCTCCAAAAAAGGCATGAAGTCCACAAGTCAATGTGCACGAACCCGTCCCGAGTACAAGAGATAAGCAGTATCGTCCCCGCTCGTCAGGGTACCAGGACAGGTAACGTGCGCGAAGATCGCCTAGACTGGGACATTCGACAAGAATGTGCCGAACAGTCTTGGGGACAACGCAGTCTTCACAGTAGGGCACTGGCGAGCGCTCCATCAAATGGCGGTGCGTCCCGCGAGTGTGTCCAATTAGGAAACGACAGAAAGCAACCTGAAGCCGTCGTGGCATTGGGGGGTAAGTCCATGGGAACAGTCGGGGCACAATGGTACGGAACTTTACGTTCTCCCAGACCATTTCCCATCTTCTTTGCCAAGCAGCCCGGTGAGCTGCCCGTATTTCTGCCATGTAATCGGTGTCAGGAATAGTAAAACGCTGGTATGGTCGCCCAGTCCTCGCAGACTCTTTGGCGCCCTCATTCCCCGCAATTCTTACATGTCCAGGAACCCAGCAGAAGATAATCTCGAAATCCGCCCAATCAGCGCCCCAAGCGCTGAACGTCACGGAACGGAGAATATCCATGCCGCGGGTACAAGAGACCCTAAGGCTGCGAATATGAGCCTCCCAGGTGAGGCGTCGGTATAATACAAGAGCAAGGAAACGGTGTGATTCAACCACTTCCAGGCGCACCCCATTAAGAAACAAATCTGGGTAAGGGTCACGCTGGGGTTGAGGGAGGGGAGCCCTGGTTTTAGAGGGGACTGGATGTGGACCCTTTGTGCCGCCAGCTTTAACAGAGGAGCGCCTGGGGTGGGTAGATCTGGCAGAAGGGTTCTGAATGGGCGCGGAAACGACCGTGCTCGGAGGCCTGGAGGGGCCAGGAGCAGAAGATGTCTTTCTTACTATTGAGGCATAGGATGTTCCAGGCAGCGCCGGGCGTGCCAGGACCAAGTTCTTAGCCTCTCCATTTTCAGTTTGTTCTCCATCTCCGTTTTTCTTAGTTCCTCTCCCATCTCAATTTTTTTCTTCTCCATCTTTCTTAGTTCCTCGTCCCTTCGCTCTGCCCGTTCGTTTAACACTTCTTCCTGTACGTAATTTAGTAAGTCTTTGCCCGAAAGACCTAACATTTCACCTTGACTCTCAAATTTTCCCAAGGATGACATTGTTACGCAGTTAACTGAGGGAACACTGATACGCGAACGAGCTAGGACACTACCCACGCGAAACGAATACTTGAATATTCGTGAAGGCCATGATCACACAAAAAAATTATGATACAGCTACCTACCTCTGCTGTTTCTAAGCGAAAAAAAATTAAAATGGTCCTACCGGAATTAGGGCACCAAAGACCTTAACTCTTTTGGAATAATAACTAGGAGTGTCTCCAAAATTCAAACACAATAAAAAAAAATTAATTACCTGGGGTCCAACACAAAATATAAATAGGTTAACGTTTCACTGCTTTTCAATTAACTTGAACTTGCCTTCTGCCAGTAGAATACAAAAAATAAAATAAAAGAGATATACGTGAATAACAAGGGAACTTCTAATATATTAAATAAGATGGTTCAACACATAGTTTTTTTATTTAATCCAGATCCATCAATAAATTTTATCATATCTGTCGTAGAATGACCCTTGGCTTTGATCACTCTACGCTTTGACACCCTTTTAGTAGCGGTATGCTTTAAGGGGCGTGAGTTACTTCTATGATGAAGTAGGCTTTGTTCTAAGAGTGCTATTTTAGTGGTTTAGTCCTTAAGGAAGAGCTATTTTTAAACACATAAGGATAAGAGGAAACACCAGAATCTACCAAAAATAAACATGTATTTTAAATTAAATATTACAAACCAACAGTAAAAGCATTTCTATATTTGGCCTCAAAGATTTTTCAATGACAAAACATAAACAAGTAGGCTTCCAATAAACAAACCAATTGCCAATTAGTATTTTTATCACGACCCTATTTGTTTAGCATAAAACATTAAATTAATGTACTGTCATCTACAAACACATATGACCTAGGTTCAAGAATAATGGTTTCTACTCTCCTTTAAAACGTGGGACGTACTAAACTTCTACTATCGCAATAGAGATATAAATGTTATTGTTAACTTACAGGTAGGTATTAGGGATTGCCGGATGTCGCTGGAGGACTTATCTCTCGCTTTGAAGTGGTGTGGCCGCTGGTTGAAATTTTCGAGGAGGGATTGCTTGTCGCCTGTGCCGGGGGATGATTCTTCAACGTAATTAAAGAACGGGAGCTCGTTGGGGCAGGGTTCTTCTCCTCTCACTCTTACGGTGCTTGAGATGTGAGAATCACTCGAGTGTGAGCAGCTTTGCTTTTCTTTAGTCGGGCTTCTTTGCAGACGGAAAAGGCTTCTTCGGTATGGCACCGATATAAAACTTGACTATTTAGGTTAATACGGCCCTGAAAGGGGGGGATCGATTTTCTCAATCTGATCCTATCGTTTCTCACGGAAATAGTCTTGTATGGCTGAAGGATCGATCTTTACGAACTAATCTTTCTTCTGGCGAATCGACTTCTAAAAATCTTCTTGTCTAGCCGATGGATCGATCTTCACGAACTAATCCACCTCTAGCGTATCGACTTCTGATAATCCTCTTCTCTTTCTTTGCGGGGCTTATATATAGGCGGATTGCCGCCCCATCTAAAGGGGGAAGGGACCAGGCCACAGATGCAAAAGGGGGGGGGGGAGCGAATGGAGAGTTAGCATCTGGGGAGAGCGAGAATTCCTGAGGTGGCACTGGGGTGCCCAAGTCAGCTCGCAAATTATAGGCTCGCAACCGCACAGCTACTTGGCGTGCCTTCTGACTCGCACCGTTTTTTTTTTCCTAACCACGGGTTTATGGGTCTCGTAGGTAATACGATCGTTAGAGCGTCGTTTAAGGACCTTAGGTGGTCGCCTTCAAACATATGTTAGCTCCAACTGCCCACAGCGGCGAGGAGATCACACATGGTAAGCATTTTCGCCGGCTACCTTTCTCACGCTTCTCCTCATGAAGGGAGGGGGGCTTGAATGTACCTATACTCCTCCAGGAGGCTTAATGTAGCCATTTCTCCACAATATCAATGCACAGTGATGAAAATTGAGTCACACCATGAGGAAGTGCTCCATAGAGCCCATTTAAATGGCTTTGCCATATTTTCTTATTAGAGAAGCGAAATTGAAAAAAAAACATACATAATTCTCAGTTTTAAGATCAAAATTGTGAAGTTCTATAAGAACAAACAAACGTCTTCCTACTAACGCGAACGTGTTCCAGGATCTTCGTCCTCCTATCTGAAACCTCGCCAGGCTCTTCCTCCTCCTAACAGAAACGTCTTCCAGGCTCTTTCTTCTCCTAACCTAAATATCTTCTAGGCACTTTCTTCTCTGAAACCGAAACATCTTCCAGAAACTTTCTCTTCCTAACCAAAATGTCTTCAGGATCTTTCTCCTCCTAACCCGAACGTGTTCCAGAATCTTCGTCCTCCTAACCAAAACTTCTTCTAAGATGTTCCTCCTTCTAACCGAAACGTCTTTGAGGATCTTCCTCCTCATAACCGAAACGACTTTCAGGACCTTTCTCCTCCTAACCGAAACGTCTTCCAGGATCCTCCTCCTCATAACCCGAACGTGTTCCAGGATCTGTTTCTTCTTAACCCGAACGTGATCCAGGATTTTCGTCCTCCTAACCAAAACGTCTTTCAGGATCTTCCTCTTCCTAAGCCAAACTTCTTCCAATAATTTCGTCCTGCTAACTGAAACGTCTTCCAGGATCTTCCTCCTCCTAACCAGAAAGTGTTCTTGGATCTTCTTCCATCTAACCAAAACGTGTTCTTCGATATTCGTCTTCCTAACCAAACGTGTTCCAGCATCTTAATCCTAACCAAAACGTCTTCCAGTTTATTTCTGCCCCTAACAGAAACAACTTCCAGGACCTTTCTCCTCCTAACCGAAACGACTTCCAGGATCTTCGTCTTCTTAACCCGAACGTGATCGAGGATTTTCGTCCTCCTAACCAAGACGTCTTCCAGGCTCTTCCTCCTCCTAACCGAAACGTCCCCCAGGCTTTTTCTCCTCCTAACCCAAACTTCTTCCAGGATCTTTCTCCTCCAAACCGAAACGTCTTTCAGGGTCTTGCTTCTCCTAAGCTAAACTTTTCCAGGAACTTCGTCCTTCTAACTGAAACGTCTTCCAGGATCTTCCTCCTCCTAACCCGAAAGTGTTCTAGGATCTTTCTCCATCTAACCAAAACGTGTTCTTCCATCCTCTTCTTCCTAACCAAACGTGTTCCAGGATCTCCATTCTAACCAAAACGTCTTCCAGTCTCTTTCTGCCTCTAACCTAACCGAAACGGCTTGCAGGATCTGCCTCTTCCTAACCAAAACGTCTTCCAGGATCTTTCTCCTCCTAACCCGACCCATCGAATTAGAGTTAGTTAGCGAGCGGGCGGGGCTTCGCAGCTAACGATTTTCTCCTTGTTTATCCTTTTTCCTTATTCCGATCCTATCTATCCTATTTTTTCATTTATTACCCGGCTATTTATCAGGCTTCTGGGGAAAGTAGGGCACCCGAATGGAAATTTGTTTGAAAGAGTGGGTGGAGTGTGTTTTCTCGCATGAATGGAGTCAAGGTTCGGTTTCCGGTGGAGAGGGAAATTATTAATGGCCTATTTCATGCGACCCACTTCGTCTAGCGCTTACACAGCAGTAAACAATCCCGTAAAGCATATATGTGTATGTGTGTGTATGTGAGAGAGAACTGTAAATGAGTTACAAAAAGGTAGGGGAAACTTCAAAGGCCTTACTCGAGGAGATTTCCATTAGACCGTTTACCTATTTACATACGTACGAGGTGTCGTCTTTAAAGGTAGGGCGGCCTGGTCCATTTGTTTTCTAGTTCACAACCCAATTGGAGCCAGAGCGAAGAGTGTTCCATTCCTGAGATAAGACTCAGAAAGGGGGGGTGAATACCCCTCCCCCCTCAGAAGGCTGCATTCAAGTTGAACCACTTTCGCATTCGCAAGTACACTAACAAAATTGTTTGTATACACAGCAACAAGCGCGTTTACATACACATAAACAACCACTTTGTACATAAAGCAACGTGAAGATTTAGATAGCAACAAACAGGTTGGTATATACATCACTACCAATCACGTTTTCACGCAACAACAAATACGTCTGTACAAAGTAAATAGGTGTGTATGTACAGCAACAAAGATTTGTACACAAAACGTAAAGGTTTATATACACAGGAACAATCATGTTTATATACAGGGCAACAACCAATTCGTAGATAAAGCAATACGGAGGTTTACATAGTAACGAAGACGTTTGTATACACAACAATCACATTTATGCACACACCAACAAATACACTTGTACACACACTAATATGCTTCTATGCTCATCAACAAACATTTATACACAAAAACAAACGCGGTTGAATACATGGTAAAAAATCCCCCGGCGCACAAACTCTAAAACTGTATACACAGTAACAAAACACGTATACATATACAAAACAGGTCATTTAGATGAAAAGCAAAAAATAAGACGAGTGAGAACAATTAGAGTTAAGGTCGAATCTACAGAACAACAAACTTATTACAAAACAACTCATGGAAGAACAGAGAATATATAATACAAATAAGGTGAAAAGACTTTTCAAATCAAAGCACTAAAATAGATGAATCAACACCTAACAACACTAAAATAGATGAATCAACACCTAACAACACTAAAATAGATGAATCAACACCTAATAGCACTAAATAGATGAACAACACCTAACATCACTAAAATAGATGAATCAACACCTCAGAACACTAAAATAGATGAATCAACACCTAATAGCACTAAATAGATGAATCAACATCTAACATCACTAAAATAGATGAATCGACACCTAACACAACTAAAATAGATGAATCAACACTTCAGAACACTAAAATAGATGAATCAATACCTAATAGCACTAAATAGATGAACAACACCTCATAGCACTAAATAGATGAACAACACCTAACATCACTAAAATAGATGAATCAACACCTAACAACACTGAAATAGATAAATCAACACCTAACATCACTAAAATAAATGAATCAACAACCAACACAACTAAAATAGATGAATCAACAACCTAATAGCACTACAATAGATGAATCAACACCTAAAAGCACTAAAATAGATGAATCAACATCTAATAGCACTAAATAGATGAATCAACGCATAACATCACTAAAATACATGAATAAACACCTAACATCACTAAATTATAGACACAAAAGATCACAGCGAGTTGAATAATTTATCCGGAAGTAGTAGTAGTAGTTTGCCAACCTGCCTTTATCCAAGCTGATAATGAAATACACATAAAGGTCAGTATGACAATCGCTGGTGAGCTCGAGAGCACCAGGGGCCGGTCCTCTTTGGGAAGGGGTGCCAGGAAGTATTATTTTTTTACCCCAAACAGCGTTCCAGTGGAACCTTCGTCACCCTGGGGCAGAGGGGCTGGTTCCGCGTCGGAAGATATGGATATATGTAGATATCCCTCGGCAGGATTCCTTGGAACAGAGAGTGTGTGTGTTATGCTGCGAAGATGGGAGAGGAAAGAAAGCCGTGTTGCAATTGGCTGTGTGTGTGTGGTGAGAAATGTAAGATCAACCCACCACTGAGCACAGCGCTTCCACCAATTGGTAGCCAGATCTCTACGTGCGCTGATGTTTGTGTCCGCTCATACCGGGATCGAACCCGGCACCACGATGCTGTCAGATCTTATCCACTCGGCTAGCAAGAGCTCTCTCTCTCTCTCTCTCTCTCTCTCTCTCTCTCTCTCTCTCTCTCTCTCTATCAGGAAGTACATGGCAGCAATAACCAACAAAGACTTAATCACAATTTCTCAATAAATGAACAGGGAATCCCATTAATAAAGAAGGGCGAAATTTTGCCAAAATGACAAAGCCAAACTTTGAATGATGAGGTCGCAAAATTGACTTTATAAAAGTTAGGGCGAAAATTCTGTTTACTTATTAACTAATTTCTTTACTAAATGTTTAATGAAAAGTAGGATTTCAATAACATAGTCCAACGCTTATGATTTACTTTATTTAAATAAAGGTGATATGGACGACATAACAATACGCCAATCAGTCTCATATCAGCAATGTATATAAATTACTTATACAAGTCAAAAGCAACGGACCTGTCCCGGTACCGGGACGAGCGGGGTCGCTACCGTTTGTCCCTTGTAGTCGGCACATTTCGTGTACACAGACATGTAGACTATTCGGGAAAGGGTGGCCTCCTACTCCCTTTTAATGACTCTCTTTGGTGTTGGGACATGCTCCTGGACGGGAAGGAAGCGGGGCGACCCTTCCCCCGACGCAGCAGAGTGCTTCCTCCTTCTTCTTTATTTCGTTTATTTTGGGATTTGGTTTTGGTTGTTTGGATTTTTTTAATCGAACATAGCATTAGGCTGTAAGATAACGGCGACGTGTGCCCGTGTAGACAGTCGTCAGATGAGCGCTAATTAAGGGGAAAAAATCATACGTAACAGATTAACATAAGAGACTAGCCTGCAATCAGCCACCAAAACAGACAGGTTTTAGAAAAAACTATACTACTTATAATCATCTGAATGGTGTAAAAAAAAAGGGCAGATAAATTAATATAATCTACCTCTCAACACCGATTCCGTTCTAAAAACACTACAAAAACAAGACATTAACAAAATCTACATTGACATACTTAGCTGTACGTAGAGTCGCGCAACATCCTCATTTTTGTTACACTCAGTCAATAAAAGCAAACCATTAAAAGAGGAGAGAGGATGATGATATGAAAACGAAAGGGACTCAGAATTAAGGGGGAGGGGGATATATGGTACAGATAAATGGACAAAAAATTAAAGTGTTCAAAATTTTAAAATCGATAGGTTAAAGCGACTCACTCTGCTATTGAACAAATCAAAGCTAAATGTTGATGGGTGAAAGGACCGTTGAAATCTTCCAAGAACACGATTTAACAGAATACAATACGCTATGTTTGGTGCTTATATGCTTTTATATTTATATATATATATATATATATATATATATATATATATATATATATATATATATATATATATATATATATATTATATATATATATTTATTTATATATATATATATATATGCAAATAATATCCCGCAGGAAAATGAAAAGCAGATTCCAAATACTTTCAAAATTTTTTCAGTTCATTCTCATTGAATAAAGAATTATTTTTACAAAGATGGTATATATGGGAGACACCAAAGCGATGCTCCACCCATTTACCGAGAAAGGGCACAAAATAGAAAAATATCATGAACGCTTCGTATCCGGTATTTAATCCTGTTTCTGATATTTTTCTCTTTTGTGTCCTTTGTGGAATTTTTTGCAACAATTGCTCTACTCACTTGCTATTTTGTGAGTTCATCAATATCCATATATATATATATATATATATATATATATATATATATATATATATATATATATATATATATATATATATATATATATCTAAAAAGTACAGTAGCGTACGTGTAACTATAGGGATAAAACCACAGTAATAGGACTAATTTTATATGCCAAACCAGGTTTCGACGGAGACATCCGTCATTGTCAGTCGCTAGTGAACAAGTGAGATACAGAAGTTGCTTAACGTACAAACATACAAATCGGGGGCGCTAAGGTGGATGATGTGGGAATGTAGCAGCATTTGTGAGAAACAGGTATGAATTTCTTGCTTATTAAGGTATTAATATTGAATGGCCGTCAGAAGTATTAAAGTTGAGAATTTCTTTTATAAGTGCCGATTCAATCAAGTATCGATGTATATAATTGTGAGATTTATAAACCATTTTAGCATTATCAATATCAATTTAATGATTTTCATTGGATATATGTAGAAATAAACTCGAGGAGAGGGCACCACGTCGCATATCGCATTTATGTTCATTCATTCTCTTGGAAAATCTGCTGCTTTCACCTATATATAATTCATTACATTATTTGCAGGGAATAAAATAAACTCCCTGTTCTTTATCGATTGATCTATTTTTGGATATGCTATTTCTGATCGTATTCTCGTACTGAAAGGCAACATTGATGTTGTTGGTCCGCACCAACTTTTGAAATTGATTAACTGGGGGGAGTATGTGAAGGTAACATAATATTTGTCACATCTGTTTTCCTTATAATTAGCTGGGGAGTAACAGATGGTTCTGGCTTTATAGTGACACTTTTCTATGAACCAAAGGGGATATTGCAGCTCAATGAATGTTTTGATGATTGTATTAATTTCGTCTTGCAAGAAACAAGGATCACAAATGCGATATACTCTCAGGGACATGGAAGAAACTATAGACCTTTTAACGGATACATCGTGACACGAGAAATAATGAATATAGGCATTAGAATTAGTTGGTTCTGGTAGACGGAACAATACGCTTTGTCGTTTATTTTAGATATTTTTACATCCAGAAATGGCAATGTGTTGTTCAGTTCCCATTCTACTTTAAATATAATAGCTGGGTGGATGTTATTCAACTTTTCAAAAAAATAATCAAATCAGTTATCATTGATAGGCCATGTGGCACAAATATCATCTACATAGCTGAACCACATTATGGGATTAAGTAAAATGGGGGGGAGGGGAAGGAGGTGCTTTACAAAATACTCCATAAACATATTGCATAATATCAGGGAAAGGAGATTACCCATACTCATGCCATATTTCTGCCTGTAAAAACAATCTTCAGTTCTGAACACATTGTCCTTCACATACAAACGAACTAACTTTATAATTTTATTACACGATAGGAGTAATGTTAGGTTAGACAAAGGCAGTTTTTCATAATTATCTTCAAAGCTTCATCAACGGGAACTTTTGTGAAAAGGCTATTGACATCAAGACTTAACAACTGCTTATTCGATAGGTCAACCTCTTTAATTTTATTCACAAAATCACCAGAATGGATAATGTGAGCATCAAAAATGCTAACAATTAATTTAGATAGGATTTTCGTCAGCCATTGAAAGAGTTTGTATGCATGGGATCCTACGCTGGAAATTATCGGCTTAAGCGGTGTACCATCTTTTGTGTGTTTTCGGTAAACCATACATGTACGGTAGCGAGGGATTGTACACTTTGAATTGTTTAATAAGATTAGAATGACCTTTGAGAATATTTTTGAGTGAGCTACTAAACGATTTAGCGTCCATTCCATTCCGATTACAAAGTGCTTTGAAAGAACTTAAACGAAACAAGAATATAGTGATTACTAAATCTGACAAAACTAATCAGGTAGTGATTTTGGATAGTGAGCAGTATTCTGCTAAATTGAACGAGTTGCTAAATGACAGGAACACGTACAAAAAACTAAATAAGGATCCTCTGTGATACGCTGAGGAAAATCATCGGACACTTTGGTAGTGAGTACTACATAATAATGTGTCGATGTCACAGTAACCGCAAAAATACGAAGATTCCAAACGAAGATATGCCGGCCATTAACAGTCAAACGACAATCTGGAATCGAACATTAAAATTGTTTCAAAATTCCACTCACCGGACTGGCCCGTTTCCTCTAACGTTACGCTCAACTTAGGCGGAATAAATATCCGCTTAAAAATCGTTTTGTTTTATTCTAGGACAGGCCCAAACCGGGAAACGGCAGCCCGAATGAGACAGCTAAGCGATGAGCTAAATAACATAATCCTCGAGAAACAAAAAGAAATATGGGACGATATCATAGGCAAACTAAACAGGGAGAGAAATCCTGTAAATTTTTAGAATTGCATCCGAAAACTTAAGGGATTGCCTCCCAAGCCTAGGACAAAAATAAAAGAAGGCGAAAGCATCATATAGGATCCGGATTCTCTCGAAAGGAGATTCAGGAGGCACTGGAAAGAGATCTTTGCAATAACACCTGAAGAGAACGACGATTTCGACCAGGACTTCGAAGACCAACTGCTCGAGGACCTCGGAGCGATGATACATAGGGCCCACCCACACCCGCAAGTATCTAGAGAAAGAGAAATGGTTAACCACAGGCGCCCTATTACCATTAAAGAGACCATTAACACCATAAGGTCCTTCAAACAAAGGGCACCCGGTTGGTCTGAGCTCACTAGGAACGACCTAGTGAATGCCCCACGGCAAATTATTCAGGGCATGGTGAACACCATGAACGCATCCCTAAATACAGGCTACTTCTCAGACGGGTATAATATGGCTAAAATCATCTTTATCCCAAAAGGGAATAAGCCCCCAGACCAAGTGGCTAACTATCGCCCAATCTCTCTCCTAGAAATACCCGGCAATATCTTCGAAAAGATTATAGCCGACAGGCTACAAAATCAACTCGACGAGTTAGGAGCGCATAACCTGCAACAACATGGATTCCGACCAAAAGGGGGCACATAAACAGCCCTGGTGCTCTTAAAAGAAAATATTGCCAAGCGAAGAGTCACTATGTAGACATCGTGGTGAGGGACGTGCAGAAGGCCTTCGACAAGTTTGGCTGAGAGGACTACAATACAAGATCCTAGGTCTCCAGCTAGATTCAGTCCTGGAAAGAATCCTTTGTGACTTCGTCATTGACAGAAGGGCGCGTATCATGATCGAAGAGCATAAAGGACCAGAATTCGAGCTCAAAGAGGGCGTTTCCCAGGGGAGCTGACTGAGCCCTCTGCTTTACCTGGTCTTCACCATCGACCTCCCTACTCCAATACACAGGGACACGATGTATCTGCAGTACGCAGATGACATCACGCAGATCGTCCCCAGTAGGGTGAGGAAAGCAAGGGATCAGGCGATCAACACTATGGTAGAGATCTCTAACTTCAACCAATACGAGAGAAGGTGGAGAATCTGGACAAACTTAAGATCCTCCCGCTGTGCCGCAAGTCGACGTTGCCCATTGTAATAGATGGGAGGAGATATGGCTACTCCGCCGAAGGCACCTGGACCTAAAAATCTCCGACCACGGATACTCGAGTCACTATAAGGAGAGGCAGAATATGGCGAAGAGAGAAACCTCTAAGCTATATAGGTTCAGAAATCTTAGCTCGGCGAATATCAGGAAAATATACCTGATGTTTATCCGGGAAATACAGGGGGGAAAAGCAACAAGGAGAATAAAGCAGGCTGTTGGTAACGTCTCAAGCTCCGCATCCTCCTCTGAAGACGAATAACAGGTCCAACCCCACCCAAAAAAGTAAAAGGTCGAGGAGTAGAAGCAGGGGATAGGCTCCTTAACAAGCCACCAAATTTGATGGAGAAGAGCAAAAAATGCAGTTCTACAGAAGTGATCTGACCCCATTCTCAGCCAACCCCAGCATTAGGGAGATTGTTGAAGGGGTAAAGAGAGGCCAATTAAAGTAGACTTACGATGCGCAGGCACAAGAGGCAACAGTAGATGATGCGCTCATGGCAGCGAAGATAAAACTGCACAGGGACTTCTGCCTCACCGTAAGTGAAGCAGAGTATGAAAAAATAAGAAATGGCAAAATGAGACGCGATAAGAAGTAAAGGGGAATACACACTCACATAGACTACAAGAACTTCAAACAAACAAAACATGGAAAACACAAACAACACACTAAAAATACTCTCACTAAACGTAAACGGATGGGAAGGGAAATCCATTCCCTACGGAAATATATTCCGTACAGTGGATCCCGACCTGATCCTCATTTCCGATCACGGTGCAGACACAGAAATTAGCACAAGAAAAATACCAAATTACATTGTTATCACAAAAAAAACATACACAAGAACGGTAGACAGCGCAGCCATCGCGATCCGAAAAAAACATCACATACAAAACACTTCCAGACTTAAAGAATCATTCGTGGCTGTTGAAATCCCAACTTTTTCAACATATTTGGGCGAGGAAAAATGGCATTGCTGGGTGGAGACATAAACGCCAGATGCACAGCGTCTGGTTACGGTAGCACCAACCAAAGATGAAGGAATCTGGAACTACTTTTCGAAAGAGACAGACTCCAGAGAGTAGGATCGGATTTCCCGACCTACCTAACACAACGTTTGGCAACCAAACCGGACATAGTGTTAGCGAGCCGTAACTTCTCCTTTAGCATCAGCAACGAGTCCGGCCCTGTGGTACCGGGCAACCATATCCCGATACTTACAACAATCTCGCTTGCACCAATTCTCAAGCCCGTCCCACTTAGGAAAAGTTATGCGAAAGCTAACTGGGAGCTATATATATAGATACTCAGCGAATATCAACTAGCTGACCTGGAAGACACCAATCTCGAAGAGATAGATGAGGAGATAAACTCCATCACTAATCTCCTCATCCAGGCCGATGAGAGATGCGTCCCCAGGATCTCCTATAAAATGCTCCCACAAACTAGGTGGACGAACGAGATGAGGGAAATTGCCCGAGAACATAGGGGAATCTTCGACAAAAGGGGCAGGATAGGCCCAAATGGGGAAAGGACAGCCAGAATGAGAGAACTAGGCGAGGAACTAAAACACGCAATCACAGAGAAACAGAAGGAAATCTAGAATGACATCATTGATAGGCTGGACAGGGAGGACAGTCCAGTAAGTTTTTGGAACAACATTTGAAGACTTAGGGGACTGCCCACCAAAGCCAGAATACAAATAAAAGATGGAGATGAAATCATTGAGGATCCAGTCTCTCGAAAAAAGATTCAGGACACACTGGAAAAAGATTTTCGCTATAACCCCTGAGGAGAACGACAACTTCAACCAGCCAATCGAAGACCAAGAGCTTGAGGACCTCGGCACAGTGATACATAGAACCCACCCCCACCCGCAAGTATCTCAGAAAAGAGAGATGGTTGGCCACGGTTGCCTAATAACCTTCGAAGAGACCCTGAGCACCATTACGTCCTTCAAGCAAAGAGCACCAGGCTGGTCTGGACTCACGAAAAAACAACCTCGTGAATGATCCGAGGCAAATCATACAGGGACTGGTTACATAATGAATGCCGCCTTGAATACAAGCTACTTTCCAGACGGGTACAAGATGGCTAAAATCATCTTCATCCTGAAAGGAAACAAGCCCCCGGCCTAGGTGGTTAACTATCGCCCGATCTTTCTTCTGGAGATGCACGGCAAGATCTTTGAAAAGATCATAGCTAATAGGCTACAAGCTCAATTGAGAAAGTTAGGAGCGCATAACCCCCCAACAACACAGGTTTCGCCAAAAAGGGGGCACAGAAACAGCCCTAGCGCTCCTAACAGAAAAAGTAGCCTATTGCCGAGCGAATGGGTACTATGTAGACATTGTGTTGAGGGGCGTGCAGAAGCCCTTCGATAAAGTCTGGCTGGAAGGACTTCAATACAAGATCCTGAACCTCCAGCTAGACCCAATCCTGAAAAGGATCCTTTGTGACTTCGTCATGGACAGAAAGGCATGTCTCATGATCGAAGGATACAAAGGACCTGAATTCGAACTCAAGGCGGGCGTTCCACAGGAAAGTTTCCTGAGCCCACTGCTTTACTTGGTCTTTACCATTGACATCCCAACACCGGTGCACAGGGACACGATGTATCTGCAATTTGCAGATGACGTCACCTAGATAGTTCCGTGCCCGGTGAAGAAAGCAAGGAATCAGACAATGCGCTGGAAGATTAGAACTAATAGGGACAAGTTCAAAATCGTCCCACAGAGCCGCACGTTGACGTGGCCCATCATCATCAATGGGAGGAGATATGGTTACTCCGCCGAAGGCATGGTCCTAAAGATTTCTGACCACGGATACTCGAGAGACTACATGGAGAGGCGAAACCTGGCAAAGAGACAAATCTCCAAGCTATACAGGTTTAGAGATCTTAGCTCGACCAACATTAGGAAAATATACCTGATGTACGTCCGGGCTAAGCTCATCTACCCCGCAGTAGTGACTCAAGCGGCCAGCAACACCTCAATGAGAAAACTGCAACGCGTACAGAACTCCGCATCACTAATAATTAATAAAGCCAGGAGTGAACAACATCGACAGAGGGATCTCCATTGAAGGAAAAAAACTGGACCCTATTAACATCTTCACCCAGAAATTGGGAAAAGGGTCTGGTCAACCCTTACGAATGTTGTCATTCCGGAATTACAGGGAACTGGTGGCAGACTTAATATACCTGCACAACTACGAGAGAAAGTCTCACGTCGTAGCCAGTTCCCAAGTACTAAGTTCTGCTCACAGCAAAACATTTCATCAATATACATATAACAGGAACACAAAAAACTAACACAGTACAACCGAAACAAAAAACAGAGAGACCAAATAACATAACATCAAAATAACACAAGGTAAATTGCTGAGCTAACAGCTATTAAAGGCTTGAATGCTCAAGAATTTAACCCAAAAATAAGTACACAAGAATAAGAAGAACACGCTAACAACACAAAAAGAAACAAACATATAAAAACATGAGATACCACAAATAAGAGAAAAAGGAAAAATCAAAAGAAAGAACATCATGTAATGCCCAAAAATACCCCTCCCTGCTTTAAATTTCACCAACTTTTATCTACTACTATCCCATCATCTACTAAATTGAGTATACCATCTTCTTTCACTCTGTCAGATCCTCACTCCACTCATTACATCGGTAAAGGAGGCAAGAACATATCAAAATGCTCAGAAGATGATCGAATAAGATCGAAACTTAGCAATTTAGTTTGGTTTTTACCAAACAAATTCATTTAAAAAAGAGACGAATACTGGACAAGTGATCCACCATCTACAAGATGGAATAAAAAAGATAGTTAGAAGAAGAGAAAGTTGCCAAAGGAAATTAATTAAGGCGAAGTACACCATGGTTTTCAACAAAATTTGCATATATATATATATATATATATATATATATATATATATATATATATATATATATGCAAAAAATCCCACAGAAAAATGAAAGGTTTATTCCAAGTACTTTCATTTTCCTGTCGGATTTTTTGCATTTATTGCAAAGGAGAGAGAGAGGGAGAGAGTAACAAGGAGTAACAAGGAAAGAGAGTACCCTAGAAGACCTTACGGTACATTCAATGAGGGTACCTTTGGACTAGCAGTCGAGCGGGCACATCTCTGCTCAAATGCTTTACGTCCTTAAACGGCCATTTTTCAAGACCCTGTCTAGTCTTGACTTGAACTGGTCAACAGATTCACTGTTGACAACTTTCACTGGAAGTGCGTTCCAACTACCGCAGATACTGTACGTGAAAATTTTCCACACACATGGCGGTTGTAACGCTTCAGTTCAGAGAGTGTGTGTGTGTGTGTATATATATATCTTCCAGACTGTCTGTTGCGGCAGAGCGAGAAAGAACCCCGACCGAGATTTGGCAATTGTGCTACAAAATCGAATTTCGCTCAGTGGCCGACGCGGCGCGCGCATGCGCCCCATGTCTCTGTCTCGGTCTAGCCCCGCGACGTAGCCATTTTGAAAGTGAAACCGGATTTGTCCCTCCGCGTCAAGGGAAAGGACATGACTCGCCTACAATTACGTAAACTGACTTAAAATTAAACGCTGGCGACTGGCTTCCACTTTCATAAAAAAAATAATAATAATGTATGGTACCACCGAATTTATATTGACGGGATATTTAAGAGTATGTGGCATGTATAATGTTCAACAGAAGGTTGATTGTGTTATGAAAGTTGTGCGAGGGTAGAAGAGTTGCGTCCCTTCTCTTCATATCGCTGCGAATAGGCTCTTATTTTAGATACTTGACTATATAATTTAAAGGAACAATTTCACTTTCCCCAATTTTACCAGTTATTTACAAATCTCTTCCCAAACTTCCATCAAGAGCTTTTCCACGTTGGAAAAAGCAAGGTAATTTGATTATTATATAGAGGAACAAGGTATGCCGACCAAAAAGTCACGTGCTCTGAATTATTCTGACTTATGACCTTACGACCTTCAAAACGTTCAATACTTCAAAGACTAACCCTAGGATGACCCTCAAAGTTATACCATTCGAAAAAGAATGTAAAACAATATAATAGTTTCAAATTTCGTTAGAATCAACCGAATAGTTAGGACGTTATTGCCAAAACAAAATAATTCATGGGCTAACCTTGGGAGGACTTTGGCAATTATATCATTCGAAAGAGAATGTAAAACAACATAAGGCTTTTAAATTTCGTTATAATTGGCAGAATAGTTACAATGTTATTACAAAAAATATAAAAAGCAAAACGGGTACCGACCGGAATAGTGAGATCTAGAGTCTCCCGCGACTAGACTCCCACGCAAATAAAAATCAAGGTAATTTGATCATTATAAAGATGAAAAATCAAGGTAATTTTGTCATTATAATGGGAATAAATAAGTAAGTCAATTTAGTCATTATAAACAGGAAAAGCAAGGTAATTTAGTCATTATAAACAGAAAAAACAAGCTAATTTTGTCATTATAAACAGAAAAAACAAGCTAATTTTGTCATTTCAGACAGAAAAAAGCAAGTAATTTGGTCATTATATACTGGAAAAAGCAAGGTAATTTGGACATTATAAATAGGAAAAAGCAAAGTAATTTGTTCATTATAAACAGGAAAAAGCTAGGTAATTTTTGCATTATGAATAGGAAAAGGCTAGGTAACTTGGGTATTATAAACAGGATAAGGCGATGTAATTTGGTAATTATAAATAGGAAAATAAAAGTAATTTAGCCATCATACACAGGAAAAAGCAAGGGAATTCGGGCATTATGAACAGCACGATATTTAATTAGGTGATTATGAACAGAAAAATAGAAAGATGTGACTTTTTTATATACAGGAAATTACAAATTTAATAACTTCATAATAAATAGGAAAATATATATTGAATTACGTCATAATAAACATATATAAATTCAATTGCATCATTATAAACAGGCAAATATAAATATATTTGTCATATATCAAAAGGAAAAAATATATAATTAAGTCATTATAAACAGAAAAAAGAATTAATTAAGTCATTATAAACAGGAAAATAAAGATATAATTAAGTCATTATAAACAGGAAAATACAAATTCAATTTGGTGATTATAGATGAAGTATAAATTATACTGGTTTGTCTTAAAAAGCATACACGAATTTTTAGAAAGCCATGCCAGGTTTTGCAAAAGTTATATTACACTCGGAGGGGGGGGGGGAAGTATATTTCAACAGGTTTACGTCTGTGATAGAAAAAGTTCAGTGAAACAAACTCAATTTTTACTTTTCCAGCACGTCTCATTAAAACATCTTTTCCATTGTGTACAGGTGTGTTGATATGTGAGTGAAAAGAATCGAGCTCGATGCTCTCCTGCGCGCGAGTAACAAGTACTACATCGTCAAGCGGCTCAACACGTCATCCGAATGACCGTCAATAGAGTCGCGGAGAGACTCAAGAACGGTGAAGGCCTCAAAGATCGACTTCGTTCAGGCAGACCTTAAGTTTTCAACCATCCCATTGTGAGAAAGACCTTCGAAAGTTCTTCCGAAGCTCAAAATGACTGCGCTCGCGATGAAAAAGAACATCTTGGTAGCCAGGATTGTAAAGAAGGTGGGCGACAAGAGCTCGAGATGCGTGGAAAGGCCTCTGCTCACCCACCGTGTGTGAGAACAACGTCGTTAGCGCTGTCGTCGTCTTCTCAACGACTTGAAGGGCCATGGCAATCGAATTCTTATTTTATCTGATGACAAAACCTTTATGGTCGATCCGGTCATCAACAAGCAAAACAACCTCGTAGTAAGCTTTGGCCAGGACGTCTCCGAGGTCCACTATGTGTCCCCTCCCCGACCAAGCACCCGGCCTCCGTGATGATGCTCGGCGTCGTGGCTTCGAATGGCGAGAAGATGCCGTCGGTGTGGTTCAAGGCTGGTTACGGGATCACCGCGGCCGATAACAGGGACATATTGTCCACGAAAGTCCTGCCTTGAGTGAGAAAGATCACAAAGTAGGTGGACTGCGTCTTTCAGTAGGACGGAGCCTCGACCCACACGGCCAAGACCGTGCAAAAGTGGTTGGAGTCGAATATGAACTTCTGGTCGAAGGACTTTTGGTCGGGACAGTCGCCTGACCTCAATCCCCACGACTAAGCGTGTGGGCGCATGTTGTGGCCTGCAAGGTCCTCCACAACAACGTCGACGAGCTGAAGTCCTCCGTCAACCACGTGTGAGCCAGCATAAGGAAAGACTTCCTCCACAACGCGTGCGCGGCATTCATTTCACGCCTGGAGCAAATGCTCGCCTTTTGGGCGGCCACATTGATTAATATTACAATTATTTATATGATAAAACAATAAAAACGTGTCAAACTGCATCAAATCTGTCATTGCGGCCTTTGTTGAGAGCGTCGTAACGAGCATAACAAAGCTTCTGCAGTAGCCGGTAAGTGCTACATCTAGAAAGAATTTACAAAATAAAACTTATTTGATCCACCTCGTTGAATAAACTTTGAAATTCTTGCAGGATTATTAACTATTACATCATTTTGAGTAAAAGTTGATGAAACTTCCCCTAGAATTAATTAAAAGTAATTGATGGATCTTAAAGCAGAAAAATATAAAGGATGGATTTTATAGCATCAATAGAGGATGGAGAATGTAAAACAGATCTCATTAAATGAAACTTGAATGAAATGAGACTCTAGGAACGAAGCACATACATATACACAAAGTGCGAATACGTTAATACACAGAGCACAAGTACTCAAAAGTACGAGCAAGCTCGTACACGGAACAAGTTCTCAAAAGTAGGAGCAAGTTCGTACATAGAGCACGTATAATAAAAAGTACGAACAACTTCGTACACAGAGCACAGTTACTTTCAAATACGATAAAAAGTTCGTAAATAGATCATAGTTGTTCGTAAGTACCAACAAGTTCGTACACAGAATCCCTATACTAAAAATATGAATAAGTTCGTGCACATCCAATGTACCTACAATAACGAACAATCTCGTCCGCCGAACACACCGTAAAAGTTTCAGAATTACGAACAAATCCAAACAAAAACACAAGTACCCAAAATAACCAACAAGGCCCCACTTTGCCAACCATAAAATGCGATCATTTTACCTTACAAAGGGAATTTCCATCTTTATAGGCCGAGGTAACTAGGGGAGAGTTGCGTGCCCCATCAATCCTAGCATTTCCCAATTTTTTAATTAACTCGCGTGTGCCTTGTCTAGCACTCCTAGTATTCACCCCCTTTGGCAAGGGCTAGGAACCTTCATTACATTTTCCATCATCCTTTGGCACTTAAATTTGTATTCTAAATCTCTGCCAGAAAGGTGCTCTCGTTGGTTCTTATCTTAAACCAACTAAACATCCCCCTCTATCCCCCCCCCTTCCCTCCCATTTCATCCCTAATGGGCATTTATGGCGGCGATGCTTAGCGCTCCGCCTCACGTCAAAATTAAACCAGATCCTTGGCGCCATCTATTGACGTGACGGAGAATTCGGTCGAGCGTTCAATCGCTGCCAGTACATTGATATTTATCTATTTACTTATTTTTATTTACTTATTCACTCATTCATTTGGTATTTTTTCTTTCCATTTCATTTGCTATTTTTTATTTCTTATTTATTTGATATTTTTATTTCTTTATGTATTTATTCATTTGCTAATTTTTATTTCTTTACTTATTTATTCACTTATTCATTTGTTATTTTTATTTCTTTACGTATTTATTCACTTCATTTACTATTTTTTATTTCTTTACTTATTTATTCACTTATTCATTTGCTATGTTTATTTATTCACCTATTAATTTGCTATTTTTATTTCTTTACTTATTTATTCACTTATTCATTGACTATTTTTATTTCTTTACTATTTATCACTTATTCATTTGGTATTTTTATTTCTTTATTTATTCAATTATTCATTTTCATTTTTTTATTTAGGTATTTATTTGTAAATTTTATTTCTTTACTTATTTATTCACGTACTCATTTGCTATTTTTTCTATTTCTTTACGTAATTTAATTACTTAATAGGCATTTTTTATTTATTTACGTATTTATTCACTTAGTTCCATTTTTTTATTTCTTTACTTATTTTTTCACTTATTGAAGGAAAAAACTCCTCTCTGACAGTGCTCGCATCACCTTATAACACAACAGACATCAAGAGTACCTCCGTTTTTTTCTCTGAAGAGAAGGACTTAGTGTACTGTTCAGATATCGCGCAAGTTCCGCACAAACTTGGGGTGTCACATTACCAACCCGAAGATTGGAGTCTGTTCACTGAGAGCAGCAAACGATCGCTGAAATGTGTTCTGCTGCACAGCGGCAACCAATTTGCCTTTGTGCGCTTCGCTCATTCGACTACATTGAAGAAGTATGAATCGGTGGAGTACGTGCTGGAGAAAATTCGTTATGATCAGCACGAGTAGTTGATTTGTGTTGACCTAAAGATGGTGAACTTTTTGTTGCTACAGCAGTCTGGTTTTACCAAGTATCCGTACTTTCTGTGCATGTACGGGAGGACTTGGTGCCTTGCAGAGCAAGGAACGTCATTTACCAACCCTCTGTTGGACAGAGACAGGATACTCTTCCCACCACTGCACATCAAGTTCGGCTTGATCAAACAGTTCACCCAAGCTCTGGACAAGGATGGTGGCTGATCACTTACTTGTGCCACGCTTTTCCAGGATTGACCATAGAGAAGTTGAAAGGTGGCATCTTTGACGGTTCTTAACTCCGTCAGCTCATCAGAGAGCCTGAGTTGGAAAACTCAATAAACGAAGTGGAACTGGAAACGTGGAAGACTTTTGTTCTGATCGTGAAAAACTTTCACGACAACAAAAAGGCCAGGAACTACACAGAACTTGTCACCAATATGCCGACTACTTCCAGAAACCTCAAATGCAACATATCAAAATGCATTACTTATTCTCACATGTGGATCGGTCTCCTGAGAATCTAGGATCAATGAGCGACGAGCAGAGGGAAGAGATTCCATCAGGAAATAAAAGAGATGGAACCCAGGTTTCAGGAACGCTGAGATGCAGTCATGATTGCTGATTACTGTTGGACTCTGAAGAAACACATCCCTACTGCTGAGCGTTCTAAGAGCTCGAAGAAACGGAAGTTCATGGCCTGAATTCTAGACAACGATGACCTAATATCAAATTTACATGTACTTACAGTTAGCAATGTCTACTACTAAATGTACACTAATCAATTTTTGACAAATTTAGCTATTAAAATATGTAAGAAAACGATGCTTTTTATCTTAAAAACCCTATTTCGGATGAAAAATATTAACGAAAATTAACCTAAAATGTCACAAAAATGTAATCGATTTAATTATAAGATCGGATTTTTAAAAAATCTAATTAGCACAAAAACCTGACCTGATCGGAGGAAACGAATGTCATTTTCTTTATCATCGGTGCAAAATTCTAATAAATCACTTGATAAAACTTAGACGACTCACAAAGATATTTTTGTTACCCAGTGTTATCAATAACGTATCCCTAGCACCCTTTTAAATCTTTGTCGCAGTAACAAAGACTAGCAACAGAGAACCCCGTTACTCTCTCATTTTCTCTTTGGGCAGTTCTCTACCGTTAAGATGTACTGGGCCATGACGGATGTTACCATGGAAACCGGCATGGGTGACTGGATACGTGCTACAATGCCAGCGCCTCTGATTCGGACAACCTAAGTTGTACCTCCAGTTCGTAAGTTCGGATTATTGTTATGAGTAATATTTTGACGATGGCGGAGGGAATATTAGACCCCCCCCCGCCCCCATGAGAAAAAAGTGAAAATACCGCGGCAGAGCGATTTTTCGCGTTTAAATAAACCTAACCCGGAATCATCTTCTTACTCTAATCTGACCATATCAAACCCAACCCAACCTAAAACAACGGAAAGTTTGGCGGTGAAGAGGAATATTTCAATGTTCGAAAGTAAAGAGCGGGAGAGGCGGTGCGGAGATGGGGTTTGTTGCGTTAGCTTAAGTTAGGTTCGAATAAAAAAATTAAGTTGGGTTTGGTTTATGGGAACGAGCGAAGAATCATCTCCGCCACGATATTTTAACTACTTTTCCGGAGCTACCTTTCTCTACTCACAAGGGAATGGGGGGTCTCGAAACAGTACAGTCATAACAATAATACGACCATACAAACAGTGAGGTTCAATTTTGGTGATACGAATCGGAGATGCTGTCATGGTAACGGCCAATTTAGGCACATTTCCATCAATTCGAACAAATAGGCTTTCCGTATCACCCCGGTCAAACCAAAGTATTGTTTATTTATTAAAACCACAAATGGAAATTAGGGCACAAGCAATTTTAAATATCTGGTAACTCTATAAGTACTCATATTAGTACTCAATGGACGTTTTTGGTTCCCTGGTGGTTCACGTTTCAATTTCAAAAACTAAAATTAACTATGTTTTTTATATACCAGTATTAATACGTTGCAGATAATGACTAAAATATTAGTGGGTAGATACAGGAGTAATTATCTTTAAGAGGACACATAATAATTATTCATTTGACTCAAGGTGAGTTGAATTAAAACAAAATTACATGATTTACTCTTTTGAGGTCAATGTACTCATGACGAATTGATGGCAAAACGGTTCATTTATCTCGTCTGGATGAATCTTAGTTTGATAAACGATACCCAGTGACTTCTTTCAAACACATTTCCTAAAACATTAATATCCCCCTAACTTCCTCACATATTATCAAAAATTGTTACTAAAATAATTACGTTTTATATAAAAAGCAAACTATTCTACCCAAATTCTAAACTAATCTAAAATTAAAACAAAATAGTCTGTCATTACCGTTCTCTACTGGAGCGTTTAGAAGACACAATCACCAACACTGCATTCAAAGAAGTAATGTCTACACCAAACACAAGAGTACCTCGACAGGTGAGATTGAGTTGCCAAATACTGATTTAAGTCTCGCGAGTTTTATGCAGAGGCGTTGTCATGTTTCTTTCCTTAGATTATCGCTGTTGGTATTTTGTCTATTTATACTAAAATTTGCTTTTATATTTACTTGGAGTGAAGAAACTGAAAAATGAATTATAAAGATTAACAAATCGAATACAAAATTATCGTTTTCGTAAAAATATAGGTTAAATAAATAAATTAAAATGGCTAAATGGCAATACTAGACCTTAGGCAATCTTTTTATATTTTCCTTTTTACAATGTGTGAGTCGTGGGAGGATTTAATGATTAGTCTAGTTGCATAATGCAGGAATCTTCAGATTATTTAAAATGAATTTACATCCGCAAATTTATGAGAGAAGAAAAATCAAAAATGCCCTAAAATACTTTCTTGACCTTTCTCTCTAATGATATTTTATTAATGGAAAATATAAACTAGGCTCATAATATCCATGATTTTGTTTTCTATTGAATAGAAATTGAGACAGGAGTAGGAAAGGCAATTAAATATGTCAGTAGCAAGGCAAAAGGACGATGATGCCAAAATTTCCATAAATATTTGTATCTCTGTTAGTCTGGTGAAAGGGAAAGAACAAAACCAATTGTAATTTTATGCTAAAAAGGTAAATTCACACACACACACACGCAAATATATTTATCTCTATGTATATCTCTCTCTCTCTCTCTCTCTCTCTCTCTCTCTCTCTCTCTCTCTATATATATATATATATATATATATATATATATATATATATATATATATATATATATATATATATATATATATAGATATAGATATATAGATATATATATATATATATATATATATATATATATATATATATATATGTATATATATATATATATATATATATATATATATATATATATATATATATATATATATATATATATATATATATATATATATATATATACATATATATATATATAGATATATATATATATATATATATATATATATATATATATATACGAGGGGCGGTCAATAAGTTTTTCAATTCGGATATAAGGAAACAAGATATGAGGAAAACTGTTTTATTATTTTTCAATATAACTACCCTCGACTTCAATGCACTTGCGCCACTTGTCCCTGAGGCTTCGAATTCCAGACAACCAGAAATCTCCCGACTGCTGTTCAATCCACTGCTGGATGGCGAGCTGAACATCTTCATCGTTCCCAAACCGGCGTCCACGCAGTGCAGCCTTAAGCTGGATGAATAAAAAGTAGTCGCTAGGGGCCAGATCTGGACTGTAGGTGGGATGGTTGAGCTCCTCGAATCCGCACTCGCGCAGGGCAGCTTGTGCAACTCTGGGGCAGAGACCTTAGCCATGGCCAAATTGTCGTGGATGATGTTGATAACACTTCCATATGATATTCCAAGTTCTCGCTCGATTTCTTCGACCTTCACCCGTCGATTTTCGAGGATCACCCTCTCCACAAGGGCCACATTGTCCTCGTTGGTCACGTCTGACGGGGGTCATCTTCAAGGGACTCACGACCATGGCAGAACTCCATATTCCAGCGAGCAATGGTTGCATAGTAAGGGGCAGTGTCGGTGTACACTGCAACCATGCGTTCATGGATCTCTTTTGCATTCTTGCCTTCCTTGGTCAAAAATTTGATCACTGCGCGGTGCTCAACCTTTTCCATTGTTGAAAAATTTGTGACTGACGATCTGCGATCAGCTACTGCTTCTTAAATAGACGAGGCAGGAGCGTGCGGCTGCAGGTCCTGACTTGTCATAACTTGTCCTAACACCCCCACAAACAGCCCTCCCCCTTCCTCTGTTTTGCCCTACCGATTCACAAAACTTATTGACCGCCCCTCGTGTATATATATATATATATATATATATATATATATATATATATATATATATATATATATGATTATCTAATGCTTTATAATGTTTTAAAAGAAAATGAATTACAATTGGTGAAGTTCAGAAAATTTATTAAAATTTAAGTAAGGCTGCTTTTTTATTTTATCTTAACTATATTTTAGCAACGAGATTTTTTGAAAGGAGGAAATAGTTTAGAGTTCCTTTTTAAAATTATTTTAATTGGCGAAGTTCAGAAAATTTATAAAAATGTAACCATGGCTGCTTTTTTTTAGATTTTAGATTTTAATCTTAGTAGCGAAGCGCAAGCTCCCCCCTAGGGGGGAATGGAGAAGCCATTGCCTGATATACATATATATATATATATATATATATATATATATATATATATATATATATATATATATATATATATATATATATATATATATATATATATATATATATTTGGTCGAAAAAGTTTTCAACACACTGCACACTGGGACAGATATTAATAAAATATGTAAAAAATTAAATAAATTTCTAAAAATTGAAAATTCTACTTGGAGTAATTTCAAAAAAATCAAATTGAAACAAATGTAATCACATGTTGACATAAAATGGAAAAAAAGCTAAAAGAAAAATATATATTTCACATATTATCATAGAAAAAAGAAATATGCCATTAATCCTCTAAATTCAACAAAGCAACCATTTCTTCCAGGTATTTATCAACATCTTCCCATTTGCTTTTTTTCTTTTTTGCTCTCATGGAACTTATGATAGGATCGGATGTTACAAGAAGTTGGTGCATCAAATCGGTATTTGAGGCAGGTCTCCTAGATTGACGTGTATGGTGTTTGCGAAATTACTTAAAATCCTTATTTCTACTTTCTTGAGCTTCTTCACTCATCATTCCAATTGGCAACCACATGCTTATTGCTACCGTAGAATCATGAACCAACAGTTTATGAACTGCATTTGACATAGGATACCACGAGTATTCTTTAATATAAAGTTCCGCTGTTTCTTTAGTATAGCTAGAAAAAGCTTCATGATTGAGGAAATGATGGGATGAAATTGTTCTTAATATTATTAAAAATCTGAATATTAAATTTGGGTTAATATTTTAAATTTTAGCACATACATACCATTTTGAAAAAAAAGGTTCTGGCTTTATTACCATCATTTGATGTTTCACTTCCACGAGGCAATGGCATGTCAATAAGGAGACCTAAAGTCTCCCTAAATTTGACCTGAATAAAGTTCTTCTTTTCATTTACCTGCTTCTTCATTTTTTCTCCTCTTGCTTGCCAAGATTTGAAATCAAGTCTATATGATATTTTCAAAAACATTTCCATGCATCTAATCCAGCAGTGAAGAGTGGAAAGTCCATACTGAATTGATGTTTCCTTAATTGGAAGAGAATAAACAGAATCCCAATCATTTATGTGCTTTGGTGAAGACCCACAAATTATGCAAACTTGAAGAGAATAGTATCTGAAATGCAGTTGACAACCTTACCATCAATCATTGTTAATTTTAATTCATGAGTCACATTAATTGTTACATTTTCCTCAATAGATTCTTTTGTGGGAACGAGGGCATTATGTTGACTATTGAGTTCATAATATAAGGCCTTTGTTGTGTCTTTAGTTTCTTTAAAAAAAACAAACCTTAATTGGACCACAAAATAATGTCGAGTTTTGACTTGGATTTGACCAGATTAATTTGCCTTCTTCATCGCAGAGCTTTAGAGGAACTAGGCTAGCAATGAAAATGGTACTATCATCACAGGTACCTGGTGATGCAAAGAACTGTTTTTAAAGAGCTTATCATGATGCCCCATCAAATCCGTAGGTTGAAATTAATGTGAGAGGTTTTTCAATTAGTTGAATTGAATCTTTCATGACGTATTCACAAATACGTTTTGCTGTATGGCCAAGCAGTGACTAAAGATGAATTTCTGCTCCTCTATCTGTTACATTTATCGCATTTGGATAGCATTTTTCTTTTTCTTTCCTTACTTCATTATAAGGAGGATAAAGGTCGTGGTTACGCTCTATGGCTCCTGTTTGTTCTAATTATAAAGGCCAAAGCTTCCTGTGACGAATAGGGACGGGGTACAGTTTCATTTAATTTAAGTATGCTTTTGAATTGCTTAGCCTCTTGTGGGTGGCCTTCTTTCCTCATTTTCATTTGGGCTGCATAAGTAAGCTCTTTAGAGATTGAGCTAGACTGCATTAAATTGTGAACCCTATGTCTACGGGATGGTGAACATAAAGAGTCAAATGGAAGTAATGGTCTACCTACATGCCTACTTCTTTCTTCAATTACATCGTCAACCCCCATTTCGTCATCTAACAAACTATCAGGGACATTTAAAATGCTGTCAAGCCATACCTTATACTTTTCTTACATCTTCTTTTTATATCTTCTCGCACCTGGATTCAACCATTTGCTCTTGCATATTTTATGTACTGACTCTACAAATTTATGAATTTCTTGATCTTTTTCTTCTTTAATTTTCAAACTTGCTTTTAAAAAAGAAACTCCAGCTAATATAGAATTTGAATTCGAAGATATCTAGCATTAAAAAATACTTCAAAAAGTCGTCTGTTTATTAGTGAATTTTCATCTGACAAAAAAGGAAATAATGGGTCAAAATTACTTTAAGTGGCAAATGGCGGCAAAAAAAATTATATTAAATTTAAAATAGATACATTGAACTTTGTAAGCGAAAAAGTCAGTGAACCAAAATTCATTTTTCTTTATTAAACTTAATCAAATTTAAAACCTATATTGCTTCAAACCCTAGTAAATTATTAAAACCTTTTTATAACTTACCAAAATTAGCTTCAGCCATGCTCCGTAATATTTGTTAAAAACTTCCAATTGATGTATTTAATAAATTATAATTAATTTTATTGTAATTTTATTAAAACAGAGCAAGTGTTATAAGTCTGAAACAAAAGAAAATAGATTGTTAAAAAATCAACAGCTTTGAGTTTAAATTTGATAAAATCTATCTGATAAAATAATACAATATCATTAAAGTATTGAAATTTAAGCAATAATAAATGATTTGTAATACTTAAATTCAATATTTAAAAAAAAGTATAAAAAATAATTTTATGCATCCCTGGCCTAGTGTGCACTGTTAGAAACGTAGAAAAGCAAGTTAAGTAAATTTACAACGCACGTGGTACTTTATGTAATAAATACAATATAACGACCAGAAACGCGAAATAGTGAACAGGAAAAACTTTATAAAGACAATAGTGAGATTTGACAACGCAAAAGTTTACACACCAATTACAGCTTGCAAGCGTTTTGAGTAGTCTACGATCTTTCTACTGGTGCTTCGGCTGATTTTGTTGCCTTCTGCACCACGATTTTCAATTCCCTCCACAGATTTTCGATGGGATTCAGGTTAGTCCCAAACATTACTTCTACCTGTATGCAGCCAATTCTACGTTTGTTTTGCCGTATGCTTGGGGTCATGGTCTTGTTAAAATTCCCATCCTGGTTCCATTCTCAGAGAGCCAACGCTCGATAACAAATTTCTTTCTCAAATTTCTCTGTACATTTCGCCGTTCATTTTTTCTTCGACTGTCGGGATCGTATTCTTTGGCACACTGAATGAACTTAGACCGCAAAGTTCTATTTCCGCTTCATCTGACGAAAGGATTTGTTCCCAGGACGTTGCCGGTTTATTAAAATGTTCAATTGCAAACGCCAAACGAGCTTTATAGTGAGTTTTCTTGAGGATTGGTGTCTTTCTTGGAGTAAGAGAAAAGAGATCATAATGAAGTAACGTTATACTTATTGTATCTTTACTAACTTCAACTCCATTTGTTTCCATATCTTCCTGGAGCTCTCTAAGATCAGTTTTTGGTTTATCCGTATATACTGTTCTAAAAAGTTTGAGAGCTGCAAGTTCCGTTAAAATACGAGGGCGACTTGAACGATCCAAAGAATGAATTGAATTACAAGACTTTCAAATTTTTATTATGGTACCAACTGATTTTATAGGCACTTTAAGCTGTACAGAGATCTTTCTCTACCCAAGGCCACTCTTATGCAGGGTTAAAGGCGTTCACGAAGATCTTGACTGATTTCTTTGTTTTTCTCCATGATAAAGATGCTGGCGCTTCGACTATCTTGTTGAAGATGCTGGCGCTTCGACTATCTTGTTACAGATGCTGGCGCTTCGACTATCTTGTAGGGAATGACGCAGTAGCCTTACACGATGATTGAAAGAAATCTCGCATTCATTTTAGAATATTCGGGAACAAATGAGAATTAGTTTTAAATGAGACATTTTGCAGAAGTCCCCTATTTATATGTACTTATATAAATGTGTTGTAAAATGCCTTGTCAAGTTTCATCATGGTCCCGATAATGATTTTTTCCTGTTCATCATTTTGCTTTTCTGGTCTTGTTACATTGTATTTATTCCATAAAGTTCCACGTGCGATGTAAATTTCATTAAGCTACGTAAATTAAAAGTAGGTAAATTTCACTTTTGCGGTCATATATATATATATATATATATATATATATATATATATATATATATATATATATATATATATATATATATATATATATATATATGTATATATATAGTTGGGTATCAGTCTTTCCTGAATGCAAATTTTGTTGAAGACCATTGTGTATTTTGCCTTAATTAATTTCCTTTGGCAACTTTCTCTTCTTCTAACTATCTTTTTTATTCCATCTTGTAGATGGTGGACAAGTGATCTACCATCTACAAGATGGAATAAAAAAGATAGTTAGAAGAAGAGAAAGTTGCCAAAGAAAATTAATGAAGGCAAAATTCACAATGGTCATCAACAAAATTTGCATATATATATATATATATATATATATATATATATAT
This sequence comes from Ceratothoa steindachneri, assembly GCA_963969495.1. NCBI lineage: Eukaryota > Metazoa > Arthropoda > Malacostraca > Isopoda > Cymothoidae > Ceratothoa > Ceratothoa steindachneri. The sequence goes on from OZ018320.1 coordinate 92,875,675, forward strand.
ATATATATATATATATATATATGACATATTTTATTAAAAGCGACTGTGAATTTAGCGTTAATTATTTTCTTTTCGAGTCTCTCGATTTGTCTTATATTCCGCTTTAGGGCGTGAGTTAACCCGTGGATAGGTTCGCCCAAATTCATTATGAAAGTAGTAACGAACGAGGGCAGAAAACTAGTTAACTGAGAAAAACAAAATATTTATTCGCCTGACGCGTTTCGATACACACCTGTATCATTATCAAAAGTTGATATTTGTAACTTACGGAATTAAAGACAGAATTTTATATACATCGTGATTTAGATGTTATAAATATATGAACATACTTTATATTATTATTATTATTATTATACAAATACAGAAGTTTCCAATGGAAAGGACAAGCCTACAAGACCAAGGGTGGTCCCAAAGGAAAACAGTGGAAAAAAAGAAAAAAGAAAGAAACCATATTAAAAGTATTTAAAAACAAATTCATTGATTAAACAATAAAATTATTTACTTTAGATTTAAACGATGTAATATCAGATGCTGATATTACAGGGAGAATGGAAATTCTGAAGCACAAAAGGTACATTGAAATGGACACAGGATTAAGATGGTCAGGGATTTTTTTTATTTTATTTTTTGTTCTCTCTCCCTCTCTCTCTCTCTCTCTCTCTCTCTCTCTCTCTCTCTCTCTCTCTCTCTCTCTCTCTCTCTCTCTCTCTCTCTCTCTCTGGGCAAAACTAGACTTGCCACCTGAACGCAAGGAGGAAAGAATTCTCTTCCTCACGTTCAAAAGCCTCAGCGCCAATAACACCAAGAAAGAAGATGTCCACTGCTCTGGTAGGCTCAGCATTATTATTCGGGGCGCGGGGAGGTGAGGAAGGCAGAGTGAATTGTATGTTTGATTCCCTATTTAATTTGGGCTCTTTTTTTTTTATATATATTTAGGCTTCTAATATAAGTACTGTGGGCGGTTTGGAGCATGTGACCTTCAGTCGAAACATCTACTGTTCGACGAAGCCTCAACATATTTATCTCAATGGAAGGATAGAAGGATAGGTGGCTAGAAGCAATTCTTAAGAAAGAAAAACAGAGGGGAAACGGCTGAGGTATAAGAAATTACAAAGAAGCTTGACTGAAAATCAGTGTCATCAGGTCTTAGGTGTGATGAAACCAATTTTGAAGTCTTTGGTTCTAATCGTCGTCAATATGTACCGAGAAGGGTAGGAGAGAAGTAGAACAGTGAGTGTGTACAGCCAACTGTAAAAGACAGAGGATGCTCTGTCATGCTTTTTGAATGTATTCCATCCAGCCAGTGGTGTTGAGGATATTGTCAAAATTGATGGATTATGAACGGAGAAAAATAAGGTCAGACTTTGATCCACCATGAAAAACCATCTAGAAAGCGACTGATTAGTATAACAATGATCCCATACCCACTGCCAATGCAGTAAAAGAATACCTGGATAGGAAAAGACCTTGGAACACTATTAGTAATCGATTGAGGTTCTCAGAACCCGGAGCTCAACATTATTGAAACTGTGGGATCATCTTGACGGGGAAAGGAAAAAACGCAGCCACCAACCAGAGAAGATCTTTGGAAGGACCTACAAGAAGCCTGGACAATTTTTCCTGAAGCCTACTTAAAGCAATTACAGGAAAGCTTGCCTACGAGGCTGTGTTGAGGAATAAAGGCGATCATACCAAATATTGACTTTCAAGTTCGTATTTCCGAATGTTTTCACAGGTTAAAAATATCATTGCACCTAATTCCTATTTTCTTACAAAATCTAAAAAAATAAATGACAGGTAGCTCAAGAATTTTGCACAGTAATATATATATATATATATATATATATATACACTTGCCTGTTGTTAGTTTGGGGGATTTTCCCCAAATTTATACATCACATATAGACTTTATGGAAATTTTCTCCGTAAGTACAGTTTAAATTGTAGATATATAAAAAGGTGTACATCTAGAACTTCTGGTACACACGTATCCAAACAAGCATCAAAAGGTCCGTGCAAGTTGTTCCGTTATAACTAAAGTGCTATCAATAACCATCCCAACACTAAAATGAGGGATTGTCTTTTTTCAGACAGATTTGGGAAGGAATGGTCTTTTAATGGTGCCTGGAAGGGATTCGATGCCCATTTTAATTATATAGAGTGACGTCATGAGAATTATAATTGTAAATGACCTCAACAACTTAATTTAGATCTTTAAATTCGTTGAGTAAATAACATAAATAGAGTGTTCAGTATTGCAATAAATTTGATGATGAGCCTCTTCCAGCTTGTAAATGGACTGTTTCGTCCAAATCAATTGCTGATTGACATCGACCCCGAGCAAATAGTCTATTCCCCTAATTCGATCTTTCAAATCAAATGGATGGTAGAATGCCCTCTCTGCGACTGCGAGGGGGGCCCCACCAGTCCTCAAATCGTGAGTCGCATCTGGATTTGATTCGAGTAAAAACTTATCCCATATTTCCAGAAGACCAGAGAAGAGAATGACCGCCATTTTCCCAGTGTGTTTGTTTTGAGTTCCGATGAAAGTTTTGCTTGTGCAAGTGTGTGAGCATAGCTTTCCGCGGTTGGCACTCAATGAAATAGCAACTGGTTCATGCATGAAAGATATTCAAGATTAAATTTTAATTGGAACCATAATCGGTCCGAATTCATTCAACAATCCAAAGTCTTCAATTAAAGTAGGAAGCGGAGACTTTGTATTAGCTCTAGATGGGGGCTTTAAAACCCTCAACAGATTCAGTCAACGATCTCCAACGACACCACTTTTCCTGATTAATCCTGAGGTTTGATATTAATTGTTAATGGGCAGTGGGCCGAAATATGCGTTTTCGCTATGCAAAAGCTGTACTGCTGAGATAAAAGAAAGCGCTGTTCAGGGTAAAGGTCCGCCATATGGTGGCGTTCTCCGAAGAATTCGCCGGTTGAGTGTGAAAATTTAGAACATTCTTTAAAAAGGGGAATTTCGATATGAAATTTGAAATTTAGGAGCTCCTCTACTGAAGTTTAAAATTGTTGTGTTAACAGTTCAAAAAGAAATGAGATCCTTTGAAAATTTGACGTTAAAAGTGTTGGTAAAATGGGAGGGAACGCATGAGAATCTTAACAGTGCTTGGGAGTAGATTTGACAGGCAGTTTCTGAACAAGGTTATTCAGAGGTTTCTTGAGATCCTATTTTGAGGTGCAGGCGGAATTGGTAGAGTTACTTGAAGGGAATTTTTTATTCCTTGTTAGTTCCAAAGGCAGGAAACAACGTACTGGGTTAATTTACAAATAGGGGTTTCTGAAGGCCAGGGAAAAGTCAACCGATAAGTAAGAGTGAGGTTTTAAAAGATACAAATATTCTCTTCAGTGGAGCTTATCCAAGCACAGTCAGCTCAGAGAACCCTCGTTAGTTCACAGTTGGTTCTTTTGAAAGTTTAGAAAAATAAATGACGAGGAGTTAACGAGAGGGGAAATTTGAAGGAAAGGTTTCGTTCTCCCGGGAACATGAAATTGTGCACTTACCTTGAGTAGCCTCGGAATTTGGACCTTACCGCTGAGAACCACTACATTAAACTTTGAAGGGGCACGAATGGGGCAAGTCGGGAAAGTTCTAGGAGCTGACGTTTATCCGACAAATCCAAGGAGAATTGTATGGATTCTAACCCGATCACATGTCGTCAGTGAGAGAGCTTGCGTGATCTGCCTGAGTTAAGCTAGCTAAGCTGGGGGAATTTTAGTCCGGTAGGGTCACCCATGCCAGTAAGGTAGCTGTAGTAGGATCCAGACTAAGGGTTGTCAAACTTCTCTACCACTTCTTTGATGCCTCTCCTTGCATCCCCCTACCAACCTATTCGATTCTGTTAGTACTAAGTTTCACCAACTCTCTTCAACTGTCAAAAAATAAAAACAAAAACCCAATAACAAAAAAAAAACCTTCATCTCTATTACACTTAAGTTGTTTATTAATAAGGGCCTCACCAGCTCCCTTATGCCGCGTGAGAAGAGAGGCTTTGGAACCTCTTTAAATAACGCCTTGGAGCACTCATAGGTTACAAGAGACTGAGATTGAAGGAATCTTAGGCGTTTGGGGTACGATTAATGGAGAAATGCTAGGTACCCCTTAAAAGCTTTCTCCTAACGTGTAATTGCCTGACCAGCTCCCTGTGACCGCTACTTGGTGAATAAAGGCTCAACTGATCTTTGGAGAGAGAGCTTTTGTGCCTTGCTGGTTGCCAGATCAGCTAAAGATCTCGGATGAAGTCGTGGGCACTTAGCTTTACTATTTGCCTCAAGTCTTGCCGTTTTTAGTTGATTAGTAGGGCTTAGTAGGAAGACAGTTACACCTCAAGCACCCCTGTCGAAAAATAAGAGAACCAGTTCACTGGGGCTCTCGTGCTGCTCAGTTGAGAGCTGCGGCACGATTAGGGACGTCCGGCCCAGGGGAGACCTTAGGGTTGGTGTGCCTGATCAAAGGGTTTCTGTTCGCCGAACGACCGAAAACCTCCTGGAAATAGGCGGATGTGATTAATGCGAGAGAAAATCACAACCAAAAACCCCTTTTTTAATGCGTATGGTCCGAGATTTTTGTAACATGGCGAAGAAGAATGGTCCTCCGTTTCGAAAGCTAACCTGCAAAATATGCAAAGTCTATAGACGGAGTGAAGACTTCGAGGGAAGGAGTTGCAAGGAACTCACAGATGGCGTCAGTGTCTGTGACTTCTGCGAACTCGAGAAGCGCCTGGGCGAGAGCATCGCTGAACTGAGAGAGGAGAACTCCCTCCTTAAAAGGGAAGTTCAACTCTTAAAAACAGAGAGATGCAGACGCTCAGGCGAGAAGGCTCCGGACGTCCAACAGCCGATTTCTTCTGCTGAAGGGCTTCCTCAACGAGCCAAAAAGAAGAAAAGAAAGAAGAAAGAAGAGAATGTAGAAATAGAAGAAGAGAAAGTAGAAAGAGAAGAAGAGAAAGTAAAAGGAGAAGAAGAGAAAGTAGAAAGAGAAGAAAGAAAACTGGAAACAGAAAAAGAGAAAGTATAAGCAGAAGAAAAGAAACGGGAAACAAACGAAGAGATAGCAAAGGAAGTCAATAAGAAGAATAAGAGGAAGAATAAGAAGAAGAAGAAGAAAAAATTAGAGATACAAGAGGAAAGCGGCAAGTCGCCTCCGAAAGGAAAGACTAAGTCGTCCGCAGTCAAATGTGCAAGAGTCACCCTTATTGGTGATTCTCAAGCACGGGGTCTGAAGCCCCTGCTAGCGGCCCGCCTTCGCACAAGCGTTAAGGTGAGCTGCATCCCAGGTTGTGGGAATAAGCAGATAAGAGCTGAGGCCGAGAAGTCTCAGATTTCAGAGACTTCAGTCGTTGCCCTTATGGTAAGTGGCAACGACCTCTACCTCAGAGGAGGTAGGGTAGGCCCTACAGGTGAAATTATGAGGACAGTTATGGGCGCTGTCGACGACTGTGGACTGAAAACCCGCAGACGCGTCGTGGTGGGGATGCTCCCGAGGTGGGGTCCAAGCCGGACTGCCCACTTGAGGAACATGTTGCTAAACAGGCGCCTTGCAGACCTCTGTACGGCTGAGGGTGTCTTTTTTGTGGACCCGTACGCCGTGTTCTATGGTAGAAAAGACCTCTACCAAAGGGACGGGGTGCACCTCTCCTTTAAGGGCAAGGCGTTCCTAGCCAACCTCATCCAGGATGTCGTGGAGCGCACCCAAAGGAGTGTCCGGCCCATTGGGAAGGCGGACGTACGCCAGTACGCCCGAGTCACTCCCCAAACAACCTTCTCGGAGGTTGTCAAAAATGGTGCCACCACGACAAACAAGAAGCCGGGAAACGGAAGAGTATAGGGAGTCCTACATTAGGGGAATCCCTGAAAGTTCTTCTGTTCAATGCGAGATCAATCAGGAACAAGTTTCCTGAGCTCCGTGGCCTCGTAGCGACGGAAGAACTTGAAATGGTAGCCATAAAAGAATCGTGGATAAAAACGTCAAACCAAGACTTTGAAGGCGAATTCACGGTCCCTGGCTACCAACTCTTCCAGAAAGATAGGCCAGACAGAGAGGGTGGCGGTGTAATGTTGTATGTCAAGGATACAATCAAATCTACGAACTCCAACGTTATATCCGACCACGAGCTCCTAGGCGTTGACCTAGAGATCGGTCCTGCCAAATACAGGACCATGCTGCTCTACAGACCCCCTTCCCAACCTGTTGAGAAGGACAGGGAACTGTACCAGCTGCTGGGTGAGCTGGTTCAAGGCAGAGTGTGCATCGTTATGGGCCATTTCAACAGCCAAGTTGACTGGGAAACCAGAGCAGCCTGTGGCGAGAGCGCGCTACTCCTGGAGTTCGCCAACAATGAGTTCCTCACTCAATGGGTCAGAGAACCGACGAGAGGAGACAATATCCTCGACTGGGTCTTCACCTCTGAGGATGATATCGTTGAGGATATCTCTGTAGGCGAAGAGCTCGGTGGCAGTGATCACGAGCTAGTTAGATTTAGCGTCAAGATCCCGAAGGTAAGGTCTGTTGCCAGTCAATTAAAGAAACTTGACTTGAAAAGAGCAGACTTTGCAAGCCTTCGAGCTGGACTGACTGACGTGAGGCTAGAAGTGTGCGATGCCGTTGAAGACTCGTGGAATAGTTTCAAAACCACATTCATGAGTCTTCAATCGCGTTTCATCCCTCTGAAATGCCCCCGTCTGTCTTCTGTTCAACCTAAGTGGTTTAATCGAGAAATCGGCCAACTGCTTAGGGAGAAGAGAAATGTGTACCGGCAATCGAAGATCTTAGGTGACTTTGACGAATACCGGAGGCTAGCCAGGAGAGTGAAGTCCAGCATAAGGGCAGCTAAGCGTTCTGAGGAACTCCAAGTGGCGAGACTCTGTAAAGAGAATCCCAAGGAGTTTTTTGGATATGTGAACAGCCGTAAACCAATCCGTCGAACGATTGGCTCTTTGAGGAACGAGGAGGGGACATTAAAGCATTCAGATGCATAAAATGCTAACCTCCTCAACGACTACTTCTCTTCAGTGTTCACTGAAGAGTGTGGTCCCATTCCCCAGCCCACGAATTCTTAGTCGGGGGAAAAGCTGGAGGCAATGGACTTCACCGAAGGAGAAATAAAGAAAAAGATCGCTGACCTAAGGACGAACAAGTCCCCTGGACCGGACGGGTTTCTGCCTAAAGTGTTGAAGGAAGTGTGCGATGAAGTATCACGACATCTGTGCGCTATCTTTAACATGTCAATCCGGACCAAATGCGTTCCTAGAGACTGGCGTGAGGCGGAGGTGACTCCTATCTTCAAGAAAGGAGACCGTAACCAACCGTCGAACTACCGACCTATCAGTCTGACTTCGATAGTCGGTAAACTCATGGAAAGCATCATGGTGGACAAAGTGACGTCGTATTTAGAGTCAAAGCTGCTACTGAGGAGTTCCCAGCACGGCTTCCGAAGGCAACGGTCATGCCTGACGAGCCTTGTAGAATTCTTCCACTTCGTTTTCAGTGAGCACGATCGGGACAAGGCGGTGGATGTGGTCTACCTAGACTTTCAGAAAGCCTTTGATAAGGTACCACACCGCCGCTTTCTCCGGAAAGTGCGAGCGCTTGGCCGGCTGGATCGAGAACTGGCTAAGTGGCAGACGGCAACGGGTGGTGGTAAATGGACAGTCTTCTGAGTGGGTGCCCGTTACTAGCGGGGTGCCTCAAGGTTCTGTCCTGGGCTTACTACTATTCATCATCTACGCCAACGACATGGACGGTGACATGGTTGCCAAGATTTCCAAATTTGCCGATGATACCAAGCTTGGTATGAACGTTGCAAAGGATGGAAATACTGCCCGCCTGCAGGAAGATCTTGGGAAGATTGGGGAGTGGTGGGACACGTGGCAAATGCCTTTTAACGTGGGCAAATGCAAAGTGATGCATATCGGCCACAGAAACCCCCAATCTCAGTATATCCTTAAGGGCACTGCTATGGAATCCACCGACACTGAAAAGGACTTGGGTGTAACAATCACTAGTGACCTCAAGTTCTCGAAACATTGCATTGAGGCGGAGAAAAAGGCCCAAAGGATGCTAGGCTATATTAAGCGCCAGTTTGGTTATCAGAACCAGGAGATTGTACTGTGCCTGTACAACTCACTTGTCCGACCGCACCTGGAGTATGCCGTACAATTTTGGAGTCCTTCATTGCGAAAGGACATCGCGAGATTGGAACGCGTACAAGCCAGGGCAACCAAGCTGATTCCCTCTATCCGACATAAAAGTTATGAGGATAGACTAAGGGAATTAGATCTGTTCTCGCTGGAAACCCGTAGACTGCGTGGTCAGCTCATCGAAGTTTTCAAAATACTTCGAGGGTTCAACAATGTTGACTACCGGGATATTTTCACACTGAGTGAGAACAGAACGCGCAATCACGGCTTCAAACTTGAACTGAAGCGTTACAACCGCAATCTGTGTGGAAATTTTTTCACCTACAGTATCTGCGGTAAGTGGAACGCACTTCCAGTGGAAGTTGTCAACAGTGAATCTGTTGACCAGTTCAAGTCAAGACTAGACAAGGTCTTGAAAAGTGGCCGTTTAGGGACGCAAAACAATTGAGCAGCCTTGTGCCCGCTCGATTGCAAGTCCAATGGTACCCTCTTTGAATGGACCGTAAGGTCTCCTAGGCTACCTTCTTTCCTTGTTGTCACTCCTTGTTGTTACTCCATTCCTTTGCGTCCTGCCCTAGAGAGTTTGGGCGACCACACCACCAAAGGGGGGTTTTGCGGCCATGCCAGCACATGTGGAGCTGTGTGGACAGCATGGTAACGCCCAAATGGCATATTTTTCATACATACTCGAAATATTTTTTAATTTATATTTGACTTTAAATTCGTATTCAATTTAAGACTTCTTCGCGCAAAGAGTCATTCACTTTTTCCATGTTGAATGAAATCTAAATCTGATTTATTTATTCATTTAATTCTCGATAGAAGCAAGGAGTGATTCTACTGCATCTGGTTTTATTTAGGAATATGGCAATCCTTCTTTTAATTAAACGACGACTATTAACTAAATTTGAAAGTACATACGTACGGGTATGTCCGAATTTATAATAAAGAAAGAGACTAAATTCTCGCACACCGTTTTGTAAAAGAATTCAATTAGAACAGTAAATAAAAACCTCTGTGTAACAAGTATTTTAAAAAACCTCAAGAGTTGAAGAGAGTGTATAACCAACGAAGGAATTATAAGGAAACGCACTCATTTTCTCGAACAACCGCAATTTTCCAAGCATAAACAAACCTGCAACCGTTTTCATTTTGATTTTTGAAAGAGAAGCAATTGAAAGCAGAAAAAAGTTTCAGGATGACCGCGCACGGGAGAGCAAAAAATAAGGAACCAGCCAATGAATCACCGGAGAAACAGATTAATCAAAACACTGTGTAACATGAGTTTTGTCTTTGGATAGCAACTGATATTTTCTACTCGCTTGTGTCTAGAATACATGAATAAACATTGTTATTTATTTCAAACTTTGCTTTTGTGTCTAGAATGATGATATTTATATGAAATTTACCTATAACCTCTGTTAGGAAGTGGCGAATTTGAACTTTCATTTGCATAAAGTAGAAACAAAACGACATGATACAAAATTAGCATTTATTTATTCTAGTTTTAAATAAGTGAGACAATTTAACATATAAGAAATGAGTAGTTTTCCGTGATTTACGCTTATACTGTAAATTACTTTTAAGAATCAAACCCCAAATAGCGGCGTTCAAAGTCCAGTAGATCCTGATGAAGCGCTTGCCATGCTACAGGGAGTACGCTCCTATGCTTTCTTAAAATTTCAAGAATATGGACCTTCATGGACATCTTGCAACCTATCTTGCTGTAGTTTCTCACCAAGTTCTCAACAAGCTATACCTACGCAGTTTTCGGCTTTGTGATTACCTAGGAAGCCCAGAACCACTGCGATAAAGCGGTCCCACGCTGCTTTTTTCCGTCATAGTGAGCAGGAAACTCCTTGCACTCCATGATCTTTTTTATTTGTGGACCAACGAAGACCTCGGCTTCCACCTTTGCAGCAGATAGCTTCGGAAAGAAATCTTAGAGATACTTGAAAGCTGCAGACTCCTTATCTAGAGCTCTTACGAATTGTTTCATAAGACTCAATTTTAAGTGCAGATGAGGAAACAGTACTTTTCGGGTTCCAACAAAGGCTCCCATTTGACGTTGTTTCTCCCCACACTAAACTCGGTCTGTTGTAGCCAATCCCGCTGACGGTAGTGTGTCACGGTTTCCTTGCTGTTCCGAAAGCAAAGATAACAAGGGAACTTGGTAAAGTCGCTTTGGAGACGCACCAAGAAGGCCAACATTTTGAAGTCTCAGTTGCACCTCTGTAATCTGGATCAATGACTTCATCCTCTTCTGAACTTTTATTCCTTTCTAAAATCTGCGGCTCTCTTTTTGGAGTAATGGGTACGGTGAGCTCAGAATTATGTATCCTAGCGCAATCGATGACTGAAGGTCTGGATACATGATAACAGAAGCATTTTTTCCTGCTCGACGTTTGGAAGGGTTCAGCATGCAAAGGAAACAATTGCTTGAGTGGTCACTTGGTTCCCTCTAAATTCGTGATATTGCGAAATTCATAGCTCTCTTTTATCCTCTGTACCATCCTGTAAAAAAAACAAAATGAAAACATAAATATAAATATACAAATACTTTTCACTTAGTGTTTTTAGAAATGTTAAAAAAAATCCAGTATCCAAATAAGAAAAGCATATATATATATATATATATATATATATATATATATATATATATATATATATATATATATATATATACGAGGGGTGATCAATAAGTTTTGTGAATCGGTAGGGCAAAACAGAAGAAGGGGAATGGCTGTTTGCGGGGGTATTAGGACAAGTTATGACAAGTCGGGACCTGCAGCCGCACGCTCCTGCCTCGTCTATTTAAGAAGCAGTAGCTGATCGCAGATCGTCAGTCACAAATTTTTCAACAATGGAAAAGGTTGAGCACCACGCAGTGATCAAATTTTTGACCAAGGAAGGCAAGAATGCAAAAGAGATCCATGAACGCATGGTTGCAGTGTACACCGACACCGCCCCTTCCTATGCAGACATTGCTCGCTGGAATAGGGAGTTCTGCCATGGTCGTGAGTCCCTTGAAGATGACCGCCCGTCCAGGACGCCCGTCAGACGTGACTAATGAGGACAATGTGGCCCGTGTGGAGAGGAGGATCCTCGAAAATCGACGGTGAAGGTCGAAGAAATCGAGCGAGAATTTGGAATATCACATGGAATTGTTATCAACATCATCCACGACAATTTGGCCATAACCAAGGTCTCTGCCCGTTGGGTCCCTAGAAACTTCACGCCCTATGATTGACTTCAACGTCGTCAAAGTCCACCAGGCTAGAGTTGCACAAGCTGCCCTGCGCGAGTGCGGATTCGAGGAGCTCAACCATGTCCCTTACAGTCCAGATCTGGCCCCTAGCGACAATTTTTATTCCGCCAGCTCAAGGCGCACTGCGTGGACGCCGGTTTGGGGACGATGAAGATGTCCAGCTCGCCGTCCAGGAGTGGATTGAACAGCAGTCAGGAGATTTCTGATTGTTGGGAATTCGAATCTTCAGGGACAAGTGGCCCAAGTGCATTGAAGTTGAGGGTAGTTATATTAAAAAATAATAAAACACTTTTCCTCATATCTCGTTCCTTATATCCGAATTGCAAAACTTATTGCCTGCCCCTCGTATATATATATTTTTTTTCGTCTTGATCTCTGACTGGCATGCCGAAATATGTTTGTAGTCTCACATTTTAGCAGATCTCTCTACAGAGTACTTTTTCGCTCTTGTTTTAATAAATTCGCCGTAGACATAGCAAAATGCGTCTGTCGGATGCTTATAACCTCTTGATGCTATGCGTGACGAATGCTTCTATCAATGACAAGTGACGAAGTCTGCACTGTGACGGCCTGAGTTAAACTGATCTGTTGTGTAGACTTTTTTTGTATTTATACAGTCATCTACGTTAACAGAATGTTCTAAAAATTCTTTAAACATATAAAAAATTCTCGAAAGTTCTAGAAAGCGCTACAGTTTATTTTTATAAATTAGTGTTGAATCTATGTGGAATGTAAGATAACCGCCGTTGCTATCCAGGTCGCAAAAAACAAAATATAAAGGAAATAATAGCTATTAGTACAGTATTACTGTTTCTATAACTTTTTAAATACAGTATATCATGTTTATACCAGCAGGACTCGGGGCGACTGGTCAGCCCTTTTCAGGAACCGTGCTGCTCACCCAGCAAGGGAAGAACTCTAGATAAGGTGGGTTAAACATTGCTCGTTCCATTTATACACGAATGTGTAAACGCGCACATTCTGGCATTTCGCTCAGCAGTCAAAACTCTCGATGTAATCAAATAAGACTCACCATTGCGGCTTGTAACGTTCGTACACTATTGGACAGAAACGACTGCTACCGCCTACAGAGTCAAACGACTTTGGTTGCTGCAGAATTGAAGAGATATGGAGTGGACATCGCTGCGCTTTCGAAAACGCGCATCGCCGACGAGGGATCGTTGGTGAGAGAAGAGGAGGGGTATACCTACTGTTGGAAGGACCTGCCTCACGGATTCAGAGACCGCAGTCTTTACGGAACGGCGTTTACTGTGCGCACGGACCTGCTGAAGAATGTGCTGGACACTCCCAAGGGCATCAGTAAGCGGCTGATCTCATGGAACAGCTCGTTATATGGGGGCCAGCATCTAACTGTGATCAGCGTCTATGCGCCGACACTCGATGCTGGCGACGACCTAAAGGACCATTTCTATGAGACTCTAAAGGAGGCTGTGCAGTCTGTGCCGGCTGGCAACAACTTGTTGGTGCTCGGGGATTTTAACGCCAGAATTAAAAGTAATAAAAACCTCTGAGATGGCGTGTTTGGTAGTTACAAAATTGGAAAGTGCAACGATAATGGTTTAAGGCTGCTGAGTTTTTGTGCTCAGAACTCTCTCGTTATCACCAACACAATCTTCAAGTTAAAACCTATCCATAAGGCTATATGGATGCACCCTCGATCAAAGACTTGGTACCTACTGGATTATGTGCTTATCAGACAGCGGGATCGGTGCAACATTCATATTACGCGTGTGATGAGAGGGACGGATTGCAGTACAGATTAACGGCTGGTGCACGCAAAGTTGAAATTCATCATTAGGCCCCGTGCGCGCGCAAATGTTCGCCCTGCAAAAAATAAACGTGTCTAAACTCCATGACAGTGCGAAGTGAGAAGAATTCAGAAATGCGCTACAAAACTGTTTTGATATCAATTTCACTAACGCACCCGCCCCAATCACGACCAAGTTCCTGATGGAAAGGTGGAGCGAAGTGATTGCTCTCCTCTCCTAGGGGGCCAGAGATACTCTTGGAATTGTTGAAAAGAAACACCAAGACTGGTTTGACGAGCAGAAGGTTGACATCCAGCAACTCCTGTACGATAGGAATGAAGCATACAGGAGGGTATTGAGAAAAAAGTGTGCCGCGAGCCGCGCTGGATACATCAAGCTGCGCTGTCCCTTGCAACGAGAACTCAGAACCATGGGGAACAGCTGATGGCGCAAACTCGCGGAAGAGATCCAGGGGTACGCGGACACCGGTAATAAACAGCAGTTCTACGAAGCGCTGAAGGCCGTGTATGGAGCGCCGAGGGGCGCACGGTGTCCTGTGAGAAGATCAAATGGCGCTGTCCTGATAAAGGAACGTTGGACGCTGGGCAGAACACTACCGTAATCTACTAAACAGGCAAACTGACATCGACTGACACTGCTGGCGGACTTGCCTGAATTTCCCGTTCTGCGGAAGCTAGATCTGCTGCCTTCGGAAGGGAAAGTAAGGGTTGCCATCAGCAGTCTAAAACACGGAAGGGCTGCCGGACCTGATGGAGTGCCTGGTGAACAACTTAGGTGTAGGGATGAACAGTTATACGCTGCATTTACTCATTTGTCGTTCTTGCGTATTCCTCCGGGCACGTTCCGCAGCAATGGAAAGATGCCGACATCATCAGCATCTACAAGAATAAATGGGATAGATCCGTGTGTAACAACAGTCGTGGCATCTCTTTGCTCTTAGTGGATGGCAAGATCATGGCAAGAACAATTCTTATGAGACTGATCGACAGCATAGCAAGGTATGTGCTTCCGGAGATCTAGTGCGGTTTTAGAAGCAACCGGAGCACGGTAGACATGGTCTTTGGTGCCCGCCAGCTGCAGGAAAAGTGAATAGAGCCGCATCGTGCCCTCTCCATGGTCTTCGTGTATTTAATTAAGGCATTTGTCACAGTGAATCGCCCCTAACTCTGGGAGTTGTTGCGAATGTTTGGATGCCCACCCAAGCTCCTTGCGATTGATTTCTGAGGGCTGGGAGCACACAGGATCCACATGGATCCACCTTTACCCACACGGGGCAGACAAGTAGCCTAAACCGGCTATCTGCCCGCAAACAGCAATTGTTTTACACGAGGCTCCTGTGGCTTAGGTCCCATCCCAGAAGCCACCCTATCCGAGAGATGAGACCCCGTAAGTTTCCATTTGAGCCTATCCTCTCCATCCCTTACACGACCCGAGGCTTCCTACCGAAGCCTCCCACCCGGAGTCCTAGAAAGAAGCATCATCACACCAGGATCCTCCCAAACTCGCCCCTATGCCCTCCTGACCTCCTGCCCTCTGAGCCTACCAGAGTCTAAAGAGACACGGGCTTGTGTGCAAGGTTAAAGTTTTCAACCAAAAAAATACGATGGTCGTCCACTTCTGTCTTCGTCATGGCTGCGTTAGAGACCCTAACCAACTTTTCTATGTCAGAGAAGATTGCAGTAGTTGAAAGTATATAATTCTTGGGACTCGCCTTCAACAAAAAAAAACTACTTTGCAGTCTCACATAGAAATGATAACTACAAGCACAAGAGCGCTTAGTGTATCGCGGACAATGTTGCGGTGTAACTGTGGAGCGGAAAAAGAAACCATCCTCTTCCTATACTGGTCCTTGATTCACCCAAAGCTGAGCTATGGTTACGAAGTTTACTCCTCCGCCTCTGAAAGACGACTAAAAGGAATAAGCATGATAGCCAACGATAGCTTACGGATCGCCACACGAGCATTCTGTTCCTCTCCGAACCCGAATCTGTTGTGCGACACTAAAGAAATACCTCTTGACCTCTGCACGGCAGAGGTCATTATTCTTGCACATACTAACTCCCTACATCGCCAACTCCTGTTGCCGCACTTTAAGAGCATCTAGACTACTTTAATTCGCAACGAGCCCGTCAACCTGACTCTCTCAGAACGCGACAGAGAAAATATGAGTTTGGATTAACTAAGAACAACACCCCATAGGGAGATACCCTATGTAGTTCCTTACACTTGGTACTTGAAGGAGCTAAATATCTTCCTGGGTGGAGCGAAAATTAGGGGAGCTCCGTCACTGGGTTGAATTGAACTCTCTGATGGGGTCTAGGGAAGTTGTTGGTGAGCTTCCTTATTGCTCCCTCTCAGCGCGACTATTTTTTACTCTATGACTATCCCCTCGACATTAGGTCTAGCAGCACTTGGTAGCGGGAGAAGCTGTTATCTCCAGGATCGAGTGAAAATTAGGCAAGCCACCTTCATTATGTTTAATTCTTTTTTCTTACAATTTACTGTTCAACTATTTGTTTAAGTTTAAAGCCTAACCACCTATTCCATACGGTGTCAGAAGAGAGGCTGTGGAATCTATAAACAACACCCTTTAGCGAATGCAGGTCACAAGAGACCAGGATTTGAGGGACCTAGATGTTGGGGCGCGTTTAAACGGGGTGATCGGTTTTTGCCCTAGTAACCCATTCGTTGTGTGTAATGGTGCGTTGAGAACCTCCCCGTGGCCATTTTCTGGTGCATAAGCTTGTACTGCTTATGGTGAGGTAGTTTACTAACTTGTTGGTTGCAGCCTCATAAGACGCACAACGATGTGTGGTCCTGTCTGGCAACCTGACGGGCCTAAGCACCCCTTCCGGCCCCAGCATAGCCTTTCCTCCTTTTCCCGCTAACCCTTACCTCAACTTATTTTACCAACTCTCTTTGAATCTGCATTCATCCTTTTATCCACCCTTTTTACTTTGTCACTTTCTCTACCCTTTTGTTGGCTCCCTTTTCAACTGCCTGGGTATGATGGTAATAGGTGATCACCCAGCCAACTGAGTAGTGGACCTGCCTATTTCTATCCTATTTACTACATACTTGCCTACCCTCTTCCAAACTTGCTTTTCTATCCAGAGAGGTTCTGGCTGCTCAGCGAACTATCGTCCTCTCATCAGACTTTAGCCGAGTGAGAGTATATACCATCCCTTCCTGCTGCGAGGGCCGAAAACCCCCTGGCTGAGGGAATTATTAGTCACGGGATGTGATGGGCCGCCGGCTCTGCTCACCGCCTTCCAGAACCCAGAACACATAAAAGGTGTTTACTTTCGAATTATCCTTTATGGCCAAAGCTCAACGACAAATTCGTCTAAATGGCGGGCCGGGTTGCCAATGCCAATCTTAGCTCGTACCTGAAGGTAGAATATGTGTAAATGATTACATTATGTAATTTCCTGCCCTTATTGAGGCTTTTATCTTAACCTCTCAAGGTATTCAGGGTTAGAGTATCTACTTTCCATGCACTTTTCTTTTTATATTGTTTTATGGAGACAAATGTAAGAGATAGTGGGCGACTGCAGGAGCATAGAAATGCGGCTCCAAACTCTGTCTCGCACTTCCTAAGAGTCGGGGAGGACGAGGAAACATGAGATATCCCTTCGACCGGTAGATGGACTTCCCTCCCACCATTCAGACGCGGCAAACAGAACAGCGTTTCGCTCTTCCTCACACCGACTAACTGACAAAGACCATGGCAGTTTTCCGAGCTGCCTGGCAAATAAGGTTGGAGACGGTCGAGGGGAACTTAAAGTTTCGTGCCATTGCGCCGTGACTGTTCACATGGATCTGCCTCCCAATGCCGCGACGGCTTCAAATTGCTTTTTGTCGTCTCCGAATCGGCCACACTCGTGGAACGCACCGCCTTTTGATGGAGTGCTCGCCTGCGCCATACTGTGACTATTTCGTTATGACCCTGACATTTCGGCACATTCTACCCAAATGTCCCAGTCTGGGTGATCTTCGCGCAGGTTACCTGTCCCGGAGCGAGGTCGCTAATGCTTGTCCCTTGTATTCGGGACAGATAGTACACGCAGACTTGTGGACTATTCTACTTGTTGGAGGAGGCTGGCGTCATCCTATTCTTCTCTTTTTCACTCTCTTTGGATTTGGTTGTGTGCTCCAGGAGCGGGAAGATGTGGACCTCCTCGTGCTTCCTTCTTCTTCTTCTTTCTTGTTTTGTTTTGTCGTTCTTTTATTTTTTCTTTTGTTTTTTTATTGATTTGTTTTGTTTTTGTGTGTTTTTTTTTTAATTTAGCCTAGTATTAGGCATAAAATTGATTACGGCGACTTATTTTCTTGATGTCAGTCGCCAGATGAAGGCCTGAAAAAATATCGATGCCGATTCAATAATGTTTCTTTGTACAGAATTCCTATTTTTAAATATGGTAACCGTGTTTTCCCAATCTGTTTTATGAGAGTCAGTATATACATGTAAACAGTTTGTGGCAGCTGTTTCGGATAAAATCAGAACCAGATCTACCTTAAAACTCTACCATTGCACCCCCCCCCCCCTCCTCCCAAATTCGGAAAATACTGTTAACTATATTATTAAACATTTTTAATCCTTCTGTTTAATTCCCTTGTTATATCCTAAGTGAAATATGAAAGTGATAAATTGATTTTATGGTTATTAATAAAACTCTCTGGTTCCTATGGGGGTACTTACTAGAGAAAATGCTGAGAACCATTATTCTAGCCAGTTTGCCGCAAGTTAAGACACCGAGAGTTTATAATATCGCCCTTAAGTGTTAGAACATTAAGGGCGATTTTCCTATACAATTGTGAAATAATGCTTTACTATTCTCTCTTTATAATTCTTCTCTTCAATATTAGTGATGGAATAGTATTCCTATAAACGTTTTGTCAATAGTAGTGATAATAGTATTCATTTATAAGTATTATCGTCAGTATTAGTAGTAAAAGAGGGTATTCACCCAAGCATTCGACACGACTCATTTCGACGGAGATTGAATGACGTCACCCTCCTCCGAAATGACGTCACGCGTAATCGTCTCGAAGTAATTAATAATTATTACCCAAAGCGCCTAAATCCTTAACTGAGTTTCCGCTAGTTATCGCCCTCGTTCAGTGAGGGGAAGAGTGAGAGGGAAGTAGGGGAGCTTTCCCCTTAAAAAATCGCGTCCTCCAAATCATATCATCGCTGATGGCTTCCCATTTTTTTTATTTGGTCCGGGGGAGATGACACAAAGTGATAGAACTTCTGAATCATCTCCGTATCACATCCAATTATCTAAAATTATGGTAGATATCTTCATTTACACAAACACACACACACACACACATATATATATATATATATATATATATATATATATATATATATATATATATATATATATATATATATATATATATATATATATATATATATATATATATATTATCAGTTCATGATCGTCATCATCGTCATCATCATCATCACCACTAACTATAATTTAAGTAGGGGATTTTTTTTATTATTTGAATAATAATTTCATCTTAGTTTGGTTATGACTTATGTTTTTTTATCAAAGTTATTTCTAATAATTCTTTTATAATATCGAAAAACAAAATGGTGAAGTTCAGAAATAAATATAAGTATCAAATTTTGTGAATTTTTTAAAACCCAAAGAATTACAAATGGTGAAGTTCAGAAAATTTATAAAACTTTAACTATAAATTGAAGTCAAACAAATATTTGAAAACATTTAAATCATATTTTAAATATAATATATATTCCTGCCCTTTAAGACACAATAAGGGTGGAAATATGTATTTTGACATTCATAGAAAAAAATCACTTAGCTTATTTACAGATTTTGAGGGGCCGAGAATGTTTACTTAGCTGTAATTTTGTTGTTGATTTTTTTTTTTTTTGCTTTGCCTCATTTCGTGAATGAACTGTCAGACTGCAACATTGCGCCAACCTCAGCGCTAAAATGAAATGGGACCGCCACAACCGCTCAACCCTTTCTCGCACTGGCGGTCAGCGGAAAATATCTCAACCTTCTCCTCGGGCATGTTGAGATCAGTATCAGAATAACCTTGTGATAACTAAGGCAGAACTGCACATCAATTAAAAAAAAAAAACAGTAATGAGCTCCAAAGGCAAGCTCTTATATCTCGATCACCACGTAAGATAACTTTCCTTAAGAAGACTTACTCGTTGCCATTAAGGAAATTTGCTCAGGAGCAGAGAGAAAGGACAGATCAATTTTGGCTGAATGTTCTTTGGGCGAATGAAACCATAATTGAACAGCTCACCATGTTTGAACACTAGCATAGGGATGGCAGCATTATATTGCGAGGCTGTCTTTGCTTGAATGGGATTGGTGCTCTTTGTATAATTAATGGTACGATGAATGGACCCAAGTACCGGCAAATATTGGCCAATAACTTACCAACAACTGCGGAAGAAGTTGGGGATGCAGGATGATTGTATGTTCCAACAAAATAATTTCTGAAGCACACGGCGAAAGCTACCCGTGGGTAGTTCCTGCAGAACAATATTGATGTTTTACCCTGGCATAGTCAATCCCTTGGCTTGAATCGACTCGAAAATTTGGGGAGAATACTGAAAGAAGAAATCTACAAGACTAAACGTGCAACTCTCGCTTAAGCGATAGCTATTTTCCATGCAAGGAGGAGTGGGGAGATATTACAACACACTGTTGCTAAGACTCGCTCGTCTTATAAGAAACTTGTGACGGGTTATAGAAAACAATGGTGGGGCAACAAAATATTAGATTCTCTCTATCTCCTCTCCATATACTTATTTCCATCATTATATTTGTTTTATTTTTATAGAGAGAATCTATTTGAAGAATATCTTTATTGACTCTCTTAAATGCAATAAAGAACTGTTAATTAAAAATATAGCTGTTCCTTATTAAACAGAAAAAATAGAGTTGAAAATAATTTAAATAGACTTATTTTGTTCCAAATATTTGTTTACACTCTCTCTCTCTCTCTCTCTCTCTCTCTCTCTCTCTCTCTCTCTCTATATATATATATATATATATATATATATATATATATATATATATATATGAATAACGTTACAGCCACGAGGAAAATGAAACAACGGAGAACTGCGAGGCCTTTCGACTAATGGTCCTTAGTAAAGGACCATTAGTCGAAAGGCCTCGCAGTTCTCCGTTGTTTCATTTTCCTCGTGGCTGTAACGTTATTCATAAATTCCTCACGTTCCTTATTTTCGAGATTCAGGTAACATATATATATATATATATATATATATATATATATATATATATATATATATATATATATATATATATATATATATATTACCTTTCTCACAGTCCGTCTGTCAGTGGGCGAGCTCTTAAGGAACCGTCTCCATTCCATGCGATCATCAAATTTTCTTTCTTCCTCCACCGCCTGCAGGGATGTTCCTCTCCGTGACAGTGCCTGTTGCACTCGTTCGATCCATCTTTTTCTTGGTTTGACAGATGGTCCTTTTCCTTGGGGGATCCACAGCAGTGTCCATACCACTGCATTCTTCTTTTCTCAAAGTAGTTCCATAATGGTTCTACTTTAAGCTGTGCTCTTATTGCTGTATCTCTTATTCTCTCTCTTATCGTGACTCCGTTGATCTTTCTTAGAACAAGCATTTCATTACCCTGTATTTTTTACTCTGTTCTAGTGGTAAGGGTCCAGCATTCATTCACTTCTATAGATAATCATTAACTTCAAGATGGCGTTATAGATTATTAGTTTGCTTATCCTGTCGATGTTCTTGTCTTTTAACTGAGGATAAAGCATGCTTACACTGTTGTTGTATTTTGCAATACAGTTATCAATTTCTGTTTCTTGTGTGTTCTTTGCATCCACTTTTACCCCAAGGTATGTCTATTCCGCGACTTGATTTAGTTTGTCAGTTCCCATGTACATATCGTACTATTCACTGGTTCGACTAACAGCCATAAGCTCAGTTTTTTCTTTATTGGTGTTAATTTTCATTCCCTTTTGCAACATACCTTCATGATAGTCATTTATGCGTTCTTGTAAATCAGTGACCGAATTTGCTACTACTGTCACGTCGTCCGCATATTCTAGTGTTTATTCTTCATGTTCTCCTACTCCTATGTTCCTCATACATTTGTCCATAAATATTATAAAAAGCAACGGCGAAATAACATCGCCCTGTTTAACCCCTGTTGCAATGTCAAACCATTTGCTCTCTGTTCCTGGTCCTCGTACTTAGATGGAACTCCGTGAATATATGATCTTAATAGCTCTCACTAATTGATTTGTCTATTTTACTCAAGTTAATCTCGAAAGCAAACCTGATGTGGTCCAAAAGAAGTAATATTATTTGCCTCCGACATTTAATGAAAGCAAGTTCCTTCACAGAGATCTTCATCTCCATAGGCGATTTAAGTTTATTTGAGTTTCGTTTTTGCAACCCGGGCAGCCAAATTCACAGCAAAACACAATTTTACACTTGTGCCTGAGGATATCAACCTGTTGTCTAGTTTTGTAATGAAAGTGTTACGCTTGTAGCTCTCCTCTCTCATGAAATATGTTTTTGGCCTCCTCCCAGTTCTTTTGGATCTGTTTAAGATTGTCACTCTTGAATTTACAACGGGGGCTAGAAAAGAACTGTTTCCTCGTTCCCACTTTTCAAGCACTTTAGGGTAAATATCCTTTGCAAGATTTCATGCTGGGGAGTTTCTCACATCCACATTTCAGAACGTCAACCAGAGTTTGGAATTGAGATGGAAACAACGCTGCTATTTTCAATTTAGGTGTTAAAATGTGTGAATGTCGCCAGTCTTGTCCTAATTTTAAAAGCAATTGTAGGTCAAATCCTACTGGTAGGATGGTAGTAGTGAAGGCCACGTAATCTTCATTACAAAGATGAATATGTTTCAAACGGTGAAATAAGAAAAAAAGTGAAATAGATATAATTATTCATATAATAATTGTCATTTAATTCCCCGAGATGACAAAAATAAGTCCAAACCTTTAAATAGCTAAGCGGGTTTTACTAAAATTATATTAAAATAAAAAACAACTCTAGAATTCATTATTAGGGCTGCAAATTTTGAGCGCCCTTCATTTATGTAATTATAACGTTGAAAAGATTGACACACACTAATAGCACAGTATTCCATAATATAGCATAATATACCATAGGAGATTAGAGCATAGTATATTATAGAATATTATTGCATATCCTAGTATAGCATAGCACAACATTGCAGAATATAGCAGAACATAGTATAACAATATATTATAGAATAGCATAGCATAGCACAGAATAGTATAGCATAGCATAGTGTAGTTTAGCCTAAAATAGTACAGTATAGCCGCATACTTTAGTATAGCATAGTAGAGAATAGCCTAACCTAGCATAGCGTAGTATTGTCTAGCATAGCATAGCCTAGTATAGCCTAGAATAGCCTAGCCTAAACTTGCCTTATATAGCATAGCATATCATAGCCAAGCATAGCATAATATAACCTACCCTGTTTTAGCCGAGTATAGCCAAGCCTAGCAAAACATAGGATAGCCTAGCCTACAATAGAATAGCCTACATAGCTACGTCGGGCATAACTTAGCATAGATTAGTATAATCTAGTTAGCCTAGTATAACCTAGCATAATATAGCCTACTTTATCCTACGTTAGCTTAGTATAGCCTAGCCTATCGTATCCTAGTATAACCTAGCCTAGCTTAGTAGACCCTAGTTTAACCTAGTATATTATAGTATAGCCTAGCTTAGCCTAACCTAGTATAGCCTTGCCTAGCGTAGCATGCCTAGTGTAGCCTAGCTTACTATAGCCTAGTCTAGCCTAACCAGGTATGGCTTAGCACTGCATGCCAGAGCCTAGCCTAACATCGCCTAGAGTAGCTTAGCTTAATATAGCCAAGCTAGAATAGGCTACTATAGCCTAGCCAATATATACTTGTATACGATAGCCTAGCCTAACCTAGCATACAATATTCTAGCTTGGTATAGCCTATCCTAGCATAACCACACCTAACATAATATAGCCAAGCGTATCATATTATAACCTAGCCAGGTATATCCTAGACTAGTATAGCATACCATACCCTGGACTAGAATAACCTTGAAAAGGTTAGCCTATTATAGACTAGGTTAGCTAGTCTATCGTAGCCTAACATAGCCCTCTCTAGCCTATTATCCTTTACCCTACCCTAGCATAGCATAGTATAGCCCTGTCTAGCCTAGTATAGATTATAATAGCTTAGCCTAGCATAGTATAACCTAGCCTAGCATTAACTATCCTAGACGAGTATAGCCTATATTATCCTATTATACCCTAGTCAAGCACAGTTAGCATAGTCTAGCCTGACATAGTATATGCTATCCTAGCATAGCATTTTATAGCCTAAATTGGCATAGTATATCTTACCCTTGTACATTATAGCTTAACATAGTATAGACTAGGCTATACTAGTCTAGTCTAGTATAGAATAGACTAGTCTAGTCTAGTCTAGCAGAGTATTGGCCGAATAGTTATGATGTTCTGGACAAAAAAAAATCATTCCCAGCCCACCTTGGGAGGACTTTGGCAATTATATCATTCGAAAGATAATGTAAAAGAACATGAATGGTTTCAAATTTCGTTGAGTCGGCCGAATAGTTATGATGTTATTACAGAAACAAAAACAAAACAAAACGGGGACCGACTGACCGACCAACCGACATGGTGAGATGTAGAGTCACTCGCAACTAGACTTGCACGCGACTAAAAATAGAAAGAACAGAAGTGACACAAAATATCTATAGACTGCCCAAAAGATTGAAAATAAGGAAGAAAGTAAGAACATAAAGAGAGTCTCCCATTCGACGAACTCTGAAGCATGAACATCCTTCCTGCTCACCGCCTGGTAAAGAAGGGAGCGGTCCACGAAGGTTTGAAGTAAACGTCATCCAACGGCACTTCAAAAATTCTTCCAGTGTTTACTTACTACCGTTTTCCAGGAATACGGTCACCCAGAGCGCCCTAAGCAGGGCACACCATCCCTGTACATTCCCCACCAGTACACGAAATCCTCCTCATTGAAGGAGATATTTACAAAAGAGATTTTTTTCCCGGTTTATCATATTAACATGACCGCATACCCCCCCTAAAAACCCCATTCGGCATTTTCTGGTAGCTATGATGCATCATCTTTTGAATTTAAACCTTATAATGTGAATTGCATCACTATCTATATAAACGGGGATGAAGTTGAAAGACTATTTGAATTAGACTATTGAGACGATGCAGATCCAGTTGCTTCAAGGGCTTTTTACTCGTTATATACCGGAAAAGGGTGTATTGGAGGTGAGCAGAGTATTGGACTTACGTATAAACAATTTCTAAAAAATAAAAATATTTATTGTATTAACCTAAATCAGGAAAAGAGCACTACATGTCTTAGAGAATTCTCCAATCTTATACTACAGGGAAAAATATCAATACAGTTACAGTTTAGATCTCCATTAATAGACCGGGTTTCCCTTTTTATATATGCAGAGTTTCAGTCTGTTATTGAGATAGATAAGTGTAGAAACGTACTAGTTTATTCTTATTAAAATGAATGCAATAGAAATAAAACTACAAAACGAGTTTTTAATAGCTATTTTGTAAAAGACACTCAGCTCTGTCAACCTTTAATATTGCCAGCAGCTTATATCATTAATCTGGACAGCAGGCATCGACCTGTATCGCATTGGATAGCTTTGTTTCTTAATGATTTAATTTTGTATTACTTTGACAGTATATGTCTAGGGTTCCAGAATGATGTTTATATTCGTAAAAACTTAGTAAAAAGGAATAAAATTATTATCGTTAATCCATTCAGGGTTCAGTTACTTTTCAGACTCATGCGGTTTGTTTTGTGTCTATTTCATTTAGCAGATGGCAATCGGTAAATCATATCGAGCTTTTTTTGAACACTTTGATTCTTATAATGATCAAAGAAACGAAGAAATCGTTGTAAGGAATACTTGTAATAGGATATAAAGAAAATTGATATTGTACAATCACTAAATATTAATTGTTAGTTGGAAAATATGTAATTGTGTAGCTTATCTACAAAATTGTATATATTATGTTATTATGTAAGCTGCTTAGTATAAATTAAATGTTATTTTTCAATTTATTAATCTGTAGAAAAATGAATGCATATTTGAATTTAAATGTAAAAAATATCATTATAACAACCTTGACTTTTTTAAAACGAGTTACAAAAAGAAAATGACTTACTCTGTGAACGAAGATGTTAACTTACAAACGGTTAAATATTAAAGAAAGGCACATATCTCACCACATGAAACCCATTCATCTTCTGATAATGGCTCCATATTTGGGTGATGACTTTTTTACAACCTCATATCCCTGTGTCATAATTTGATAAGCTTTAATTAAAGATTAAATCTTACTTTCAAGGTGATTTGATAAAAAAAACTCACGCACAAAATGATTTAAAAAATTTATTTGTCAGCTTTTTTGTCCAGTTTTTTTAACTCACTGGCAGCATATACAAGATTGAACACAAGCTTATGAGTCATATATATATATATATATATATATATATATATATATATATATATATATATATATATATATATATAACATTATATAGGGTCATCAAACACACAAGGAAGTAAATTAGTTACAATAATGTTATTGGACAGGATGAATCTCAGTGATAGGTTGTCTTTGTTGCGGTAGGACCCGTGCAAGTCTTGCATAACTTTGATCGCGCGCTCACAGCACTGGTTTCTTCGGGCAATATTGATTGGAGATTCATCTGTTTTCCAGTGGGTTTTCAAGCATTTGAGACCTGTTGAGTATTCATTCAGAGCTGCAGATAGTTCATAAAAATTTTCAGCGCGGAACAAGTGGGTGCTGAACCAATGGTCAGTCCATGAGTAAGAAATGAATGAAAAGATTTAACGCAGCCTGCTCCGGCTGTCAGGCATCAGAATGAACGCAAGAAGGGCTAGAATGGCACGAGAGTTCCAACGTGCATTGCTGATGTTTGGGATCTTTTGAAACTTTACAAAGGGGACCTCATTCATCTCAGTGAAGTGACGGAAGACACGCGTGAGGTGATAGAGAAACTTCATGTCGTCTCTCCAGCCGCCTGTTTCCTTAATCACAGTTTTACCGTTGCTGAAGTCTGCTTTCAATTTATCATAATTGCTCATCAAATCCTGCACAAAGAAGTACTCTATTTTTCGTGATTTAGTCGACCCATGGAGCTCATCGTCCATGACAACGCGAAGAATCCGATCCAGGACATGGTGCTGGCAAATGATGAACTTGGGTTAGGGGTGACCTTTATCTTCGAACATTTGCTTCAGTAGAACAATAACGCCTGTCTTTTTGCCGGTATTCACGCTTGCTGTGTCGGCGACAAGCATAACAATTGATCCCCACAGGTTAAACTCCTCTAACACACTTTGGAGCCCTTTTGCAATTGTTACAGCTTTCCCATCCTTCAATTTGAGCGCAGCCAACTTTATTTCTTTCGTTTCATTCTTGAGGACCACGACCTGATATTCAAAGTCTTCAATGCGTTTGCCCTCAAAGTGTAAGCTCCACTTTTCCAGATGAAGCGTGCTCACCAAGTGCTTCTTCACCTGAGCAGCTCTCGTGTAGATAGCCTTATGGATTGCTGACTGATATGGCGTTGGGATTTCAATACCCTCCCTAGAAAGCTGATGACATACCTTTGCTGCTCTGTGAGACGACAGTTTTGAGCTTGTAGCAAGGAGTCTTGCTAAGCCTGTTGGGCTATGCTTCCTTTTCCTCGTTGATGCTGCATTCTCATCCTCCCAAGAACTGGCTTCGCTGTTATTGGATGAGTCCGTGCTAGTTTCGGAACAATCAGGTGGTGCTGAGCTGGAAAGTGGGGACACAGTCGCTTCCATTGCCTTCTTTCGCTTGGATGGGTGGATGGTCTTAGTACTAGCAGGTTTATCAGTGGAATAACCAACCTGGCCTTTAGGCAAAATTTGCTGTTTATAGAGGCTCTCATCTTCTTTGCATAACCAGATGCCTTTCACTTTGGTCACGTCAAACAGTTCATTTAAAGAATTAAAGTTTCGTTTCTTTATGCAGTAGTCATAGTCTTTCAGAAGGTTTTCTAGTTTGCACAAATGGCTTGATCAGATATATGTGGGAAGTTCAATGTTTTGTTCCATAGGGCTTTTAGCTCCATAACAATTAGGCCGATCCTCTCCCTCCTTTCTTTGGCGGTGGATTCAAGAAATTTGAAGCGTCCAACGACGTGGATTTTCAGGGGCATGCGACTCCGTTCACTTAAGGGTGCTTCATAAACTGCCACGTTGCCTCCTCTCGATGGTGTTTGAAACTGGACTATGTTATTTGTCCAGGTTTTCTTGTTCTTCTCCGTGTTAAAAAGCTCTTCTTGAACGACATGTTTTGTACTCAGCAACTGAAATAGAAAATGAACCTAAATATTAAATAGGTAATAAATTAAAGAAACTGTTATTGAGCTTTTATATATTTTATTAAAAAACAAGCAAATTACAATTATAAAAAATAAGAGAGAAGGCAGACACTAATAAAGTATTATATGCTATTATATTTTATAATTCGTGAGAGAGTTAAATGTAGCTTACCAAATGATACCAGGATCTCTTTACAATAAACGCTGGAGAATACACAACAATTATAATAAGGCAATAATAATATCAACGCCGTTAAAACTGAACTTGTAGCTGCCCACTTTAAACATCTCGCTTATATACCGCACGCGAAATGGCTGAAGAAAATTCTGAAACTCTACAGAAATCGCCCAAGCGATGACGTGATGATTTTCTGGAAAATTCTATATAATTCTATGGTACAAAAATTATTGCACAAGTCTGTTTGATGACTTATATATTTAATATAAATATTTTTAACACACATAAAATGCTAAATTGGCCTATATTACATTTCAAAGTGGTTTTTGCGTGACCTTTTTCAATATTTCAATGGAATAAAAGTAATTTTTGTCATTAATAGGCAAAAGTTCATTCATTCGTGCTACAGGAAATAATTTTTGATAAAAAATTCAAAAAGTCTTCACCCTACTCCATATTCTTACACTTACTTAAAAACTTTATTTTTTAAAGGTTGGAGGGAAAAGGGTCCATTAGAAACAGCTGAGGGGGTGTGGTGGTGAAGAGGGTGGGAGACGGAGTTTTGGAGCTTTTTGGCGACGGCAATAAACAAAACAAGCGATATTTGTCTCTTCATTTCCTGATGACAGATATGTTAAATATGATCTCGACATTAGTTATTTTTTTATTAAATCTTTCGACATGTAAATATCTCGCATGTGTCAAAGACCGTAAGGAAACGGGGTTGGAGCTTTTTGGCCTCTGCAGCAAACAAACAAACGTCTGATTTCTAAAAAGTGTGTGTGTGTGTAGATTATAATTCCTTCGAAAAAAAGGTCAAAGATCTTTGCTCCGGACGGAAAAATACATGAAAACGGTCTAGACAGTAGTAATCTTTTGATTAATACTCCAATATCTAACCTTTGCATCATTAAACATCCTAATTATTTTATAGTTAGTATTTACTAAATATTGAATGAAACGAGAAAATCAACCGGAGATGAATAGTCTGGGCTAAATTTATAATCCGATTCACACACATCTTCGGTTTCAAAATATTTACTAAGTCTGGGTGTGATATGTTGTGGGTAGAGGATCATCTTAGAACGTATTGCACACAGAGAGGTTTAGCGACAAATAATTTAAAGGATGTCAACTAGAAGGACCAATTAAAGGATTGTAAAAGGTTAAGCGGCAAATCCACTGTTATGTGAGTACAATAAAATGCATGATAATGTATGATAATTCGTAAGCGCCCTACCGATTTACTCACATGTGGTGTGTGTGTGTATGTGTGTGTGTGTGTGTGTACAGACTGAGATTCCTATGAAAAGGCCACTGACCAAGGCTTGGGGTTGGGGGGATTAGTGTGCGGGAAGCTCAGATTCCATCAACAACCCGGTAAAGAGGGGGGGTAGTGGGGAGGGAGACTCGACCTCACTTCACTAACCAAGGCTTAAGGTTAGTGGGGGGAGGGGGACTCGGACCTCACCCGAAGTTGTTCTGTTCAAAATGTTATACATACTATAAAGCGGATGGAGCAGAGCATATGTGCTGGATGAAGATGTCAAAGAAGTCGGTGGTCAAGAAATGGAATGCAGTGTATTATGACAGAAACCTATAAAAAAGTGGCATCATTCATACTTTATCCCTATATATTGGTTATGCAGATAATCTGTGAACTCTGTTTTGATAATGATAATGAAACTTATGATAAATGTAAGAACTGCAGGCCACGAACAAAGATTTTTGGAATAGATGGTAAAAACACCCCTTGTAAACCCTTTATAGAAGAGTTAATACGAATAATAAGGTCGAGAGAAAATGTGAAAACATATGTGATGGCACATAATGCCAAATTCAATGTCCAATTCATCTATGACGAGCTGCTTCAATATTTTAATCCTAAGCTGTTTACTTAAAATCCAATGAAGCCGGGACGAAAAATCTTTAATATAGAGTTCGTTCAGGACATAATTTTTAAGGATTCACTCCTATTAATGCCATCATCGTTAAAAAAAACTGCCAAAAACAATGGGAATCACAGAATTTGAAAAAAGTTATTTTCCTTACGATTTTCTTTCAGAGGAAGCGTTGAATTATATTGTCCGGTTCCTGAAAAAAAAGTATTTTAACTATGAGAAAATGAACAATGAGGAAAACTTATATTTTGACAGTAACTTCTACCCGAATTTCCAGGATGGAGAATTCAATATTCGTACAGAGTGTATTAAGTAGTGCATTCAAGATGTTTCTATCCTCAGTCTGTATTTTGAGAAGTTTAGGTGTTCCTTCATCAGGAGATTTAAACAGTGATGATATGTAGTTTTGCATCACAATAGCCTCCTTGTGTTACAAGGTGTATAAAGATGTCTTCTTACCAGAAAATTCAGTTGCAATTATTGACACGGAAGAAATCAAAAGCTCTTTCTTATAAGGCTATACGCTCGCTTATGTTTGAAGAATATGTTAGAGTAATCCCGATTTTCCATGAAAGGAACGGTGGTGAGCGAAGTATTTCTGTTGGTGGGAAAGTCTTTTTCCCTGACGGGTTTTCACCATCAGGAGGAGGAACCGTGTTTCTCTCTCATGGATGTTATTGGCATGGGTGTCAGAAAGAGAACTGTAATCTCAAACAAGATGTTTCCATTGGTGGACATGGGTCGTTGGACCGCTACTACCACACAATAGAGAGTGATCGAATTCTCGGTAGTAAATACAAAGTTATCATTCTCTGGGAGTGTGAATTTGAAACCATGATGCAAACCATTCCAGAACTACGTGAGATAGTTAATAGAATTTCCGTCGATGTAGTGAATGGTGTATTGAATGTGGGGAGTGTACTTTATGGCGGCCGAGGTAACCCATTTATATTATACTACCCACCAACCGAAGGTGTGAAAATCCATTATGTCAATTTTTGCTCCTTATATCCGTACTGCATGAAAAACAATCCATATCACATAGGATCACCTCGGCGTTGCGTATCTGTGCAAGAAATTCCGTCTATTCAAGAATTCATCGATGGTATGAATGAGACATATTTCGGTATCGTGAAAGTTGATGTTCTCCTTCCTAATGATCTGTATATTCCAGTTCTTTCTCAATTCATAGATTGTAAAAACATTTTCCCACTATCTACCCCATGCGTTCAGCAAAACTCATGCGCTAGTGCCATCACTATGAAAAGCAACGCATGATTTGTGGAGTGTACACAACCCCGGAACTAAAACTTGCCCTGGAAAACAAGTATAAGATCAAGAAAATTTACGAGTTTTGGGAGTTTGAAAAAAAGGAAAGGTTTGTTCGCGGAGTATATAAAAACATTTCTATAACAAAAGATAGAAGCTTCTGGATTCCCATGAGGAGTGGTTGGAGAGAAGGAGAAAATGGAATATGTGAAGAGGGTGAATCAGGCTGAGGTGATAAAAATGCAAATAGACAACATCGAAATTAATCCTGGAAAGCGTTTTAGAGCAAAGCTCTGTCTAAACAAGTAAGGATTTATTCGTTCAATTATTTTTTTCTGCATTAATATATTAGATTCGAAATGTAATTTTTATAAATATTATCACATTGTACAACGAATATGAAGTTAATATTTTTTAAAACTAGAGGGCGATAATGGTAATAATAATAATAATAAAAAAATTGAAGTCGATAATAATAATAATAATACAAAAAAGAAAAAACAAAACAAAACATTAATCCTGATCATATTTTCTTCCTTTTACAGTCTATGGGGAAAATTCGCTCAGAGGATTCGTGGTATGAAAACGGTCATCTGTGCTTCAGATTATGATGTAATCGAGCAGATCAAAAACGACGACTTCATTGTGAACTCGTTGGATATAGTTGGCAATGCATACATCGCGATAGTGGAGAATGCTGAACATGTAGAATTTGAGTCCACGTAACGAATCTTCCAATTGCAGCATTCACAACCGCCTATGCTCGAATCAAGCTCTATGGTCTCTTAGACTCGTTAGGTGAACGGTTGTTGTACTGTGACACAGACAGTGCCATCTTTATTGCTAGGAAAGATGACCCACAACATCGACTTGGAGAATTCCTAAGTGATCTCACCGATGAGATCAAAGATGTGCACGGTGCCGAGACGTAGGGAGATTCATTTTGCTCAACGGGTCCCAAATCTTATTCGGTACATATCCAAACGAAGAGTATGGTTAAGTAAATACTTCGTGCTAAAGGATTAACCATTAACACTCAGGCAAAGGATATAATAACCTACGATGTTATGAAACGGCTAGTTGAAGCCGATGATGATAGTCACATCTCTGTACCATTTATGGGTTTCAGAGCCTAGGAACACGGTGGAGTGAAAGAGATGAGAGGAGAAAAGATTTTGAGAAAAACCTTTCAATAACGCATTGAACTCCCACGCAGTTATCGAACCATACCTTTCGGTTTCAAAGGGATCTTACATGAAATTTAAAAAGTCACTATATATTGAATTTCTGCAAGCTATTAGTAGCTCTGTATGGATAAAATTTTTTTTTTAATCATTAATAATATTCGCTGATTAATAGGAATAAAATAAAAATGAAATAATACGTGTTATAATAGCAATGTTTTATTTTGTAGAACCATATTCTTTGATTAATATGAATAAAATAAAGATGAAATAATAGGTGTTATACTACTAATATTTTATTTTGTCTACAAAATAACTCATCACATTTTCTTGATCTTGCGAGAAAGAGAATTCTTTCATTCTTGCCTCTTCAATCTTGGTTTTCATCATATCAGTGAGATGATGGGAATACCACAAAGAAAGCGAAACAACATGGTTTTAGTGTCAAATATAGCGATGTTCACTACTTTATCACCATCATTGGCCAGGTTAGAATGTAATATGCAGAAAAACTTGTCCACGCATGTATTGCGACGATCAGATAGGCCTCCTACAAAGAAAAACTGATCCATAAGTTCGTTTTTTTAATTTTTCACCGATGATTAAATCTTATAAATCCATAAACTGGAGATGTCCAAGTACTTCTTTTCCGTTATTGTAGCTGAAAGGCGGTTGGACTGACTCAACATACAAAAAACTCAATCCGATCAATTGGGTGTTCAGGAATAAGTCGACGAAGATAATCGAAGAAATCAACCGGAGATGAATAGTCTGAGCTAAATTTATAATCCGATCTACACACATCTTCGGTTGCAAAATATTTACTAAGTCTGGGTGTGATATGGTGTGGGTAGAGGATCATCTTAGAACGCGAGACACACAGAGAGGTTTTAGCGACAAATAAATTAAAAGACGTCAACTAGATGGACCAATTAAAGGATTGTAAAAGTTAAGCGGCAACTCCACTGTTATGCGGGTGCAAGAAAATGCATGATAATGTATGATAATTCGAAAGCGCCCTACCGATTAACTCCCATGTGGTGTGTGTGTGTGTGTGTGTGTGCAGTTTGAGATTCCTATGAAAAGGTCACTTACCAAGGCTGATGGTGGGGCTGATTAGTGTGTGTATGTGTTTGGGGAGCTTAGATTCCACCAACAACCCGGGAAGGGGGATGGGGAGCTTCGGACCTCACCCAGCAATACTACTGATAGGCACCAAAAAACACGCTGCTGGACCAAGGCTTTAAGGTCTGAGGTAAAATCAAATACGCACAACATAACTTAAGGCCACACCAGTGCCTCTGTTGGTACAAAACGGGACAATAAATATACACGTGCCAAGAAGACTGCCTCTGTTCCAAATGCAGTGTCGCAGGGCACGTCTACACTGACTGCAAGATCATTATCCTCATCTACATTATCTGCGGCGGTGACCATGTGGCAGTAAGTATAAAGTGCCCTTACCCCGCCGAAGACCACAAAGACGCCGATACGGAGCTAAGGAGGCTCCGATGCTCCCCATCACAGCACACCTCCACCTCACCTCACCCTCTTTTCCTTTACAAGAACATTCAACGCCGTGACCATCCAACCCCGCACGAACCAACCCCACACCACCCAAACCCCCTCCCAAGCCCCCTCTACCATCCATACTGACACCAAACTACCAGCCATGTTAACACCAACCAACCCAAAGACACAACTGGTCGCAGTGCTTTCCACGGGGAAGAGGGGGCTATACGCTCAAGTCCTGAACGTGCCGCAAACGGATTCAGGCAAATTCTCTTTTCGGAGAAGGTGGTCGCCCTTATACACCAGCACAGAAACAAAAGACCAGCACTCATTCCCACACCAGGCCGCACAAGCACCCACCTATTCTTTCCATCCTTCTCTATACCTTCCACTTCCACCATTCACCCTGCCATCTATCCCACTCTCCCCTTCCCTTGCCACTCCCCTCTCCTACTTTCTTTGGTACTCCTCTACCCCCCTTCTCTTGGCACTCCCCTTCCCCTGGCACTCATCTATCCCCCTTCCCTTGGCACTCCCCTTCCCCTGGCACTCCTCTATCCCCCTTCCCTTGGCACTCCCCTTTCCCCCCACCCTACTGTCCCTACCCATCCTTCTACTGTACCCACCGCTCCTTCTACTGCCACCACGCCTTCTCCTACCGTCGCATCCCCTCCATCAACTGTTCACACACCTCCTTCCACTAGCCCCACTACCCTTCCATTACCCCCCCCCCCATTCTACTCCCCCCCCCCTCCTTGCTTCTGTTCCTTACTCAAACCCACTACCAGCACACATGCCCTAACAAAAATCTAACGCAAACTACAACTACACATATATAAGACACTAGTCCGACCACTTCTTACATATGCACCATCACATTCGTTTTAGCGAGTCAGCCAAGGCAGAGGAAAGCACAGCGCTTTTAGAACCCTGCCCTGAAATCCGTATGCCTTTCGCCTATGTACGCACGCATGTCCAAACTACACAAAAACAACAAACTAATACTACTCAAAGCATACACTCATACTCACTTAACATGACAGTTGGGGAAACTGGCAAAAGACCCCCTCCCATACCTCCATATACCAGACAGACAATGCGCTGAGATGGCGTTAAGATATCCTGCAACCCTCGACTACCCTCAGCTAACACCCATCCACACATAATATAACAGCAACATGAATAACGCGTTTCCATAACACGCACCTCCCCCCATCCTCCCACCACCCGAGTCGAACCCAATACCAATACCCTAAAACTCAAAAGAACATGAATGGTTTCAAATTTCGTTGAGTCGGCCGAATAGTTATGATGTTATTACAGAAACAAAAACAAAACAAAACGGGGACCGACTGACCGACCAACCGACATGGTGAGATGTAGAGTCACTCGCAACTAGACTTGCACGCGACTAAAAATAGAAAGAACAGAAGTGACACAAAATATCTATAGACTGCCCAAAAGATTGAAAATAAGGAAGAAAGTAAGAACATAAAGAGAGTCTCCCATTCGACGAACTCTGAAGCATGAACATCCTTCCTGCTCACCGCCTGGTAAAGAAGGGAGCGGTCCACGAAGGTTTGAAGTAAACGTCATCCAACGGCACTTCAAAAATTCTTCCAGTGTTTACTTACTACCGTTTTCCAGGAATACGGTCACCCAGAGCGCCCTAAGCAGGGCACACCATCCCTGTACATTCCCCACCAGTACACGAAATCCTCCTCATTG
The DNA here is from genome assembly GCA_963969495.1 of Ceratothoa steindachneri. Classification (NCBI taxonomy): domain Eukaryota; kingdom Metazoa; phylum Arthropoda; class Malacostraca; order Isopoda; family Cymothoidae; genus Ceratothoa; species Ceratothoa steindachneri. Next base: position 92,911,167 of record OZ018320.1, read on the forward strand.
AAGGAGATATTTACAAAAGAGATTTTTTTCCCGGTTTATCATATTAACATGACCGCATACCCCCCCTAAAAACCCCATTCGGCATTTTCTGGTAGCTATGATGCATCATCTTTTGAATTTAAACCTTATAATGTGAATTGCATCACTATCTATATAAACGGGGATGAAGTTGAAAGACTATTTGAATTAGACTATTGAGACGATGCAGATCCAGTTGCTTCAAGGGCTTTTTACTCGTTATATACCGGAAAAGGGTGTATTGGAGGTGAGCAGAGTATTGGACTTACGTATAAACAATTTCTAAAAAATAAAAATATTTATTGTATTAACCTAAATCAGGAAAAGAGCACTACATGTCTTAGAGAATTCTCCAATCTTATACTACAGGGAAAAATATCAATACAGTTACAGTTTAGATCTCCATTAATAGACCGGGTTTCCCTTTTTATATATGCAGAGTTTCAGTCTGTTATTGAGATAGATAAGTGTAGAAACGTACTAGTTTATTCTTATTAAAATGAATGCAATAGAAATAAAACTACAAAACGAGTTTTTAATAGCTATTTTGTAAAAGACACTCAGCTCTGTCAACCTTTAATATTGCCAGCAGCTTATATCATTAATCTGGACAGCAGGCATCGACCTGTATCGCATTGGATAGCTTTGTTTCTTAATGATTTAATTTTGTATTACTTTGACAGTATATGTCTAGGGTTCCAGAATGATGTTTATATTCGTAAAAACTTAGTAAAAAGGAATAAAATTATTATCGTTAATCCATTCAGGGTTCAGTTACTTTTCAGACTCATGCGGTTTGTTTTGTGTCTATTTCATTTAGCAGATGGCAATCGGTAAATCATATCGAGCTTTTTTTGAACACTTTGATTCTTATAATGATCAAAGAAACGAAGAAATCGTTGTAAGGAATACTTGTAATAGGATATAAAGAAAATTGATATTGTACAATCACTAAATATTAATTGTTAGTTGGAAAATATGTAATTGTGTAGCTTATCTACAAAATTGTATATATTATGTTATTATGTAAGCTGCTTAGTATAAATTAAATGTTATTTTTCAATTTATTAATCTGTAGAAAAATGAATGCATATTTGAATTTAAATGTAAAAAATATCATTATAACAACCTTGACTTTTTTAAAACGAGTTACAAAAAGAAAATGACTTACTCTGTGAACGAAGATGTTAACTTACAAACGGTTAAATATTAAAGAAAGGCACATATCTCACCACATGAAACCCATTCATCTTCTGATAATGGCAATGTTTTATTTTGTAGAACCATATTCTTTGATTAATATGAATAAAATAAAGATGAAATAATAGGTGTTATACTACTAATATTTTATTTTGTCTACAAAATAACTCATCACATTTTCTTGATCTTGCGAGAAAGAGAATTCTTTCATTCTTGCCTCTTCAATCTTGGTTTTCATCATATCAGTGAGATGATGGGAATACCACAAAGAAAGCGAAACAACATGGTTTTAGTGTCAAATATAGCGATGTTCACTACTTTATCACCATCATTGGCCAGGTTAGAATGTAATATGCAGAAAAACTTGTCCACGCATGTATTGCGACGATCAGATAGGCCTCCTACAAAGAAAAACTGATCCATAAGTTCGTTTTTTTAATTTTTCACCGATGATTAAATCTTATAAATCCATAAACTGGAGATGTCCAAGTACTTCTTTTCCGTTATTGTAGCTGAAAGGCGGTTGGACTGACTCAACATACAAAAAACTCAATCCGATCAATTGGGTGTTCAGGAATAAGTCGACGAAGATAATCGAAGAAATCAACCGGAGATGAATAGTCTGAGCTAAATTTATAATCCGATCTACACACATCTTCGGTTGCAAAATATTTACTAAGTCTGGGTGTGATATGGTGTGGGTAGAGGATCATCTTAGAACGCGAGACACACAGAGAGGTTTTAGCGACAAATAAATTAAAAGACGTCAACTAGATGGACCAATTAAAGGATTGTAAAAGTTAAGCGGCAACTCCACTGTTATGCGGGTGCAAGAAAATGCATGATAATGTATGATAATTCGAAAGCGCCCTACCGATTAACTCCCATGTGGTGTGTGTGTGTGTGTGTGTGTGCAGTTTGAGATTCCTATGAAAAGGTCACTTACCAAGGCTGATGGTGGGGCTGATTAGTGTGTGTATGTGTTTGGGGAGCTTAGATTCCACCAACAACCCGGGAAGGGGGATGGGGAGCTTCGGACCTCACCCAGCAATACTACTGATAGGCACCAAAAAACACGCTGCTGGACCAAGGCTTTAAGGTCTGAGGTAAAATCAAATACGCACAACATAACTTAAGGCCACACCAGTGCCTCTGTTGGTACAAAACGGGACAATAAATATACACGTGCCAAGAAGACTGCCTCTGTTCCAAATGCAGTGTCGCAGGGCACGTCTACACTGACTGCAAGATCATTATCCTCATCTACATTATCTGCGGCGGTGACCATGTGGCAGTAAGTATAAAGTGCCCTTACCCCGCCGAAGACCACAAAGACGCCGATACGGAGCTAAGGAGGCTCCGATGCTCCCCATCACAGCACACCTCCACCTCACCTCACCCTCTTTTCCTTTACAAGAACATTCAACGCCGTGACCATCCAACCCCGCACGAACCAACCCCACACCACCCAAACCCCCTCCCAAGCCCCCTCTACCATCCATACTGACACCAAACTACCAGCCATGTTAACACCAACCAACCCAAAGACACAACTGGTCGCAGTGCTTTCCACGGGGAAGAGGGGGCTATACGCTCAAGTCCTGAACGTGCCGCAAACGGATTCAGGCAAATTCTCTTTTCGGAGAAGGTGGTCGCCCTTATACACCAGCACAGAAACAAAAGACCAGCACTCATTCCCACACCAGGCCGCACAAGCACCCACCTATTCTTTCCATCCTTCTCTATACCTTCCACTTCCACCATTCACCCTGCCATCTATCCCACTCTCCCCTTCCCTTGCCACTCCCCTCTCCTACTTTCTTTGGTACTCCTCTACCCCCCTTCTCTTGGCACTCCCCTTCCCCTGGCACTCATCTATCCCCCTTCCCTTGGCACTCCCCTTCCCCTGGCACTCCTCTATCCCCCTTCCCTTGGCACTCCCCTTTCCCCCCACCCTACTGTCCCTACCCATCCTTCTACTGTACCCACCGCTCCTTCTACTGCCACCACGCCTTCTCCTACCGTCGCATCCCCTCCATCAACTGTTCACACACCTCCTTCCACTAGCCCCACTACCCTTCCATTACCCCCCCCCCCATTCTACTCCCCCCCCCTCCTTGCTTCTGTTCCTTACTCAAACCCACTACCAGCACACATGCCCTAACAAAAATCTAACGCAAACTACAACTACACATATATAAGACACTAGTCCGACCACTTCTTACATATGCACCATCACATTCGTTTTAGCGAGTCAGCCAAGGCAGAGGAAAGCACAGCGCTTTTAGAACCCTGCCCTGAAATCCGTATGCCTTTCGCCTATGTACGCACGCATGTCCAAACTACACAAAAACAACAAACTAATACTACTCAAAGCATACACTCATACTCACTTAACATGACAGTTGGGGAAACTGGCAAAAGACCCCCTCCCATACCTCCATATACCAGACAGACAATGCGCTGAGATGGCGTTAAGATATCCTGCAACCCTCGACTACCCTCAGCTAACACCCATCCACACATAATATAACAGCAACATGAATAACGCGTTTCCATAACACGCACCTCCCCCCATCCTCCCACCACCCGAGTCGAACCCAATACCAATACCCTAAAACTCAAAACAACGCGACGCATCAGTGTCGCGCCACCGACCTTTCAACTCTTTCTATCCCCTCTAAAGTTTTTTTGCAAACCTTTTCCTCCTCCACTACATGGTCTCTGTGGTCTACCACAGTGATCCCTCTACTGTTTCTTATATTCAGGAGTCATGAGTAAAGGAAATAAAGGCAAATAAGTATATATATATATATATATATATATATATATATATATATATATATATATATATATATATATATATATAATAAAATGTACATGTATATATGAATCCAACTTATAAAATAGTCATCGAGATAATACATGCCAGGACTTAAATATTATCTTTAGATCAACAAATAATTTAAGCTGAGTTCCAATCGATGTTATGGTTGAAAGATATGTAATTAAAATGAACCACTCTTTTTGCCGGGTCTAACATTATATTTTTGTTGAGTCAGCAGTTTTGACAAACATTTACCTGATTGCCCAAAATAATATTTAGAAAAATCGATACATTTTACGCAACCTACGTACATTGCAAATAGTGGAAGAAGCATTTTGCACTAAAAGTTTATAAATGGTATTTTTATAGTTAAATTCAATAGAAATGCTTAATGTTTTCAGGATATTAGAGGGAGTAGCAAAAGCTGGATTAAAAGAAAGTACGAGAGTATGCTTGTTATTAAAAGGATGGTGAGATGCGACATGGTTAAAAGAATTTTTTGTTAACTCAAAACATTTATCAAGGAAATGGAAATGATATCAATCAAGTTATGGGTAACTAACTGCTTATCTCCCGTTTTATCTAAGTTATATATAGAAGTTTTTTGGAAACGGTTTACCTCCCCTCTACATAGTGTTGATTTCCATGTTAGTTGGTTTTGATATATCGACGTTATCGTATGTTTATGGCCCAATTAGGAAAATGTTCACTTTCTAAGGAACAAACTTAACACGCTCGTACTTTCAATTAAATTTACTTTTGAACTAGAACAGAACGCTACACTTCCTTGGCTAGATTTATTAATACACCGTACTCCTGTTTTCAAATTCTCTGTGTATCGTAAGCCGACTAATTCTTCCTCCAATATTCTCTTCGATTCTTCTCATCATATAAAAATTAAAAGGTTTGTTTTTATCTCCATGTTTCTTCGTGCGACTCGCGGGGTTAGGCCTGAATTCTGTGACAGATATTTCTAAAATATTTGACATATCACATAAACAGTGCCATCATCTCCATTTCTTTGATAAATGTGATAAACATACATAAATAAAAATGAATGAAACTAAGAATGATACTAAGTAGTCACATACCTTTTTTATGATGGACATTTAGATTATTAACACCGATACACTTGTATATATACATATTATTTTTTTGCTCTCATCCAATGTGTTTTTTTCTCTCCCGCACGATCTAGCTTTGAAGGGGACTTGAAGTCTCTAAGGCTAGTTTGTACTTCTTTTTCTTCAAGTAGAGGCTAGCTAGCGCTCAAGAAGAATAGGAAACCCATGACCATTTCCTTTCATTCCAAGCCTAGTCATTTCTCCCCTCTGAAATGCGGTCATCTCCCGCTTTTAATGCAAATGAGATTCCTCGCGATCGTCAATGTACAATCTAACTGTTATTCCGCAGACATCGATTAATCCGATACACCGCCGGTCATGGGAGGAAGGGAGAGAGGGATTGAGTGAAGGAGAGGCGCAGCCAAACGGAGAATTCCTTTCAGTATATCTTCATCTCCACCGAAATGACCATTCAAATGCGCTTTTAATATCAGAATTTACATAATGGAATTGATATCGAGCTTATAAGACGCGCATCGAATAAAGAACACGCTCCAAACATGTTCCATGCTCTGCAAACGGAACCCCAAAGGATGGCTTCTAAACTATATCTGTTTGCATGTGTATATTTATGAATGTCGACCGAGGCTTACCATTTGTTTCTTCGTCCTTTTTTCACCAGTTCCCTCGGATAAGGGAAAAATCTCTCTTGTTGTCACCTGCTTGTCAAAGAGGCGATTAAAGATGTCGCGAGACGAGAGTATAAAGAGTAAATGGCCACTTCCCCTTCATTGATTTTAGAACAAAGGCAAACAAACCACTGATTAGCATTTTCTCCTTAATTGTTTTGGAAACAAGGGAAAATCAGAAAATTATTAGCCCCCTTCACCTTGATTTTTATAAACAAAGGCAAACCAGCCACTTTCCAGCCTTTTTCTTTGGATTGAATTGAAAACAAGGTCAAATCAGCTACTTCTCGATCTTTGGCCCTTTCGCCCATGATTGTTTTGAAACAAAGCGTACCAGCCAGTTTCCGTCTTTTGCCTTGATTGTTTTGAAAACAAAGGCAAAACGGCCACTTCTCAGCCCTTTCTCTTTAATTGTTCTTGAAAACAAAGACAAATCAGCCATTTTTCAGCCTTTTGCCCTTAATTGTTTTGAAAAAAAAAAGGAAAAATAGCAACTTCTCAGCTTTTTCCATTTGATTGTTTTAAAAACAAATGTCAACCAGTCACTTCTCAGCCTTTTTATTTTGATAGTTTTGAATAAAGGGCAAATAATCCCCCTTCAGTCTGATTTGTTGCCAAGGGGAGGATGACTTGGAGCTTTTTTCGACATTTATGACCTTCATTAAAATAGATGGTTGAAGGCAAGTGGCTCAAGATCGTATTACCATCTGATCCCACATCTAAAGGACTTAGTAAACCCATCCCTAATTAACATAGAAGCAAATTATTTAATATCCCAAAATTCATTAACCTAAAAGGTTTTAATCACTCGCATTTGGATTTCGTCTCTTAACAAAATGAGTTTGCACTGATATGTGCGTCGTACAGATAAAAGTATGTTGTAAATTCATCACCTTTGCACTGGTCCAACTCAACCCAGTCTAAACCAACTTAACCAACCATAATCTAACCTAAACCACCCAACTCAAACCTGCCTAACACACGATGGAAATTACACGTAGAACAACGAAAAATTATAATTCAAATCATCTTCATCTTAAGAAGTTTCAGGGAGTTTTTTTATTCTATTTTACGATATCTTCTGGCGTCCTCCAGTGAGGGCAAAGCCACAAAAGAACGAACAAGTAGAAGCAAACCTATTGTAAGGAAAATGAGGGATGAGACAGGCTTTAATACTGTAGATGTATAGTGATATAATCTAAAGGCTTATACAGACGGGCCCTAACTTTCAATAGGCTTCATTTCTTAATTTCATAAACAATTAAGAAATGAAGCCTATTGAAATTTTGGGCCCGTTTTGGCGGTCACCCTGTATTCAAGGTCTATGGAAACATGATTGATATGACTACTTTAGCACCATCCCACATAGCCACATGATTAAAGAGAGACATACATGAATAATGAACTTTGTTCTTGAAAGAGGCTGGAGTCCTTCATTTTATTTGACTCTCTTTGCTGTTGGTCGCATGCTCCTGCACCGGTAGGTGGCGTGTTTTACCCCGAAGCCTGAATGTGCTTCCTTCTTCTTCTTGGTTTTTTTTTTGTGTGGTCTTGTTGGTTCTGCTTTGGTTTGGTTTGGAGTGTGTTTTTTTTAGTGTTTTTATTGATTTGTTGTGGAAGTTTTGATGTAGCCTAAAATTAGGCTAGAATCAATTGCGACTTGAGCCCTTGCTGATAGGCCCAGATAGGCCCAGATAGGCCATATAAAGAAAGAATTACTTCAATAGCGCATATTAATTACATTAATGTTGCATTGTCTGACAGTTATTTTCCTTTCTGCTTTAGTAATGTTTAAGGACAAGCAAGTAGCCGGTATAAAATAGTCATGTCTTCAGTTTTCCCTCATAAGGTCTTCATGTGCAGCGGACGGGGGGGAGTGGGGCAATTAAATGAGTACAAAATGACTAAAAATGGATTTAATAAAGATGTGAGTCACCCTCACAAAAGATCCACTCGCCACCAATATATATGATTAGATCGGAAGAACTTCCCCATTAAACCTCAAGTGCCACTCCGAGTGCCAATCAATCAAGAAATTCTTATGGCCTTCAGTTTATCCTTCCTGTTAGAAATAATAATGCTCCCAGACTCGCTACCAATACACTTTATGGCTCTTCCAGATTACCAATCATAGGAATAGAGCCGTTACACCGAAATTTCTTTGAAATGGAACTAGCTGGCAACTCTTTAGTGGGCGGAGTTAATATGACGTCAGTGACCCTAAAGATGCCTTTAGGTCACTCCCCTCAGTTCGCTGTTCGGATCAAGAGGGTTATTCGAGGGAGCATATTAAAGTTATTACATAATTGAGGAAGAGAAGGTCGTTTCGGAGAATAAACCTAATATCTTTAAAAGGTTTTTGCTTTATAGGAAAGACGTTTTAAAAGAATTAACAGAAATGCTTTTAAGTATTTTTAAAGTAAGATGAGCAATGGAAAAAGTCGTCCGCTCTGGGCTAAAAAATGAGTCATATTTCGCAAGAAGTCCATGACAGGGGAATTTGTGGTTTTACTCCTGGTCTAATCAAAGATATTGGTTATTTTAGTGGTAAATAAATGTAAAGCGTTTGAATGTTCATAATTTCGCAACACTATAAGACTAGTTAGTACTCATAGAGAGCATATCCCCTGGCCAATGTCGGAAAATGACCTACCTATTTAAATATATATATATATATATATATATATATATATATATATATATATATATATATATATATAATACAAACAAGCTCGGTTTCCCATAATTACCTCTAAACTCTGTTAGTCGAAATAATAAACAGGGGAATAAAATACTAAAGAAAAATCATTAAAAAGGGTCGAACAATTCTATCAGGAACTATGTATATGATTACATTGTTATTCGTACAAAATATAACTTCTCAATAAATGAGAGGAAAAACACCAACAAACAAGGACGAAATTTTTCACGCATTTAATAGCATGAAAAATGTTAAAGCCTCTAAGGTAAAAATCGACGGATTTCTCGAAGACCCATTCTCGCTTTCCCGATATTTTTCGAATGACCTCCTCTTCAAGAAAGATCAATTTTGGAGGCTTATTTAGGTTAACTTGGATGGTATTATATTAAGTTAAGGTGGTGGCCGAGTGTAAACATCTTTTCCGATTTTAGAAAGTTAAGTCACATCGGGTTTGTTTAGTCACCGGATGGAGACCCGATTCGGGTCGACTTCTTGGTCGTTGCCATAAATTATAGATACCCGTGGTTCGGATCCCACGTTAATCAGTAGATCCATAGTGAGAAATAAAGGCATCATAAGGGAGTGCAGATCAGTGTTAAAAACCTACAATAAAAAGTTGCATGTTAAACTAACCTTGACTATTTTAAGCAAACTCATCCGACTTGAATAAAGGCATTTCTTGAAGCTCTGGATGGATTTAAAAGAGATTCCAATCGACCGTCTAAAGACAAGGAGTGAACGTCTTGCAAATTCCACTGGAATTGTCGAACCCTTCCGTTGTACTTTTTTAAAAACTTGACTTGACTGAATTAAGGGCGCAGGTCGTGACGATCCCTTGCTCTGCGTCTGCTTGCTATAGCAGACATGAAACAGAATTTGACTGGGGTATACTTGGGCACTTTTGAATCATGGCTTCCTCCTGTTTGAAAATCATTGATATCACCCCCACCCCACTCGTCAAATGCTTCTGAAGTGGCAGAAAGATTTCAAATCAGCCCAAGAAGAGCAATAATTTACTCGTACCTTCACTTTGTTGGATATTATAGAGGAGAGCCAGAACGAGGCCTCTTTTAACTATGGCCAGTATTAAGAAGAGGAATGAGTGGGCTGAAGAAATGAAAGGCAAGACTTTGGACATTTTGTACAGCATAATCTCTTTCGGACGAAGCAAATTTTGCTCACTTTTTAGATTTGGCGATATGGGTTTATAGATTATCCCCTTTATGAGTGACTTAACAAGTTTCAACCAACGGTGACTTCTCTCTAATGGTGTTGGGATCGATGTGGAATGGTTTGGTTGAGTGTTTTGGCAATATCAACTCGGAAAAATACATTTCCCTTCTTAACCATCCTTATAAAGGGACTTCCACCGGTGTTTTCAAATAACTTGAAAAAGAAATTTGTTGATTCATGGAAGAAGGGGTTCTCTGCCAACCTGCAAAAAAACAACAAAGGAATGGGAGGTCCAAAGTAGCATTATACTCCTTCTTGGCCTAGTTAGTTCCCTAATTTTTTAACCCAATAGAACATAAGTGGGGAATACTATTACATAAGACATTGCCAATGAAGTCACCCAAACCAGGAACACGGTCAGAATTTCTGAATGTCATGGGCCTAAATAGGTCGGAAATACCACACCTGTAATTTTAGAATTTATTAATCCATGCCCCTAGCGAGTGGCAGCTCTAAAAGCCGCTAAATGTACTAATAATGTAGTTTCATTGTTCAAAATTGATTTCATCCTTTAAATTTGACAAAATAAGGCTTATTTAAGTAATTGTCTATTTATTTCTTGCATTTCTCTGTAAAATGAGATTTAAATTATTGAAAGGCAAGAAGGAAATATCACTGAAAGGACATTTTAATTAAGAAAAGTATTTGTAAAATTCAATGTGCGTTTTGTGGTTTTCGCGTAAAAATGACCACTGATAACTAATGGAGTCTCCGAAGAATCAAAGTTTCTCCATTTTATTCATTATACTTTATATTATTATTACCAAAGGAATCCTAAATGGATTGCAAAGAATGCAACTTGGGGCAGAAAATGAAAAATGTAAGAAATCAGGTAGATATGCAAAAAAAAACGTGATAAATTAGTAGACATAAAAAGATGATAAGCGTACACTCTGTCTTTAAGGTAGTCCCATAGAGAGAAATCTTGGGGGACTAAGGTCTGGGCTGTGAGGTGCCCACTCAAAATCAGTCTTGAGACTGATCATACGGCCACCAAAGTTCTCTTTCAGCCAATCTCGGGACAGGTTTGAAGTGTGAGAGCGTGCTCCATCTTGCTGGAACCAGAACTTCTCCACTAGCGACGGGAACAGGGTCTGCAGCTCCCTCTTGAAGGTTTTGAGGACCTCAACATACCGCTCCTTGGTGACTGTCACTGTCGCGCCAGATTCGTCGAAGAAGAATGGTCCGATGATGCCTCTGGCTGAGATTGCAGTCCATACCGTACACTTAGGGGATTGTAGAGGCTTAGTGGCTACCTCATCTGGCCTGGAGGTCCCTCAGAAGACATTTATCCTCGAGTTTACCTTTCTTTCAAGATGGAAGTGGGCTTCATCTGAGGTCCAAAGGATATTAAGGAAAGTTGGGGTCTCCTGAACCTTTCCAGTATTTTTGACTGCCATAACCTTTCTCTGCTCCTTGTCTGGGGGTGTAAGGGTCTGCTTCCTCTGTATTCCGTATAGGTAGGCCTTTCCATCCATTACTAGCACCCTTCTGCAAGTCTCACGGGATAAACCGAGAGACTGACTTCGCTTGTGTACAGAGCGTTTTGGACTATGCTGAACTGACTCTCTTACGCTCTCGACCAGCTCAGCTGTACGCTTCCTGGGGTGTCCTGAATGGCTTGGACAGTTGTCACTGGCTGCATTGTGGTCCTTTACTGTCCCATAGTTTTGAAGTGGTCCATCTAGTCCTGAAATCTGCTCCTGGAGGGGGCTTTTTTACATTCGAACTGATGCACGAAAGTGTCCTGCACTTTCTTAAACCAGCCTGTCTTGTAGTTATGTTTGACGGAGTATATTCTTTGCTGGAGCTCCTATTGAGATCTAGTTGTGTTCACAGGCGATGCTTCTGTCATGTGCTGCAAAGTAAGGGTGACTAGTGAATGAATGAAGGATATATCACAAAAAGTTTCTGCAGGCGCGTTTTTTTTTTTGGGGGGGGGGGCACTCTGTAAAACACCTTGAGTGTTGATTAGTGTTATATCTTATGCTTGAGAAAGTAACACTAGAAGTGGCAGCAGCTTGCTTGGCTAGTGTTAGGTATAGGATAAGACAAGTCATTTAAAAGATGCATGCGATGGGGATTCATGAAAATTATATACCTCATACACCATAAATCGATCTAATTTGCAGACGATACCATAAATCTATTTTGAAATTTAGACAAGGAAACTTTATAGAAGGTAAGTTTCTATACGGGAGTTTTAGATGTAAATCGGTCGCAGTAGACATGGACTGGTGCACAATACTCTAAACAAAGAAGAATAAAAGAATCAAAGCAGTTTAAGATAAGAACTTCATCGCCAAACTCTTTGAAATACTTTCGCAGATTGACCAATTTTTTGTGATATTCTCGAGGCAACATTCCGAATGTTTCTCAAAAGTAAGTTTGTTAGAAAATTTATCACAAGCAAGTATCTAAAATAGTATTATCGATGAGTTAATCTTGATATTGTGGATGAGGTGTCCTGGAAATACTAATAATCCTAAAATGAGTTGTTGATTTGTGTGTGTGGGGTGGGGTAACTCCATAACCCATAATTTACACCACTCAGAGAGAAAGACGGCAACAAAAAAACTCAAATTTGTGGATATTATACAATTAACAAATTTAGCATCAGCAGCATACGAAACAAGCTTTTCTTTACGCCTAGCCACATATCATTTGTATATATGAAGAATTAACCTACAGGAAAATGAAAAGATGAATCCAAGCACTTTCGCACTTTCCTCAAGTGTCACTTTGTGAGTTTTCTCATTTCACGTATATATATATATATATATATATATATATATATATATATATATATATATATATATATATATATATATATATATATATATATAAACGAAATGATCCAAGATGACATTCATAATATCACCAAGCTGTCCATACCCTTTAAGTTCCATCAGTTAATAATTCTATCAAAATATTAAGAATCCCCCCCCCAAGCCTAAATGATTTACCTTATTAAACGCTGCCATGAACTCTAGACCAATCATGAAAGCTTCAGAACCAAAATCAAGAGCATCCTGATGATCTGAAGAGTTGGTCAGAATTGTATCATAAATACCACGATTCTTGTGAACCCAAATTGTGCGTCATGAAGCAGACCGTTACTCTCAACCAATTTATTAAGACATTTAATCACCAGCGTCTCAAATTTCTTCTCTAAAATTGGAGTAACGGTGATTGTACGCTAATCAGAAGAGTTTGAGGACACACTCATGCATTTAGGAAGTGGTCGTATATTTTGCAACTTCCAAAAGTATTAAAAAAAAAACAGCCCTAACTAATTTGCACAATAAATCAAAGATTTTAAGAAATAATACATATGCATTCTTCATCCAAAACCAATAAAAAATCCCTTTTGAAGACGATACCACCATAGTTATCTAGGTCGAAGAGAAGTTGCCTGACCTCACGAGACCTAAATTTAAATACTAAAGAGCTTAATTTTAACTTTGGAAAGCACGTTGGTGGTAAAGTAATGCTTTCATTACACACATGCCATATATGTTAGCTCAAAGTTAAGCCTTCTTTTTTGGAAAATGTGTGACGAAGCTATCGGTTTTGAGCAGAGGTGATATACTCACATCACTAACAAAAAGAACAGAATTCAAAGTAACCCACCCTTTATCAGGCTGGATACTAGACGAAATAGCTATTTTATATCATCATCATCACTAACTCTATAATTTAAGAAGGGGACTTTTTTGAGTATTTGAATAATAATTTCATCTTAGTTTGGTTATGACTTATGTTTTTTTATCAAAGTTATTTCTAATCATTTTTTTATAATATCCCCCCAAAAATAGTGAAGTTCAGAAATAATAAATATAAGTATCGAAATTTTGTGAATTTTTAAAACCAAAATGGTGAAGTTCAGAAAATTTATTTTTATATATCTTCTTCTATAACTATATTTTAGTAACGTGATATTTTGAAAGGAGAGAAATTTAGTTTAGAGTTCCTTTTTAAAATTATTATAATTGGCGAAGTTCAGAAAATTTATAAAAATTTAACCATGGTTGCTTTTTTTAGATTTTAAATTTTAATCCTAGTAACGAATCGCAAGGGGAGTAGCAAAGCCATTACCTCCTCGTTATCTTCTATAACTCTATAATTTAAGATGGGGATTTTTTGAAAATTTATAAATGATTTTCTTTGCTTAGTTGACAAATGACTTCGGGTGTTTTGGAAATTCAAAGGATTGAAATAGTTAAAAAGATCAAGAAGAAGAAGAAGATGAAGATGAAAATGAAGATGAAGAAAAAGAAGAAGAAAAGGGTGTTCAGGTTGTTAAAATAAAGAGTCTATAAGGGGGATTAAAAAAGTGGTTAAGATTAGCCAATAAGGCCGTAGGCCACACACCCGCAAGGGTGTCTGTGTAACATAATCATGAATATGTTTAACCTCTGTTATTAATCAAATAAAAATTCTCCAACAAAGATTAGACTTGTTATTCGACCAAGACGATATGCTGGTAGCTTCCCAATATAACCATGTCTACACTCATCATTGAACCAAGCTTTGTCTTTAGTCCTGAACTTCAGTATTCTTGTAGGCACATTTTTATTAATTTCATTACCTAAATGATCATTTAAACAGAAAGACACAGTTTAAATGTGAAAGATTGCTGTGTGGATAATCCCAGGGAGCTCTCGATTTTAAATAAATTTTGCGGACACATTAGGAACAAATTGGCTTATCTTAATCTTGGCTGAAGTAAAGTTATGATCTGAAGAGACAACTGGTAGACCACCAACATTAGCTTCTAAAATGCCAGAAGAATCCGTAGAGAGCGTATCCAAGCCCTCTGTGTGTGGCTTCAGTAATCAATTACTTGCAAACCGATTCTGTGGCGGCGTCGAGAGCATCAACACTATGACAATCATTTGGGGAAAGAGTTTAACCAAAATTCAGTGACTTGAATTGCGTTTTCTTCTGAGTTTAGCGAGGTTTTAGGAACTTCGTTTCAGACCTTTAGTGAATAATAGGTGTTATAGATATACTTGGGTATATCTATCGTATTTTTTTATTTAATTAGAAATATATAGTTAATATACAAGTCCCGCCTCTGTCTTCGTCTATGATAGGTAGTGCAGATATGGTCTCATCTTCCTGCGGAGAGAACAAACACTTCTTGAGTCTAGCGAATGACGATTAAATTGATCCTAAAACTTAGGAATAAACCTTACGACGGATAAATCAAAGCTGCTGTTAAATAATATGTATACATTTTTTCTGTGTAAATGAGTATTTATAAAGTTATTCAGATATCAATTACACTGGTCTGCGCTGTTTTCAAGGTCTACCACATAATACTTGATTTTAGGCCCGTTTTGCGCACTCAATCCGAAAATCATGCTCATTTTATTTAATCAGATCAAGTTTTTGAGATATAAGCACATGCCAGAAATTCATATATTCCGATCTATTTGTAGGCGAATGTAGACCTAATAGTAAATTTTGAACTGATCTATACACAGAAGGTGTACAGAATGTTCTAATTTATACCAAGAAGGGTACAAGGTACTTTCGATTGTGCCTAGCAGAAAACAAATCCCTTTCCACGCACCAGCAGTAGTCAGCCAGAAAGTTGGCATCCCAACGCCCTTGGTAGCGTTCCTCCAACACACGGATATCTTGCTGAAAGCGTTCACCCTGTTCTTCGCTGACGTTTCCACAATTCTTGGGAAAATAGTCCAGGAAGGACCAAAGGAAGTGCATTTTCACTGACATGTACACACCAAGTTTGCGGAAATTCTCCATTAACTCACCAACCGCCTTCACATACTGAGGACTTCTGTAGTTGCCAAGGAAGTCTGCAATTACTGACTTAAGAGACAACCAGGCAGAGAGTTCAGCAGTATTTATGCTTCATCAAAACTGGTGTCCTTGATAAGCTCCCTTATCTGAGGACCATCAAATACACCTGCCTTCAGTTTTTCCATGCTGGCTCGTGAAAACTACTGACGGAGGAAAGCAAAACCTCTACCTTCTCTGTCCATTGCCGTGACAAAGTTCTTCATCAAACCGAGTTAGTTTGATATGAAGGGGAAGATAAATATACTGCTCCGTTTAACCAGAGGGTGGGACAGAACATTTTGTGAAGCTTGTCCTATTCCTTGTATTGACGGCCAGTCTTGTCAAACATAATGCTGGTCGTCAGTCCGACTGTCCCACGAGCACATAAAGCCTGTATACTTTGTGTACCCACCTTGAAGGCCTAGGATGAGTCCAAAAACTTTAAGATCTCCACAGATCAGCCATTTGTGTTCCTGGTAGTTGAGAGCAGAAAACAGAAGTTCCATGCTGTTGCAGGTTTCTTTCCTTGCAGCTGTGTCCAACAGGGATCGATGAAAACTTATTGCCGTTACTAAGAATAACTGCCCTGAGACTTCTGTTAGATGATTCACTGAAAATTCTCCATTCCAAAGCATCATGCTTCAGGCCGATTAATTTGAGCAGGTCAGTAATGTTGTTACAGTAGACCAGTAAATAGGCTTCATCAAACGTGAAAGATTTTCTAAATTCTTTCTTACGGTCCCGATACCAATAGAATGTTGTCCCTGGTGCCAGGATACATTTTTCTCGAAGACGTGAACCTAATCGCTGGGCAGATTCTTTGGAAAGGTTCACGTCCCGTGTCAAGTCGTTGAGTTCGGCTTGCGTAAATGGCACCAGTTGCTCGCCCTCTTCTGACTTGTCTGCATCAAAGGAAGCTGTATCGGTAGCGACACTAAAAAAGTATTCAGAGTTAGAACCCATGGTAAAATCAGGCTCAGGAACAGGAAGATCGGGGTCATATGGGACTGGTTTATAGCAGAAGGAACATTGGGGTATTGAACATGGTGATTATTCTTGCGATTGATGTCTTTCAGAAATGTCATGCAGAGCAGAAGTATCAGTCCGTGACATGATCTTTGCCTCCCCTCCACATCATTGGGACACCAAATGGCAGACTGTTCCTTTTCTTATTACTTTACTCCTGTAAATTTTCCACAATGTTTTATAGTAAATAGGGGGAGCAAATGGCTTATCCTGGTCCCCTTAGTTTCACTCCAAAGTAAGCATGCTATGCCATTTTCACAAAATCCGTGATTTCCGCTTTACGGTCTGGAAGAGCGACAAGTCCGCAGATGTAACAAAACCTATTCGGACGAGTTTTACACGTACGATCCATTGTAATGCAAATCTAGACCTGAATAGATGAATAAAATAGGTTATGTATGGTGACTCATGATTAGATTAGTAATAAACGGTTGGATGAGAGCGCTATTTTAGAATATACGTTCTAATATAAACCAAGCATATCGTGGAAACCAGACCTGACCAAAGAAAACTAATTTTATTCTTATATTCAGCATAAAAAAATTGATTCTAAATCAGATGAAAAACCTTTGAAAGAGAGTTTTGAAACGCAGGCCAGTGTTATCAGCTTCAATTTAGGCTAACGAACTCATTTTTGTTTAAAAATAAGATATAATCACCTGACCTAAACTACCTAAACTAAAAATGTGCTTTCATACTCCTTCCAGTTTGAAATAAGTTGTCTTTTTAACTAAGACTGCAGTAAATTTCTTGTTCGACCACAAATTATCTAGAAGTGGTTCCCAACCTGTTTTGGCCTATGGACCCTTTAGGAATATTATTTTCCCCTATGGTCCCCCATAAACATTATTTTCAGCAAATTAGCTCTATTTTACACAATTAGTTTCAAGTTACATTATATATATATATATATATATATATATATATATATATATATATATATATATATATATATATATGTGTGTGTGTGCAACAAAGCCCACAGGAAAAATTAATACGAGGATTCCAAGTACTTTCGAACTTTATTTCGAGTTCTTTATCAAGGAATGATAAAGAACTCGAAATAAAGTTCGAAAGTAATTGGAATCCTCGTATTACTTTGCCTTGGGCTTTGTTGCATATATATATATATATATATATATATATATATATATATATATATATATATATATATATATAATGTAATTCAACTACATAAATGAAAATTATCTATTTGCCTAACTAGAATTTAGGTTTTAATAGGTTGAGTCCTATAGCCCCTTCATGGAATCTGTGGCCCTTCTAAATCTTAACATGTTTTTGTGTCCCCCTTCAACTCTGCCATGGCCCCCGGCTGGGAAACACTTATCCAGAGCATAGAATTTTAATAGTAAGGTAAACTGCACTGCACGCAGTGATGGAAGGGGTTGGTAGAGCAACGAGTGACCACCTTGATACTGTATCTGGGAGGTTTGGAGACACTCCTGATCCACACCAAGCGATTTACTGTATCCAATAGATATATCTAACTGCCATAAAAAGAACAGAATGACTGTATCCATTAGACCTATCTAACATCCCCAAAAAGTACTCTATGACTATATCCATTAGACCTATCTAACAGCCCCTCAAATTATTGTATGACTGTATCCTTTAGAACTACCTAACAGCCCTAAAAATAACTGTATTATTTTATTCATTAGACCTATATAACAGCCTTAAATAGTATTGTATGACTGTATCCATTTGACCTATCTAACAGCCCTAAAAGTAGTGTATGACTGTATCCATTAGACCTAACTAACAGCCATAAAAAGTAGTGTATGACTGTATCCATTAGCCCTATCTAACAGCCCTAAAAGGTACTCTATGATGACTGTATCCGATAGGCCTAAGTAACAGCCCTAAAAAGTACTGTATGACTGTATCCGATAGACCTATCTAACAGCCCTAAAAAGTAGTGTATAACTGTATTCATTAGATCTATCTAACAGCCCTAAAAATTAGTGTATGATTGTATCAAATAGACCTCTCAAAAGCCCTAAAAACTAGTGTATAACTGTATCAATTAAACCTATCTAACACCACTAAAAAGTACTGTATGACTGTAGTCATTAGACCTAACTAACAACCATAAAAGGAACTGTATGACTGAATACATTAAAACTATCTAAGAGCCATAAAAGGTACTGTAAGATTGTATCCATTAGACTTATCTAACTCCCCTAAAAAGTATTGTATGAGTGTATCCATTAGACCTATCTAACAGCCCTAAAAAGTAGTGTATGACTGTATCAATTATACCTATCCCAAAGCCCTAAAAAGTATTGTATGATTGTATAGATTAGATCTATCTAACAGCCCTAAAAGGTATTGTATGGATGTATCCGATAGACCTACCTAACAGCCTTAAAAAGTACTGTATGACTGTATACCTAGACCCATCTAACAACCCTAAAAAGTATTGTATGACCGTATCCGATAGACCTAACTAACAGCCCTACAAAGAACTGTATGACTGAATCCATTAGACCCATCTAACCACTCTAAAAAGTACTGTAAGACTCAGGGTTGGCAAAAAAACCCATAATTTTAAAACACCCCAATAAAACCCGGGTTTTATTCTGGGTTTGATCAAATCTAGGGTTTTTTAGAAAAAACAAACACTACAAGCACTAGAATAACATAGAGATAGAATAGCTATCTCTATTTTTATAATATCAATAATTAATTAGTTTAATAATTATATTATAGTAAGAACAGATCAGTGATCGAGAATTGTGGGTACCCATGATGGCCATAACCTGTAGAAGGAGAGATGAATTATTATGAGTCAGTATCAGAGAAATAACCTTAATTTGATACATATTTGTTGAAATTATAAACATAAATATGAATTTCGAATAAAATAATGATAAGTAGCATTTATTTCTTGAAAAAAAATTAATTTTGAAAAACAAAACAAAACGCGGGTATTTTCAAATTTCACTTGAAAAAGCCTAAAAACCCCTGGGAATAAAACCCGTTTTTTTAGTACTGTTTTTTTTTATTTGCCAACTCTGGTAACACTGTATCCATTAGACTTATCTAACAGCCCGAAAAAGTATTGTATGACTGTATCCATTAGATCTATTTAACAGCCCTAAAATGTAATGTATGAATGTATCTATTAGACCTATCAACAGCCCTAAAACAACTGTATGACTGTATACATTAGACTTATATCACAGCCCTAAAAAGTACCTTATGACTGTATCCATTAGACCTACTTAACAGCCCTCAAAAGTACTGTATGGGTGTATCCGCTAAAAGCACTGTATGACTGTATACCTTAGAACTACCTAACAGCCCTAAAAAGAACTGTATGACTGTATACAATAGACCTATTTAACAGCATTGAAAAGGAACTGTATCAATTAGATGCACTACTCCCTTGGCGTGTATGGGAAGCGTCTCCCAGGCGTACCCGTTGCAGCGTGAAGATGTCAGCTCGTTGCGATGGTAACCGCATTGAATTTTCTTTTTAGGTTTGCTTCTCGGTCTGATTCTTTCAAATGCAGTCGCAAATCACTCATTTTACCATTCTTTTCAAAATCAAAACAAATTCACCACATTCATTGGAAGAGCGGGAGAATTCGTTGTTTTAGGCTGGGAAAATGAAGAAAATGTGTAATTTTGTAATTTGGATTAAAATAATTAGTGAATTTTTAAAAATTCAGACCGAGAAACATGGAAAACCAAAAGTCTATGCCCTGAATCAGTTGTGATTAATACTTTGGGAAATTACAAGACAGCAGAATCGCAAACACTGCGCCGAGGATTTTGAGGTTATATATGACCAGTTTTTTTTTTGTTTTTTTTCGAAATTTTTAAGGTTGTAAGAATAAATAAAAAATCGGCAACGGGTAACTACAAGATTTTAGTCTCGGTTTTGAAATAAATAGTCTTTATCGTCTCAGTGTTAGATTTTTTTGTTTATTTTCGTTAAACTTTGAATGATAAAACGGACCAGCGATCTTTAAATAAAATATGCAGAAAATGACCACCATTTACTTAACCCATTGACCTTCTCAATTATCCTCTCTTTTTTGTACCCTTTACCATCTACCAATGAAATGCTGTTTCTGCCGCTGTGTTCTCATAATTATTTTTTAAATTCTAAACACTTACTGCATTTTTTTCTTCGCAAACTTCATAAACATCAATATCCAAACTAGGGCCGTTCATAAACCTGGACCAAAAAACAAAACGATTGTTTTGTTTTTTCAATAATTGTTTAATAACGATTATCAATCTTTCAATACCAGCCAGATATTCCATCCCTGACCAAAAAATATTCAAGCATTTCAATAAAAATAACTATTATTAAATTTAAAAGTATATATATATATATATATATATATATATATATATATATATATATATATATATATATATATATATATATATATAGATAGATAGATATTAATACATGAATATTTTTATACATGTTAATATATGTAACATTTTTAGAATATTTTATCAGCGACGCCCACGAGTCTTAATTTTCCTGAATTGGAGCCACCAAATACTGAAAGTAGAGTATTCCTGATCTAAACACTTTAGCTTCATCAACTTTATATCAACAGAATTAAAAAAAAACATACAGTGAGATCATGATTTCCAGATAGGGTTCAGGAAAAATTGCACACATTTTCAAAAAAAGTAGCGAATTTGGATAAGGAGTAGCCAACTATAGTAACCTGAATAATAGAAAATATGAATAAGAAGTAGCAAACACGTCAAAACGAATAGCGAGGCCAGTTAAGAAGTAGTCTAATTTGCTACTTGTAGCCCAATCTGGAATGGCAACAAAATAATGTGCAAGAGTTGGAAAATTTTCAGCGCATGCGGAGTAATGCGCAAATTTGTAGCTCGGTATGGCGCAACTTTGCCTCCATCAGAAATAGTGAATAACATACACTTACCATGGTAATATGTATTTGCAATGGAAATAGTAGTAAAAGAAAGGTTTAGATAGAGTAAAGAAAATATGATTATTATAAAAGTTGTAAATCAATTGTGGCGGAAACTGGAATAATACATATCTTAATCTTCTGATATAATGGCAAAAAATCTGATTTTATTTGTATTTTAATCATCATCATCATCATTAATCACTAACTCTATAATTGTATAACGGAATTTTTGAAGATGAGTGGAAAGTTAATAAATGGTTTTTTTTCCTTAGTAGACAAATGACTTATGTTTTTTTTATCAAAGTTATTTCTAATAATTCTTTTATAATATCAAAAAACAAAATGGTGAAGTTCAGAAATAAATATAAGTATCGAAATTTTGTGAACTTTTTACAACCCAAAGAATTACAAATGGTGAAGTTCAGAAGATTTATTTTTATATACCTTCTTCACTATAACTCTATATTTTAGCAACGTGATATTTTGAAAGGAGGAATTTTAGTTTAGAGTTCCTTTTTAAAATTATTATAATTGGCGAAGTTCAGAAAATTTATACAAATTTAACCATGGCTGCTTTTTTTAGATTTTAAATTTTAGCCTTAGTAGCAAAGCGCAAGCTCACCCCGTAGGAGGAGTGGCGAAGCCATTGCCTGGTTATTTTTATAAATGTTTCGTGGTATTTGCACAAAAAAGAATGTTACTTTTAAGATCCTCGTATTTTAAAAAGTATTCATTATATATTTTATCGTATTTTGGTGAGTTGACTAAATTCTTGATACCATCCGATTCTTTTTATAAAATACTAAAATAATTCAGCGATTTAAATTATTATAATATTCAAGTTGGACGATAGCGTAGGATTCGGGACAAATTTGACTTCAAACTTGTAAACCAGTGATTTATTACGACGTCAGGGCGAAAAATTCTACATTTAAAAGTATTTGAAAGAACATGTAAATACCGGGCAATTTTTCGCATCTTTAATTTAACAACAGTGAATTTCTACCACTTGAAAACATAATGGGAACTCTCCTAGTGTTTTTTTAAATATTTTTTAAGAAAAAAGTAAGATAAGGCAATCCCTTTCACTACAAACTTCTCGTTTTCATTGATATACTCTATTTTTATTCCTTTATCGTTAAGTTCTAGTAAAAGCAATAACATAGATAAAAAAAACCCTCAAAACTACAAGAATGATAATATAATTAAAGCCTAGTAACTCTCGATGCCTCGGTTAAATGGCGCTGCAAAACCTAACTTATTCTAAGCCTAACCAAACTAAAATAAGCCTAACCTATGGCTAGCTTAACTTAAACCGAGTGTAACCAAAGCTAAAACTAGCCAAATCTAAACCTAGAGTAACCTAACCTAATACTTGTCTGACTTAACATAACCTTAAACCTAGCTTAACTTAAACCTAACACCAAACCTAACCTAAGCCTAGCTTAACTTAAACCTAACACCAAGCCTAGCTGAACTTAAACCTAACAGCAAGCTTCGCTTAACTTAAACCTAACACCAAACCTAACCGAAACATAACCTAACTTAAACCTATACGCCTAGCCTAAGTAAACTTAACACCAAACTAACCTAAGCCTAGCCTAACTTAAACGTAACACCAACCATAACCTAAGCCTACACTAACTTAAACCTAACACATAGTCTAACTTAATTTAACATCTAACTGAACCTCAATTCTTGGAACAAAATCCTTTGTCTTATTTGCAAACCCAAGATGTAAATACTAAGCCGCGACTTGAACAAAATTAGCAAAAAAGTACAATATTTGGATAACGCACAAAATTCGTTCTTAATAACCAGCGGATCTAGATGGCGTTTGTTCCATTATAAAGATCATACATGTTGAGATGAAGTGTTGTGTGGCCCTTTTATGTGGGTGCGAGGGCTGCACAACCACACTCCGACCACGGATTACACTCAGAATCGACCGCATACAAATGACCTCAGGGCCATTTGCGAATTGGAAAGGAGCAAATGGAATTCATAGGTCTGTCTGATCCAACGGATTTACACGCACACGAGGGATTTATTTAGATACACATATACACAGTCATTGGTACACTTGATTTAGAGAATGATTGATACTTACTATAGACTTATATCATCATTTTCACCATTATTATTTTAGGGTTATTCCTTCCACTGCGTAAACTCTCTCTCATCTTTCTGATTTTTTTTAGCGATCTTGTATATTTTTTCCGAGTTTTAAAACTTTTTAAGTTCATCTCTCCATGCTGTTAATTGTCTGCATCAGAGTCGTATTTTAACAACGAGATTCCAATCTCTGTTCTTTCCGCTTCATTTATTTTCTCGAACTCTTGCTCACGCCAGTTCTAATTTAGTTGTTTTTTTCTAGTATATCTTTGAAGTTTTGACGTGTTAACTTATTCTTGTAGTTGGTTTTCTGTCACGCCGAGTGATTCCCATAATGTATTCAAGGTGATCTCTGACTATCACGAGTTTCATTGCGAGTTTTCTCGTTCTGCTACTAGTTCAACCTCAAAGGTCTAAGATGGGATGAGTATTTCTACTTTTAATATAGTGATTCTGTGTTGAATTACTTAATCTTTTTTAGGTGTCATTTATATTTGTTCCCCTAGATAGGTGTATGTGATTATGATTTCAATGCGCTGGTTGTCATTTTTTTGTTTAGTATATTGTTATATGGTTGATTTTCCATGACTTTTGTTTTAGAGATTTATTTTCGGATTAACTCTTGCTTTTAAGGTTAATCTCTTGAATCAGTTTGCTTTCATTTAGGCTACTTGTAATTTATAACCAGAATATCATCTGTAAATATAAATAAGTTTTAATACTCCCTTCTATTGTTGATCCCTTTATTTTGGTAGCTGTGCCTTATGGTGTTGATATAAACTGGGTTAATGTCTTGATTCTTTAGGTTTGTCATAAATCTCTCGTGTTTCTATTGATTCAAAGATATTTTAGCACTGCGGAAAGGCTAGATATAATCCCCTATTGTATTCTGAGAGTTTTCTCAATAAGTTAGTTGATGGTATGTGGTTAAGAAACACTATCTTAAGCAGTTTGTTCTCTCGGTTATTTCCCCCAGCTGACTTTGCAACCTATTCGTAATGAATCTAGTGAAAATTGTGTCGATATATGAGAAGGTGGATGGTTTGTAAGATTCATATGGTCTCCTTTTTATGCGGTAGAATTATCATAACATTAATAATCATCTCCGACATCTTTGAGTAGGTCTGATGTGATATTGTACGCTCATGGAGATTTGTGAGTTTTTTATTTGTTTGATTGCAGTTTCATTTTCTGAATTGAAAACAGGAGGAACATTAGTGAATTTACAGACTTAGTGTGTTTTTAGATTATGTCATTACTTGAATAAAATGGTTTAAATTAGAAGCTCTTAACCATGGGGAAAATTTACCTAAAGGAGAAACTCTAGTCGAAAAAAAACAATGAAAAATATTTGTATACTACATGGTAATTAAATCGCATACACTAAGGACCTATATGACTCTATAAAACACTATGTGACATTAGATAACACCATATAGCATCATATAATACAAAACATCCTTTTAAAAGCCTATTGGAATTCCATTAAATTCATCGGTATTACGCTGAATGCGAAGTTGATGATGAAAGTGTATGTATGACATACATGAAAAAGTCCTGCCATAAAGAAACAAAAAGTGCTTCAATGATGGTTGGCTATCATTACCTTCGTCATCAAGATAATAACCTCAGTACATAGGGGGACGAATGATGGAGACCACGACCTGGGTAAGATAAACTCGCATGTTAGTTGCCCGTGGCAACCAAAACCTAGCTATTTTATATCAGGGATTTATCCTACGAGTCTTAGTGCTCCACCCATTCTCACTTACACGATTTTTCCCGCATGCTAAGGTGACCACTAGGAATGAGAGTAATGCTAAAATCGTACAATTTAACACATGGATTTTGACTTGAAAGGCAATGAGTTTGGTATAGCAGACCGAGGGGAGTATTGAGTGTTAAAAGGCGAACCATTTTGTAAAGAAGAAGATCAAAAGGATCGGGATAAAGCGAAACATGATAACTTGAAGGGATATTATGTTAAGGTGATGTGCCGTTGAAGTAGAATAATGTTAAAGGGATGTTATGTTAAAATGTTGTGGTGTTGAAATAATGATAAGAAATCATATGCTGTTAATGTGGAGTGGTTTGAAGTAATGTGTAGAGGCGATCAACCATTTAAGTGGTTTGATGTTGAAGGGATAGGAAGACTTGATATGCCGTTGATGTGATGTTGAAGTAATGTGAAGGCGAAAGGCAATTTTCCGTTGATGTGGGTGATGTTAGATTTTATCTTTTTTTTTACTTGTGATTATTCTGAGGGATGTCACGTTTATCTTCTCCTGTCTGTTCAAAATTGGTTGCATAACCATCAAGGGACAACTTTGTCCTGTACCTTATTATAAGTATAGGTCCTGAACTCAACCCAGTCGGAGGTAGTTGAACATTCAAGTATTGATCTTGTAATATTAGTTAATTCTGAATACATTCTTAAATGAATTGCCTGCCTTATTTATAATATTTGATCTGTATCACAAATATCTTGTAAATCTTTTAGTGTTTTTTTTTCTTTGTTTGTACCTAATGTGTATAAGGGCAAAATAATATAGGATATTTGGATGTGATTTTGATCCATTTAGAAGAAAGATTTTAGGCATTATTTTGCAATTAGTTTTCTTGATGCCTATTGAAATTGTAAATTCAGATTGATGTAAAGAGAAATTGGACTTTTTAGGCTTAGTTTCATTTTTTCTCGATCTGTTTTGTGGCCTAATGTAGGGCTTAGGAGGCACGTTTGCCCTCTTGAAAATTTGACGCTCTGGTTAAAGCAACGACCGTGATGAGATCACGGCTCTATAACAAGTGCGATCTTGAACCAAGATTCTGTATCAGCTCTGTTACAATAAGACCCTGAACTAACATTCTGTTTCTCCGTTACGTTACAAAGAGTACTATAGATGAAAATATGTCTCAGCTCCTTTACAAGTGACACATGTGCTAACATTCTGTTTCAATTCCGTTACAAAGGGTACAATAGATCAGTATTCTGTATCAGCTCCGTAACAAGTTGTACCATGAACTAACATTATATTTCCGTTCCGTTACAAAGAGTAGAAAAGATCAAAATTATGTCTCAGCTCCGTTACGAGTGAGACAATGGGCTCACATTATGTCTTGGATGCGTTACAAACTGTATAATAGATCAGATTCTGTATCAGCTCCCTTACTAGTCATACCATACTCTATCTTAGCTCAGTTAAATCCAGTATGGTGAACCAGAATTCTGCCTCACTCCCGTTACAACTAGTACCATGAGCTAAAGTTCTGTATCATCTCTGCTACAAGTGATAGTATGGACTAACATTATGTCTCGTCTTTGTTAAATGTTGTACCATGAACCAGAATTCTGCCTATATCTCCTTTACTACTAATACCACGGAATAACATTCGTTCTCAGCTCCTTTAAATCTGGTACCGTGGACCACAGTTTTTCTTCGGCCCTGTTATGATTATACAAACTTGTCTCAGCTCCGTTACGAGATATACTGTGTACCATGATTCTGTTTCAGCTACGTTACCACTGGGACTATGGGCTAACATTCTGTTTCAGCTCCGTTACAAATGAACAATTTACCAGAATTCTGTTTCACTAACGTAGAAGTGGTAGCAATGAATAATATTTTGTCTCAACTCCGTTTAAAGTGGTAAGGAAACCAAGATTCTGACTCAACTCTGTTGAAAGTGGTATCGTGGACTAAGATTCTGTTTCTGTTCCGATACGCGGGGTACCAGGTCTCAGGATAATTCCCATCCCATTGAGGTACCGCTACAAAATCACAAACCTTAAATCATTTGTTTTCAAATGTCTTGAGCTTGGAGTGCCTTTAAAATAAAACAGAATAATTGTGGGCGTTTTTCCCTAGAAATGATAAGAAAAATAATATTGAAGCCATTGCATGGTATATTTATGCAATAATAAACAATGAGGGTGTTCATTACTTTCTCAAAAAGGTTCTATAAAATTAAGAAATTTATTTTTTATATTATTTTTTATACTCATGTAAACATTTTTTAAAATAACAATTCTAACATTTTTTTTAATATTACATGTTTTTTCATAACATTTGTGTATCATTTAACGGTAGTAGATCCTTTAAATTACAAAAGATTACAAAAAATGGTACCAAGGGCTTACGAAGCGTGTCCTAAATGGTCACGATCCGTACGAAAACACTTTTTCTCATAAATGACACCATAAATCTAAAGTGGTAAACATATTTTAAAGTTATGTATGTGAATAATAAAGGTATTTATGTGAGCTACCTGTTGGGCACTTTGGATTTCTGCTTACTTTAAATTTTAGTTTTGATGACCAAAAAACCACTAGCAGTACGATCCGTGTCCACCTGACCTTATGTATAATGCATCTTTGTGTAAGTGTGACTCCAGTTAGGTAGCTGTTTACACACTCGCGTGCAGATGCACACTTAGAACAGCATAAGGTTTACATACAATTCACATCTTAATGTACAACAGTTCCTCGATTCACATCCTCTCTATACAGATTCTAAGTTTATATTCAGGATATTGAGTTGGTGAAGTTTATGAGCCAAATAGCCTTTCCTCGATTTATTAGTCAATAAAAGATAGTAGCTCTTGTCCACCACCCAATGACAACCACCTAACCTCGATATGTAAAAATGTGTGGTGAATCCATGTTGATGCAAAGTTGCTCAAACAAATGCACTTTGCAGGTCTATATTAATAAAATTTACCATCTCCACAACTTTATCTAAAACGTCTTTTAATTTACATAGTTGAGTGTCTTTGGATCAGGTAAAGATGGACAACCTTAAAGAGTAACAAGGCTAAGGAAGTACCCTAGGAGGCCTTACGGTCCATTCAAAGATGGTACCTTTGGACTAGCAATCGAGCGGGCACATGGCTGCTCAATTGTTTTGCGTCCCTAAACTGCCACTTTTCAAGACTTTGTCTAGTCTTGACTTGAACTGGTCAACAGATTCACTTTTGATAACTTTCACTGGAAGTGCGTTCCACTTACTGCAGATACTGTAAGTGAAAAAAATTCCACACAGATTGCGGTTGTAACGCTTCAGTTCAAGTTTGAAGCTGTGAGTGCGCGTTCTGGTCTCAACAAGTGTGAAAATATCCCTGTAGTCAACATTGTCGAACCCTCGAAGTATTTTGAAAACTTCGATGAGCTGACCACGCAGTCTACGGGTTTCGAACGAGAACAGATCTAATTCCCTTAATCTATCTTCATAACTTTTATGTCTGATAGAGGGAATGAATTTGGTTGCTCTGGCTTGTACGCGTTCCAATCTCGCGATGTCCTTTCGAAATAAAGGACTCCAAAATTGTACGGCATACTCCAGGTGCGGTCGTACAAGTGAGTTGTACAAACACAGTACAATCCTTTTGTTCCGATATCCAAACTGGCGCTTTATATAGCCTAGCATCCTTTGGGCCTTTTCTCCGCCTCAATGCACTGTTTCGAGAACTTGAGGTCACTAGTGATTGTTACACCCAAGTCCTTCTCAGTGTCGGTGGATTCAATAGCAGTGCCTTAAAGGATATACTGAGATTGGGGGTTTCTGTGGCCGATATACGTCACTTTGCATTTGTTCACGTTAAAAGGCATTCGCCACGTGTCCGACCACTCCCTAATCTTCCCAATATCTTCCTGGAGGCGGGCAGTATTTCCATCCTTTGCAACGTTCGTACCAAGCTTGGTATCGTCGGAAAATTTGGAAAACTTGGCAACCATGTCACCGTCCATGTCGTTGACGTAGATGATGAATAGTAGTAGTCACAGAACAGAACCTTGAGGCATTCCGCTAGTAACGGGCACCCACTCAGAAGCCTGTCCATTCACCACCACCCGTTGCCGTCTGCCACTTAGCCAGTTCTCGATCCAGCCGGCTACCTTTCCGTCTATGCCCAGCGCTCGCACTTTCCGAAGAAGGCGGCGGTGTGGTAGCTCATCAAAGGTTTTCTGAAAAGTGTTAGTAGACCACATCCACCACCTTGTCCCGATCGTGCTCACTGAAAACGAAGTGGAAAAATTCCACAAGGTTCGTCAGGCATGACCGTTGCCTTCGGAAGCCGTGCTGGGAACTCCTCAGTAGCAGCTTTGACTTTAAATACGACGTAATTTTGTCCACCATCATGTTTTCCATGAATTTACCGACTATTGAGGTCAGACTGATAGGTCGGTAGTTTGACGGTTGGCTACGGTCTCCTTTCTTGAAGATTGGAGTCACCTCCGCTTCACGCCAGTCTCTAGGAACGCATTCGGTCCGGATTGACATGTTGAAGATTGCGCTCAGGTGTCGTAACACTTGATCGCGCACTTCTTTTAACACTTTAGGTAGAAACCCATCCGGGCCAGGTGACTTATTGGTCATTAGGTCAGTGATCTTCTTTTTTTATTTTCCCTTCGGTAAAGTCCATATCCTCCAGCTTTTCCCCCGAGTAGGAATCCATTTGCTGGGGGATGGGATCACACTCTTCAGTAAACACTGAAGAGAAGTAGTCGTTGAGTAGGTTAACATTTTCTGCATCTAAGTGCTCTAATGCCCCCTCCTCATTTATCAAAGGGCCAATCATTCGACGGATTGGTTTACGGCTGTTCACATATCCAAAAAACTCCTTCTCCTTGGGATTCTCTTTACAGAGTCTCACCACTCAGAGTTACTCAGACCGCTTAGCCGCCCTTATGCTGGACTTCACTCTCCTGGCTAGCCTCCGGTATTCGTCAAAGTCCCCCGAGATCTTCGATTGCCGGTACACATTTCTCTTCTCCCTAAGCAGTTGGCCGAATTCTCGAGAAACCACTTTGGTTGAACAGAAGACCGACGGGGACATTTCAGAGGGATGAAACGCGATTGAAGACTCATGAATGTGGTTTTGAAACTGTTCCACGAGTCTTCAACAACATCGCACACTTCTAGCCTCGCGTCAGTCAGTCCAGCACGAAGACCTGCAAAGTCTGCTCTTCTCAAATCAAGTTTCCTCGATTTACTAGTTGCAGGCCCTGCCTTGGGGACTTTGACTACAAATCTAATTAGTCGGTGGTCACTGCCACCGAGCTCTTCGCCAACAGGTAGGTCCTCAACGATGTCATCCTCTTTACCTTGGAAATTTTGGGTTGACTCATCCTTATCTGAAAAAAGTTTGGGTGGCTTATCTTTAATTGGGGAATTAGGGGATGGCTCATCTTTATTTGAAAATTCTTAGGGCCGCTTCTCTTCACTTGGGGAATTCTTAGGGTGGGCTCATCTTTATCTGAAAATTTTAGGGTCGCTTATCTGTCTTGGGAATTTTAGGGTCACTCATCTTTATCGGGAAAACTTTGGGGTGGTTTATCTTTACCTGTGGAATTTTAGAGTGGCTCATCTTTATCTGGAGAACTTTAGGGTGGCTTATCTTTACCTAGGGAATTTCAGGGCAGCTCATCTTTATCTGGAAAACTTTGGTGTGGCTTATCTTTACTTGTGGAATTTTAGAGTGGCTTATCTTTATCTGGAAAACTTTGGGGTGGCTTATCTTTACCTGAGGAATTTCAGGGTGGTTCATTTTTATCTGGAAAACTTTAGGTGGCATATCTTTACCTGGGGAATTTTAGAGTGGCTCATCTTTATCTGGAAAACTTTGGGGTGGTTTATCTTTACCTGGGGAATTTCAAGGTTGTCAATCTTTATCGGGAAAACTTTGGGTGGCTTATCTTTACTGTTTCCAAAATACCGCTAATAAGTTATAAATTTTAGGATTTGTCCAAAAAGTTTGCGTAATGAGATTTTCCTAAAAATAGCTTAAGGCGAAGTTTAAACTTTTACTGAAATACGGATATTATTAGTTTATAACGTACCGTCTCCATAAATGAATCGTCTTAGGTATGAAAGTGTTGTTTAACCTTTGTTGTTAGATCATTCTCTCCCGGTTATTGATTGGATGAAGCAAAATAATCTTATAAGAAAAGGATTGAAGTGTGGTGCGTGAAGTGTTTAAAGAATTGTACTCGTTGTTCTTCAATCATTGATATATAATTTTTCATTTTAGGAGCCTATCTGGCGAGTGCCTACTAGTGCAGAAGTCGCCGCATTCACACAATAGTCTATTGCTAGGCTATATTAAAGAAAAAACAGATAATAATATGTAAATAACAACGATAAAAATAACAAAGTTTAAACAAAATAAAAAGGCAACAAGAAGGAAAGGCACACCGGCGTCAGGGAGAGGCGCACATCCCCCCGGCGCAGAAACAAGCCGACTCTCACACACACAAAAAAAACAGAGTACAAGAGGCAAGCGGTAAAGACCCCGCTCGTCCCGGTACCGAGACAGGTAATGTGCGCAAAGGTCACCCAGACTGGGACAGTCAACAAGAATGTGACGAACAGACTGCGAGACAACGCATCCGTCGCAATAAGGCGCAAGTGAGCGCTCTATCAAATGGCGTCCAACGAGTGTACCAAACTCGGAGACGACAATAAGAAACCTGAAGCCTTCGCGGCATTGAGGGGTAGGTACATGGGAACAGACGTGCCGCAATGGCACGTAACTTTAAATTCCCCTCGACCGTCTCCCATCTTCTTTGCCAAGCTACCCGGAGGAAAGCCCGTATTCTTGCCATGTAATCAGGGGAGAAAGAGCGAAACGCTGGTCTGGTGCCTGCATTCCTCGCAATTCCTACATGTCCAAGAACCCACAGAAGATAATCTCGACATCCACCCGGCTCGCCAAAATCGTGGCGTTACGGATATCGCGAACCATGGAATACGGAGAATACAATGCTTTGAGAGCACTCAACGCGCTTTGTGAGTCGGAAAAATCACAATCCAGTCTCCAAACCGGGCACGTCACTTTATCTCCCGA
Organism: Ceratothoa steindachneri; assembly: GCA_963969495.1. Lineage (NCBI taxonomy): Eukaryota > Metazoa > Arthropoda > Malacostraca > Isopoda > Cymothoidae > Ceratothoa > Ceratothoa steindachneri. The sequence goes on from OZ018320.1 coordinate 92,943,629, forward strand.
ACCGAGCGGTGCATTGCAACCAGCTCGGTCGTGAACAAAGACGTAGCGTCTGACAGAGCTCCGCTGACTTTAAACAGAGAGGATATGGCATAGAAACCGACCACCTCATGGGAATTGGAGCAAAACGTATACACTGGCATGGCGTATATACTGGCACAAGCCACCGGTCCGAGTAGCTATACGGAGATCTCGAAGGAGTTTCCTAGCCCTAAAACCAAAGAGCTTATGGTATCCGATGGAGCCAAGTCTAGCGAATATGGAGGATGCGGCAGGATTTCCCAATTAAACGTTTGGATGGCGTCTTTAGTCATATTGGCAATGTGAGGACGAGCATTGTTGTGTTGCAGAAGGACTCCGTAGCGTTGATGAGGTCGCTTTTCACGAATAGCTTCGGCGAGTCGATGCACTTGTTGAACGTAGAGTTCTGCATTGACAATCTCGTTGTTCGCAAGGAGCTCATAAAGAATGATGCCTTCGCAATCCCACCACACACACACAGCATCCTCTTTCGTGGATGAAGTCACTGCTTTAATCGCGGAAGTGGTTTTTTATTGACGCTAAGCCATTGTTCTCGATGATTCATGTTGACATATGCATACCACTTTTCGTCGCCAGTGATGATGCGGTGAAGAAATCTGTCCTTATATCCACGAGTAGCCTTGTGCCGAGCAAGCAAACCTGCGGCAATCGTGGAGCGTTGAAGTTTGTTGCTTTCTCTCAAAGTGTGCGGAACCCATGCACCGAGTTTTTGAACAGTTTTATGATCACACGCCAATTGTACAGCCAATTTTCTAGTCGATTGACGAGGATTTTCATGAAGAAGGTCGTTCAATCGATCTCCATCCAACATAATGGAGCGACCAAAATGTTCTTCGTCATTAAGATTGAAATGGCCATTTTTAAAACGTGAAAACCAACATTGAGCTTTCCTTTCTGATAAAGCAGTTTCTCCGTACACAGCACAAATATCGCGACGAGTTTTGGCTGCGTTTGCATTGTTCCCGTCTCGATTGAAAATGAATAACAACAAGTGTCGAAAATGCGCCTTTCTTTCAACTTGACATTCCATTTTGAGGGTACAGAACAAAGATTAAATTAACACAACTTTTAAATAAACCGCAATGACTTATTATTCAACTTCAAGACGAAGCTTAAGCAATAGCCTAATAGTCTACGGTGTTAAGAGACGTAGCCTAACCTTTGCAAATTTTGCTCTCATTATTTATTATTGTTTCTTAAAATGTGCACAAATCACGTCAACAAGACTTAAATCAACACAACATTAAAAAAAACAAAGAACTTATTCCTCAAGAGCGATTCATGTGGCCGAAGTGAGGGCATTAGTAGCACCTCCGTGGTAGTGGCACGAATGCCTTCAGGTGGTAGCGATACTAACCGGCACGCACCAACTCAGGTAGCTGGTCACATTCGAATGTGACGAAGAGTGTAGGTGTGGGTTTCGAGGCCCCTTCCTGTTTTCTCATCACACGTTCGAACTTGAGCTCTCCTTGGTCGGCTAGCTCTAATGTGATGTCATCTATAGAGTAGTCCACGGGTTCCTTTGCATGAACTACTCATTTAACAAAATTTATGGTAGAGTGCGACGTCACACTCACCGGGGTGTCATCAAGTGTCCGAAGAGCACTAATCTATGCCGCCTCGGAGGTATCCGACGCATTAGCCAGAAAGCGCCCCTTATGAGAAACGGGTCACCCTCGGCTCTCTACCAATCGGGCTAGCTAGTGCTCTTCTCTTATGGAATATGTTGCCTTTTGGCAACATGCTGCCATCAGTGGAGCAAATAACTAGGAAAGCGATTCAAGACAGCTGGCTCGAAAACGCCTGGCAACCTCTGAATGAGGGGCTCCGACGTAATCGAAGGTTCGCTATGCGCACTTTTAGTCATATATTGGGACTCCCCACCTAGGGAAGCACCGGGGTCATGCATGCCTTTCTTAGCTTGGTCGCATAACAAAACAGCAGCGGCCCTGTCCCTCCTCACGGCTCCCGCGAAGAGAGAGGAGACCCGAATCTTTTTCGTATTTTTCCTGTTTTTTTTTCTTCTTAGGAGTGGAGGGCAGAGAATAAACCTGCTTCTCTCTTACGCCTGAAGGAGCCTCTACGCCAGCAGATGGACCGGCCTCGGCAAGATCCTTCTCTGAAATGGAGAAAGTTTTGGCTGTCAAAAGAGCACCAGCCGAGAGAGGAGCTCCATCCTCTCCTTGTGAGGCCTGGGGGACCCGAGCTGTCTGAGGAGGCTCTTACATAGGGGCGCACAAGGGTTCTGTGCTTGGTACTTATGAGTCCGGGTTAATCCCTACAGAAGATCCTACTGTCTGTGGCTGGGTCACCTCAAGGACCATGTCAATCTCGGATGGGGTGGGGGGGCTCCATGTGGCTATCTACCCCACAAGACATCACGGATCGCATTTGAAGAACCTTTTGTCAAGTAGAGGGCCGGCGAACCGGCATCCGTCGGGGAAGAGAGGGGGCAGGTACACTGACATCCTGCCAGTGTGTCACGCATGCAAGTGATTAGTTCCGAGATTTCGTAAGAAGAAATATCGGCCTTTTCAGAAGCCGTCAGTCTAATATAAAATAATATTTTTTCTTGTTTTCTTGGCATTTTTTTCTAATAATCTTGCATTTTCCCTTATAAATGGAAGTGTTTAATTTTAAAAGGTTTGTTTAATTTATTAGCACGTATCGTTTCATTTGACATTTGATATCCACACACTAAACATAATGGGGAAGATGATCTTATCTTCATTTCCCGTGCCCAGATAAAACCAACGCTCAAGTAATTTTCGTCGTATTTGCTATTAATCCCATTTATAGCTTTCTTAATGATGTTATTTCTAATATGAATTTTGCTCACTATCTGAGCAAAATTCATCATTGGTAAGTTTCTTCTGCAGAAACCTTTCTAGGCTGCATGGATGCATTTTTTTCCAAGATAATAACACCATTATTAATTATTGTAAAAGAACAACCTCTGACCTCCTCATGTTATTTGGAGACCACGTGCGATTGTAGACCGCCATGGAGAACGTCACTTCCTGTTCGGGAACAATCGCAAATTTTCGACTCTTGAGCGCATTGGGGAAATATTTCCTCACGCTCTTTCACTCGCTCTTTCTCTCTCTCTCTCTCTCTCGCACACACACACACACACACATATATATATATATATATATATATATATATATATATATATATATATATATATATATATATATATATATATATATATATACCTCTATATCTCTCTCATTCGCACCCTATTACTCTTAACTCTCTTAAAATCTCTCCTACATACACTCTTACTCAATCACCATCTCTTTCACACTCTCAATCTCTCTCAGTCTTATTTTCAAACTCGATCTCGCACTTTCTCGCACTCTAACACTCTATACTCGCACCTTCTCTCACGCTCCCTCGCTCCTTCCCCTTCTTCTTTCTTCTCTTTTCCATTCCCTCTCACACACATTCTTATATTCTCTCACACACTGTTACATACTCCCTCCCACACGCTCACTCTGTTAAACACTCTCAAAGACTCTATCTCACACAATTTTCAACCTAAATCTCACACTGCCTATGACGTCCTCACTCTCACATAACTTTTTCTCACATACTCTCTCAAACTCCTAGAATCTATCTATCTCAAATCCACCGACACCCTCTCTCTCACACTCCCCCTTTCACACATTCCCTTACAGAATCTAGAATCTCTTGCACATTCTCACAAGCTCTCTTTCCAAATCTCTCTTACACTTCCTCGCACACACTTTTTCTCACACACAGTCTGATTCACATATACTCTCACACACGGACTTTAACTCGCAAGCACTTTATCTCATTCACTTTTTCTCACACTCATTCTTACACTCTCTAACCCTCTCTTTCGGGCGCTCTATTACACTTTCTCACACTCACTGTCGCTCGCTTTTTCTCTCGAAGATACTATCTGTCACACACTCTATCTCTTACTCTTCTCCACAAACTCTCCCACTCACTCTCTCTTTCTTTTACACCCCCTTTATTACACTCCGTATCTCGCATACTCTCTCTCTCACACACACACACACACACACTCTCTCAATTACCAGAGGATGTAGTGAAATGTAATACAGTATAAAATTTTAAAAAGAAATTAGACAAAATTTTAAGATATCTAACATAATATGTGACGGGACTAATAAGTTAAAATAAAATTTGTATGCGAATTTTAAGATTTACAAAATATTAATTGTATTTATTATAAAATATATTTATTGTATGAAATCATAATAAAATGCTTTTTGACATGAATATGTTCTAAATATTCCTTATAACTCAGAATCATTAACCAAAGACAAAGAACGAGTTTATGTTCTAATATTGGACGAGAAACCCTAATCTAAGTTGAATGTATATATATATATATATATATATATATATATATATATATATATATATATATATATATATATATATATATATATATATACATATATATATATATATATATATATATATATATTAGCATGTCAAATATTATATAGAATAAGTAAGTTATGAGAGAACAGCAAATTGACAAAAAGAGTTAACTCTTGCCTAATGTAGCACAAGTAGCATAATAAAAAGTTTGGATGTAGCAAATAAATACAAAAAAATAAGTACCTCCATTGAAATGGAACGAATGTTCTTTTGAGGTACTTACTATCCTTGTAACTCCTTGTAACTCTCTATATCCTCTACTTTATCGTTCATACTTTCACCTACACTCTCACACGCTTTCTCTCACTACCACTCACACTCTCTCTCAAAGACTCTTTCACAGTTTCTCTTTCTCTCTCTCTCTCTCTCTCTCTCTCTCTCTCTCTCTCTCTCGGACAGTCTTTCATAGAATCTCTCTTTCACAGTTTGTCTCATTCTCTCTCTCTCTCTCTCTCTCTCTCTCTCTCTCTCTCACTCATTCACTCTTCCTTACTCTCTCACTCACACACTCTAACTCACTCATTAACTTTCTCACTCGCTCTCTACCTCTCTCTTTCTCTCTCTCTTAGTTCAAATTATCTCTGAGATCATTATCCCGGGACCTGCTCCCAGACCTAACTCCCCGACCCATCACCCAGTGTCGTCATCTGATTCAGACCAAATAAATGTGAGGAAATTCTCCATCAATTTATCGGCTCCCTGTAATCAATTAAGAGGGTGGTCAATCCGTGATTAATCGCCTGCAATCCACGAAAATAAACGTGATTAATCCGAAGTGATTTGTTTGTAGTGGCTCGACGGCCGTCTCTCGTCCGTTGTGTATTTGAGGGAAGATCTGCTCTTTCTGGGTGTGGCCGAACGTGTTGGATGAAGAGAACTCTTGTGATGGGTGATCCATAGCTATTCAGTGACACATATCTTCCTAAGAGTAACGGATATTAAATGAAGCGCAATGGATGGGCGAGATGTTATTCATGAATCGATTTGGGTAGACGAAAATGAGTAGAATAGAGTTAGATGGACGGAATAGAGTTGCAGAGAAAGGTTGACGTCTGTTCAGGCTGTCGATCTTGATTGGTGACGTAGACACGAGTGTTGAAGTGGGTTGCCGGAGTAGTATTACAGTGCAAGGAACCGGCAAAGACCCTTGGGTCCATACGAGGCCAGACCATAAGCAGGGTGGTTATATTGTCATCATCGCAACACCCTGTCCCCTACTGATATGTCCAATGTTATTTTATGGAACGTTATTATTTGCAAAGTTAGTATCTAGCATATTTTTGAACATGTTTATTTTATTACTAGATAATATTGTAGTAGTCAGGGTATTGCAAGCGATTATTATCTTAAATGAAAAGAAATTTCTTGTTATTTTCATATTGACCCTAAGATGAAACAACTAAAAGCCATTATTTCTAGTAAAACCTTCCTTATTCGAGGTAAGAAATTGATCGAGGCAAATGTTATCAAAATCCTTTACAACCTGAATCAGTTTCACTCCACCGAAGAAGAAGAAAATGGAGAAGCAAAATGGTAATAATAAGACCTTTCGTTATCGATTCACGTTCCTCTCCCTGGCGAGTCGCCATCCTCCTTCTCGCCAGCCGCAATCATAAAAAGCAGGGTCAAAGATGTCAAAAGTGCAGATAGACAAACATACAGGTGGGTATACGGATATAATAGAATGGATGTAGAGAAATACACAAAAAAGAAACAAAGCAACGACACGGTTCAACATACACCACAAAATATAGACACTAATAGACAGGAATCATACACCCAGATAGATATATAGAATGATAGATATATATGTAGATAAATAGATTATAAGGTGTCGTTCGAAAACGAAGAATTTCTTTCACAAGTCTTTCCTCACGTGTATAGTAAGGTCAAGTTAGGTTAAATATGGTTAGGTTAAGTTTAAGTTAAAGTTAAATTGAGGTTACGTTAAAATAGGCTGGGTAGGGTTAGGTTAAGTTTAAGTTAAGGTTAAGTTGAAATTAAGTTAAATTAGGCTGGGTAGGGTTAGTTTAAGTTAGGTTAGGACATATTAGGTTAGATTTGGTTAGGTTAAGTTTAAGTTAAGGTTAAGTAGAGATTAAGTCAAATTAGATTAAGTAGGGTTAGGTTAAGTTAGGTTAAGTCACGTTAGGTTAGATTTGGTTAGGTTAAGTTAAAGTTAGGTTGAGATTAAGTTAAATTAGATTAAGTAGGGTTAAGTTAAGTTAGGTTAAGTCACGTTAGGTTAGATTTAGTTAGGTTAAGTTTAAGTTAAAGTTAAGTTGAGATTAAGTTAAATTAGATTAAGTAGGGTTAGGTTACGGTATGTTAGGTAAAGGGATGTTATGTTTGGTTAGGTTAAGTCAAGCTTGGTTGTTAAGGTAAGTTAAGTCTAGTTAGGTTTAGGTTAAGTTTTGCCCTTTCGTTTATTCTTCAGTTTGACCAAATTTGGGAAAGGCAAAGGCTGCCTTCTTTCCGAGTCAATCTACTACGGTTTGAACCTTTGAGTTAAATAGCTGTTCGTCTTTGGCACAAGGCCGCTCTTTCTTCCCGCAGATGACTAATTAGTCCTTGTCTCTTTGTGTTTATACGGGGGTATTTATCATATAGAGGAATCACCTAGATCAGGTGTTCTTAAAGTATTAGCTCAATACCCCCGGGGGTATCGAAACCAGTTATTGGGGGTACCCAAAAAAGGCATAGTGGGCCAGGGGCGCGCCCTAGAATTTAGGCTTTGATTGCTTCGAAAAAAGAAGAACACAAGACCTGTGCAGCTCACAGTCGAAAATAGATCATGCTGAATGAGCACAAATAGTGTTGTGTATCAATCATGTTATGTGGAAAAATGTAATGAGTAAACAATATAATGTTTACGGCTTTATTTATTTATTTACTGAAAATCCCCCCCAAAAAAGACTCAATAGAATTTAAAGTTGGGATTAGAAGGCTCATATTGGATAAAGGGTATAAGGTTGACTTGGTGTTGAACTTTGGGGTATGAGGTTGACTTGGAGTCTAACTTTGGGGTATGAGGTTGACTTGGAGTCGAACTTTGGGGTATGAGGTTGACTCGGAGTTGAACTTTGAGGTATGAGGTTGGCTTGGAGTTGAACTTTGGGGTATCGGGACTGAAGAACTTTAAGAACCTCTGCCCTAGATGAAACCATTAATATTAATTTAAACAATTTATTTGCCTTCCCGCCCCTCCTCTCTTCGGCGAGATGGGGGCCCTAAGAAGGCCACCAGCTCATGTGAGGTTCGGGCAGTGTATTAATAGGTGTGTGATGTTGTCTGGGCTTTGGTTGCATTGTAAGCGAAAACTAACGAGGGCAACAACAAAAAAGGGTGTAAAACAATGCGTTTTGAGGTGAATTTAGGGGGGGATAAAACTTATACGGCAAACCTCTTTAAACCTAATGATTAATGGAGTCAAAATATTATAAAACCCCACGAATAGGTTCGTACATAGTGGGTATATACTCATAAGTACGAGCTACGGACCTTCTACCAGGTTTTGAAACCCGCTCTTATCGGCTTTTTACGGAATTATTATAATTTGCCTTATATTTACCATCATCCTTATATTTTTCCTATGTCTGTAAATCACCCGCTCTTATTAAGCCTTTGTCCATCCCTAACTTCAATTTTCAATGTTTTCCTCCCAAGATGAAAAAATGGAAGTATAATCTATCACCTTTTTTCGCTCCCATCAAAAAGTAATTCGCTCTTTAAATGAAATCGAATATGTATGAAAGGTAAACTAGGCCTATTTCAAAGTTGAATAAGCCTCCCCTCAAATAGGTAGCATTCGATGACACCTTAAACTGAAAGAAAATGATTATTCCACTGGAGCCCCGAACCCAACCTAATCTAATTCCCTCTTCGTTACTGACTGGAACGAACGCTAAATGTTATTCAATCTCTTCTAACGAGATTATTTTGGCTTTCATCCGCGAGTGAAAACGGTCATGAATATGGAGAGACACAAGAATAGTTTTATATCGTTAATTATGTTGAAAATAAATAGCCTATATCGGTGGGATGTTTTGTGGGTTTTAAAGATTAATTCACTAATGGAAACAGGCATTTTTTCAACGGTGATTTAAACTAATTGCGTCGTTTATAAAGCGCCGAAAAAGTTATTTGTAAAAATTCCAGGAATTCTCTCTATTCTCCTATGCTCAAAATGCAATGTTTTGGCTGTTTTTTTGTTGGTTTTGAGGAGAGGAAACGCTTTGTGATCTCCACCATAAAATATGATAATAAAAAGCTATAATAAACAAGTTATACTTCGTTGTTTTCGGAAATATGACTATATCCCCCCAAAAAGAGGAGAGCTTGTTCGTCTTTACAAACGAATGCTATGAAGCTGATTTTTGTCGCTCGTGTTACAAATGGATACGCCCTTTTTAAAAGAAACAGTGTCAGGGCTGCCAACTTTACTATCAAGAAGACATTAAAATTCATTGACGCTAATCGCAGGGGACAAATCATCATAGAAGAGGCAGGCGATTTTATATGGAATCTACTTCTCCTACTTTGCGCTTTTTCTGTTTGGTGCTCTTGCGTTTGGTAGTTTGCGCTTTTAGTTTGGTACTTGGCGTTTTGCCTTATAGAGTTTGGCCTTCGTCTTTCCATGTTATAGATTTTTGGGAACGCAGAGTGTTGTGAGTTAGTTTTGAGATTGGAGTATAGTTGTTTGCTTCTATTTTCGGGAATTGATTATATTAGTTACGGATGGAGAAGTATACACTTTTTCAATGGTAATTATAAAAACGGCAAAAAATTCTACGATCAAAAAATGGCTGAAAAATCCAATAGTTAGCGCAAACTTGAAATACGGGCATAAATTTTGGCTACCACATTATCACCTAAAATAGAGTTGACAAATTTAACCCGCGACAATTTAAGACCATTTATCATTATGTCTCAATTATGTGCTGGTTGTTCGCTCTGGCTAATAATTTCTGGAACTGTTTTATTCAGTAAAGCAAATTTCTTATTCCTTTTGGCTAAAATACGCTAATAAGGTGAACTGTGTATATTCCGTGTCCGTTAGTGACCTGGAAATTGACGAAAACCTAGGTTTCCGCTGACACAAAACTAGTATAACCAGTGTGAATAAAAAAAAACTTTAAAAAAACTATTGTCTCTTTTATAAGTCCTCGTTGTACGAAACCTTTATTCAACACGCTGGAATAAAGCCAGATAAAGAAGTAATTCTTTTTTTTTATTGGTTTACATTTACCAGAGCAGCCAGCAGAAAATCGGAAAACAAGTGTTGTCACATCATACACTTGTTTACTGGTGTAGTTTTGCCCGAGAGGAAACCATCCATTATTGTGAAAAGAATGCGGAAAATTTAGGTGAGTATAATTGCTAAAATTGACGAGGCAATGTTTGGCAAACCAAAATATAATCGAGGCCGAGTTGTGAAAAACATTTCCGTATTCGAGGGATTCGAGAACGGCTAAAAAAAAAAAGTGTTCATGATCTCTGTCCCAGACAGAACTAAAGAAACCTTGACAACAATCATAATAGAGTGGATCATTCATGGGACCAAAATAGTATCCTATTATTGGGCCTCATATTCTAACCTATCATTAGAAGGTTACGAACACGAAACCCGTAAACCATTCTGAACATTTTGTCGATCCCGTAACTGGCGCCAGGACACAAAATATCGAACGTACATAGAAACACCCCGAGACAAATTCCCCAAATTAGGTCCAAGGGAAAAGCACTTCGAAGGATATCCGAGAATCTCCTCGTTGTTCGTAAAAAAAAGAAAATCTCTATATTCCTGAGAGGTTTCTTCACTTTTTGCTTGAACTGGCAAAGACCCTAGGGTCCATACGAGGCCAGACCATAAATATAATCAGGTTTCTGCAATTGCAGCGTAGGTTAGGGGTTAAGTAAAACAGTTATATTTTATAAAGGTATTTTTTTAAATGTGAATAAAATCTCCGCCAGGAGGCAATAACATAATAATGTTCACTCAACCCTTCAACTTCTGCGAACTTTTGCCGCAAAGCTAACCTAACCTATCTTAGGACTAACCGGTAATTTGAGACGACGATAGCGCCGTCATTCCCGGGGTCTTAGCGCCTTCTAATCAACAAAAGTTATAGGAGAAATGTTATTCAGCACATCAAATTACATGTGAATATCTATTTTTTTATGCAACTGTGAAGAATTTTATTTTATCGATACTTTGTTATTTTTTAGTTCGGAGAGTCCTGCACCGTCTTCACAATATCTCTTTCTTCTTTTTCGGCACGGCAGCTACCCACTAACGCATGCGCAACTCGGCAGCCACCCGGCGACGCATGCACAACCCGGCATCGACCCAGCGGGCGCATACGTGACTTGGTATAACATCATTTTTGACAAATCACAAGACAGCTAGGTTTAGACCCTCAGTGCATTTTCTACGGCCGATTGTTAATTTTATTCGACCTTATTTTTTCAAAATGACTAGTGAAGGAGAGTTCGATCTCATTCTCAAACGCTTATTTATCAAAGTTTTGTGCAATCGCGAGTCTACAGTGGTATTTTTAGTTGCTCACGGTGTTCTTGAAGACACCTATAACGCCAAAATTTGGCAGAAGAGACAAATTCTTTCGAAAATATCTAGCTCTTCATTTCTTCTGCCGAAAGTTTCCTCGACTAAAGGATCAGTTTCAACATTTTTGGAATGTGGTTGCCACGCTGTATCCGCCCCCAGAAACATCGTAAATTAAGGAAACGAAATTGTTGTTTAGCTTTTGTGGTAAAAGAAAGTTAAGGGCTTATAGGAATGCAATAGAAAAACTAAAGGACTAATGACATTTAGCAATCCCCCCAAAACGTCTGAAATATATTTTATGGCCAAAAAGTTCGCAGTGGGCTTTTTCTAAAATTTTACCACGAAAACCTTGTTTCCTACTGCAATAATAATAAAAAACAATAAGAATCAATAATATAATCAGTATACAGTCGCACATAAAAAATTAACAATGGTCACTTAACCTGTAAAATTCTATGCAATTTTATGGAATAATTTTGTCGCCCAAATTATTGCCAACATTTCAAGATGGCGATACATATTGGCGCAAATTAATATTGTAAATTTTAAATTTTCATCCTAAGCTACAGGAAATGACTATTTACTATGCGTCAATGTTTTTTAACCATAATTTATTTCTATTACTTTTAATATAATTATCATTAAAAACTCCACATTTCTCCATCCGTAATTAATATAGAAAACTCTCCTTTATTTTCCTTTAATGTTATAGCGTTTGCAATTCTATTTGTCCTAAATTTTCTCCTCTTCCAATAAAGGCAAACCCTCTTAAATCTAACTTTTCGTGTACATGTGAGATTTATGAACTTGAAAATACATATTAACGGCGTTTGTTCGGATAAATCTTTAACACGTTTTTTTGTCCTCGCTTATTCATGTTAGGGTTGGCACACCTCCTTTATTTGACGGCCTTGGGCGACGAGGACGCCTAACCAACAACTAAGATACTAGAGCCTAGCTATCAACTCAGGACCGTTTGGATCGAACTCATTCATTTGTCTACATAGCTCTACCATTTAGCAATGGTATTATAGAATTTCCTCTCAATTGTGCTCCAAATACCTTACTCAATCGTTCGCTGCCTTATTAATGTTACACTGGCAGAGGTACCCGGCGTTTCCCGAGATAAAATCCCCTCTCGCAAATAAATACGTATGAATATTGTTTGAAATTTATATATCACGGCACAAAAATATCTTTAGTTGGTTATTATTATTTGTGTCAGGAGAGTTGCGCACTCTCACTTTCATATGATATATTTACAATGAGTAAACGTTTGGCATCGTACGTCCATCAGTTTACGCTCATGCGTGAATGATTACCGTTAATTAGGAGCCAACGACGTTTTGGCCGCAGGAACAGATCGAGCCTCTTAGTTCTGATAGATAATACTCAGAAACAGTGAGGGTGAATGAAGGTTTGTCTTGGTAGCATTTTGACGGATATGTCCACGTTGGTCTTCGTTTCACTTTTAGTTCCCCGTAATAATCATTTGAAACTTAAGTGAGATCTACAAAACACTTACTCTTTAGTCTACGCTCTACAACAGAACCTAACCTACCCTAACTAGGTTACATTAGGTTCTTGGGTAGACGGCGTCCACTAAACCAACACCAATAATAGGATCGTATGGAGATAATCCTCCACCCCCTCCTGAAGAAGGTTGCCCCCTATTTTACTCTCATTAAGAGAAACGCCCCAAGAGGGGAGGGGAGAGAAAATGATACACAACTTAACCTTAGAAGGACTCCATGTTCTTTAAAAACATGATAGAATGAAATGGATTATTTGTTAATAAGGGCAGCACAGTGATTTCATCTACAGTGCGAGCCAAGAGAGAGTCTTAAATAGAAGGATTTAAAATATGTACAATATTGTATATTAAATTCTAACCTCATAAAACCGACTCCTTAAATCTACGCTGTGATCGAGACTGCTAACTTTTCTAACCGGAAGATAAGCGGCCCTAATTTTTAACTCTTGGAGAACAGCGCCCTTAATATCTTTCGCCTGAGATTAAGCTACCTTTTATTACTATTATAATAATGGCAATAGTAATGGTAATCAAACGATAGTTAATCTGTCTGTTCTGTCCTCATCCTCCCATTCTTTCTCAAATAATATCCCGCCAGGAGGTAAGGGCGAAACCCTCTCAGCATTGAAGGTGTCAGACGAAGCACGTGGCCGCGATAATTGCGTTCCTTCCCGGCCCCAACGCCTGTAGAAGGATCTACAGCTATATATCTTTTGCACATTCTCACTTCTCTAGCTTCACCACTTTTTCTACACATCTACACCTAAAACTTCATTGATGTGGCACCGAGTCTGATGCACGCGCGCAGGTAGTCCCACCTACGTACGTCATCTCACGCATTACAACACGCCGTCTGTTACCCCCCCCCCTCTTCCTTCAAACCCACAACGTATCACTCTTGCGTGTAAGAAAAAGGGGATTTCAATCCACACTCCCTAACATGGACGGATGGCTTTCCCTTGAGCCATAAAAGGGTTCCCTTCACTCACTAGTGAAAAAAAAGATTAGTTACAACATAGAAAATAGTTATCTAATATTCAATTCACTTAATTTTGTTGAAGTTTTATTTGGTTGAATTCCCACCACTTAAAATTGGTGTCTTAAAATTATTTTGTGTATCCATACTATTTACAACGTTGAAAATAATGACTATCTCGTTCCTAATTAATTTATTTTATACATCTTTCCATTTTCTGACCTTCTTTACCTGAATCTTTCATTGCAGCTTGACTACAAAACTAGTTCCAATCACGAAACTAAATGAAACTATTATCCATAAAAGTGGTCGCTTAAAAGAATATTAAGTGTAGTATTGATTGCTTAGTGTAGTCAGAAAACATTCTGTATAGGAAATAATTTCTCTTTTATTTATTTAAAAAAATGTTTGTACACATTCCCTGCAGCTTGCCTCCTTTGCATGCACCTTTTCTTGGTAACGAATTAATGAATTTATTATAATAGATTGTTACGAAATTACTTTTTTTTAGAAGATAACCAGGTCAACAGACCTAAGTCACGTGCTCTCACTTATTTTGACTTATAAATGAACTTACGACCTTCAAATCTTTCAAAAAGTAAAATGGTTACCATCCAACAGACCGACATAGTAACTTATAGAGTCGAGTCCACGCGACTAAAAATACTTCTTTGATTTATTTAAATTGTTGTGAATTTGCGGCAAGATGTTTAAAGATAACTGGATTAATGCGGTTGCCTTCTTTAAGCTAATGACTTAGCCTTTTTCAAGCTAATAATACCCCATCTATTTTACGCAACCAAAATCATGGTTGAATACGATATGAACCGTCTGAAAGACAACGTTTACAACGTGTAACTATTGGTTCATCTCTGTATTTGTTACGGGAGATGAAAAATGAGTTCTTTAGTGTAATATTAAGGGAGAAACAAATGGTTTGAACCCAAACAAAACCTTATTTCTACTCCTAAACGTGGTCTACAACGGTAGAAGTCTATTTGGTGGGATGTGACCGTTCTTCATTAACAGCTTCTCAATAATAAGCAAACAGTTACTGGAGACTTAACCGTTCAACAATTGTAACCTTCAAATGAGGTGAAAAAAAACGTCTTTCAATGATCAATCGAAAGAGGCTGTCCTCCTGCGTCATCACAAGGACCCCCCTCCCCCGTGGCAAGTTTAATCCCCCAAAATCTAATGCGTTAGGTTGGGAAGTTCTTATTCATTTTCCACACTCACAGGACAATTTGATTACCATTTATTTAAGTCATTACCACATCACCTGAGTCATGTTTTCTCTAATTTGTATGTGGAACAGGATATCAATTCATATATTTCATCAAAACTGTATGAATGCTTCAAAGAAAACCATACACAACTTAATTAAACGATAGTAGAACATTGTCAATAATAAAACTACTTTGATGAATAAATGTTTTTCTATCAAAAATAATTTTATTCCCATTAAAAATAAACAACGATATTAATATATTAACTTAATATATTCATTCTGATTGACCCATTATATGTATACAAAATTTATTTCTTTATATAGAAAAGCGGGTTCCTTCCAATCATTAATTTTCCCTATAATACTTTAAAATATTTTCCAATCATGAGCCATGTGAAGGTATCTCGTGTATGGCTAGTCATCGAATGGAACCGACTTTGTTCGATCCTGGTTTGACCGCTGCATTGTATCGACCTCTATATCAGATCCCACGTAAACCCTAAGATCCCTAACTCGATGAGCCTGACAAGATCTCTACCTTGATGAGCCTGACAAGATTCCTACCTCAATGAGCCTAACAAAGTGTGAATCGGTGTGATAGAGCGTGAAAAAAAACTACGATAAATGTTGAATTGGAAGCTCGTCAATATCGAAGAATTCCATTATTCTTTTAATAAATCATTAAGATTATCAGGTTAAAGCCACAGAGTTAAACAAGTTCCAGTTTACACTGAATTTACCGCCCTTTCAAGAACATTTGGAGCTATTTAGGATATTGTTCGCAATGTGTGCAAAACGTAAAGCTTGGAAGGGATAACAATTCGATGGACGTGCTCGAACCTCTCCCACAGTTCAAAGGAAAACAAATTCAGCAAACCTGCCGTGCGGGTATGGACTATCCAATCCAGCGTCCCTTACGTACGGCTGTCGACAATCTGATTCAACGCCCCTACCTTGCAGGTGTGTATTATCTGATTCACCAATCCTAACTTGCGGGCGTGTTCTATCCGATTCAACATCCCTACCTTGCAGACGTGGAGTATTCGATTAAGCAACCCCTACCTTGCGGACGTGGGATATCCGATTCAACACCTTACCTTAAAGTTGTGGACTATCCGATTCAGCACCACTACTTTTCGGGCATGGATTATCCGATTCACCAGACCCCACATTGATGGCATGTGTTATCTGATTCAACACATCTACCTTGTGGATGTGGTTTATCCGATTCACCTACCTCTACCTTGCAGACGTGGGCTATTCAATTCAACACCCCTACCTTGTAGGCGTGTACTATCCGATTCACCAATCCTAACTTGCGGACGTGGATTATTCGATTCACCAACCTCTACCTTGCGGAGGTGGGCTATCCGATATAACACCCATACCTTGTAAGCGTGGACTATCAGATTTAACACCCTTACCTTGCAGGCATGGATTATCCGATTCACCAACATTTACCCTGCGTCCGTGGTCTGTCCGATTAACACCCGTACCTTGCAGGTGTGCGCACTCTGATTCAACACGCGTACCTTGCGGGCATGGATTATCCGATTCACCAACCTCTAGCTTGTGGATATGGGCTATCCGATTCAACACTCCTGCCTTGCAGGCCCTGGCTATTCAATTCAACACCCTTACCTTGCGGAAATGGATTACAGATTCACCAATCTCTAGCTTTCGGGCATGGGCTATTCAATTCAATACCCCTACCTTACAGGTGTGATCTATCCGATTCTATACCCCTAACTTGCAAATGTGGATTATCCGATTCACCAACTCTTACCTTGCGGACATGAGCTATCTGATTCAACACTCCTACCTTGCAGGCGTGGGCTATCCGATTCAACACCCCTAACCTTGCGGAAGTGGATTATCTGATTCACAACCTCTATTTTGCGGACACGGGCTATCCGATTCAACATCCGTACCTTGCAGTCGTGGGCTATCCGATTCAACACCCCTACCTTGCAGCCGTGTATTGTCCATTTCACCAACCTCTACCATGCGGAAATGGGCTATACGATTCAACATCCCTACCTTGCTCGCGTGGACTATCCGATTCAACACTCCATCTTTGTGGACATGGACTATCCAATTCAACACCCTTGTGGTACGATGTGGACTATTCCATCTGAATATCCCTCACATTAGAGACCTCCCCCAACCCTCCATTCGCACTAAACACGTTTTCGATTCCGTTTTGATGGGAGCAATTGTTCACCAAGGCGATTCAGGCATAAAATGAAGATAATCAAAACATCAGAAGGGATCCAACGCCCTCCCAAATAGGATTTGATCCTAAATAGGATTAGATCGCACACAACCGAAATCTCACACGCTGACGATGGAGCGATCCCCCCCCCCTTTATACTGATTTAATCTGGTTAAAATTGTTTTATTTAATATATTTTTCATATTCACATTAAGATTAATACTTAAGGGCAGGTAGTTGTGGTCGCAAAAAAGACTATGGCTTTGTATATTTGAGTATTAATGTTCCTTTGAGTGCGAATTTCAATATTGCTTTGCAATGGTAGGGGCAATATTTAGGAGAGATGGGAAAGACAAATTCCTGGTTCTTTCTTTTCCGTTATGGGATGGCGCAATATATTTGGGAAGTTCTAACCCATTTATATACCTTAGCGTAGTCTTTAATATCTCTAATTTATTCTGATAGTTAAATAATCTTCTGTGGCGAACTCGCAAAGAAAGAAGACTCAACAAACCACTAAACCATGGGCTCCACCCCTCGAGAGTTGGGGTCGCGGGGGACTAAATCGATTTTAATGAAGTGATTCCCCCATACTCCACCCTTCCGTCAGCCCCGTCAATGAAAGCCCCATGTGAAGTTCCAAAGAATAATTCACTCTCGTATTAATTTCCTTTCAATCTTTGCTTCCGTCTCGTTTGCACCTGAGACAGCGCGCAAAATGCGATATATATATATATATATATATATATATATATATATATATAAAATATATATATATATATTATATATATATATATATATATATATATATATATATATATATATATATATATATATATATATATATATATATATATGTGACAGAATGTTTCGCAAGAATTATAGACTGATAGGGAGTGGAAGAGAAGACGGAAGACACGGTGTGGGAATTCTACTCCATCCAGACGTTTCAATGAACGTCGAAGAGATACGTCAGGTGGATGAAAATATTCTATACATTGCTTTTAAATATAAAAGTGTCAGTTTCATTCAAGTCTATGGGCCAAAATCAGGAAGACCCTCAGCTGAAAAAGACAATTTCTACCAAAGATTGCAAGATACCGTAAACC
This sequence comes from Ceratothoa steindachneri, assembly GCA_963969495.1. Classification (NCBI taxonomy): domain Eukaryota; kingdom Metazoa; phylum Arthropoda; class Malacostraca; order Isopoda; family Cymothoidae; genus Ceratothoa; species Ceratothoa steindachneri. The sequence continues at coordinate 92,961,744 of OZ018320.1, forward strand.
TGACAATGCATAAAGAGAACAACATACTGTGTTGTGATGTGAGCGGGCATGTTGGATGTGACAGACGAAATCACAAAAACATTACTAGAGCTTACAGTATAGAAGAAAGAAATGAAGATGGAAGAAGAATTATTGATTTTGCGACAATTAACAACATGGTAGTAATGAATACCTTCTACAAACATATAAAGAGCCATAAGTGGACATGGTACCGCTGGAATAGCCATCATCAACAATACACAGAAAAATCTATGATAGATCTTTTCTTGACCAACAGCAAAAATTTATTTAGGAACGTAAAAGCTTTCCCATCAGTATCACTGAACTTGATCATAGAATGTTAGTTGCTGTCCTAAACTTGGAAAAATGTGCATGGAAAGCCAAATGTAAAAAGAAAAGCTACAAAACGGAAAAAACTGCTGAATCTCAGTTACAGAAATAGGTTAACAAACAAAGTAAATGAATTCATAAACATCAATATCGTGGAAGATGAAACAGTTGAAGAGAAATGCACAAAACTAAAGAACAGTCTTACCATCGACGCTGAAGAAACGTTCGGTTGCAGAGATCTTTATCAGGGAAAGAACAAAAATACTCCCTGGTTGACAGAAAGAGTGAGAGAGACACTTAAAAATAAAATGAAAAAAATTAGGAAATGGATGAAAACCAAAAGTCAAGAATACAGGGTTGCTTATATAGAAGCTAGAAACGAATCAGAAAGAGTTAATAGATCAGAAATGGAAGAAACGTGGAGATAAAACAGGAGATAACCTGAAACGAGATATGAAGGGAAGCATTTATATAGCATGGCTAAAAATTGTCGCCTGAACAGTGCAGCGAATCAGACATCTGCTATTAAAGATCAGAATGACAACCTGCTAGTGAAACGAGAGGAAGTGGCAGAAAGATGGCGGGAATATTTTGTGGAACTGCTGAGGAAAGGAAAAGCGGTATGCGAGGATGTAATACCTGTGTGAAGATCATCAAGGCGGCAGGACCGCGTGCTTTAAGTGCAATGTTGGACATGCCGTCAAAAATGACGGTATTATTTTTAAGTTAGAGCTATATTTCGTTATTATAGATAATCCATAACCCTATATTTTAAGAACGAGATTTTTGAAGGTTTAAATAAGATTTTTTCATTTAGTTCGGTTGTAACCTACGTATATTTATTTCTAATAATTCCTTTATAAGAAGAAGAAGAAGAAGAAGAAGAAGAAGAAGAAGAAGAAGAAGAAGAAGAAGAAGAAGAAGAAAAAGAATAACAATAAGAAGAAGAAGATGAAGATGAAGATGAAAAAGAAGATCAAGAAGAAGAAGCTGAAGATGAAGAAGAAGATGAAGATGACGTTATATGAACAAATTTGATTGTAACATACCGCTTGCTGATACCAGGATTTCACACATTTCAAGAATATCCTATTTTAGATATAAGTCAGCTTTACTTTCCTTTCCAGATGTATTAAACCCATGCATGCAAAACTCTACCAACATATTCATAGAGGTGCCCAAGAAGGAATAATAAACGTCAGAGCTCATGCTAGCTAAGTGGATACGGCGTTGGCCTCCTAACGTCGCAGTACCGGGTTCGATTCCGAATCCCGGCATGAGCGGACACAAACGTCAGCGCACGGAGAGATCTGGCTAGCGATTGGTGGACGCTCTGTGCTCACCCTGTGCTCAAAGCTGATCACAACACTGCTTTCTTTCCTCCCCCGCCTTCACAGCACAACACACACACACTCTCTGTTCCAAGGAATCCTGCCGATGTGTATCTATATCCACGTACCTCTGACGCAGAACAGGTCCCCGTCCCCCGAGGTGACGAAGGCTTCAACCCTGAACGCTGTTTGGTGTCAAAACATAATACTTCCTGGCACCTCTCCCCAAAGAGGACCGGCCGACCAGCGATTGTCAAAATGACCTTATATAAAATTTCATTATCCGGTCGGGGATCCCCCCAGTATCATGGAAGGATTGGCGCTGACTAACTAACTAAGTAAATAAGAAACGTCTCAGGTGTCAGAAAACCTTTGGCCGGCTGCTGATTCAGTAACTCCTCGTATTATGCGCAAGATCATTTAAGGTATTATTGTCTTTTGACTCTAGCTTATTTACTCAAATTAAATACTTATTTATAAAATATCTAAGTTTGATCTATAGGATTAAGACTCTGAGGTTGATTGCGTGCTTGCTTGTCTAATATAATTTAATGAGCAAAACGGGGGTGATGTGATTTTTTTTCCTCCGTAGAATTGCTTCCTAAATTTGTACGGGTAATGGCCCCCGAAATTTGTTCTTGTAATAGCCCTTCTCCAACTTTGTACGTGTAATGGACCACAAAATTTGTTCTTGTATTAGCTCCTCCCCTAACTTTATAAGTGCAGTGGACCCACAAAATCTGTTCTTGTAATAGCTCCTCTACCCAACTTTGTACATGCAATGGACCTCAATTATTCGTACATGTAATGAACCCCAAATATTCGTACATGTAATAGACCTCCCCACCCCATTTGTTCTTTTAATAGTTCCTACCCCCAACTTTGTACGTGTAATGGACCCCAAATATTCGTAAATGTAATGAACCCCAAATATTCGTACATGTAATGGACCTTCCCCCAAAATTTGTTCCTTTAATAGTTTATACCCCCAACTTTGTGCGTGTAATGGACCATAAATATTCGTACATGTAATGGAAGCCAAATATTCGTACATGTAATGGCCTCCCCCTCCCAAATTTGTTCTTTTAATAGTTCCTACCCCCAACTTTGTACGTGTAATGGACCCCAAATATTCTTACATGTAATGGAGCTCCCCCCTATTTGTTCTTTTAATAGTTCCTACCGCCAACTTTGTGCGTGTAATGGACCCAAAATATTCGTCCGTGTAATGGACTCACCCAAAGTAGTTCTTGTAATTACTCCTCCGCCAACTTTGTACGTGTAATGGACCCCAAATATTTTTACTTGTAATGGCTCCTCAAAACTTAAGCTGAAGAGAATAAAAGTTTCATGAAAACCCTTCAAAACGTTACTGAGTTACTCTTATTTAGCGAATAATAACAATAATAATGTAATTTGTTCTGCAAAGATGTAAGCCCACGCATTGCGTCTACAGTCAAATCGTTAAGATTAAGAATATATTTTAGTATATTGTCATCAGTTATCACTGTTTCAACCGAAGGTTGATTAACGTTAGAAAACGCAGTGAAAGGAAGCGAAAAGTGTGGTAGTCGAGTGAAATATTTAGGATTATTATGGAATTGATGAACAGCTTAAACACTTTCGACATTATTTGTCCCCAAATCCAATTGTAAGGCGCGAAATAGCGTTAAAATAAGATTCTAAGTTTACCCAGGCAAGTTTTAGATTCCTTGTGGCAGCAAGGACAAGGAAATTACTATATAATATCGGGGGCGGTGCGAAAGCTGAGCTCTGTATATCTTAAAACGTCAAATATTTAACCAAAGTAATTAGTGCCACGAAATACACTTAGATAAGAATGCAAAGGCGAGGGGTAGATGTGCAAAAGATAAAGCAACATAGTGCTATTATATAAAAATTATATTGATATAAGATTATTATTACCAGAAGAAGAGGGGAAGGTGGATAAAAGATAATTCGCTCAGTAAAAGAAATACTTATACAATATATATATATATATATATATATATATATATATATATATATATATATATATATATATATATATATATATATATATATGGCGAACGAGAGAGACCAAAAGGCGAAAACAACAAGAAAATTGAGCGTCTTCTTTGTGGTTGGAAGCGAACGAATAAACAAACGAACGCACGAGGAATCGCGCCACAGAGGGCGTCTCATTTGCGTAATCGGTTTATTTACTCCCATCTACACCGCACTCTCTCTTCCCCTCTCTCTTCGCTATCTTCCTCTTTCTCTCTCCTCATTGTCTCTTTGTGAAGCCAAGCGAAAGGGCGATTTATGAGCCCGCAATCGACTGGACCGAATGCGCGAAGTGCGGGGTGGGGGAAGGTCCGCTTCTGTGGATCGCTGAATGAAGTTCGTATTTCAGAACTTCTGCTTTTACTCGGGCGCTTTTGTTCGTGGGGGGGGGGTATGAATGTGTTTATTCAACCTCGGGGTTCAAGGTTTATATCTTCTCTTTTCTCTCATTTCCTTGCTCTCGCTGCCGCCCCCATTGGATTTCATGAATTTATCGCGTAGGAATCCTCATACTCCAGGATATTGCACTGTTCATATTAGAAATGATAAGAATATTCGCTATATTCATCAATTTAGTACTTAAAATATAACAAGGTCAACAGACCTAAGTCGCGTGCTCTCATTTTTCTGCCTTATGACCTAATGACCTTCAAAACTTTCAATAATTCCTGGACTAACCTTTGGAGGGCCTTACCAATTATATTATTTTAAATAGAATGTAAAACAACATAATGCTTTCAAATTCCTTTATCATCGGCCGAAAGGTTACGATGTTATTGCCCCAAAACTCATTGTAAAGTAAAATGCTTACCGACCGACCGTCGACCTACGGACCGACATAGTAACTTTTAGAGTCCAGTGCACGCGACTAAAACGGTATTGCCAAGAAGTAATCTAACCATATGGACTACATCTCAGTCAGATGAAGAAGTCGAGGACTTCGATGCAGCACTCATGAATGTACGTACACAACGAAACCATTCAAGATGATTATGTGGACTTCAAGGCAAATAGTGGAGAAAAAACGGCACAATTGTTAATCGGTATGTAAATTATCAGTAGGCAACTAAAATAAACGTGTAAACAGATTATTATAATTTACAGAAGAAGTTAACCTTTTCACTATGACAATCCTTCTAAAAGAAGCAAATCAGAAGATTGATTAGAACCAATGAAACAAAGAAAATCAGATCGAATCTATACTCTCCAGCTACTTCAACCCAAGTAGCGACCACATATTACACAAGACCAAGATCAAATTAGATCTAAAATAAGAGTCTAAAACAAATCCCATGGAAACTTTACTTACAAAGTGAAATAAATACCTTCCAAATTATACACGCAAAGCAGGTTTAATGAACTAAATGGTCAAATGAGAGAATCCTCATTAAAAAAAATGCCAGAAACTATTTTACAATGGCCTACTCTGGCAAATAACAATGAAACGTCATATAACAGAGATATTAGAGACGATACAAAGATACTTTTAGGCAAAAGGTGAGAAAAAGACGAGATTGAACAATTAAAGAAAGGATCGGTTATACAGAAATCAGAAATTTAATTTGAAAAAATAACTTATGGTAGAATATCGGTGAATTTAATTTAAATGGCTATAATTTTTTTTAATAAAGATGAATATAGAGTTTATGATAAAATTACTATAAGTAATATGGTTATGTTGATAGTCTATAGCTACTGAACAAAAAATCAACTTTGTGGTAGTATAAACAAATGACGGGGAATTATTTCAGTTTCTAGGCAGCGATTGGCAGTCATGAGTTGAAATTTTAACCTTCAAAATATAAATTTATTGCTGAAATGCCTGAAAAGAAAGGCAGGCGAGTGTTCGATTTTTCATAAGCGAAATTTATATCAACTAAATAGTTAAGGACCCAAATCGCGAGCAAATATTTCTTGATTTAATTATAACAAATGAATATATTTTTGAGTACTCCGTTAGCGAACATATGTATGGGCAAAAGTGATCATAATTTTATTTTATTTGACCTAAAAACACTGAAGAAGTATTATTTCTCATTTTAGAAATGAAAATTCGACATGACAAGTATCGTCTTGATTTATGTAATTTAAAAAAAATATTAGGTATGAAAACTAATGCATTCAATAAAGGAAATTCACCTACTCACTTGCTAAAAGTAAATAGCAACGATGTAACAAGAAATATTGCAGATTATCGTAGAATAGGCTCCCGACGATATACCATATATAACTATTTGTTAAGGGAATTTTCTATATTTGAAGTGCGTGGTAATCTGATTGACCGAGGTTAGTTCAAAAGGGGGGGGGGGCTAGAGAGGCTTATTTATCTTCAATATGCTTAAGAAGTGGAACGGCGCACAAGGATAAATAATATGGCTACCATTAATAAAATAGAGTTTTATTAATTAAACTATCAACAACACACAAAAAAATGGTTACATAAACGGTGAATTTAAAGGGTCGTCGGAATATCTGACTAATCTGAGGATTAAGATTTGGAGAGATTTAAAACGGTAAACAAACAAAAAAAAGGGGGGGGAATGGTTCGCTAAACCATTTAAATAACAGGGTTGCGTTGACAAAGGGTTAAATGATTAAAGGTAATGCTCATCTTACGAAATTACAAAGTTGTTGTGCAGAGAAAGACGATGCGAAGGAGTCTTCGGTCCAACTGGTGATTTCCAGCAGAAGAGTTCTACGGGGGGTTGTCCTTAACGAGGGGGAAGGACTGTCTTCGAGGAGTGAGAGCGAAGTGGGGCTCGGAAGTACGAGCGATCCTTGTGAAAGCAAATAGGAGATGTTCCAGATAAACAATGGAGGTTATTGTTGAAACCAAGCGTTCTCTTGAAGAACGTTAAAAAGGGGGTAATTAAATTATCCGGACGTGATGTCTTGGGAACGAGAACCGTTTCTCGACGAACGGGCTTGAAGAACAAGGGTTGTTCTAACGTTGTTCTCTTTCTGAACAACAGGGGGGGGGGTGATAACCGTTTCTTGTCAAACGGGCTCAAAGAACAATGGCTGTTCTAACGTTGTTCTCTTTCTGAACAACAGGGGGGCCTTGTTGACTTTGCGTCTCGAAGGACACAAACCTTGGTACTCAAGGAAAATTGTCCTCTTCTGGACAATAAGGGGTTTCTCGGCAGAGTTCTAGGTGCACAAGGGAGACCGGGTCGGCTTGATGCCTCGCGAAGATAATCTGGATCTGCCTCAATTGGGAAAAGCTATGGTATAAATAGCTGGAGCCATCTCGATGGCGTAGGGGATAATTGAGTGGGGGACTTCGGGAGAATGTCCCGGTGGCACCTGGAAAAATACCTTATCTGCCCATAAGCCTAATTCAATCTGGCGAGATCGACGTATGAAGGCAAAACGGTGAAGTGAACCTCCTTGATTAAACATTGGCTATGATGGGAGATAACGCGCTTCTGCTTCCTCTCGCAGGATACACGTGGGTAACCATGTGGGTAAGCATGGTTAACATGTGATAGATGCTGAATTAAAGCGGCCTCAGACCGTTCTATCACACAGATCATACATTGTGAATTATTTTAGGCGTTTACATGTCATATTGATATTTCTTCCGATGTAATTGATTTCAATGAAAACATACTTGTCACTCTTAAATTCCCTCAAATCGAACTTTAAGTTCATATCAATAAAATTAAAATTTCAGAATCTACCTGTCCAGAAAAATCCATCCAAGTCATATTAAGGAATTAAAAAACGAGATTAAAGAGTCACCCAAATTTTTAACAAATCTTTAAAAATAGTATTGTTCCCGAGGACTTTAAGTCAGCAAATCATCATACATTTGAAAATTTTCCTTGAATTTGAAAAAAAAGGGATGTAAAATGTTGAGAGTCACAAAATTGTTGAACACTTAGAACACCATCAATAAATTAAAAATAGCTAACGCAGTTTCCGAAGATGTCGCTCATGTTTTTCCTGCGAGAAATTTTGAATATAAGAATATATAAATAGTACCTCCTTTATTCACATAAGGCGTGAACCCTTGCTGGAACATTGAGCTTACTTTTGGTCTCCAAATCTACAAAAAGATATCGATCGTTACAGTGGGAAAAAAAACAGCAAACGGTGACAAAGGTCATTGCAGAGCTGGGAAACAAACCTCTAAGAATTAAAGAATTGAGATTACTCATGCTTAAATATAGACGCCAATTTATAGAAGATTTCACGATTCTAAAAGGCTACCATAACAAACTTGAATTAACAATTTGAACAAACTGAAAACCACATGAGGATCAAAGGTCATAAATTGAAATTAAAGCGTTATTTAGGAAATATCGTGAGAAATTTTTCATTTGTCAAATCGCTTCAACTTTGAATGCTCTTCTAGCTAATATATCAAATATATATAGAAAAAAATAAAACCGACACTGTTTAAGCTACTTGAGAGACGAGCATCGTCTTTGCCACGAAAGGTGTGTTCAAAGTATCTTTCTATCCTCCACCCCTTACAAAGGAGGGTATGAATTATTACTCATATAGTATACTTTTTACTATCACAGAAAATGGAAATCTTTCTAATTATTTCCAGCGTCGGCTTTGTTAAAATACTTTTTAAAAAGGGGTAAATTCCAGAAATTCGAAACAAGAAATTAATACCTAAACTACATATAGTGATTAGTTTTCGGCGAATAGAGGTTTCAAAATATATATTTTTTTGCACACAAACTTTCAAAAGTTAAAACAATTATTAGTTTCAGGTTAACCAGGCTTCGCTACTAAGATAAAAATCTAAAAAAAAGCAGCCATGGTTAAATTTTTATAAGTTTCTGAACTTCGCCAATTATAATAATTTTAAAAAGGAACTCTAAACTAAATTTCCCCCTTTCAAAATATCAAGTTGCTAAAATATAGTTATAGAAGAAGAAGATATATACTCTCGAATGATGAGCTCATGCATTGTCGTGAGAGAGCAAAACACCTCAGCACAAATTCCTTGCCCGTTTTTCGGCTAAGCGGTTTCCAAGTGTCTTCAAAATCTTCCTAATAATTCTACGTCATCGTCCTTTTAGAAATCATTTCAAGATTACTCATATAGGATCTCTCCAAACAGCTGCCATCAGTTTTTTAGCTTTCCCTGCCTTAAATTCAACTGACTCACCGGATCTCCTAGGGAGACTTTGCTTTGATTGAATCTTGCTCTGTGGGATCAATCCTTTTTTTGACGTGGAAAAAACGAAAACCACAACTTATTCGACCTAGGATGTTGAGAATCAGGGAGGTTTAAATTCTCTGCCTTTAAATCGGCCAAAAAGCTCCAGTTCCGGGGTCTTTTAAATCATATTTTGCACTATAACTTTTTATCTAATCAAGATATAGCAACAAAATAGGTACCAAATTAAAGTGTTTTTAATCTTCTGTCTAACTTATACAATTATAATAGTCTTAAAGCAAGAAATTATACATTAGTACATACAAAGATTTCAGGATTATCACAAAATTCGTTTTCTCACAGTCAAGGCGCCATATTAGGGTAGAGCCTTATTTGCTGGTATCGACTGGTCTCATAGACATCTTTAAGCCTTTTATTCTCATGTGAATAAACGTGTGCATGGAAGAACTGGGACTCTAATAACAAATACTGACTTCTCCTTCTATACCCTCCCTAAAGCAAAATCAACCCTTTTGACCGACCCAAGCTTTTAAAGAGTTTACAGTTCAAAACCAAGATATTAAATTGGTCTATCCCTACCATCCTAGAGACTCATTTACCCATTAGTCCTGGTAGCAATACTCCCTCCCCTTTACTTCCGTATTTTTTAATGATTTTTTCCATATTTTATTTTATTCATTCTTTCTTGGGTATCTCTTATCTCTTCTCTCCATTTTGTTAATATCACGTATCAAAAAAGGATTGCGTGCACCATCACTATTGTCTACATTTACCTAAAACTGCGAACTGAATACCAACCAACGTGGGCAATTCCTTCATCAGAGTTTTCAAGCACGTACCAACCCGTTGTCACGCGCCCGCTAGATCCCTCTAAGGACGGGCTGATTATGATGCTCAATCAAGCCTTCGTCTCGCCCATTTCAATGGGTCGCACAAAGATCCCCGCAACTCGCATCGAATCGTTAATTAAATTGTTCATCAACGAGGGATTTACCTTGTATGACGTAGGCCGACTTGTTTCTCATACAATGATAATTATACGAGGTATTTATCTGGCATATCACAGGTATACTTGTTTTAGAGTAAAATAATAAAAAATAAAAATGATAATGATAATTATAATACCAGGCATTTACTCTGCGTGATGGAGGTCGACTTGTTTCTCATATAATGATAATGATAATAGGGATTTACCTTGAATGGCAGGGGGCAGACTGGTTTTGGATACATTAATAATTCAAATAATCATGATGAGTATAAAATAGGAAGGATTTACCTTGTATGAAACAGACCTACTAGTTTCGGGTACAAAAATAATAAATATTAATAATAAAAATGTGAGGCCTTTAATTACATGGAACAGGGTGACTGGTTAATGAAAAAATAATAATAATAAATACAATGATAACGATGATAATACGGGGAAATTACCTTGACTGCCGCTGGCCGACTGATTTGGGGTATATGTAATAATAATAATAATAATAATAATAATAATAATAATAATAACATGGTAAGGAGAACCCCGAGATATGGTGATGTGACGGAGTGGATGAGGTGGCAGATGTGTTTTGGCGTGGGGTCTCGTTGTTGGGTGGGTAGCGGCGGTGATAATATGGCATCGAACGTGGAGAAAATCGCATTCAGGTTCAATGTTCCGCTGTGTCACTCTGGTGTTGCGACAAAATCGATTTCCATTTAGAGATGAAGATGTGGAGCCATTTCGACAAGTTAAGCTCGAATTGGATTTCCTTTTTCAGGGGCGAGGGTATTTTTGAGATTGGGGGTAGGGGTAGGGGTGCTCTTTATTAGGGTGATGGAGGAAGAAGATTCTTGGAAATTGTAGATTTGATCAAGAAATTTATTTTCTTTTTTTCTTCTTTTTTCTTGTCTTCTTTACTTTTCCATCTTTCTTCTGTTCCTATTTATTTTCACATCCCTTTCCATTTTCTCTCTTCTTTTAATCTTTCTGGAGTTTTTTCTTCTTTTCACCTTCCTCTTTTTCTTCATTGTTATTCTTATTATTTTCCTTTTAATATTTATTTTCCTATTTCTTTCCTTTCCCATCTTCTTTCCCTTTTGCATTGTTCCTCGTTTTCAACTGTGAATACTCGTTAATTCTTTTTCATTTCAAGAAAAATAAAAAGAAAGAGTAATTTTTCTTAATACTAATGATAATAACATCATAGTTTCACTTTAGTAGTATCGTTTATGTAGTTTTGTTTTTGTAGTTTTGTTTTTGCACTTTTGTTTCGTTTTTGCACTTTTGATTTGTTTTGTAGTTTTGTTTTTGCACTTTTGTTTTGTTTTTGTAGTTTTGTTTTTGCACTTTGGTTTTTGTAGTTTTGTTTTAGTAATTTCATTTTAGTAGTTTCCTTTTCTAATTCGTTTCTGTAGTTTCGTTGTACTCATCTTTCGCTCGTTCACATAGTTAACATCCCCCTTCCCCCCCATCGTTAGTTTTGTTATATTCGTAGTTCAGCTCCAGTCGTGCCCTGTTACAACTGAAACTTGTAGGAACGGCGCGCCTTCCTGGCCCCAATGCCTGTAGAAGAAGGATCTGCGACTATATATCTTCTACTTATTTTCACTTCATCTCCCTTCACCACTCTCTTTACAGATTTCTCCTTACTAATTTTCTGTCATATGGCCTCTTTGCTATTGCGCTTTCCTTCTTGGTTTAGCAAGCTCTATCTAATAATTTGTCCGCATGATATGATAAACTGCTAAATTTCCACGTCATGATTACTGATAGAATATATATGAAAAACTACTTGGTAAGATTCTCATATATATATATATATATATATATATATATATATATATAGTAGGAATATGAAGACCCAGGTCACTACACTAATCATTTATTGGCCGGACGTTTCGGACCTTCACTAGGACCATCTTCAACGACTGTGTCTACTAATGAGAAGGGAAAGGAATATTAACGATAAAAGTTAAAAGAATGCATTAAATAATGGCTAAAAAGGCGAATGAAGACAAGTTAAAATAATAAAATGGACAATTATTGAGATTAAAGTAAAAACACAATTAAAAATATATAGAATTAATTAATACTCTCCAGTGTAATTTTAAAAAATAAAAGAAAGAAGTGAAGTGATAACATAAATTGACTTGAATATCAAATATTAAAGGTAACTGGAGTAAACAATAAAATAACCTATTATATTTTATTAAATTATTTATATATAGTCATATGAGTTGCTGCTGACCAGTCTGATCTTCAATTTCACGGCGAAGGTAAGGACACACAGGAGGCTGAGGAGGTACATGTGATTTATTTAGTATTAAGGAACAACGTTTCGGGCGTATCATCCATCATCAGGTTATAAAATCATAAAACAATAAAGTAAGGTTAGATATGATTAAATTGTTATTGTCAGGAAACTTATTACGAAGTCAGAAGCTTTGCTAAAACTAGAAGTTGAAATATTTTCAGAGGGAAGAAGCGTTAAAAAAAAATTTAAAGGCTAAAGTAATGGAATTTCATTAAATTAGAAAAATTAAGACGAGTAAAAATATAAAACTCCAAAATTATCAACAAAGCTGACATTATAAAAAGACAATATCTTATTAAGAATATAATATGCTAAAGTAAAAGATCGATATGGTAAAAAATGACGATATAAAATACAAAAGGTTAAGAAAACTAAAAAGGACTAGAACAAATTTAAACTTGCAAATTAAAAATAATCAAGTTAAGACCATGTAGATAAATAAAAAATAAAAAAAAAGGCAAGAGTATCAAAGTAGCAATCTAATTTAACTATTAATAAAACGAAAAGAAAATAAAACAACAAAAGTAAATAATTAAAGTACAATATTGCTTACCGATGAAGTTCAGGAGAAATCGCAAAGTGAAGAAAAATAATAAAGGGAAGAAGCATATACGAGTATTTCCTTTCTAAGAAGACAACTATGAATGGCACATGGTATTTAGCAATTCATGCATGGTGGGGAACCTTGTCACAAGGCTAAAATTGGAACAAAATAGCTTCTGACAATAAATTTAATATTTTGGATTGGCCTGATAATAGCCCAATCTCAATCCCATAGAAAATTTATGCCTAATAATAGAAAAATAAGGTTGAAGGAAAAGACACTGGCTCGGTCGAAAAATTAAAATAGGCCATCATAAAGGTATGGTGCAACGAAATATCAGTGGAAGTTTGTCAAAACCTGATCAAATCCCTGACAAAGCGTCTACAGCAAATCATCAAATACAAAGAAAAGATGACAAAATACTAATATAAGGTTAGTCAATAATAAATATTTGTTTATGTTAAAATATATAATATATATATATATATATATATATATATATATATATATATATATATATGCATTTTATCCAATCCATGGCATTTACACGCAATAAACTACAATTTTTACTCTATATAATTGAGGTTCCTTTATTACAATGCTATTTTCCTTACCGCCCTCCTTGCCTCCTTTAACAACCTGAATTTATGCATCCAAAAGCTAATTTGTTGTAACCAACTTCGCGCTTGTCGCAAATGAAATTCACACACTTCATCTTTATCGCGTTTGTTTCTTTTCGACAAATGGATTCACACAATTCATCTTTGTCGCATTTCTTTTTTTGGATCATCGGTCTTTGACCTTCTCTCACCATCCCATTTAACGGCTTTGACGACTCGTTGGTATTCGTGCACGGCCTGAGTCTAGCTAGCGTCTAGACTCTAGATGACATTTGGTTTACACTTTAGACCAAATAATCGAATCGAGAAAAAGATTTGTGGGGACTTTGGAGAGTTGAGTTCTTGAGTGTGTGTTGATGTTTGTATCTGTATTAAATGTTTATGTGGTAGGTGGTTTATGTATGTGTTTTCGAGAGTCTGAGTTTGTGTGTGTTCGTGTGTATAAAACTATATGTCTGTTCTGTGACCATTCATATGATCTTATTTTGCATTTGTTCGTATATTCGTCTTTTTTATTTAAATTTCGAACTAAGGTGCAAAATCCAACGAGGGAAATCATCGCCAGAATGGTTATGAGAAAAGGTTAATGCAGAAAGTGTTGAAGTTGGTGGAAGTAAAAAAGGATGGTAGGGATATTACCCGACTAAGGTAAAAAGGAGACTATTTGGGGCATTTGGTACCAAGAAGGGGTGGCGTTCGCACTTATGAGTGTATTTACTTCCTCATACGAACATATTCCTGGAGTTTACAAGTAATGATATCTTTTGATTGCGAATTTAAAAATCTATGCTATTTTACCTTTGTATTTGTCTCTTTCCGGGCGCCCAATTAATTGCCTGTGTGTAAAAACGCGCTCAAATGTACAAGAAAATATATGTACGCATCTAGCTATCGATATGCGAGTGAATCCATCGATTTGTTCATTTAAATGACAACAAGGTCAACAGAGCTAAGTCGCGTGCTACCATTAATTCTGACTTATGATCATATGACCTTACGACTTTCAAAACTTTCATTAATTCCAGGACTAACCTTGGAGAGACCTTTGCCATGAATCGCTCAAAAGAGAATGTAAAACAACATAAAGGTTTCAAATTTTGTTAGAAATGACCGAATAGTTACCATGTTATTGCCAAAAGACTCATTGAAAAGTAAAATGGTTGCCATCCGACCGACAGACTGACATGGAATCGGTTAACCTTTATTGGTTAACTCTCATCTAACCTACCCTAACCCAATCGAATCTAACCTATGGCAACCATACACATAATCTAACCCAAACCAGCCAAGTTTTAACCTATCCTAGCCTAACCTAACCTAACCGCTTCTGTCAGATAAACCTCTATGAACGTAACCAGTGTATGTTGTTATTATAGCAATAGTCCTCAACACCACAGCAGCCACATTTGGGCGACGTTCCTCATCCCCACTAAGCAAGTGAACTTATCCAATAGACCAATCTACCAGCCTTAAAAAAAGGGGGTTTTAATTGACTATAAGAACCATTTTCTAGAGATACATTCAGTACAGTTTAATTTTGAAATGTTATGCAAAGACCCGATTGTAGATGATGGATGGTGTTAACCTATTTAAAAAAAAAATGCATTTAAATCGAACCGGACGAGAAAAATCACTTATGAAACCAAATCTATCCGAAAAATTGTGAGCAGAGAAATGCAATGACGTCATTTAAAAAAAAATCGTTAAAAAGAATCGCTTAAAATCGTTAACAAAAATCGCTCGAAATAAAAAAATCTCCTTTTAATGAGTCGGGATCGAAATCAAGAGACCGCAGATGGGTTCAGCTCAGGATTAAATGGAGTCCTCCCAGGGGAGAGATGTGGAGGGGAGGGGGCGATGGAAGCAGTGCTTACCAGTGCCTAGTTGGGGAAGGATGAGAGGGAAGAGTAAGAAGGGATAAATGAGAGGGAATAAACGTAGAATTTACTCGAAAATAATTTTTTTAAAAGCGAGAAAAGTAGTGAAGTTAGAGGAAGGGAAGATATATGGTAGCTACGTACTTCAAGTAGATAGGTTTAAGCTGTAGAGCAGTGGTCGGCAAACCTTTTGGTCTTGCGTTTATCGACGCCTAAATGTAGAGAGTAAGATTGTATGAAGCTCTCCCAAATATCGCTCTCCCTGCCAAAACGAAGTGAGTTGCCTTCCGGGAGACGGTACCCCCCCACCCCGCTTTTAAAAATTCTTAATTCCTTTCATGTTGTTGTTGCTCTTCTCCTTCTTATTTTCTTCTTTTTCTTCACTTAAAAATTGGACACAAACGAAAACTAGAGTGGATATGAAAGAAATTAAACATATTTTAGGTAAGCTGACTGGTTCGTCGTATGGCGGCTAAAAACTTCGATTTGAAATGTAAAAAATATGCATATTGGTAGTCATAATTATAGAAAAAAGCTTTGCTTGAATGAAATAACTTCCGCTACCTTTGCTTAAGATTTTGATTGAGGTTTTATTATCACGGAAGACTTTAATTCACCTCGGTAGTGTTGTGGAATCAACAACAAAAAAAAAGCAAATAGAGGACTTGCTCTTATTGCGGATATAAGGAAATCGTTATTTAAAGTTATAACTTACTGGTTACCTTACAATTAGAGAACACCTTGCAACGTTGGCCACGTTCTTTGTTAAAAATATAATACATTTAGAAAAGTTTCATTGGCGGCCTGCATAATTAGGCCACAGACTAGGATATTATTTTTTAAAGAAAAAAATAAGTGCCCCCTCTGTTTATAATTGGAAAGCAGTTGGCTTTGCGTAAACTCATTAAGGTATATTGTGGAGAAATCAATATCACGAGGACAAACAGACGCTAGTTTGGTTACACAGCGTCAACAATTACGTTCCATATGGTCCAATACTTCATCCCCCTCATCCCCCTTTGCCCCGCTGTGTCAACAATCCTCTAGATCGCTCGCCAAAAAAAAGGAATACCATCAGCAAATTTCGTAGCCCGTTAGTATAAACAAAAGAGGATGAAGTAGCCTTTAGACTAAAATCTATGAACAGGCTCACTGTCCCCTACTATTGTTTAGGTTTATTTTCGCCAAATAAACGAAATTTCACTTTCTCCGACGTAAACCAGAAGGTCTAAGGGTCACAACGTTGAAAGGTGATGACGTAGGAGAGAGTCAAAAAGGTGGGCCCTCATCTCCCCTCCCCTTCCCCCAGGGGATAATCGAGGTATATATAGTTCGATCTGGAGAAATGAAGGCAGAATCGAGGTAGTGATCGAGAGAAGAAAAGCAGTTCCTGAGTAAAACAGGGAATCAAAAGGAAGTGGAACCGGCGGGGGTTTTCTTCCTGAGGCTGTTCCTTTTGGTCACATCAAAGAGTAGAATATCGGTATAGAGAATCACTCTCATACCAATCTCGTTCAGAGAAAGCCCCTAGCTCAGCTTTTAAAATATAACCAGAGATATTCCTCATCATTGAGGAATACCAATGTAAAGTTCCACTCGAGAAAATATTCACCTCTTGGTCAAGTCTCGTCATCGAGAAGCCCGCAAGTGTAACCCAAGGATTAGAATAATCGTACATCCACAATTGCCTCGCTTATATCGTCAAGTCAAGATGCATCACCTCGCACTACACACTTACTTCGAGACTAGCTGTTATTCCCGAATAACCTCCACCAAACTTATCCTTCACGCAGCGACACGGACAGCTGTGAGTCCGAAGCAGCCTCACGTCTCGATTCATCCGATCAACGAGGTTCTCGTTCAAGGTCATCCCACAACAAACTCCCTCTTTAGTAAGGGTAAAATGAATCCAACTCATTTATGTTCTCAGGTTACAATTCCGTACTAAAGTGATTTTTTGCGTCAACCATCACGTAGTACTCATTGGTAGTATTATTTTTTTTATTTAGATCCTCGTATTATAGCCTTAGTATATTTAAAGTTTTAATATTTCATTTCTTTATGTAATTAAAAGTATATTTTTGCTCTAGTTGTTTAATTAAATCCTCGAAACGCTGCATATGGCAATAGATATATAATATTACTAATCCTCCCTGGTTAAAGAATCAAAACAAAAGTAAAAAAAGTATAACACTCTTAGAGAAAAAAAGAAACCGAGTTATTCATGTACGGAACAAACGTACATAGATACTCGGCCGTATACCATGATATATATAAAATTCTAAAAATTTTTATATAACTCAATCTCGACCTGATTTTCGAGGTTTATAAAATTCCACCAAATAGAACAGATTCAAGCTTAATCATAGATGTTTTCCTTCTCTGTAATATTTTTGGCTTCTTCATCTATAAAATCGTTGCTGCCTAGAATACTTTCACCGCATGCATCGTTCAAAGTTCTTCAGCCAATAGCTTTGCAACTCATTTGGATTTTATTATTTTGCGGCGACAAGTATTATTTAAATTTGCATAAGCCTAAAAAAGAACATTTCTCATTAACGGGCAATTAGTGTACAATGCGAGAGGACAAAAACAGAAAAAGTATATCGGTAATTGACCAAACTATTCGCTTACTGCTGTCGTCAATATATTTCTTTTTGAACACCAGCAAGAGTTGTCCTGAGTCAAGATTTTTTCTATTAGTTCCTATCGCATTATTGTGACATTCGAATAAGTGCGCGACTAATTATGAATGGACCAACCAACTACCAGCTACCACCGATTGATGGGATTTAGTTGGCGGAACTTTTGCTCCACATCTACCTCTTTAAGTTTGCAACAAAGTTTTAGATCTAACACATATGTGTATATGTGTATCAGTAGCTATAGAGATAGACATATAAGTGTAATCTATCAATATATATATATATATATATATATATATATATATATATATATATATATATATATATTACGTTTTAGGTAAATCAAAACAAAGTTGAAATTCTGCCTAATGGCTAATGCCGCACCAATGTATGCAGGTTACTTGACCTTGATCACTTCAGTAAGAGTTTAGCTTTCATGTGGGTAACAGAATATGAGTTTTTTCTGAGTTTGGCAGCTGAAATCGCAAAACGGTACACCATACTCGCGGCACTTCGCAGCGCAAGAAGCGTGAAGGAAATTGTGAATTTGTTTAACGACCTTGGGAACGTCGTTTGCAAAATGAAACAGCTGTATGAAGGGGCTGAGAATGAGGATTGAGCAAATTTCCTGCCTCCTTGATTGTTCGGGGGTGGTTCGCAGTGAGGGCCGCACGTTAGGGCTCCTCACATCTTCCTACAGGGCCTCAAGGCCAATGCGGACCTTACATTGAAGTCCTGGAGACTGTAGTCATGCCTTGGATAGATCAAATACCCGCGTGAAGGCATTGCTTTATCCAGCCTTACTCTACTCCCGCATACAAGGCAAAGGATTAACAGGTGTGATTGTACAAGAAAGTCCCGCACCACTGGTCCCTAGATTTGTGGCCGCCCAGCTCTCCCGACTTCAATTCCCCCCCCCTCCATAGATAATTTCGAGTTGGGGTATTGTTGAGATGGATGTTAAAAAGCCAACTCACAACATTTTAGGATCTCTGAGGGCCGCCATTGTGGAACTGATGTCATTCATTGACAAGGACTTCCTATCCAGGCTATACAATGAGAAGGTCGTGAAGGCATATGTTGGCCATTTCGAATTATTTCATAAATATATATATATATATCTTTCTATTTATATGTAAATTCTCATGAAAATATATTGTCCATTTGGTACACAACTTCTTTTTTTTTCCCTTCTGTATAATTTGTATCGATTTACCTGAAACTATATATATATATATATATATATATATATATATATATATATATATATATATATATATATATATATATATATATATATATATATATATAAATATATATGAATAGGATATCATAAAAAGTACGATCTAGATAATAATCTCACCCTTTTAAGTAGTAAAATGCAAGTTTATATTATTAATATCCATGTGCTTATCCAGGCAATAGCTAAAATAAGTAAACAGTAACAGGATTTTATTTTTAACATTTAGTTATTTTTTTCCATTACTAAATAAGTAAAGTTTCAGTGTAGACCAACTTTCGGACCATCCAAGTGTGTATATATGTACACTAACACTAAAAACAAAATACTGTTGCCATATAGCAACTTTTGATCCATATAAGTCTGGTCTCCCGTATTTAAAATTATCAGTTCTGTAGCCTTGAAGTGGCCTCCAAGATCATTGTCTGTCTTAACTTCTGTAGTTCTCTTGATCTACGGAAGTAGTTCTCTCGATCGACGGAAGTAGCTTCCTCGATAACTGTCAATCAACTGCAATCAAAATTATAAAAGAAAGACTCACAGAAATTCTGATTGTGAGACCTCTTTGGGGTGTTTTGTCTATTGTGTGTATTTTTGATGAAGGAATCTCGCGTTAGTTTATGCTTGTCATTATTGTATGTATATGTGTTTAGTATACACCCTTGGCCAAAGGTATAAAGCACTCCTCATAGATTTATATATTAACATATTTAATTAAACTTTTCATAATTTAGCATCTTCATAAATATGTACTTTGCTAATTTTTTGAATATTTTCTTAATATGGTTGAATTACTTAGTATTTACTAAATGGTTCGTAATTAATAAAATCATATGCCTTCTAAAATCAGAATTTAATCAATATTTCTTATGTTTCAGCTTATCTTAAAACTATTGCGTATTCAATATCGTTCTAAAGAAGTAATATGACTAAAACTAAAGAACTTAAAGAAGCACAAAGAATACCATTATAATTCTTCCATAGCTAAGGATTATCACAAATAGAAATTGCTAGAAAAATTAAATGTTCAAGATATGTTGACCAGACCAGTATAAAACTATATCAAGAAACCAAGAGTTTTGTATCAAGGAAGAATGGTTGCAGAAAACCTTTTACAACACCTAGAGAAGACAGATCTATCATTCGGGCTTCACCACAGAATCCTAGAAAAACATCTTCTGAACTTGCTGAAGAATTCAATGAAGCTTTAAGTTCAAACTATCACCCATAACAGTTATAAAGAGAAGAGAAATAGGGTTCAAATGCTGAAAGGCGAGAAAGAAAGAATGAGTATCTGAAATCAACAGAAAAAAAAACCGTCTTAAGTGGGCCAAAGATCATAAAAATTGGACATGTGAACAATTGTCTAAAGTTATCTGATTAGATAAATGTAATTATCAGGTATGTAAGAAAGACTGTTGCATTGTTGATTTACATATATTTTGTGTAATTCCACTTAAATATATCTTGTAAGAAAATAGCAGCGAACTTATTCCACCACTTATTCCACCCCCTGTTCTCAAAAGGATTAGAGCCATCTATCCAGAAATCTCATCACCGCAACACCAAGAAATGAGCAATGACATATTCAACTACTCAAAGAAATGGTTTGGAGTAATGGGGATCACTCATTTGGAGTAGCCACCACAGATCCTAAACTTAAATCCAATACAACACTTGTGGGGAGTGGTTGGAAAATAACATGAAGAAACACAAGTACAAATAAATCAGAACTGTAAGAAAAATTGCAATCTGAGTGGCGAAAGATAGCGTCAGAAATTTAGGAGGAGACACGTGAGCCTACACGTGAGTGTTGGTTTGTTTATGTTTGTAAGAATAAAAATGATGATACTACTACTACACGCTTATTATCTCACTCTCTCTAATCATTCTTCTAATTATATCTCTGATTGTCTCTATCATATGAGCTGTCATTATCTTTCTATCTGAGTATCTTAATATCTCATTATATCTCGTATTATCTCTCTCATTATTTAATTCTCTATTTCTCTTAATATCTCTTGCCCATTTTCTTTTTCCTTATTTTCTCTTATCTTTCTCATCATCATCATCATATATATATATATATATATATATATATATACCAAGCAATGGCTTCGCCACTACCCCCTACGGGGGGGAGCTTGCGCTTCGCTCCTAAGATTAAAATTTAAAATCTAAAAAAATATCAAGTTGCTAAAATATGGTGATAGAAGAGGATATATAAAAATAAATTTTCTGAACTTCACCATTTGTAATTCTTAGGGTTTAAAAAAAATCACAAAATTTTGATACTTATATTTATTTCTGAACTTAACCATTTTGTTTTTTGATATTATAAAAGAATTATTAGAAATAACTTTGATAAAAACATAAGTCATAACCAAACTAAGATGAAATTATTATTCAAATACTCAAAAAAATCCCCTTCTTAAATTATATATATATATATATATATATATATATATATATATATATATATATATATATATATATATAGATATATATATATATATATATATATATATATATATATATATATATATATATATATATATATATATATATATATAAGTAAAAGAACTCAATGGCGAGTTATGGTATATGATAGTGAAACCACTGTATAGGAGCAGGAAGTTTAATTTACGAGCTAGTTTCGGTATGTAGTTCTATCGACTGAAGAGGGTATGATAAACTACATACCGAAACTAGTCTCGTAAATTAAACTTTTGGCTCCTATACAGTGGTTTCATTCTCATATATATATATATATATATATATATATATATATATATATATATATATATATATATATATATATATTATCTCTCTTTTTATCTCTCTCTCATTTTCTCTCCTGCTTGGTCACGGCGAGAGAGGACGGAGGGCGCTCCATCTTGTTAAGGACTCTTGGACGAGATTTAAATAACGCGATCAGAGCAGCGACTGAGGGGAGAAGGCCGGGGAGGGCATTGTCCTCGGCGGCACGCGAGGGCACAGGAGGGGAAGACAAAGAGGAGGACAGATGGCGGCCGGATGCCCCGTTCGAACCCGTCGCCACACTACAACATTCGCCAGACAAACAAAGCGCGTCACCAGACCAGTTACCACGTGCTTTACCACCCGCATTACGTATTCGACTTTTCCATGGATGTTAACTGTGTATTACCAGCTATTATGCTTGCTATCTCTCCCTTAACATTCAAGTTACCACATTTATCCCTTTTTTGCCTTCCGAGTTACCATGTATTTGTAACTATTCGAATTACTACCTTATCCCTGCAGTGTCACTGAGTTATCATGTGTTATCCCGCGTTACTATTCGTGTTACATCTACCTAAATAGGGAGAGAAGAGGAATAAAGAGTACGTGTGTATATGTGTATTCATGTGGGTACGTACGTATGTATTTGTAATTGTATACCCGAGAGATTGGACTTTAGATTGGCATTGTAGACGCACCATATGTCATCTCAATTTCCTCCCAATTAATGTTCAATCCTATCCAAACCTAAAAGGCGTAACCCATAACTTTAACAGCACTTCTTATCAAGCTATTTTTTTTCTCCTTTACTCTAACCTCTTTCAATAGTTGTACAGCACCTATAAACCCTACTAAACCCTTGGAATGAATTTTGCGAGTGTGAAAGCAAAAAAATGTTTAAACGCTTGCGGTTTTGTCGTCTTCGTGGCCTGCGCACGAGCCTGCCCAGGCCAGCTGTTATCCGGGCGGATCTGGAGCTACGGCGTCTATCTGATGACGCTTTCGGATTAAAGATCTCATCGTAATGGTTTGTGCGCGTGAGAGGAGAGACTTAGTGGAGCGAACGAGGGTGTAAGGACGGGTGAAAGTTGGTTTGGACTGATTTGAGGAGTCTGAGATTGATGAATGAGAGTGAATAACATGCTAGGATTTATTTATTGTGGACGAACGTGTTGTTAGAGGGCTTTAATGCCCCCATTCACGCCTCCAGCAGGGTTTTTTTTTAAAGGGGAGGGAACCTAAACTGTTCTCTATGCCAGACTACTCCAAGTAGTCTCTTCTTTATTTTTCACATATATTTACCTCCTCTAACCTCTCTGGAAACCCTTTGAAGATGCCTTCATTTCTTATCTCTGATTTATAAGCAAGCAAAGAAATAAATGATATGAGTTATTAGGGCATTTGTTTTCATCCGTATTTTTGTCATTTTTTTCCTATTAGGTCATCCGGAAAGTTTGTGCCGCTTTGAGAAAATATATTTTTGAAAATAATTGAAATAAATTTTTCGGAAAAAAAATAAATTTGGGAAAAGTTCGTGTCTCTTGAGAAAATATATTTTGGGAGAAAAAATTAAAATAATTTTTTGGAAAATACGCGCTGCTTTGAGAAAATATATTTTGGGAAAAAAATGGAAATAATTTTTTTAAAATAAATTTGGGGAAAGTTCGTGCCGCTTGAGAAAATACATTTGAGGGGAAAAATTTAAATAAATTTTTGGAAAGTTCGTGCCGCTTAAGAAAATATATTTGGGGGAAAAAATTGAAATAAATTTTTGGTAAGTCCGTGCCGCTTAAGAAAATATATTTTGGAAAAAAAATAAATTTTTGGAAAGTTCGTGCCGCTTTGGGAAAATTTATCTCGTCGTTTATTGGAGAGATTCGTTGTTAACTCATAGATTTTTGCATAGCATTTCTTATTTTTCCCAAGAATTGATTTCTTTCTTTAAATAATAAAATAGGAAAAGGTTATAGTAAAAAAATATAGCTATATAAATGATTAAAGTTATTTAAGAATTATTTTTATTTTTTCCAAATCGCACAAACTTTTCGGATGACCTGATATTTATTCCCCTTTTCTTTGATATTTTCGTTTCTCTGACCTCCAGGGTTTTCTCTATCTTGGTTTGGAAGGAATACCCTTATTTTTCATTTTGCTTCAGAATACCAAAGTGTTGAATTTTTCCTCTGAATATCCCAATATATCTCTGCCCTCAGAATATCCCCTTTGTAACATTTTCCTACGAATACTCTAGTTTTGAATTTGCTCCACTCTGACCTGTTTTGAGTTCGGTAATGAGTTGCGATGTCCTTACTGTCTCCGAAGGAAAGATAAGAGGAGATAAGTTGGTAAAACCACTTTGGAACCCCATCGGATAGCTACCATTTTAAAGTTTTCGATGATCCCCCTAGTCGTGTGCACCCCTTCAAAAAGTTCGGGAGGATCTTGGCGTTGTTGTGATCCTTCGACTGAGCTATCAAAAAGACAGGTATTTGTTCATGTTATAGAGCAACACCGCCTCGAGGCATATGGACGAGTTGTCTTATAAGTACCACTCGTGTTGGTTTCAGGCGATCTCGGTCGCCTCAAACAGAACTAGGGATGGCAGAAGCAGTCTCGGAGGTAGACAAAACCGGACAAAAAGTTTAGTGAGGCTTCTTCTGACCTGCGACTTGTCGCCTCTACACAACACTACTGGACGTAGGATACAATGGAATAACCTGTCGATGAAGTGTACAAAAAATATCATCATCAGATACTGTTGTTTCTAGCTCTCCAGGAGCAAGCGCCAGCTTGTTTCCTCCGACCGCTTGGAAGATTTAGGTAGAAAGCTTTGATTCTACAGCTACAGCTAGGAAGGGGGAGTTCAACTACAGCTTAGCCATCCACCAGGATTGCATCCAAGTGGGGTGGTGTGTCATACCCACTTGGAAATGATTGACCATTTTACAACTCTTTCCCTCTTGCCCTACACGGTGGTTAAGGTTAAAAAAACAAAAAACAGCATAGATGTTCTTCATGTGACTCGATTATCTCTTCCTTGATTTGTTTCTTTTTCTATTAGGGTGTAGATATTCGCCATGTTGGTTTACTTAATCCTTCCTGCTCTTGTATCTGTTATCTTAATTTATATTTCCTTTCTACAATTTCTTTTTCGTCTTTACAGGCTTCTTAGTTTATGGGCGTTTAGTCTGTCTTGCAGTTTGCCTCTTATCATTCTATTTTCTAACTTAGTCAGTTATAAGCATCATAATTAAGCGCTTTGCCACAAAGTGACGTCGGCCCACTTCAGACGCCACTAAAATCCCCCCTCCCCTTTTATAGCATTAAACACAAAGCTACCCATCATTTTTTTACACATAGAAAGCACTTCCTATCGATGTGGTGCTATGTGTTGTAGCATCTTCTCCAGTCAGGGTTCACCCAGGAAGGAACACCCCTAGCACACACCCTCACAAAACCCCTGCATGCGCATCTATCATACACAATATCATCCACTTCCTTATCGATCAGCCCTTTCCCTCTTTCTAACACTCATTCATCATAATCAACCCACCTTTTAGGCACTAGTTCAACCCTTCTCATACTCTAATACTCACGTATATTCTCTCCATCCATTCTTCTTTTACACCCATTCCACCTCAGAACACTTTCAACACAACCTCATTCAAAACATAAAGCTCTCTTAGCCAGTCGCACCTCACTCTTTCCCTCTAGCTTACACCAAAAAACTCTCTCAGGTTGTCAATTTGCGCTGCTCTCACTCGATATCTATCCCTCTCCCATACCATAGTCTCACCCCAATACACAAACATGGGTACCAACACACTCTCATGCAGCTTCTTGGCACATTCCACACTCAAACCTTTACCATTCACTAACGCTTTTATCAGCCCAGAGACATTTCCTACAATTCAAAGCCATGCGGTCACAATTTGCTTCATTTCTACCACTATTACTTACATTGCATCCAAGATACTTCAAACTTGCCACTTTTTTAAGGATGACACCACCTCCTAATACCATTACCTTTTCTGCATTCATTTTTAGTTAGCCCCATCCTTTCACACAGCCTGACAAAAGCTTCGACCGACATTTTAAAATCCCTCTCACTCTCAGCCACCAACACCTTGTCGCCAGCAGATACCAACATAGATATAGCTCATCCCTCATCGTTCTCACCCTCATTCCCACACCCCATTACATACTTCCCTCAGTACTCGATCCATAAAAATAACAAAACAGTCATGGCGAGATCATACAACCTCTCCTTACACCCCAACTTATGCCAAACCACTCATGCTTACTATCTTTCCCCCTAATGCACGCCGTACTTCTAACCTAAATCTGTTAACCTCACTCCATACTTTCTTATCACCTGCCATAATGCTTCTCTATGTACACGATCAAAAGCCATCTCCACATCCATCAACCCACCAGACACTTTATTCCTTTTTGTTCAACACACTGTTTCAGTGCAAATACCTGACCCCCCTCCACCCTTTATCAATTCCTGTTTTCCTCCTTATACGTATATAGTTTTTTATACACTTCATTTACACTCAACATAATCATCTTCCTGTTCTCTTTGCATTCTCATTTCTCCCTTTTACCCTTATACAACGGTACTAATACTGCATTCTTTGAGTTCCCAGGCACTCTTCCTCTTTCAATTACCTCACAACGCGACCACCAGACCCAATACATAATACAATCACCACCACATTTTAGCCTTTCAGCCACTATATCATCTACTCCAGCTGCCTTCCCATTTTCCAGACCTTACACAGCACTAACAACCACTTGTATACTTATCTCTTGCATAGCTCTATGCATCACCCTATTTACATCCATGAAGTCAATCATATTTAGGTTTCAATCAATATCACTACCTACACTATACAACTCATTATACTATTCTCCCCATTGCGAGAAAGATAGGGAATATTTCCGAACAAGGGAAGAGTTCTTTATTGACCTTTCGCTCGTCCTGAGCTTCTTCAGAGGTTTCTGAAGATTTTCGGGACGACCGAAACGCCAATAAAGAACTCCTCTCTTGGTCCAGCGTTTTGCCATAGCCTTCTTCGTTATATCTGTAGTCAAACACATTCATCAATATTCTCACCATCTAATTTTGACCTTATTGCTTAAAAGTACCCTATCAACCACACAACCATTTTTCTTCTGGTTCTTCACCCTTCTCCCTTCCTTCCAGAAAGGGTTCCTGTTCCCAACGCAATCCTCTTTCATCTTTTGTCCAACTACTTTATTTTCTGCTTTCACACTTTATTTAATCATTCGTTTAACTTTCCTTTTCATCTCGTTACATGCATTCAAACGCATCTTGCTGATATCTTCATCTCCACTCTTAAGCGTTTGTAAGTACACCTTTTTGCTTTTCAGTACACATTTCGCATCGTCATTCCACTATACAACATTTATTTTCCTCTTTCCAGTTCTGACACACACACCCACAGCTTCTGCACAAACTACTACACCTTATTTATATTTGTCTCACATTTGCTGTCTCCATGCTCGAGCTTATTTCCTCACTTCTACTTTTAAGAATCCTCAGATACTATTCCATTTCTCTTTGATCCAATAACCTTTCGCTTTTGATTCTCCCCTACTTTCCACCATGGATGCATCAACCAGTTTATCCTTACACATAATCACACCTCTTACAGCTTTCATATCAAATACGTCGTGCAGCATAATCATTCTTACTACGCAGATTAATCGTACTTTTAACTTCTCCTCCTCTCCTTTACCCCAACCCATGAGTATTTATGCCCATCCCTGTGCTGAAAGAATGTGTTTGATACCCGTTTCTTTCACCTTCTCTCCAATACATTCTCTTATTCTTTCGCCTTTTCATCCATTCATATCTCTCACAACTACCAACCAATACTCATTTACAATTCCCCCACCAATCTTCCCAAGTCATTCCAGAATCTCTCTTTCTCATCTTCGCGTCTATCACTACAGGTTCCATACACTGCAACCACGCATAGTTAACCTTTACCAATCTCAACATCACCCACATAATTCTCGAGTTCACATATTCATACCCAACTCTTGCGTCATGCTAGTTCTCACTCAAAATTACTTCCCCCCTCTCTTTACTTCCATTACCCTAATGTACACCTGCTCGGTCTCTACTCACTCCTTATCCCACAAACTCTTCATTCTCTTTATTTTCGTCTCACAGAGAACAAGCATCGACAATCTGCTTGTTTTAAAGGCATTGACTACCGCTCACACATCACATTTACCCATTCCTATTCAATGCATTTATTCAATTCATACATTGACGGGAATTAACCTGCCTGTAGGAAGAAGTCACTTACCAGGCCAGGATACCTATATCAGGGCTTACTATCCTTTTCTGAAACGCGCCAGACGACGGTATGGATATTCTCCCTGCGACACATACATGTGTAAATGCAAACAATTATGCGGTAATACTAAAACTATTGATTATTTGATTTCATAAATTCCATACAATATACTATAATAAAGCGTGATGTGAAATTCTATGTAATCCCTCCTTTAGCGCCCATTATTTTCTAGAATTTTTTTGGTTACAGATACGTTTAAGAATGTAATAAGCCAAATTAAGTAAAATCAATACTTTATCTTGGGTATTGCATAATTTATAATTGATTTTTGGAAATTCGATTACAACGACCTCCAGACATCTCTTGAAAGAAGCATTTTTTGATAAAATGGCCCAGGGAAAAGAAACTTTCCCAAGAAGAATTATATCGTGAAGGAATTCGGTAGATGAAAGTCTTCTCTCTAATAGTAAAAGAGTGAAAATGTGATTATCGGAATAAGAAGAAAATGGTAGGTAATGATATTTACCCCAGAAATAAAAAAAGTTCAACCAAAATTTCGAGATCTTACCCTTAGATATTTATCTCAAATCAAAAGAGAAAGGTCTAAAACCACCTCTTGTTAGCAGCAAAGCCATTTTTCAAGATTCTGGGTCTCCTTCGTCGCGAGAGAAACGTACGCGAAAACTGATTTTATCAAAGTTATCTTCACAGATGAATCAAGAGGCTTTGGATGTGCATAATGTTTGAGCAAGAGGCTTGGGATGTGCATAATGTTGAGCAGGAGGCTAGGTTATCAATGTACTTCAAGTGAACATTCACCAAGCTACAAAAAGCTGGGAAACGGTGTCCTAAATGTGGATGAATTTACTCATTAATGTTTGAGAACCGCTTCATTTACTTGCTTCGATCTAGCCTTGTGTTCTCCGGAAGCAAAACCTGATTTAGTGTTGGAGGTGGTCTAGGACCTTTTAGTGATCACATTCTCTTCAAAATAACTTTGGCATGGCATTTGACCTTTGTGATACCACCTAAGTGGTGGTGTGGTGTTTGGAGCGAGGGCGGTGGCCTTCATTCCAGCAAGTGACTTATTTTTTATCTCAGCACGGGAGTTTAGGTGGCTTGATGAGGCCGTTGAGTTTTTCTCCGACACTTTCGCCGTGGATCTGACTACCATTCATCAAACGTTTGGCCGTTTTGCACGCCTTCTATTTTTCTGGTGGACGATCGAGTGTGCGAAGGCTTTCAGAAAAGCAATATGCCTATATGCGCGACAAGCGCCATCCGAACGATTTCAATGTGGTTGAATTTCGTCGAACGAAGGAAAAGTTCTGGCATGTTTTGAAACACACTAGCGCTCTTTATGGCAGGCATACGTATCATCACTTAAAGAGAAGACTCATGTTGCAGAGGAGTGGAAGTGCGTCAAAATGATTCGAGGCAAGTTCTCTAGAGAATCCCCTGCCGTCCATCCGGATGAAAGGGGAACGCAACCTGGGACCCAGCATCCATGCATAGTCCTTTGCGACCGCTTTTTCCACAATTTCTAGTTGGAATGCTACTCCGCCAGCATTTAAAGCACGTCATGGGCTCGCTAAAGGGCTTCGACTGGAATTCACCTCCATAGGCGGGGAACCCTTCAATGACATATTTACATTCACGATATGTATCATGCCCTCGTTTCGGGCGAGGATACCACTTGCGCTCCTAACGGTATCTAGTACGTCATACCTTGACACATGAGTGAGTGAGATATGGGCCTTTTTTTAGCGTTGTTTAACACGATCTGAACGGAAGGTATTCTGCAATAATAATGGCGAATGGCTTCCCTGCTTGTTTTTCGAAAGCTGGGGAAAGATCACTCTATCTAGGCTGGTCTTCGCTCATTTTCTCTAACTTCATGCGTGTACAAGAAGTTAGAGAATTGGATAAGGTTAAATTAACTTAAATTTTGGAGAATGGGTATTACCTGTTTCAAACATAGTGCACCATTCGCAAGTTCCACTCTACTTCGAATACTCTGCTTCGGCGTGTGGATGCTATTTGCTAGGTCTCCATTCGTAGATAACACTTCACCACGGCGGTCTTCGATATCAACAAGGATTATAATACTGCATGACGATACGGTAACATGGAAACTTTAGCCTATGTAGGCGAGGAGATGCCTGCCAACCTTTGTGTCTGCGTTTTTACGAGAGCGTCGATTCCGCGTACAGGCGGAGGGAGATCTCTCCGATCAAATATGGCAGGAGAGAGCATCCCGCAATGAAGTGCCCTCAGTATCACTCTCTTTGCCTTGAGCATCAACGGCATCACCTCAATTCTGCAGGATATTTTTTGTTACGCTCTTCGTAAACGACGTTTCAATTTCTTTTGGTAAGGCCAAAATTCCAAATCCTGAGCGTTGACTGTAATAGGCACTGAACCGCATGCCTCGCTATACTGAGGCGCAAAGGTTTCAGTTTTCCTTACCCAAGACTAAGATGGTGCACTTCTACCGCTATCCACGACTTTACCCTTACCAGGAACTGTTCCTAAATGGGTATGACATGGATATGATAGAGTTGCATTGTTTTTTTAGTCTTAATTGTGACCTATGCATAAGCTAAGATACACATATCTGCAGCCTTAGGGTCTTCTGTATCCGCACAATGGACATTCTCCTTTCGGTTGGGTTCAGCACTTCGAGTGCTGATAAGGGGTACTTTTTTACATTTTAACTGCTCCTTTGTTAGTCCGAAGCTAGACTACGGATACTATTTCTATCCAGCCAAGAGTAAATTGCGGAACGTGGATTCAATCCACCTCACTGATCTCCGTTTGTCGAACAGTACCTTCCACACACAACTGTAGAGAACTTACTTGCTTATGTTGTGGAGATGACGCGGTGCTTTTCGGCGTACACAGCGCAATGTGTGCTTGTATGCGTGATTCCAGTTTCATCCTTGGTCGCCAACGGCTATCATTTTATCCGCGGCTGATCTCGATGGTGCCGATACCGCCGTGAGATGCCGATCATACCTTAAGCATCTTAGGTTTAAAGCAAAGCAAATCCTTCAAGAACTCGACGTAGCTCTCAAGCCGGTAGCGCTAAGGATTCAGCTCACGACTCCACCGTGGATGATACCACATTTTAACGTTTGTCACCCCCTCTATGCTCGAGAGCTTCTATATTATTAGGAGTACTGCATTCACATTTTTTGGAATACATGTAGTGCCACGCTAGAACTATGCCAATGTGCACGGTCGACTCTAAATTTGAGAGGGAGGAGGCTTCTACACTTTCTTCCTCTTGATTGAAGCCGGCTGGGCTTTTTCGGGCGCTGCATCTGTCTTTAAAGCCGATCAGGTTGCAATACACCGCTAAGTCTGAGGGATAAGGCATTGTGCGCTGTTAAAAGACCAAGTTGTGATTTACAAAGACTCAACAAGCGCAATGAGTTTCCTCGAAGCATAAGGTCTCACCACTCTTTTTAGTCACATGCAACTCTATATCTCACTATGTCGGTCAGTCGGTTGGTCGGTCCCCGTTTTGCTCTTATTTTTTTGCAACAACATTGTAACTATTCAGTAGATTCTAACAATCTTTGAAACCCTTATGTTGTTTTACATTCTCTTTCGAATGATATAATTGCCAAATTCTTTCCAAGGTTAGCCTGAGAATTAGTTGGCAATAACTTCCTAACTATTCAATCGATTCTAACGAAATTTGAATCCTTTATGTTGTTTTACATTTCCTTTCGAATGATATAATTTCCAAGGATGCTGCTATCGAGGATTATGTCACCATTTTCATCTACTGGTTGCTGGACATTTAGGGCTTGTGGAAAATGAACGTGATGATGAGGGCCCAAAATATCATAGTTAGGCGCGACTTTAATTTTTTCAGGTGCGACTTTGCCGCCGGATCTGGTGCGACTGCGACTTGGCGATTCTATTTTTGGACCCTCAAGTGTGATTTGCAACTTTGCGACTGCGACTTTTTTTCCCGATGCGACTCCGTTAAATTACAAAGTAAACTTTAGCGCGATAACAGAAACATGCTTTTATAAGGCAGAAAAACACATTTATTAACTTTTTAATTTTTTAGTTAAAACACGGCTTAAACTAATATCTACAGGTCCTGCTCCTCCTCCATGTTCTCCTGTCCCATCTTCTCCTCCAGGAGGTCCATGTTCCTTTTGAGGAACACAAGCTCCTCAAAGTTGACATTATCCAGAGAGGACCACTTGGCCCTGAGGACGTCCCCGGCCAAGCTGAATAGCCTCTCCACAGCTGCAGAGCTGGGAAGGGGGGGGGTATTGTACTTGATGAATAGGTCCACTCACACCTCCCTCTGCTGGTAGGTGAAGATGAACCAGGCCAGCTCGCCTTTAGAGGGCACCGACTCCTCCATGGACTTCTTTAGGACATCCCTCACATCCGGCTTCTGGTTGGCCTGTCCTCTAGCAAACAACCTGTTGGAGAAGCGGGCGTCCAATCCTGGGGTTCCTGCACTTCTGGCTGGCTAGCCTGACGCTGCTGCTGCTCCTTCTTCCTGGGCTTGATGACGGCCCTTAGATCCCTGGTGATCGTGTCCCTGATCTCCTCCACCTTGTCAGGGGCAATGCTCTCCAGGGCATAGAGATTCAGATTGGCGAAGGACATCACTCTTAACCTTTACCGGTTTAAGTTACTAAACAATCGAGATTTTCTAAGCTCATAGGGTGGCCTAAGGGATTTAAAGAAAGATAAAACTATGTGAGTTTAATAGGCTCTATCAATATGATCTTTAAATTTAGAACCAAGGCCTAGTCTACTTACGATGTTCCAATTTTTACTTATATTGTTTAATTTTAGGCATGTTAAAGATAGAATGCTGTTAGTTTTTAATTTCTTTTTACACTTCACAGTAATTTTTTAGCCTTAGCCACAAGAAAAGTATAATCACATATTAAAATACAAGAAAATGAGATTAATTTGCATGATGAACGGCACAAGGCATAACACGTTCTCGAATGTTTTTAACTGGCAAGGCAGGTTTAAACTTGGATCACGCCTAAAAAGTGTATGTAATTTTACTAATTTATAATAAAATTCAGAGTGAAAAACTTTTGGAGGGTATGTTTAGGTAGTTTCATGTAACAACAGTTTCATATAATGTGAAGAATTTAGTTTATCGTAAAAAGAAAGTTAAAAATCCGATAAAAATAAATTTAGCTGTTACCAACTCAAATTTGACATTTTTAGCCAAATCGGGCTTTAAACTGGCTTAAAACAGCCGCGGTAAAAGTAGCGGAAAATTGGCGGTGTGACTTTGCTTAGTCCGACCTTTTCAAAACGTTTGCGACTTTCCACTTTGCGATTTCGAAATTCATAGTGCGGCAAAGTAGCAAAGTCGCGACTCGTTGCCGCAACGCCCAGCTCTGCAAAATAGGCCGGAAGGTATAGGCGACCTGGCCATCGTTTTGTTCACCCTATCCTGACCACATCTCAGGAATCAGGTCAGCCCTTCGATCTACATGGCACAAAGGATGGGTGACGGCCTACGGGAATTTAAAGTTGCTCTCTATTGCGCCGCGAATTTAGTGAAACTTCAGAAGGCCTACGCCGTGTTTTCAGTATTAACAAGCTCTGCTGACCAAAGTCACGTGCTCTCACTTATTCTGATTTATGACCTTACGACCTTCAAAAGTTTCAATAATTTCTGGCAATGATATCATTCGAAAGAGAATGTAAAACAACATAAGGGTTTCAAATTTCGTTCGATTCGCCGGAATAGTTATGATGTTATTGCAAAACCAAAATAATTCCCGCTCTAACCTTGGGAGGGCCTTGGCAATTATCATATTATTAGAAATAAAATGTAAAACAATATATGAGTTTCAAATTCCGTTAGAATCGGATCTAATAGTTACAATGTTATTACCAAAACAAAGAAAAAAGCAAAACGGGGACTGACGGAACGACCGTCCAACATAGTGAGATATAGACTCGCACGGGACTAAAAACAGTACTAATGGTGTTTTTAGGCATTGTAGTCGTCATTTACGGCTCTGGTTAGGCGCGGAAAGTACATATTTTTAAGATACTCCACCTTGATGGGGTGAAAATGAAATTAAAATAAGTCCACTTTGCCTTATCTTGATGTGTAGAGAAACTCTGATTCCAAACATTGGTAATACTAAATTTGACTTTATTTCAAACATTGGCAATCCTGGTTTCAAACACTTAAAACAACGCTGATTTCAAAATTAACACCAAAACCCATTGTCAACCGCAGGTGAATGATGGCGGATTTTAAAAGTGAAGAATTGCGACAGATGTAGGAACGAGTCGCGGATCGATTATAATGTTAAAAGGTGGAGATATGACAGTATGTTTCCGTGAGAAAGAAAAAAATGGCAAAATTGTGGTTGATCGCAGACTATTTTTAAAGATCTCCCCAGCATTAAATACTAAGTCTTGTTTATATGTTCTCGTATGCAAGCCTAATGCTAAGCTTTCGAATTGAAAATACTACTAGGTGATTAAAAAATAGCGGTAGGCGGGTGGGTCGAACGCCCACAATTAAAGGAAGGTATTGGGGCGAAGCTCCCCATACGAAATAATTACTTTAGGGCTCAAATTCAATGCGGTTGCCAGACTATGTTAGGCGCTCCAATGTTTAATGTTTATATGCCGTGCTCCACCCTGAAGGGGCGACATATGTGGGAATAAGTGTTAGATTAGGTTTCGTTAGGTTAAGTTGTATTAAAAAACATTATTAATGGTGTGTTTAGGTATTATAGTCCTCATTTACGGCTTTGGTTGACGCGGAAAGCAGTTATTTTTAAGATATTATCAATGCAAATAGAGCCGTACTCAGAGTGCTAGTATCTTACAAACAAGGTCTGCTAACCAAAGTCGCGTGCTCTCACTTATTCTGATTTATGAACTTTCGACTTTCAAAACTTTCAATAATTACCGGACTAACTTTGGAAAGACCTTGGCACTTATATAATTACAAAGAAAATGCAAAACAACATAAAGGTTTCAAATTTTGTTAGAATCGGCCAAATAGTTACAATGTTTTTACCAAAACATAATAAAGAAAAACGGGAACCGACATAGTGAGATATTGAGTCGCACACGACTAATAAGTACTTTTCGCGCCTAACGGAACCCGTAATTGACGATTGCAATGCCTAAAAACACCATTATTACTCTTTTTAATACTAAAAACACGGAGTAGGTCTACTGAAGTTTCACTGCGACTTCTCCCTTGAACGTAGCCCTCAATTCCTCGGCGATTTCATGTTCTTTTTTGTCGCCTCCGAGTCAAATACACTTGAGAACTGCTTGAACCCCTAGACTGTCAGGAATCGTCATGTTCAATTGTGCCACTCCTATCCTGTGGCTCTTAGCACGTAGAACCTTCCCTGGGGCCAAAATGAGCAGGATCGCAACCGCTTATGCCTTGTTTTAGGAAAGCGTTCGTACACACACGACCGTGGAATAAAATATTTTAGGAGGAGACGCTCCTCCTCTACTGTATAGAGTTATTTGTCTGTTGGGCGCATGCTCGGGCCCCTCTAGGAGCGGGCCTCCTCCAGGCACCAGAGCTTACCTTTTTTCTAGTGTTTGTCTTTTGTTTTTGTTCTTTTTAAATATCTTAAATCTTAAAATAACCTTAACAAGGTCTACTGACCAAAGTCGCGTGCTCTTACTTATTCTGATTTATGACCTGACGACCTTCAAAACATTCAATAATTCCCGGAATAACCCTATTAGGACCTTGGCAATTATATCATTGGAAACGAATGAAAAACAACATAAGGGTTTCGAATTTCGTTAGAATCGCCCGAATAGTTATGTTATTGCTAAAGCAAAATAAGTTCTGGGCTGACCTTGGCAGCACCTTGACAATTATATCATTTGAAAAAGAATATAAAACAACATAAGGGTTTCAAATTTAGTTAGAATCGGCCGAATAGTTATAATGTCATCGCAAAAACAAAATAATTCTCTGGATAACCTTGGGAGGACTTTGTCAATTATATCATCAAAAGAGAATGTAAAATAACATAAGGGTTTCAAATTTAGTTAGAATCGGCGAAATAGTTACAATGTTATTACAAAAAACAAAAAAAAGCAAAACGGGGACAGACCGACCGACATAGTGAGAAATAGAGTCGCACGTGACTAAGCGCACGCGACTAAATTAAATTAAAAAATCACCTCACTTCGCCACAATCTTTGCAGATGTCTGTCTCCTTACAAACATCCCACTAGGATGCTACGTTGGTTTTCGCTTTACTAAAAAAAAATTGGCGCAGGAGACTCAGAATAATCGGTAGGGATAAATGGTCTCCGTTCTTTACCTTAAAAAGAACAGAGGTCAAATGGCTACCTCATTTGCATCCCTCTCAAGATCTCTACCGACTTCTAAGCATACGACACCCCACAATTAGCGAGACACTCAGAAAATACGAGAAAAACAAAGATGAACGACAATAGAAATCCACTCCATGGTTACCCAGGAAAAAGGCGAAGACTACCATCCCGTAGGAGCTTCATGCGTGTTGATGGATTAGAACACCATAAACCATATCCATATAGTCTTAACCAATGGGGAAAGAATAACCGGCTTCCACCCAATGAGTCATTCCCAGAACAGAGAGAGAGCCTTCTAAAAGGAACATCTTTCATTAGGAAGGAGAAAGAATGACCGGTTTCCACCCAATGAGTTACTCCTAGCACTGAGCAAGAACCTTCCAAAAGAAACATCTTCCAATAGGAAGGAAAGAGAATGACCAGCTCCCACCCAAGGAGTCACTACCAGAATCGAGCGAGGGCCTTCCAAAAGGACATCTTCCACTGGAAAAGACTGGGTAGCCTTAAATTGAGCAAGAGCTAAGGGAGGTAAAACATGAAATAACCTTGTTAAATGGGGAGCTGCTACAAGTTCTGCTGCATGCCCTTGTGGTTAAACCATCCAAACCATGGAACACCTTCACCGAGGGAGCTCTTTGGGGCCAAGTTGCTCCGACCAGGGCCTATTGGAAGTAAACGCTTCAGCTCTTCGGTGGACCCACTGGTGGCGTGAAAAGACATGATGATCTCAAAATGTCTGATAAAATAGTGAGCGTCAAAACTGATCTTCGGTAGCTAAATATTGAATACAAAAAAAATAGAATTATTAAGATTGAGGTGAAAATATGTAGATAAATAAACTTGAAATATCAAACGTCCTTAAGTTTACTTTACTTCAAAACCTTAAAGACTTCTCTGCACCAGAGTTAATCGCTACCATAAAATAAATAAGTTCTGTTGATGTCCAAACTCAAGTTACCATTTAAACTCTAAATAAAGGTTGGGGAATCTTTATACTGACATGTTCGAATTGTTAGAGGTTGTGCTTGAGCAAATGAATGAATCTCTAAATTTTTATTAAAATTTAGGTTTGCTCAAAATCAAATTTTAACTCATTCGACAAGAGACATTGATTAATTGTATAATTGATGAAAAATACTGTGAAATTTAAATGCAGAATTATATGATGTATGTGTGTAATATGCAGATGAATCAGAAATGGCTTTAATGCTATATTCCGACTTCCGTATGCCCTTGATGGTAATGGTCAAATGGATATTATATAAAAAACCTACATGTTTCTTTAATGAACGATTAAAAATTAAACTACAACCTAAATTTCACCATCGAGGAGATTCCCAACCCCTGCACTAATACGTATAAAAATTAAAATAAATAATACAGGTGAAATATTATAACCAAGTAAAATGTAAAGTTTGAATTCTTTACAATATTTATTTTCCTACGACTAGAAACGGGATCTCATCTAATGACGTACTTACGTCATTAGATGAAAATGGTTAGAACCTATGTCATCTTACCTGTTAGCGTTCTTAAGTAGTAGGCCTCCGATTCTCCGTCCAGTTGGTTGAGCTGTCAAGTTTTTCCACTCTTTTTAAACTTTCATAACAGATGCTAATTTGCGTAAGGCTTCTTAGATTATATTGAATGAAGTTAATAGAGCTTCGCTGATTCCTTGTTGCAGTAAAAATGGTGTGTGATTTAAATTTGTATGGTATTTGCCGACGACTAAAGTGTTATCAAGGTAAAAATTAGAGACAGAAAAAATATTGGAATCTCCAATTTAGGTGTGGAAGTTATCTGATCTTGTTTTTAAAACATAGATATAAATTATCAATTTTATTAAATTCTTAATTATATTTGAAGATCAAAGAATTGTTGCGATTTGCTAATTATTCACTTATGTTTTATTTTTTTCTAATTTTCTAATAAGGATTTCATCAATTGGAGTTAAGTTCGTTCGACTGTTGTTAGACCGCTGTTTAAAAGCATTTATTTTGTTATGTTGGTCCAGCTTATGTGTTTGAAGTGTGTTTGGTAAAGATATGTTTTAACACAAATGGGCACAGTAATTTAAATATGTGTCTTTCCTATGCAGTTTTATATGTTCTTTTCAGATCTGACACTCCTTTTTCTCAGAAACGCATACTTTGCCCATAATCGACCGAAGGTCCATAATAGGAAAAGTAAGCATTTTCAGCGAAAATGAGTTTCAGATCTGAAAACTACACATAAAACTGCATAAGAAAAACCCATTATCAAAATCATTTAAAAGATCCAGAACCAGACCGGACTTAACCTGGTAATTTAAGACGATAGCGCCTCCTACTTTAGGTTATTTCCCCTAAAAATTAAAAATTGTTAGGTACTTTCGAAATCGCCCCCCATACCTCCCAGACACCCCAACACTTAAAAAAACTCGTAATTCCTAATTCGAAAGCCTACCTTCAGATTTGAATGCAAAAGTCTATTGCTAAATGTCGTTAGGCCTCTAGTTTGAATCAAAGCTTTGCACAGATAACACTTTGTAAATGAAAGGCTAGCACTTGTTCGAACGTGAGCATTAGAAAACCACGTGCCCTTAAACGCAAAAACGGAAAATTTGCACTGGGATTTTCGCCCTTTCGAATCCTTTAATCTCGACTTATCACAGCCGCTGCACGCCATTATACCATATAAACTAAGAAAAAAATACAGCCGTAAATCGTTCGAGATGCACGGGAATGTAACATGAAAGGCTGTTGGTTCATTGGCAAAGGACGCATGCGCAAAGCGCCTTGCAGATATAAAAAAACATGGTATTGGTTAAATATCGCCAAAAGACGCATGCGCAAATCGCCTCTAGATCTCAAAAGCCCAGGTCTCGGTTATTGAATCAAGGCAAAGGTTGAAGGTGCTAGGGCGAAAATGACGCAGAAAGATTCGAAGTTAACAAATTAGCAATATGTTTTCGATCAAATAATAACTACGTTATTATTCAGTTCCGGAAGCAAAAAGTTACATTTATGACCATCATTCTTTTGAATTAGAAACGTTTATGTCTTTGAAAATTAGGAAATCGTATTTGTGTTAAAACGAATCTTAACCGTTTGTTTTCTCTTGTTTTAGATTTTTTTTTAGTTTGTTTGATTCATTTGATCATTGAATAATCATGAATAAAATTTCTCCTTTTTACCATTGTCCTATCACCAACATCACTCTGTTTTACTCTCCTATAACTTAATATACCGTTTCACTTTTTATACTAACTAGTTTCCATGTTCATTTTCTTAGCCTGAATAGATTTACTACTAATTGCCCATCGTGTCTTTGTTCTGCAAGATTTGCACAGAAGTCGACCATGACATTTTTAACTAGGTGTCTGGGTATTCATAAGTGCCTCACAGAAAGCCTCCACTTCATCGTAATGTGACCTAGGTGCTGAAATGGAATTAAGAAGATTCTTCCTCTGAAAGATTGGAG
Source organism: Ceratothoa steindachneri (assembly GCA_963969495.1). Lineage (NCBI taxonomy): Eukaryota > Metazoa > Arthropoda > Malacostraca > Isopoda > Cymothoidae > Ceratothoa > Ceratothoa steindachneri. The sequence continues at coordinate 93,001,731 of OZ018320.1, forward strand.
ATTGTCAGATACCTCACGTTGCAATGGACCACTTGGAGGCTTGATGTTAGCAACGAAGTGTGATCGCAAGCGTGAAATTACGATAGAGCTTTCGTGATTTGCCTGCATGTTGGTGAAAGTCTACTCGAATTGAATTGTATGGTTGCGTGAAAGACATGTTTCTTGGCCTTGTGGGAGTAATCTGATGTGGCGACCCACGTTCGGCGTGACCTCTGCTCAGAGTGATGTCAGGTATTTTTCTTTTGCAACGAGCGTGCTTGTGAAACTTCGGGTGCTTGGGTTGCCTGGGGAGCTTCGGGAGCTTGGGGTGGGTGGGTTTGGGGAGCTTCTTCAGGTTCAGGAACTTCATTATCCTTACAGAGTGCCTGGATGTTGTATGATACCCGGAGTCAACCGCCGGGAGCCATCTTTGGTAAACTAGTGGATTCTTGGCACGCTCTGCTGCTAAACCTACCACCTTTGCTGTCGGAGAAAGGGTCTCTTTCAGCTCCGGGGAAAAAAGGGCGCGTGCAATGTAAGTACATCACATCCATGGCCGATTTCGACCGGTGACTGATTTGGTCCGAGATGTTAAATCGCGGATTGTAACAATACGACAGACCTTTCGAGAGTACACCCAGTTTGGGTGTATATAAAAAAGGAAATAAAGAACAATAATTCTATTGAATATAGAAATAATAAAATTAATGATCAAATTTTAGGAAAAACTCGTCTTTATGAAAACTTGTAACTCATGATAAAAGCATGGAAAAGGAAGTCAGCAAAATAACTAAATTAGGCTGTAAAATTGTAATAAAAATTAGTTGCATCTTTAGAAGCGACTAACCTTATGATCAAAACTAAATATTTTAATAAATGCATCTTAGCAGATTTAATTTATGTTCATGAAACTTAGACACACAAAAAAAGAATGCATAGACTGAGAGCATTCGAGATAAACATAGATTATTACATGTTAGGAATAACTCAAAGAGACCAACAATGCATAGGAGTAGAAAAGAACATAAAACAGGTGAATTACATAGTAATGGGAATAACATTCCCCAAGTGGAAATGAACAAGGACAAATATCTGAAGGGAAAATTAATTGAGACAAATTTTTGGAGTGAAAATAGATTGAAACACAGGGTTTTCAAGTGGAAATGGATTGAGACAAACTTCTGAAGAGGAAATGGATTGAGACACAAATTTCTGAAGTAAAACTTGTTTGAGAAACAAATTTCTGAACTGAGACTGGATAGAAATTGATTAAGACAAATTTCTAAAGAGGAAATGCATTGACATACAAATTTCTGAAGTGAAAATGGATTGAGACACAAATTTCTGAAGTGGAAATAGATTGATACAAATTTCTGAAGTGAAAATAGATTGAGACAAAGTTCTGAAGTGAAAATAGATTTATACACAAATTTATGAAGTGAAAATAGATTGAGACACAAATTTCTGAAGTTGAAATGGATTGTGGACCAAAGTTCGGAGGGGAAATGGATTGAGACAAATTTCTGAAGTGAAAATGGATTGAGTCGAAAATCCTTTAAATGGAAATGGATTGTGACAAATTTCTGAAGTAAAAATGGATTGAGATACAAATTTCTGAAGTGGAAATGGATTGAGACACAAATTTCTGAAGTGAAAATGAATTGAGACAAATTTCCGAAGTGATAATCGATTAAGACACAAATATCTGAACTAGAAATTGATTAAGACAAATTTCTGAAGAGGAAATGCATTAACATGCAAATTTCTGAAGTGAAAATGGATTGAGACACAAATTTCTGAAGTGGAAATAGATTGAGACAGATTTTTGAAGTGAAAATAGATTGAGAAAAAATTCTGACATTAAAATAGATTAATACACAAATTTCTAAAGAGAAAATGAATTGAGACACAAATTTCTGAAGCGGAAATGGATTGGGGCCCAAAGTTCTGAAGTAAAAATGGATTGAGTCGAAAATCTTTCAAATGGAAATGGATTGTGACAAATTTCTGAAGTGGAAATGAATTGAGACACAAATTTCTGAAGTGAAAATAGATGAGACACAAATTTCTGAAGTGGAAATGGATTGAGACACGAATTTTTGAAGTGGAAATGGATTGAAATACAAAGACCCACAAAACGACCAATCAGAAGGAAGAAAATGTAATTTACATGGCAAGAAGTAGTAACGTGGCAAATTCGAACGCTGTACTGAGTGGATATTAGTCTTTGGAAAACTTTACCCAGCAGGAGGATAGCCGAGTGGAGTAAGCCTTTCTTCAACTGTATCTAAGCGACGCCGAGTCCGTAGTCCTATTCTCGTTACCACTCATCATCTTTCTTTTTCACCTGGTCGTTTTGTCTTTCCCGAACCTTTCCGCTTTAACGAGCGACCCCGGAGTTGGCAGGGCGTCCCACCTTGGTTGACGCTCACAAGCGTCGTTTGAATGAAAATACGCCCCACTTATATGAGAGGGATGGGGGCTGGAACTGTGGAAAGTGCGAAGTGATCAGTTTAAATGCTCTGCAAGAACTGACCTGGGAGGGGGAGGCTATGAATTAACACAAATGGGGAACGGAAGGGTTTAGTCCTGTTCCTTCTCGACCATGAATTTTATTGAAAGGATGAGGCTGTTCAGTCATGTTAAAATCGTAGCTACATTTGGATGGTTCGGCCACAAACAAATAAAGGATTCCATTTCCATACCCGTGACCTCCTAAAGGGTATCACACGCTTATAAACAAAGTCAAGTCGTCTAACGCCTCTCTTCCGCATCTTTATGGTGAGTGAAAACTCATAAAGTTAATAATCGAATGCACCCAATCTTCAGTTCGGTAGAATGTGTGCCTCATACTCATTAGGAAAATGACTCGCATATTTTAATCTTCTTTAGTAGGAACCATATCCAAATCACATGTTTATAACCGATTTAATTAGTAAACGCTCTCCTCGAAAAAATATTCCAATGCTTTCACTTTGGTCAGTTTTGATGTGTGCTCCCCTTTTACATAAATCCCCTCCCCCGTCCATGACTTGTTTAAATTTCTATAAAACCAACTTGAAAAATGTCCTCTCCAATTTTATTCTGATTTTCTCATTCATCTCATCACCCTTTGCATTAACGAATGCAAGTTCGCTTTCAATAGTCAATATTCTCGCAACAAGTTTGGAATGGCGATTGGGAATTGTCTCTCACCTGTTCTTGCAAACTCGTATATGGAGGGTTTATAAAGTTAATTACTTGCCTCTTAATTATCCACACTCCTTTAATTTGGTTTAGGTATGCTGATGATGTGGTTTGTTTGTAGCCTAACCATCTAAATTTCGATACGTTTTTGGCGTGACTAAACAACATGGTCCTTTCAATAAAATTCACATACAAAAATTTGTTTGTTCATTTCTATCCCAAATACCCTAACATGTTAAACGTAGTATTTTTAATTTGATGTATTTAACGTGCCCTGAGAATTGTCTCTCCTGAATTTATAGACGAAGCAATTCCTAATATATATTATATAGAACAAAAACTTTGTTATCCCTCTCACTGGTTATATAATTGCTATAGGCTAGTTAATAAGATGTTTTATCATCTTATTAAGAAACAAGATGCATTTAACTAAAAATATCCTTTGTCTCCATCTCAACTAACCCTTTTGACATCTCTTATGTCTCCTTTGGCATTTTAATGTCAAGGTCGTGTTTAAATGCATCTGCGCTTGTAAACAGCTCTCTTTCCAAATTAGGCATTATCTATTCCATAATATCTAAAAGTTGCCCAAAGGTATACATATAGTTACATGTACGTGTCAAACAACGTTTAACCAATGTACGCAAATATAACGCAAAGAGTATCCTGTTTGTACACATGTCTACGTTCGATCATTGTAATTAAGTGGGGCAATGCCCGTTCGATTTCAAATTGTAGCATGCCCTTTCACGTGATATTTTGGAAAATGGTTGATATAAATTTATTAACATCTTTATACGAAAAGTCCTGTCTCTTCACCTTAGATAAAATCGTCATATATTTAATCAGAATACAAAAAATATTACTTAATGTTCCTTAGTTTCGCCCAACCGGCTTCAAGTCGGATAAGTAAATCCCCTCACTCATCTTACTTATAAACCCTTCCAAATGCCTCTCATCTCATTACCAGAAGACATCTTTGATATAATGAAAACGAAAGAACTCGGATTCACTTTTTATTCTCCTTAATGGGCACAGGTGGCATTATTTGTACTCAAGAACTCTTTGTGAGAAACTACAGTGTTGGGATCGATTTATTTTCAAAACCAGGTTTCGACGGAGACATGCATCATCTTCAATCGCTAGTAAACTAATGAATTCAGAGAGATTTTTATCCTAAGAACACACAAATTTACAAGTCGGAATGTAACAGGGCAGGGGCGGTATGGAGCAGTGGCATTTCTGATTTCTGAGCAGAGGAAGGATGAATCTTCTGCGAGAAGATTCGCTCCTGCATATATATATATATATATATATATATATATATATATATATATATATATATATATATATATATATATATATATATATATATGGATAAAACTACAGTAATAGGACTAATTTTATATGCGAAACCAGGTTTCGACGGAAACATCCGTCATCGTCAGTCGCTTGTGGACAAGTGAAATACAGAAGTTGCTTAACGTACAAACACACAAATCAGTGGCGCTAAGGTTGAAGATGCGAGAATATAGCGGCATTTTTGAGAAATGGAAGTATGAATTTCTTGCTTATTTAAAGGCAGAAATATGGCATGAGTATGGGCAATCCCCTTTCCCCGATATTATGCAATCTGTTTATGGAGGATTTTGAAAAGCCCCTCCTTCCCACCATTTTACACAATCCCATAACGTGGGTCCGCTATGTAGACGATATATGTGCCACATGGCCTATCAATGATAACAGATTTGATTCTTTCTTTGAAAAGTTGAATAACATCCACCCAACTATTACATTTAAAGTAGAATGGGAACTGAACAACACATTGCTGTTGCTGGATGTAAAAATATCTAAAATAAATGACAAAGCATATTATTCCGCCTACCGGAAACCAACGAATTCTAATGCCTATATTCATTATTTCTCGTGTCACGATGTATCCCTAAAAAGGTATGTAGTTTTTTCCATGTTCCTGAGAGCATATCGCATTTGTGATCCTTGTTTCTTGCAAGACCAAATTAATACAATCATCAAAACATTCATTGAAATGCAGTATCCCCTTTGGTTTATAGAAAAGTGTCAGTCCCCAGCTAATTATAAGGAAAACAGATGTGACAATATTATGTTACCTTTCCATACTCCCCCAGTTAATCAATTTCAAAAAGTTGGCATGGACCAACAACATCAATGTTGCCTTTTGGTACAAGAATACGATCAGAAATAGCCTATTCAAAAATAGATCGATCGATAAAGAACAACGAGTTTATTTGATTCCCTGCAAATAATGTAATGGATTATATATCGGTGAAAGCAGCAGATTTTCCAAGCGAATGAATGAACATAAATGCGATATGGAACGTGGTGCCCTCTCTTCGAGTTTATTTCTACATACTCGTATGTCCAATGAAAATCATCAAATTGATATTGATAATGCTAAAATAGTTTATAAGTCTCATAATTAGATACATCGACGCTTAATTGAATCGGCACTTATAAAAGAAATTCTCAACTTTAATACTTCTGACGGCCATTCAATAAGCAAGAAATTCATACTTACCTTTTTCAAAAATGCCGCTATATTCTCGCATCTTCCACCTTAGCGCCACTGATTTGTGTGTTTGTACGTTAAGCAACTTCTGTATTTCACTTGTCCACAGGCGACTGACGATGACGGATGTTTCCGTCGAAACCTGGTTTCGCATATAAAATTAGTCCTATTACTGTGGTTTTATCTTTATAGTTACACGTACGCTACTGTACTTTTTTGGATATATATATATATATATATGAAATGAATAACTCACAAATTAGCACGTGAGGTTCGCAATGAATGCAATGTTCCGCAGGAAAAATAAAAAGGTGCTTCCAAGTACTTTCGAACTTTATTCACTTAATTCTCAAGGATAACTAAAAGAGAAAATATTATACTAAGTGTATATATAAGCTAGTAAAAGATAAAGGACCGCCTCTAAGGCAAGAAATCACCAATGAGGAAGTAGGAGAGGGATGGGCAAATTCACATTCAAATTTAGCTATAACAAGTAGCAAGGTCAAACCCAGAAGCAAGAAAGAGTCAAGAACAGAGCCTAAAAGGGTTAAAACGATTAACGGATAAAACGATAGTCTAAAGACGGAGATTAGGAGCAACAGGAGAAGTAAATTAAAACGAAGGGGAGAGGAACAAGGAGAAAGGAAGAGAAATAAAATAATGTTAATACAAAATCAATGCAATAATTAAATTGACAGATCGAGTTCCCATAAAAATGAAAATTGAAAAAAAAGTAGGTATATAAGTCAAAACTAATTTCTTTAAGAATGAGTTTTTTCATAACCATCAATTTTAAAAAGGCCAGGGGAAATATTAAAGTTATTAAATTGGCTTATACATGAACATTCAAAAAGGTTTCTTTTAATTGAGTCATTTGAGCAAAAGATAAATTTTCCTGAATTCCAATTAATTGAGTGGTTATTTTCGGACATATGAGTAGGCACAAAAAACGCATTATTATTTACAGCTCTCCTAACATTGTATTTATGCTGATTAATACGGGCAGATAATTGCTTTCCTGTCTGTCCAAAATATTTAGTTGGATAAACAGAACATTCGACCAAATAAACTCCCCCAATATTATTACAATTATTGTGAACTAGAATGTTTTTTATAGTAGACTCGTATTTGAAAGCAATTGAAGTGTTAAAGTTTTTTAAAAGACGGGGAAAGTCAATGAAACAAACAGAGAAGAGTAAAATCAAAATGTTTTTAACATTAAAAGGGATAGCAGGAGCTGTATTATAGAACGTCTTTTTTGCAGAGGAAAGACAGTTTAGAAGAAAGGGATAAGGGTAACATAGTTTATGGCCAATTTCAAAGATATTGAAGAATTCAGAATCCATATATTAAGGACTAACAACTCGTAAAGCCCGTAAAATCATAGAGGAAAAATCGGAACGTTTGACTTTGGGATTACGCGAAGAGTAAAAATGAATATGAGTTTGAATTAATTGGTTTGCGATAGATGGAGTATTTAATACCAGTCGGCGTTCTATGAATAAGAAGATCGAGAAAGGGAAGGGTTCTATTATTTTCAACTTCATGGGTAAATTTAATGGAAGTGACGAGGGAATTAAGTTTGGTAAGAAAGCTAGTAACAACTTTAGAATTAGGCCACAGGCAAAGGTCATCATCAATATACTTGTACAAACAATAGGGGAAGTCAAGGATAGTAGGTAGGAGTCTTGTTTCAAAGAACTCCATATATTTGCCATCGAACGAAAAATTACAATTTTGGGTACAAAGTGAAATGAGTTTCATAAAAATAGTAGCAGGTACGGAAAGAACAATATTTTGCAATTTATCATTAAAGAAATTGAAAAGATCTCTAACTGAAACCTTGGTAAATAATGAGCAGACATCGAAACTAACAAGCGTAAAATTATTCGAATACTGAATGGCATTGAGTTTAGAAATAAGGTCGTAGCTATTGGTAACATGTGAATGAGAAATGGTCCCGAGTAGAGGGGGAAGAAAAGAAGTAAGCCATTTAGAGAGAGCGTAAGAAACAGAACCAACAGAACTTATAATAAGGCGTAAAGGGAAGTTTGGTTTGTGCGTTTTTACAAGTTCATACAAATAAGGAACGGTGGCGTTACTCGACTTGAATTTTGAAACTAATTCAGGGAAGTTTTTAAGTAATAGCCGTACGTTTTATGGAAATAACTATTAACTTGTAGAGTGGGATCTTTCAATACTCTACAAGTTAATAGTGATTTCCATAAATAAATAAATAATACATACTTATAGATATAGGTACTTACATGCAAATATATACATATATATATATATATATATATATATATATATATATATATATATATATATATATATATATATATATATATATTTTGCTCAGGAGGCCAAATATTTTGTTGAAAGGAGAGGAACAAGACTGGGAGAACTTCAGTTGTATGTCTCTACTCGACAAAACTTACAGCAAGAAGAGAGGGCAAGCCATGTTAGTAAAGAGAGGGTGAAGTGTAACACTCCTGTATCTATATACTAAAAACAGAAAAAAACTGAGAATAAAGTTTAAACAAGTAGACATTATAAATTTTCTGAACTTCGCCAATTATAATACCGTTTAAAAAGGAACTCTAAACTAAATTCCCCCCTTTCAAAATATCACGTTGGTAAAATATAGTTATAGAAGAAAATTTATAAAAATAAATTTTCTGAACTTCACCATTTCTAATTCTTTGGGTTTAAAAAAAAATCCACAAAATTACGATACTTATATTTATTTCTGAACTTCACCATTTTTTTATATTATAAAAGAATTATTAGAAATAACTTGGATAAAAAACATAAGTCATAACCAAACTAAGATGAAATTATTATTCAAATACTCCAAAAAATATCCTTCTTAAATTATAGAGTTAGTGATGATGATGATGATGATGATGATGATGATGATGATGATAATGATAATAGCTATTACTACTGTATTCCTGTTTCTATAACTTTTTTAAATACAGTATACGAGTATCATGTTTGTACCATAACTGAAAAAAAACTAACCCTTCAAACTTTTTATATATTTTTAGTATTTGCATCAAAATAATGTTATTTACCATAAATAGGCTAATTTAAAAATCCAATGTCCTAACCACAAAAGCAAAGTTTGGGGATTAAATTTGACTTGTTTTATTTCATACAACCACAAACAATTGGGAAATAACACTTTTAACCAAAGGACAAGAAAAAAGTGAAATTTTGTTACACAGTGTATAATTGTAATTATTTTTTTCTGATCGTCACCATTTATAATTTTTTTAGTTTAAAAAAAATTCGAAAACATTCGATAATCGTATTTATTTGTTTCTGAATTTCACTATTTATAATTCTTTTTGTTTACAAAAATTCCCAAGTTAAATATAATCTCAAACTTTTGCCCATGACAATATCCATATCCCAAAATTTATAACAGCTCAAACAAAAAATTCAAACTCTCAAGAAAATTGCTTTACAAAATCATAGTCTTAATGGATATATATATATATATATATATATATATATATATATATATATATATATATATATATATATATATATACTAGCTTATATTGTAGCACAAAAATATTTTTACTTGCTGGTTATTAGTATTTTTAGATTGAAGGACAGATTCAGGAGAGGTGCGCATTCTTCCTATAATATAATATGTATACCTAAAATAAGTACATAAACGTTTCACCGCGCGTGCCCGGCAGTTTACGCGGACGTGTGAATGATCGGTAGTTACGAGCGAACAACGACGTTGTGGCTCCAGAAAAAGATCGAGCGTCTTATCGATAACTCCGTATTTTAAGAACTGGATTTTTAAAACAAAATTTCTCTTGATTTGGATGTCCTTTTGTAGGCGGGGAGAGGGAGTTATGAGAGATTGGGAAGAAGGGGAAAATATTAGGGAAGAGAGGGGTAAGGGAGGGGGGGAAGAGAGGGGCGAAAGAAGAGGAGAGAATTTTTCTCTTGTTTTGGATATCCTTTTGTAATGGGGGGGAGAAAGGAGGAGAGAAGAGGAATGGGGATAGAGGGGGAGAGAAGAAGGAGAGAAGGGGAAGGGGGATAGAGGGGGAGGAGGAGATATAGGTGAAAAGAGGAGGGAAGAGGGGGGAGGGGGAAGAGAAAAAGGAGAGAGATGGGATAGGGGGAGGAGGAGATATAGGGGAGATATAGGGATTAAAGGGGAGGGAGTGGGAGGGAGTCTCTTAAATTCGGTTTATTAATCGCTTTATCTTTTTGTAAGGGGTAAGAAGGGAGGGAAAGGGCTAGGGGATAGAGGGGGAGATATAGGTGTGAAGAGGGGAAAGGGGGGATATATAGGTGGACGAGGGGAGAGGGAGGGAAAGATGGAGAGATGGATAGAGTGAGAGGGAAGAGAGGGAGGAGGGAGAGAGTCGGGAGGGCGAGCGACAGAGTGGGGGGAAAGGGGGAAGGGGGAGAGGAAGGATAGGGATAGGGAGGTTTGGTAGAGGGAGAGAAAGGGGTAGGGAGGAAGAGAGGGGGAGGGAGTCTCGTGAATTCGCTTTATCCTTTTGTAAGGGGGGAGAATGGGGGAGAGAAGAGATAGCAGTTTAGAGTGGAGGGGGAGATATAGGGAGAGGTAGAGTGGGAGGGGAGGGGGGAGAGTGTTGGGGGAGGAGTTGGGAGAGGGAGGAAGGAGAGAGAGGGAGAGGGAGGGAGGGGAGGGAAGGATATAGGGGTCATAGGGGGGAGAGGGAGGGAGGGATATAGGGGTCATAGGGGGGAGAGAGAGGGAATTCTTACAAATGGACAGACACACACACACACACAGACATACATACTTAATTTATATATATATATATATATATATATATATATATATATATATATATATATATATATATATATATATATATGCGAGTGACAATTTGTGGCGTGAAAGTGTTGAAAATCGCGAGACTTTTCTGGAGTATCAATTTTGAACACGAAATTAAGCGTCGGGTGCCAACTTCCGGTCTTCATTTGTGTCTCTTTGATGCTCCTGATTGGCCCCTCTGGCACAGTGGCACTCCCCTTTGTCACCGCGGCCCTAAATGGAAAGAGAACACAGTGCCAATTGGAATTTCATTCGTTCACGCACATATATGCACATACTAGCATGCATTTGTCACTATGTGGAACCTGCCGAATATAAGTATGTATAATACACCTCTGTATGTACCTCAAGTGGGCACATGCACACTTAAAGCAGCATATAGTATACATACAATTCACATCTTAATGTACGACAATTCCTCGATTCACATCCTCTTTTCACATGACCGCATGAAAATACATTCTCCCACACAACTCAGCTGTGCGGCAATTCATGGTTACTCTACATCCACACATGTACGCACATTCCCTCGCACAACTAACATGTACGGCAATTCCAGGTTACTCTACATCCACAAATGTAAACACACACTCCCCGATACAACTTAGACTAATAACTGTAACGAATAAGGACCGAAATGGATCGATCAGACAATCATTTTATTTTAGCGCGGTAAAAATCTCCTTTGGAATCAAGCGAAACCAAGCCAGAATTTGGCGCGAATCATTGTTGCCCCGAAACCATGAGTGATTACTCATCCTTTCCCTCAAGATCCCTGTTATAAATGAACCATTCAAATATCAATATATTGGGTAAATAATTAAACCCTAAATAATTGTGGATGCTTTTATTTTTTAATAAGCGATCGATTTAATTATCTTATGCTCACCTTGGTTGAGGCCAAGATAAAAGTTGAATGGCGGATTTAGGTATAGGCAATATGGGAAGCCGCCCATGGCGACCTCTTGCCATGGGCACCATGGACTGCTGAGGGGAAAACGGGCAGCCAGAACTCTTGGCTGCCTCTATATTTTTCTCTATTTGTGTTTATTTTTTTTACTTAATTATTAATTTTATTATCTACTACACATATTTATATGCCCAATTGCACATGTGTGTAGTTTTAAATGTTAAGACCCTCAACTCAATAAACGAGCTGGTTTGCACATGACTGTAGGAATGTTTATTTATACTTTTTTTTTTAGTTGTTTTGTATGTTGGAAAGAGGGTTTAATTCCGCTGGTGGGGGAGCACTCGTAACGGGGTTTCGCCCAAGGCACCATATAGGCTACGACCGCCACTGATGGCAGGGATGGCGAATATTAGTAATTGACTGGTTATTTTTGTTGGGTTTAAATTTTTAAATAAAATAAATGGATTACTTATTTATTTAGCGTACTATTTTTAATGGGAAATTTATTTCTGCAAATTGGCTGCTGTTTTAATTGAGGGTTTATTCTTTGTTGTCTTCGGTCTCAGTGTTGTTTGGTTTGGTTAAAGGAATTCTTATGGAAAATAATGCATTGTTGCTCTTATTGTTTTTAATTGTCTCTTATTAATTTTATTCCTTTCATCATTTATCACTGAGTGGAAACTTCGAGGATTGTTTACAAAATTTCGTTTATTATTGTAAAATTGAATAACAATTGACTCCTTGTAAATGCAGCAAGACTCCTTTTTATTTTGTTCAATAACATACGAGTATATTTAACACTCCACTTCATGAAATAACCTTTCAAACTTTCACTACATTACGAGCTAACTACTCTTTTTATTGACATTTGTATTGGTTATGATTTACACACTGCTAAAGGAAATATCGCAACTTTCACACCTTCAGGCTAGTTATAGAATTGCCGACAAGAAAATACTCAGAGAATGCTGACTGATGCTAAAAGATGGACGAGGCAAGAAAAATATAATACCGTAGAAAAATTGGGTAAATACCGTATGATTATATTGTCATTTTATACTTTAAAGGAGGCTATACAATTTAAATATTTCTTTGTAAAAATCATAATAAAATATTAAATTTTAAAAGGCAAAAGCTTTATTTAAAAAAAATCAGTTACACTGCAAATGTTCGAATTGCATTTTCAAGATTCTATTTTAAAATACTTAGCAATTATCCACATTAATCCAATTTGCTATAATCTAGTTTTTATTTGTTGTATGAGCAAAACGTTATGAGAATTAGGAACTCTAGTAACAGACATAATTTTCACTCCATTTTGTTGTCTAAATGAAACATTATAAGAATCAGGAAGTTTAGTAACATGTAGTGATCAGATTATGTAAAAGATATGCTCTGGCAGTAGGCCCAGCGAAAACCTCCACAAAATGGACGTGCGGTGGTCTTATCAAATCCCAGCAGACTCCACACATGTAAAATAATATGTCTAAAATTAGAATAAAGAAATGAGAATGTGTAGATTAAATAGCATCTATGAATTTGAATACAAAAATTAAGGAATGTAAATATATTTGTTAATGTATATATAATATATATACATTAACAAATATATTTACATTCCTCACTCCAATAGACGCTTGCCTTATATATATGTTATAGAAGGCAAGCGGCCGTTGTAAGTGAGCTCGGGACACACGAATTTACCAACGCGCGAAAGGTCAGAGACACCTGTGTCAATAAGACAACGCATAAACAAACAATTCGCGTTTCAGAATAGATTTATCAAAAGACGAGAGTCTACGAACGTACAGTGAAAATATACCCGTTAACCGAAAGGAATTGTATCACAAAGGTGCGACAAGCGTATCCTGTTATATAGATAAAACTTGGGATATGTAAGTAATTCGACACACACAGCTTTAAGTAGCTTCGCCTTATGGGGGGAGCACAATGAACTCGACAAATGAAGCTCATCCCACGGACCATTCTAGGCCAAGCCCTCTAGAATTAAGCATATATATATAGTCGGAGCAGCTCAGATAGGATGATCATTGTATTATTAAGATTATTAAATTACTGTCGTTAAGAAGATTATGGTCGAACACGTTCATCCTTTTAAATTCACCAAGTCTTGTCGCTCAGAGTTTAATACTTCGCGTTGAATATATATATATATAGACTGCTAGTCGCCCGTGACGTACCACTTGCCCCATTAATAGGCCTATATTAGAATAAAGTATATTTTTACCATGTCCTTCTTTACCTCGATTTACCCTGAAGCCTTCGGTATGACCAGCCATAATAAGAACACAATGAAGAAATTATCTTTGGAGTCAGATACTTAATTTACCTTCATATAAGTTGGGTACACCTATAAATTGGTAACTAACACCAACCCCTATAAGCAAAAAAATAATTTTCAGTTTACTTTTCTTTTCTTACAAGACGTTATGAGAATTAAGACCTCTAGTAACAGACATAATTTTCACTCTATTTTGTTGTCTGAATGAAACCTTATGAGAATCAGAAGTTCAGTAAAACAGAGAAATAATTTGTAGTTATGCTTCAAATTCATGCATGGAAACTTTAGCCATATTTAGAGACCAGCTTATGAGCTGATTCATTTGGTACAAAAATAAAATAATTATCAAACCGTGTAAAAATGAATTTTTAAAATTCAGAACATTGAAGAGAACCTTAAAATAAAAAATTCAAAACATTGAAAGAAACCTCAAAAGTTACTATAATATTGTGATGATAAAAAAAAGTTTGGGGGTGATTATAAATTGGGAGCAGGTCAGTTGCTGACCCGCAGAATTAGGTTGAGTGAAGGTAAGCCATGTCTGATATGGTTACTCGTCGGATAGAGCATAACTGAGTAGAAACTCAGGGTGTTACGTTGAGCAAAGTTAACCCACATCACGTTAGACATATTACGTAAGACATATTCCACCTAGATAAGCGACATTAGATATTGTTAGTCGTTGGTTGGGTCATAGCCGACTGGAAACACCATTTTTTTCTAGATTGATTAAAGTTAATCAACACTATGTATGTTTAGCCCCTGGATGGGGTCACGCATTAAGGTTTATTTTGCGGTTGCTGCTGTGTAACAGCCCCTCGTTTGGATCCCACGTCATACAGGAATCCCATAGAGCAGAGGTTCTCAACCTTTAGATGCTCGCGGCACCCTTGCCAAGCTTTTCAGATTTCCCGGCACCCTTATTAAAAAATCTCGTTTGCCTATATTGTTTTCAACCACCATTGCCCGTTGCTCTTCCTCACATGGCAGTGGTTCTCAACCTTTTTCGTATGGTGTTTTATTCAGGATGTGAACCTTTCCAAGTTAATTTTTATCAATTTTAATGCTCCCATAAGTATATGAAAAACACATATATATATACTCTTATAGTGCTTTATTGATAATAAAAAAACAGCACACCATACAAAAATGTGATTATCAATGCGAAACCTGAGATGGCTGCTTGGAACACAAACTCTTAATATTAGGTCTAATTGCTGATAATGGTACTCGCATATTGTCCTCAAGAGATAAAAGTTTATTTCTGGATTTAGATTTAATTGTTGCCATGGCAGAGAAAGCTTGCTCACACAAATACGATGTGGAGAAAGGTAAAAATAGATATGTAGCCGTTTCAGACAAATTTGGATACTCCTCTACTAGTCCACACCAAAACATAGCCAATGATTCTTCACTCTTCTCGAATTTGACTTTTAGGATGTAATTAACATACGGATCAATAAATTCGTCACATTCTATTGCCGTGAAGTCCAGCTCCTTAGCCCTGTCAGCTAGCTCGAAGGGTGATACAATCCAATCTAGATTCTCTGTAGAAAGGGAAGGGAAGTAAAAATCAACTGATTCTCTCATCCGGAGTAAGTGATGTAGAATGAGATCTTTGAGACTTCCAATAGTATTATTTCCTGCTTGCTTAAGAAGAGGATGAAATATTGATAGATCGTTTCTTTGAACAGCTGACTTCCATGCATCCAACTTTCTCTGAAAACCTTTCATTTTGTTACTTGATGTAACTATTTTCTCCAGTCTTCCTTGCATTGAGAGATTTAATTCATTACGCTTCATGAAAATATCTGCCAAGAATAACAGCTTGAAACATAAAGTACCATTTTGAAGCAGACTGAGGAATGCGTCTTTTTTCTCCTGTTCAAAAATACTTCCAGTTCATCTTTGAGTTCCAGAAACCGGTTCAGCACAAAACATCGGGATAACCACCTTACATCAGTATGCAACACCAGTGATATATTAGCTGCCCTGAAAACCTAGCATATCTTTTGAAAAACTCTGCATTTTAAGGGCCGGGATTTTAGGAAATTCACCTTTTTGACAGTTTGGTTCAAAACTTCATTTAGCTTTTCATTACATGTTTTTGTAACGAATTCCTCTATGTGCAGGAAACAGTGGATTGTAATAATAGATGGATTTTCTTTCAGTGCTGAGGTAATGAACCCCTTGTACTTCCCTATCATCGATTGCGCGCCATCAATACATATGCTACAACAGTCTTTCTTTGAAAGACCATGGTCACTGAGATACGATGTTACGGTTGTAAAAATGTCTTCCCCAGTGGATGTGGTCTGTAGTTCTTTGCAAAATATAAACTGCTCTACAACTCATTCACCAATGAATCTGCAAAACTCAAGCGATTGACATTTACCAGCTATGTCTAAACTCTCATCTACCTGCAAAGCAAATTTCACATTTGGTACAATCCGCTGCACAACTTGTTCATTGATATCAGCTGAAAGTTCAAATATCCTACGACTGATTGTGCTATTGGAGAGAGGTGCTTTAGAAATCTGAACCTGAGCTTCTTTGCCAAGCATTGTTTCAATAATTATGTTACATGCAGGGATAATAATGTCTTCACCAATTGTATGAGGCTTCATTTTCATTGCTAGCAGTTCTGCTACTTTAAATGAGGCTTGGAGAGCCGTGTCAGCTATGGTTACTCTTTTGACCATTTTACTAGCTGCCATTGTCTGCCCTTATAACAAACGAGAAAAATATTGCACGCCTTTCTGTGACACAATAGGATGTTTGGTAGTGAGGTACAGCTTCAGCTTGCTAGGTACCATGGCTTTATTGCTCAGTATATCTCCAAATACCACACACACACAGGGCGAGGATGATTATCTTTATCATTGTTTGATACAAAACCATGTGCTAAATAGGAATCACCATATGTCTGTTTCTTTATAAGAGGGGCTTCTTTCACATTACTACATTTTGACCTAGATGAACGAGGAACACTTTCATTATATGAGGTCGAATCAGAACAAGAAGTGACCACTTGAGTGACTATTTGATTTTCATCTTCTTCCTTGCGTTTTCGCTTCCACAGTACGAATTTATCCATAGTTATGAACCCTCTCCTACTCTGTCACAGAAAACTGTAAAAACAAAAAAAAACATCCATTATTCGCCCTTCCTCAACTCAGAGCTCAACGAACATTGTGTGTATGCACATAAGATTATACATTATTCTGGGGAGACACTGAGGGTGGTATGTGTATGAGTGTTGTGTACGTGAGAGGCGTGACACAGCCAAATTTTCATAGCCTGAACTCACTTATCATTTGTAAATTGGTTTTCGAAACATTCTCAAAATGATAAAATTTGATTTAGCACGATTTATGTATGCATTTAACAGTATAATATTTTGTTTATATTCAATTTTTCCCGAATCCCACGGTACCCCTAGGTGCCGCGGCACACTGATTGAGAAACTCTGTTCTATACAGAGACACGCAGTACACAATGTAAATCATTGGTAAAAAACAAAACCCCAGTTGATTGTTGAGTGTTTACGTTCATTGCACGAACCTTGGGGATATACAGGGTGCTTCAACGTCAGTTAAAGGTCTAAAGTTGTTATTATTATTATTTTTATTATTATAATTTTTACTATTAATATTATTGGATCTGCATATCTCGATTAGCTTAAAGAAAAAACGATTGGTGCAATGAAGTGTTAAATTCTACGATCAGGAAAATAGTGCTCATCGGGTGAGCACTATACAGTCAAAGATCATCTGATTAGAACTATGCCGCCCATGATAGCGATCATCGAGTGATGAATATACCGCGTGATCACAGAGTGAGCACTATATCATCGTTGTTCACAGGGTGAGTGCTACCGGGTGAGTACTATACCATCGGTGATCAGAGAGTGATGACTATACTGCCAGTGATCGCAGGGAGAGTACTATACCGGGTGAGTGCTATATCATAGGTGATCACCAGGTGATGACTATACAGCCAGGACTCCCTCGGCATCCTGAAGAGACTTGATCTACTCTCAAATTGGTTTACGATCATTTAACTATCTATTAATTCGCTTGGGCACGGCCTTCAATAGCGACGCTAACTCCTTTTTATAATTCCTTTTCACTGTTATTAATTCGCTTGGTTTCGGCTTTCGATAGCGACACTAACTCCTTTTTATAATTCCTTTGCACTGTTATTAATTCGCTTGGTTTCGGCTTTCGATAGCGACACTAACTCCTTTTTATAATTCCTTTGCACTTTTATTAATTCGCTTGGGCTTGGCCTTCAATAGTGACGCTAACTCCTTTTTATAATTCCTTTGCACTGTTATTAATTCGCTTGGGCTCGGCCTTCGATAGCGACGTTAACTCCTTTGTATAATTTCTTTTCACTGTTCTGATTTTGCGCTTGACAAGACAAAGATAATACAGCCAACGGTTTCGATTCTTAATGCTGGTTTTCGAAAGGTTATATTACAGTGGGGAACACAATTTTTGTTGAGTTTGGTCTGACAGCTGTTTATAACTAATTTTGGGGGGCTGAATCTAAAACTGATCTCCGGTTTTCTCTATCAAGTCAAGTTTTTGAACTTTTTCAAATATTGACATACAATGAAATATGAAAGAAACAGGCATGATTGCAATGTTTATTTAACACTATTATGTTTTAACAAAGGATATGATTACGGTAACTATATAATTATAATTGTGTGACGTAGTTAAGGTAAAAATTTACGTTTATAGCTCTTTCTAGAGGGTTCAACTTGAGGACTATTGCATTTGATGCTCCAACAATAGTCAGCCATCATATGTACATCCCATCTACCCTGATAACGTTCTTCCATGACCTTCAAATCTTGGTGAATTCGTTCACCTTGCTCGTCACTTACAGCACCAAGATCATCCGGAAAGCTGGCAAGATGGCAATGCAGAAAATGTAGTTTAATACCAATGTTGCAACCAAGGTCCTTGTAGCTCTCCAATCGATTTTGAACAATTTCTGTGTAATTATTTGCACGTGTATTTCCAAGAAAGTTCTTGACGACGACTTTGAATGATAATCAAGAATTCTTCTCAAGGTTTCACATAGTCCCGGTGAACTGTTCATCTTTGATGAGCTGTCGAATTTGTGCACCATCAAACACACCAACCTTGATTTTTTCAATTGACAGACCAGGAAATGTCAAGATGATGTACTTAAAACAGTCACCTTTACAAACTGCTTCATGAGACCTAGTTTTATGTGCAGAGGTGGGAATATTATATTCTTCCTGTCAACAAGTGGCTCATGTAGAATGTTGGGATCTTCAGGTTTAAGATCAGATCTTGGAGGCCAATTCGTCTCAACCCAATGCTTCCCTCGAACTCTGCTATCCCACATACAGAGAAAGCAGGGATAATTTGTGTACCCACGTTGCTGACCAAGAAGGAAGTACATCATTTTACGGTCAACACAGATGATCCAATTGTGTTTGTCATATTGCAATAACTCAATGACCCTCTTTATATCTCCATGTTCTTCACGGAGACAGACAGAATGCCCAATAGGGACTGCACCAAATAAATTGCCATTGTGTAGAAGGACACACTTCAAGCTCCGCTTTAAGCTGTCAATAAACATTCGCCATTCATTTGGATTATAGATTGAAAGCCCTAATTCCTTCAGTAAACTAGAAATGTCATGGCAATACACAAAGCCGCTGTCACTTCTAAAGTACTGCAGAAATGTACTTTCTCTGGTTCGAAAGTATGATACTTTCGCTTCTTGTTCAAGTAAGTTTTTCTCATTCAGTCTTGATGCTAGGATTTCTGAAGCTTTTTTGATAGGCCCAAATCACGTGCCAAATCATTCAACTCGTGCTAATCAAATCCCCTACGAACCGAATCCTCGTGAATTTCGAAATCTGCATAATTGCTGTCACTGCTTTCGTCAACATTACTCAGATCTTCTAGAGGAGGTAGTTCTTCGAAAACTGGCATTGGAATTTCAGCTGAATGAGGCATTGGCCTTATTGCTGACGGTAGATTAGGATATTTTATTTTTATTTTTCTTGTTAAATCCTGATTTTTTCCACTAAACAAAAGTAACAGTCTGTGCAATGCTCCTTTTGCTCTCGCCAAACCATGTGGTTACCAAATGACAAGCTTTCACGTGTTCCTTTGGTCCACATCCGTAAACTCTCGACACACTGCCTGCACACTTCATGGGGGGTCCCATGGCTTGTCTTGATCACTGATTTTTACTTTAAAATATGTTAAATATGCTTGTTTGACAAATGCACTGATGTTTGCCCTCTTACCTGGAATGGTGAAACTGCCACAAATGTAGCAGAAGGAGTCAGGGTTGTTTAGGCATTTACGACGAGAAGTTACAGGAGCAGACATGATCTGAAACAAAGAAAATATATACCTATGTAAATAAAACACTAAAACGGAATAGTTACCAGATTTGACAGCTGAAAAAAAAACAAGATATAACGAAATAGAACGTACAACACACACTTCTCACCGGAGTCTCAATGGTGACTGCACAAACAAGTTTCCACGTAGCTGTAGATGAATTCAATCGTAATCAGCAGGCAAACCTTATTACAGCTAAGCAGTGAAATTTTACTTCTCTGTGGGGTAAGCTGTGGAGAAAAAATAGACGTGCTAGAAAAAAGCTGACTACAAATTTGCAATCAACATGCTAATTTTAGTCTAAATCAGCACAAAAATCTAACTCAACAGAAATCTTTTTTCAAATTGTTCCCCGGTGTTATCTCTTACGTTCCTTTATTGACATTTTTTTGATCTTACTATTTATCTTCGGTAGCTAAATTGATCTGTTTTGATCTACCTGTTTATAATGAACTATTTTAGTCAAAAATGAAGGTTGAATTCAATATAAGTTTCCAGGAGGTTTCCAAAATTTAAAACTTCATCTCTATTTAAAAGATTTAAGCTGGCGCGAAAAAAAGACCAAAATTGCATGATTTAAGGTCTCGAATGAGTTGAGAATCCTCGCGAACATTTAATATATATTATCAACTAACTTCTTTTAATTAAGTCTAGGATATTTACTTCGCGTGTCGATTCGTCCACATTTTGATGTAACAAGTCGTCCTTTATAAATTCGAAAAATCGATTTCCTGCATTGTCAGAAGTTTTATTTAAAAATTTTACCGTAGGAAATTGAAGTTACCGCAGATAACCATTTGTTTTTGAAGAGCGAGGTTCGGAAGTGTTTCAAAAAGAATAATATCATGCTTTTCTCTTTGATTTGGTGGTCTATTGACAAGAAAATACTTCGTTTTATTATTATTTATTAAGAACTCGATAGCAAAGATCTCAGACATAATGTTTATATATTAAGTAATCTCATAATTAATGCGACATTTTTCAAGTTTATCATTATTTTATGGATAGAAATCAAACAACACTTTGAACTGAGTCATTCATATCCCACCAAACGAATAAAAGAATCTCCAGTGATCAAGTTCTTGTTTCGGCTGTGGTAATGTTTTTTTTGCCCCTACGACATGCAGATCCTACTCCGTCTAGTTGCAGTCCTCTTGGAATAAATAAGTCGTGTAGGTAAGAGTAGGTAAAAATTACCCAAATAATTCTCATATTGGTAAAAATGATCGAACTAAACAAGTCACCCAGATAGAAATGATGCTCCCAAAGTTGATGAAGTATGCCGTTTTTTCCTGATAAAGAACATTAATACAATTATACACACAAGAGACGCTCTGCCCAGGAAACTTATAGATTGCGTACCCTCCAGGTCCCATTGCCAGCAGGCAGTTGCATGCCATTCTTGGTTTCAATGAATGAAGGTTAATCAACTGTTTTGCTTATGCCGCGCATTTTCAATTCGTCTTTCTTCACCATTTCCTTTAAAGACACTCTTCAGGCGATGCCGTTGTTCATTTTCGCTTTATTTTTATTTATTTTTAAATCATGGCCTTTCTGACGTCGACCTCCTCGTTGGTTTTATCTTTTGTATATAAATTTCTCTATTTCCAGGATTTATTTGGAGTAGCATGTAAATTAATTGGAAGCAGGACCTAGGAGAGGGGGTAAATCTTGAATCCTCAAGGGGATGGGCAAACTGGGTGCAACTATCCTCTGGAGGATTCTGAGCCATCATGTCCCCCTGGAGTATCTGCGCCTATATATCTTCGACGTCCTTTCACTTCCTCCATCTTTAACACTTCACAATGGCCCGCTTACAAAGTTCCCAGAGGAAATTCCTTCGTTTCTATTACGGTTTAAATTGTGGAGAAATCGAATTGTCGAAGGGAGAGTCCTTTATATCGGCGCTCTCTCTACCCCCCACCCTTTATAATAACACCGGAGTTGTAGGGAGGGGGATATTTGTTGAACTATCCTTATTCTTTATTTCTTCATGATGTGTTCTTGATTTATCCAAGATTTATCAAAGCTTTAAACTTGATTGATTCAAGATTTATCCATAACACTAGTCAACAATGATTCTGCTACTTGGGTATTAGCTTGTGATTTATACTAACTCGAGTATGCTGATCCCGAATCTGCAATCAAGATTGTTCTAGCATGTAAGGTTCCTGAGTTACACACATACTCTTTAGTTACACATATGGGCAGTGTTGCTTCGGCTACAGCAGTGAAAGGATGTGTTGTGTGTGTTTGGTTCCTGCGTTACACTCCTGCTTTATCACGTTGTCAAATTTAGCCATTATATTAGTGATGTTGAAATGGTATTTACATACAGTGATTAATTGCATTTTTCTTTCAGATTTATCTCTCAATTAATTTGTAAATGAAATAAGATTGTACAAAAGTATATAACAGGATATATACAAACTAAGTTGAAAATATGAATCGGCGAGGATGTATAAATAGCCCAGACAACATTTGTTATATCTGTAGAATATATACTCCAAGCAACCAGCAGAAAAGTTTAGCTAAACGAGTGAAAACTTCATACAATTATTACTTTGGTTGTACAGTTGGTGACCAAGACAAGCCCTGGGCACCTCACAAATTTTTTCTTGTGTGTTATACCGGGCTCACACAGTGATACCAATGGTGTGGCGTGATCCAACAAATGATGTTTTTGATTGCTACTTTTGTATGACAAATATTACGGGATTCTCAAAAATGAATAAGTCAAAAATTGTATATCCAGATTGTAAGTCAGCTATAAAACCAGTCTCCCATAATATGGAGATGCCAATCCCAGTTTCTTCATCAGCTAGTGCAGTTAAAGAAGATGATTCATCGCCTGAAGAGGAGGATAACAATGACGATGAAATGTATGGGGATGATTATAAGGAAAAGAAGATCCAGTGGATCAATTAAGAAAGATTGAATGACCTGGTACGGGATTTGTCATTGTCAAAAAAGAACGCAGAACTGTTAGGCTCCAGACTACAGCAATTGAATCTTCTAGAGAACGGTGCAAAAATATCTACTTTCCGTAAACGCCATGAGTCTTAGCTGCCTTCTATAAAGAAGAAGATGGTGCTTGTTTCTGTACTGATGTTAATGGACTTATGAATCAGCTAGGAAGCGAGCATTTACCTGATGAATGGAGACTATTCATCGATGCAAGCACCTCTAGCCTCAAAGCTGTGTTGCTACACAATGGTAACAAAAAAACCTTCAATTCCTCTCTTACTTATTGTTTGGATGATAGGGACATATGACTCAATGAAATTTATTTTGGAAGGTGTTCATTCCCCGCATCATAAGTGGAATATCTGTGGTGATCTAAAGGTAATTTCTTTACTTCTTGGACTGCAGCTAGGATATACAAAGAATATGTTTCTTATGCCTAAGGAACAGCCGTGACGACAGAAATCATTATATTGTCAAAAAGTGGCCCGAAAGAGAAGAACACATAGTTGGCCGATACAATGTGAATCACATGCCTTTGGTACATCCACAGAAGATCTACCTTCCACCTTCCTATCAAATTTAGCCTTATCTCGAATTTTGATTCTGATGGATTCTAGTATCTTAAAGAGAAATTTGGTGCAAAGAAAACCAATGCTAAACTTAAAGCTGGCATTTTTGTAGGGCCGGAGATCACAGAATTCATACGTGACAGGGAGTTCAGAAATAAACTAACTCCACTTGAGTTGGCAGCATGGGATTCATCTGTCCATGTAGTACAGGACTTCCTTGGTAATCATAGGGCTGTAAACTATGAAACAACTAGTGGACAACATGCTAAAGGCTTATCACCGAATGGGGAGTCGGATGTCTCTTAAGATGCATTTCTTGCATTCGCATCTAGATTTCTTTTCCTCTAATATGGGTGATATTAGCGACGAACATAGGGAAAGATTCCATCGAGATATCGCAATGATGGAAATCAGGTATCAAGGCCGCTTCAACGAAAACATGATGGGTGACTACTGCTAGTTCATACAACGGGAGGATACTATATCCACATAAAAGCGCAAGAGCAAGAGTCTCAAACAATTTTTGAAGAAATCTATAGTTAGGTGAGTACTACCTCTTTTATATGTAATACATATCTTGTCTGGGTCTGTAAAATGACGTACATAATGCCAAATAGGGTGCCCCGATTCCAAACCTTTGCCCAGAAATGTCTCATTCTTCTCAAACTCGTAATAATTATATCATTAATTGATCCAAGGTGACAAAGTGAGCCATAGAGCCTAGTCGAATAACTCAGGAACCCTACTTGCTAGGACAAATCTGAGCACAGATTTGGAATTAGCGCACCGAAATTAGTTAGTTACAACAACATTTACTCAAGTAGCAGAGACATAGTTAAAATTTGTTGGCTAGTGTTATTGATTCGGGATTGATCATTTTTTTATTCTTGTATTCTTCATGATTTATTCTTTGTTTTTCATGGTTTATTGTTGATTTATCTAACAATTATTCTTTATATAATCTCGAATTTTCATGATCTATTCTTGATTTCTACATGAATTATTCTTGATTTATCCCAGATTTAGTCTTGGTTTATCATATACACTAGCGGCCATGATATAAGGGTTAGTAAAAACAAGTGTGTTTAAATATTTATTATAAGGTAGTAATCAAATTATTATGGATTTCTTGAAAATTCTTAATTTTTCTGGGAAAAGGTTATATAAAGTTCTTTTATTAACAAGTAATCAAGTTATTTTCATACCTATGGCAAAAATATCCTTTCTTACATTGATTGATACATTGATCACTGGCATGCCAGTGATTAAAGTTCTGCATGATTGCTTAATTCTGTCAGAGTGAAACCAAACAGAGATAAGACGTTCTATGAGCTTTGTTTTGGTTGTCATGGAAACTTCATGTATTTCATTTTTCACAATATACCATAAACTCTCTCAAGCGGGTTCATTTCTGGGAATTGCCAGGCCATGATAGCAGTTCAATGCCATTTTGTGCACACCCTGTCTGCACTGATCGCGCTGTGTCACAAAGAACCGAGTCTTGCTGAATAATGCATGACCTGTCACCGAGCCATTCTCTCATTTGAGGTACCAAACGGTTTTTCGGTACTTCAATATACTTTACTGATTCATTATACCTTCAACAATCTTCAAGTGACTTTTCCCATGTACAGAAATTGCTCCCCGCACCATGATTTTCTGTGAATGTTTTAGTCTTTTTAAGACACTCTGGCATAAACTCCTCACCTGACCACCCCCTTACTTACTGCACACTGTCATCAAGTACTACAATAGTTGACTCGTCCGAAAACATGACCTGCAACAGTATAAAACACTATAGCAGTACTGAAACGACCTGTGATGCTTGTGGCAGCAGCAGTTAAACAGCCAGAGAAATTATGACTTGAAATTATTTCATTCATCATGAACGCGTAGCTAGTAGGTAAATCAGAATGTACCTACTATAGTAGGTACAGTGTGTTCTCTTATGCTTAATAAAGAAGATAACTGGTAAATATACCACTCTTACCTGTTCTCATTGCTCAGAAGTCCAATCAGCAGGAGCATTAGCCCAGACTACACGTGCCTGTATCATGGTTTTAGTAAACCTAGGTTTCTTTCTTGGATGGTAGGCTCGTAATTCACTGTCCAGTAACCTCCTATTTACTGTTATTCGAAAAGGTCTAGAAGTGTTGTGCAACGAATTGTAGGTCGTTTTAAGTCATCAGGATCGACAGATGCTAAACCCAAAACCGGTATAATTAGACCTCGTAAAACGTCACCAAGACAGGATCGTATTATGGTTAGAATGTCACTACAGGATAGGTTTAAGAGTGCTGCTGAGATATCCCGCGAGCTCAGCTCCACCTACGATGTCAACGTATCGCGCAAAACAGTTTCCTGGAGGTTACGAAGTTATTGGTTGCTTGTTTGGACACCGGCAAAGGAACCTCTGATCTCCAAGAAGAATCAAAGAGCCCGTCTTCGTTACGCTCACGAACATGTTTGGACAGAAGAACAGTGGGCGCAGGTTCATTTTAGCGATGAATCGAAGTTTAATGTGATTGGTTCCGATGGCGGGATGGACGTCCGACAAAGTTGTGGTGAAAGGTTATCTCGTGTATGTGTGAAGAAGACAGTGAAATATGGAGGAGGCAGTGTAATGGTATGGGAAGTGATCTCTGCTGCTGATTCTGGTCCACTTACTTGCTTACAAGGGACTGTCAATGCTGAAATCTACAAGCAGATTCTCTGATAGCATGCCCTTCTATATCTCCGATCCTCTCAGTTCAACCTCCTATCTTCGTGCAGGACAACTCTCCCTGCCACACTGCAAAGAGATTCAAAGATTGTTGAGTGATGACTGGGTTTATCTCATGGACTGGCCAGCTCATAGTCCCGATCTCAACCCTATAGAAAACGTTTGGAAGATTATTGGAGATGGGGCGCGATGGAGAAATCAAAAGAACCAAGATGAACTCTGGGAATTATTGAAAAACGAATGGAACAATATTACCCCATCATTTGGCAAGAAATTAATTCAGTCTTGTGGTATCATTTCGATAGGTCATTGCTAGTAAAGGGATGTTCACAAAATATAAATAATAAGGGTTTCTTTTGGTCTTGTTCCGTTTAACATTGTTTTTTTAAGTGACCCTTAACTTTTGGCTGCTGCAATTTGGAAGATAGTTTGTTTATTTCCTCATAACTTACCAAATATTTAATTCGTTCACTTGAAATTTTCACGATAGATATTAGAAGAAGTTTTGTTAAACTTCTTTAATAAATATTTAAATACACTTGTTCTTACTGACCCTTATATTATGGCCGCTAGTATATAAGTTCTTGATTTATTGCAGATTTACCCAATATTTTTCCTGATTTATTCAGCATGTATTGAAGATTTATCGATAATTTATTCTTTATTTCTTCATAGGTTATACTTGATTTATTCTTGATTTTCATGATTTATTCTTGAATTATCCAAGATCCATCTTAATTCATTTTTTATTTCTTCATGATTTATTTCTGATTTATTCATGATATATGCAAGATTTAAACTTGATTGATTCAAAGTTTAGCCATGATTAATTTAAGATTTATGAATGATTTATTCTTGTTTACTTCACGATTTAATCTTTATTCTTATGATTTATTCTTGATTTATCCAAGAATTAATATTGATTTATTCTTGATTCATTCAAGACTTATTCTTGATTTATATTTGATTATTTTCTTGATTTATTCATGAGTAATCCAAAATTCATTGTTGAATTATTTCATATTTATTCTTGATTTATTCATGAGTAATCTAAAATTTATTGTTGAATTATTCAAGATTTATTCTTGATTTATTCTTGATTTATTCCAGAGTTACTCTTAATTTCTTCATATTTTCCTTATATATTCGTGTAGTATAAGCACCCATGCTGCTGTTGACACCTGGATGTTGTAGGTCCTCCAACACCTGCAATTTTCCCTCCCTGCCCCAATGCCTGCGTGAGAATTTGCTCTCCCACCCCATATTTTTACTTCTACTTTTTTTTACAAATCTCTCCTTACAAACATCCTGCAGGAGATGCCCTCGTCTGTTTTCGCTTAAAAATATTAATTTATTATTGCGTTTTTTGCAGCCAATTGTCCATCCCCCGCCCTGTGTGTCCTACCCCCCATTTTTTTTACCGCAAAGGGGGTCCAATGCGTATGTTCGTAGCTTTGAATCCTTGCCCTCGGTCTACGAATTTAATCTGAGTCTCGCTTTGTCCTCTATATTACCTTGCCCGTACTTTCGAGTCTCTGTGCTGATTCTATTCACTTATTCGTACTCATGAACCCTTGCGCTATTTACATGGAATTGTTCGTACCTTCGAGTAACTGTATTGTTTGTACTGTCTAGTCTTGGTTATTTGCATCTTGCGCTTACTTTGGAAGACCATTAATCATCGTACGAACTTCATCGTAGCTTTGAGTGCTCTTTGTACTCACTTGTTCGTGGAGTAATACCCCCTCCTGGCACCTGTTTTTAAGATTGTCGTTATTTCGGTCTTTATCTTCATTCAAGTTTGTCTGTGTTTGGGGGGTCTTTATCTTAATTTAGGGCTATCTATTTTATTGGGGTCTTTGTTTTCATTTAAATTTGTCTTTGTTTGAAGGGTTTTGTTTTTATTTAGGGTTATTTTGTTAGTGAGGGTCTTTGTCTTCGTTTTAAGTTTTGTTATTGTGGTTCTTTTTCTTCATTTAGGCTCATCTATGTTATTTAGGTCTTTGTCGTAAGTTAGTGTTGCCTTTGTTTAGGGGTCTTGTCTTCATTTATAGTTCTATTTTTATTGTTTTTTGCTTATATATTTATTTATTATTGTGGTCTTTGTCTTCATTTATAGTTCTCTTTTTATTGTTTTTTGCTCATATATTTATTTATTATTGTGGCCTTTGTCTTCATTTAGGGTTGTCTTTTGAAGTCTTTGTCTCCATTACAGTTGTTCTTGTTATTGGGTCTTTATCTTCATTTATGGTTGTCTTTTTTATTAGAATATTTGTCTTAATTTAGTTTCTTTGTTAATTGAGTCTTTGTCTTCATTTGTTATTTGGTTTTGGCTTCATTTAAGGTTATTTTGTTACCTCGCTTGGGGTATTTGCCTTCATTTAGGGTTTTCTTAGTTAGTAAGGTCTATTTATTCATTTAGACTTGTCTTAGTTATTGGGGTCTTTGTCTTCGTCTATGGTTGCAGTGTTTTTCTAATTTAGGGCTGTCTTCATTATTGGAGTGTTTTTTTTCATTTAAAGTCTTTGTTTTGCTGGGGTTGTCTTCATTTAAAGTTATTTTGTTATCATGGACTTTGTAAAAGAAAAAGTGTCTTCATTGGATTACTCAAGTTTCTCGTTTTTTTTAACTTTGTTTTCTTCAATAATATAAAACTTTTTTCAATAACAAATACAAAAAAAAATGTCTTCAGCAGATTATCCTGTTTCGTTTTTCCATTATCGTATATTTTAACTTGGGAAAGTGTCTGGTTATTTTCTAAGATTTTTTAAAAGTTTGAGATTGACTATGTTTGTTACTTTAATTATTTAAATTTTTAAATAAAATGAAAAGTTTTGAAAATACATATGATTCTCGAATGTTTGGAATTTTTAAAACAAAATAAATTAAAAATGGTGTTAAGGAAAAAAAATGAAAAACTTTATTAAATTTAATGCATGGCTGTTTTTTGTAGTTTCTTATCGTATATTCGAAGGTTTTATCCAAATTATTTCTAAAATAGATTTTCACTTTTAATGTTTAGCCTGAGGAAATATCCACTGGCCTCTGAAACTTAATAAACTAATAGTAAATTATTAGAGCAAATTTAGATGGGAAAAAACAGCCATGCGGGTTGTTTTTTCACTATTTTATCAAAATTCCGACAAAAGTTGTTTTTCTTGCTTTAAAGCCTAGCAAATAAGCATGGTTATGAAAAGACATAGAACAAGAGTAAATTATTAGCAGATATGTACTGGAAACCTATAAATTTTTTGTAGACTAAAATTCTGTTGCCAGAGCTGGAAAGGACAGGGGGCAACAGACCGAAGGTCTGCATACGAAGCACAAGCTCTTCCTGTAAAGAGGGGCAACGCAGATTCGGCTTCTCTTGTTTAATTAAAAGAAGCGTTACTTTTTATTTTCCATTCTTTTTCTTCAGTCTTTTTCTCTGTTCCCTCTTTCTTACTCTCTGGTCTTCTCCTTGGAGAGGCGCCTTCTCTCATTGGATTAATTGATGCATTTTCCTTCTAAATAATTGCTATTTATTTATACTACTATTATCTGCTATTAATTACTAGCTATTACTATTTCAGTAATTTCAATATCTCAGTTAACCTCATATATAACTCCCCCCCCATGCTTTAATGAAAATAAATCATCATCTTGTCAAGAAAAAAGAGAAAAAATGACACCAATAAAAAATAAATAAAAAGACAAAAGAATTGAAACTTGTTTTCAAGGTAAAGTTTTGGGTCCAACTAAACGCCATAAACTACACTTTTCTTTCAAACACTTCAATAGATCAATAGTCATCATTTCAACTTTTGTCGAAATTTTTAACATGATGACCTCTCTCATCTAAGATGTCTTTCCAATATGTCTTCCATGGATTTTCAAGGTTCATTGAACGTTCTTGTTTGTAAACCTGTAGGCATTCATCTACAGTAATTAACTATAGGTGTTCTAAAGTAACCCATTACTAAGATCTTTTAGAGAAACCAACTATACACGTAGGTGTTCTACAGTAGCCAACGCAATGGGTCCTTTCTTCTTTGAAGATGGAACCAAATTCAGAACTATTTCTGGTTCCTTAATATCCAAATTTTATGTTACAGATATTCATACTATATCATCTTGCACAAATTACCACTTCTATCTTCATTGCTTTAATGAATTTCTCTTAAAAATCTTTCCAGCGTAGATATGTCATCATTGTTTTTCACCTTTATGAAAAACTCCTTTGAAATTTTATAAAAGTGTAAGGATCAATGTACAACGTAAAGAGCTTTTTCTAACATCTTGTCTCACCATCAGAGAATCGAGTTTATCCATAATAAAATCCCTTTAAATAATAAATAAAATTCATAGTTAATGGTGCGGGGGATAAAAACAGCCTCTACGGAATGCCTAGTGAAATTTTATTTTTTCATAAAAGTGTTGCATTTGATCATTCCTCTCCTTATTCAGATTACGTTTTTTCCCTTCCTCTTTTTTATGTTTCTTGGAGCCAAATTAAATAAATTATCAACTCTAAAGCAATAGACATGCTGAATCACATCTAAGGTAAAATAATAATCAACGACTGACACTCAAATTTTATTCTCTTCCATGAGCTTAAAGATTTACAAGAGGACACTTGAACATGAAAAAGATTAACTTTCATATAACCATGTACTGAAATATAACTCAAATATACTAAAACCCAAGTATACTTAAAAAAAAATAATAATTTAATATAACGTACCAAGCCCGGACTTAGACAATAACCGTTACGTGAATAAACCACCGATGCTAAACTTACGAGTGTCCCAAATTTCTATACAACAAAATATTATTAGAGGACCCCATGTTCTCTAATAATCGTTACACGTAAATATTAATAACTTAGGGATCTAGGAATATCGCAAGTCATATTTTTATACTATATTGAAAAACCCACCAACCAAGAAACTGGTATTATTTCTTGTTGAAACTATTATCTATGTATCGCGATTTATGGGACACCCATTATCAAAATTTCTCCATTGGTCCATGTGCGTCTTTGGGGGAAACTTGGCAAATACCTGCCAAATCAGTTCAACAATTGGAATCGACTAGGGATTTTCTCTTCTCCAGGACACTACAAGGAAACCTACCTTTTCTTGAGGGACAAGGACATCACCGGGGATTTGTGTGCCCTTCAGGTTCCACAAATTATAAGTAGTTTCTTCTTTTGACTACTCTGGGCTTCGTACTTTTTGCATATTTTCCCTCCACCTAACTTCAACATTAAAAAAAAAACTCATTTTAATGCCTTTTTGTCAGAGATGCTTATGTTTTTTGTTTTTTAATAAATTAAAAACATTTTTTATTGTTCCTCTTCCTCGTGTTCATTCTTTTTCGCCCTTTTTGTCTTCTTTCCTTATTAATCCAATGGACATCTTTATTTAGATTCAAAAGGTTACTCATATATGGTATATAGGTAATTACCAGCCCATTTGCATATGTTACATGAGTACTTGTCATCAGCTCATATATGTTATATGAGTCTTATCATCACGCTATATATGTTATATGAGTATTTATCATCATATCATATGTTATATGAGCACTTGTCAGCCATCCATACATCTACATTATGATATATGATTACTTGTCATCCTATTCATATATAGTATGTAAATGAGTCTTCTATCTCATTTTGATATGGGTATATGAGTATTTGTCAACCCATTCACCATATAAACGTATACTCAATACATGCCCTAGCATTTATACATGGTATACATATGAGTGTTTGTCATCTCATTCAAATATGGTATATGAGGGCTTGCTTGTCTTCCCATTCATATATGGTATAAATATATGTTAGTGCTTGTAATCCCAGAAAGTGGAGGGTCCCTAATTTGGGTTTGCTTTTCAGGAAAACCACTTTAAAAATATATATATATATATACATACACATAGACCAATAATCCTGACCCTATTACATAACTCTTATTTGCAAATCAGAAATATTCACCCAACAATGATAACACGAAAAATTGAATCCTATAAATCTCTAGTAAAATATAAACATGTGAAAGTTGAGATAAACCCCAAATGTAGTCGAGCAAGAAAATTCACACCCAAGTGTAGTCGAGCAAGAAAATTCACACCCAAATGTAGTCGAGCAAGAAAATTCAGACCCAAGTGTAGTCGAGCAAGAAAATTCACACCCAAATGTAGTCGAGCAAGAAAATTTACACGCAAATGTAGTCGATCAAGAAAATTCACACTCAAATGTAGTCGAGCAAGAAAATTCGCACCCAAATGTTGTTTTTAATTAAAAATATAAAAATTGGTTACAAATCAAGAATTTTCAACCCCGATTTTAAATTGCAAATCATTTGTGGAAAAAAATTAAAACAAGATTTGCCAACCCTCAAAAAATGTAATATAAATTTAAAAAATAAAATTAACCTAAATTTCCCATTTATTTACGTTGTTATGATTACATAAAATTCAGTAACATGGTTCTTATTTACCCGTGATAAAACGTACCATCTGTATGGTACTTGGAGTAAACTCTGTGAAAATTCATGGTCTACCATCATTCATAGAACTACGATACCCACTGTTTCTTAGTGGTAACAAACTGTCTTTGCTCGTAGAGAAAACTCAAACACTTTTTGAACATTCATCGCAGATGGTTATTCAATTTGATGTGTTGTTATAATTCCATCCTTAATTAAGCTTTGTTACATTTCTCTTCGATAGAGTTATTATATTTAGTTTTGCCTATTCACACAATTTACTGTTCAGGTTTATTGGTTGTGAAGTGTATGTTTAGAAGTCTTGACTAGAAAGAATATTGAGTATCTACTCTAGACCACAATATAATGAAAATCACTAAGATTCATTGCACATAAAGTCATTACTAATTAGATTAATCAGGTTTTTTATATTTATTTCTTTAGTTTGCTAGTTATTATACACAATATTTACATTCTCTGACCTTAGCCTTATTTCAGTTTTGAGTAAAACGTTTTCCTGCATTAGAGTCAACTAGACAATTTGCATTCACCACCCTTCACCGGTGGTACGTTCTAGTTTTACCAAGGACATTTTAATATTTTTCAGAGGTTAAATGACTTTTTAACAGGAACTAAAACAAGATTTTCAATTAACGACGTTCAGAAGTTGATTAAGTCCAGTCATTTAGGAGAAAAGAGTTAGGCCTGGCCCTTAAACTGTCCTCCAGAGGGAGAGAAAATTTGCTGTCCCGATCCGGAAGGGAGCTTGACGTGGTCGGACCCTGAGGAAGGGAGAGGATCCCTGGAAGGAGCCTGAATTCCCCGGAAGGTCCCTCCACTGGCCCCGGTTCCTAGGGAGGCTTCGAGGGCGGAACCGATATCATACGCCGCCATGGCGGACGGTGGTAGATGAGGTAGGTGGGCGCCCGGGTGGTTGAGATAGGTAACCACCCTGCGGAGCTCGTCGATGGCGTTGGACTGCATGAGGATGTAGTTCTTGGCCAGAAGGAGGGTGGCGATTTTGGACAGTTTCCTGACGGAGGGCGAGTGGGCGTAAGGAATCACCGCCCTGAGCTCATCCAAGGCATCATTCAAATCATGCATCCTGCGCCGTTCCCTTGCGTTAATCGACAACCGGACCAACTTCTGCTGGCGGGGTTTCTTGCCCCCGACCCCGTTACCGCTCCCACCACTCCCGCTGCTGAGGGCCCCCTCGCCGTTGGCACCCCCGCAATGCCTATCGTCGTCGCTGGTGCCGCTCTGGGGGTCCTCCCTGAGGTGTTGTGTCTCCTCCTTGATGCAGGGATCTCGGTTCTCGTTGTTGAGGGGGGTCGACTGCGGGTGCGCGGGGCGGAGGAGTGATGGGTGGTTGGCCCTCAGAGTGAAGCTATGGGCAGTGCCAAAGGGGTCTTGACGTCTTGGAGGGGAGTGCCGCTGACGAAAGTCCGGTCCCGTGAATTGATGAACCCCTAAGACGCCGGGGTACGGAAACCCGTTCATCCTGAGGCAAAGAGAGAACGAATGAGGACGAGGCGAATCGGAATGAGTGTAAATGGAAACTAAAGAGAAATATTAAAGGGGGAAAAAGAAGGAGAAAAAACATAACGAAATATTGAAAAAGGACACTAAAATGAAAAGCAAATGGAAAAGGAAACTAAAAAGGAATCTAAAAGTGGAGAGGAGAAGATAGAATGAGAAAAGAGTAGTAAAGGAAACCTTTATAAGGGAACGGAAAAGAAAAGAATGGATAAAGAAATCTAAAAGGGGCAACAATGAAAAGGAAGTATAAAGACATGGAATGAAATAGTGAAAAGGAAGCTTAAATGAAAAGACAATGGAAAATGAAACTAAAAAGACATCTAAAAGGGGAAAGAGAAAAAAACAGGAAAGAAAACCTTTGAAAGGGAACTGAATCGAAGGAATGGATAAAGTAATCTATAAAAAAGAAACGGAAAAAAATAGAAAAGAGGTGCAAAGGAATCATGAATAGACAGCTAAAATAGAAATTAAAAGGACATCTAAAGGGTGAAAGGATAAAATAGAAATAGAAAAGGACATGAAAAGTAACTTTTAATTAGCAAATAAAATGAAAAGGAAACAAAGGGAACTCTAAACGAGGAGAGGAAAAAATGCAAATAGAAAACGACAGGAAAGAAATCCTTTAAAAGAGAACTAAAAATGAAAAAAAATCTAATAGGAATAAAGAGAAAAAGAAAATAGAAAAGATATGAAACAAAAAATTAAAAACAAACTAAAAATAAAAAGGAAAACCCCTTCCCCCAAATTCAACCTTAATAGACGAAAATATAAAGTGAAATAGACAAAAAATAGATACGGCAAATTTTAAAATGAAGCTAATAAAGAAAGAAAAAAACAAAATTAGGTCTTAAACCGGAAAGTAGAAAAAAGAGAATAGTAAATAAGAGTGAAAAGGCAAAGTCGAAAATAAAACTAAAAAAGAAAAGAAATGGAAAACAATATCAAAAGAGGATCTAAAAGGGGAAGTAAAAAATAAAATAAAATAATTGGAAAATAAAACTAGAAAACCTAAAAAAGTAAGACTAGATGAAAAGTCAAAATTGGAAAGAGAATCATAACAGTCGAAAAAAATCAAAACAAAACGTTAAAACTAAACTGGAAAAGGAAACACCATAGAAGAAAAAAAAAATTAAGAAAAGAGTGAATCAGAAAAATTACTCGTGGCGGAAAAAAACAATATATAAAAACCTAAATAAGGATAAAGAGTAGCAATTAATAGCAGCATAACTTAAAAAAAAAGGATTACAAAGAGGAGGGAAACAATAAGAGCCCTGCCACAGGAGAGAGAATTATTGACCCCATCCCTCTAAACTAATTTAACCTAACCTAACTTTTTGTTATTAAGGTGCTTAGAGACTTTGACCTATCGGGATTTAGGACTTCTACATTTTTTCACCACCGGAACCAGAGATGTACCTTTTTCTACCTCCTGCGTGTTATTTAGTTTCCCTAAAATACTAAAAGGTATCCATTAAATAGGAGACAGAAATTAATTAAATAATCCGTGAAGATTTCTGTAAAAAAACAAGAACAAGCATATTATTAAATATTTAAAGAATTTAAATTTAATGTTTTGAAATACATTTTCTAATTTTTTTTTTTTTAAATATAATCTAGAGGCACTCCATCTCCGAGAATTTAACATACTTATGTTATAACCTAAATAAACATACATTCTAAAATATTAAAAAAACTTTGTAATGTTATATATTTCTTATGTACGATTATACCTTACAATTTATTGAATATTTTTTTCGAGTCTCATATTTAATGAATACCATAATTACGAATTTAAAAGGACCGTCGAACATCGGAACTTATTTAGCACGATTCATACACGTTTTAGCAACTGCAAAAACAAAAACAAATATAGAAACTAATGCAGACCACTTTACTGAATAATAAATACAACATGCAGACAATTAAGGCCCCTAGGCATTCAAGATCAATTCTAGAAGAATATATAGAGGTAGAGTGTCAGCCTTAACACACACGATGCATTTAAGAGACATGCATATAGGTGAGAAACAGAGGAGGATATAACGGTGTGCTCTGATCAATAGTTATAAACATGTTGGAGTAGAAAACATGTTAAGCTGAGAAAGAGAAGATAATAGTGTGGTCGAATCATATCTAGAGAGAAGGTAGTGCGCTCTGATCTATAGTGGGAAAGAGAAAATATGAGTGTGCTCTGATCTATACATGTTCTGGACGTGCAATCAAATTCGTCTGCGAAAATTAGGGTGTAGAGGGCAAGAAATAGAAGGAGACTCCGTATAAACAGACACACCAGCATAGAATTCCAAGAAGTCTACTCGTTTACAGGTATACATTTATTTACATGTGTACGGCAGATTTACGAGGGAAAATTTAGTGGTTAGTTGGATAGGTTGTGATTTCTAATAGAATGGTTAAGATTATTTTTCCCCGTTATCTTTGCCTAAATACATTATAAAATGTATTTAGCAAAGATAACGGGTGAAAATAATCTTAACCTTTCAATTTTCTGTGATTGAATGCATTAGAGCGGTTTCCTGAAAATTCACCTACCTGGCGAGGAACGATGCTCGTCCCCCAGAACACGAAGCAGTGTCGGCTATCAATTTTTACTATCTACTAACCGCACCATTTGTCCATTCGTCACGAGATTTCTCGAAAATAATCCCATATATATATATATATATATATATATATATATATATATATATATATATATATATATATATATATATATATATATTGATACTACAAAGTGAACGCAACCCTTCTTTGTGCAACCGAAAGATATGGGCCAGTTGTGGTTGGCGTGCAAACTAGCATGCATCTACCACGTTCAGGCTTATGCTGCCTGATACAGGAGGTGTGTGCCAAATGCCACTCAGAAACAGGAGAACAGAGATCTTACAGGAGATGAGCTTGAGAAGAGCCAAGAAAAAAAAACGCGGCCCTGGCAAGGACTCGGCCCTCAAACCTCTGGTTATCTCGACCAGTGCTCTACCGCGAAGCTAACGGGACAAAAGCAGTTAGCGACACATATTTCCTAAGTAACTTTTCCGTTCGCATCTCCAAAGACCAACCGCCCAAATGAAACTGTACCTGAGGGATGGTTATTGATACTGCAAAGTGAACAAATCCCTTCTGGGTTCGACCGAAAACTATCGGCCAGTTGTGGTCGGCGTGCAAACTAGCACGCATCTACCACGTTCAGGTTTATACTGCCTGATACAGGAAATATGTGCCAAATATTGCGCAGAAATAGGAGAACAGAGGTCTCTTACAAGAGATGACTCCTGTTTCTGTGTAACATTTGGCATATATATATATATATATATATATATATATATATATATATATATATATATATATATAAAGAGAGAGAAAAAAATTTTTATTGCAATAACGCAATCATAATTATGCGCAACGTTTATTTTAAGTGTTAACTTCTCGTGTATGTGAGAAGAGCTCCTTCCGAGGGCTTTTAGAAAGACTGGTTTGCCAAAAATTAGCATTTTAACCGTATATATATATATATATATATATATATATATATATATATATATATATATATATATATATATATATATATATATATGTAAAGCAAGTTTCTGAGACAGATCCCTGACCCTAATGGACGCCGCTAGTGGTCGATGCTATTTGACCACAGCTCTCTTGCTGTGGTTTTCTAGCAAGTCTTCATTTTATTTTAGTACGTTGCTCCCTATTACGTGCGCTTTTAGCTTCATTCGGTCTTTTATGTGGACCGGTCTCAAAGGCCTTTTAGCGATTGAAGTAAACCACATCTAGGCTTTATCTTGGACAAACGATGGTTTCATTTTGTGAAAGAAATTGAGCAAATTACTTAAGCATGAGCCTCCTTAGAAAGCGAGCCATTTATTAGTTTAAGGACCTCTGGATGCCCTACGATTCTATTTCTATTAATAAACTCCAAGAGCTTACCCACGACAGGACTATTAGTAGTAATAGTGGTTTACCAACATGCCTTTATTCAAGAGGATCCCCGATCGAATAATGTATTAGACATAAAGATCAGTATGACAATCGCTGTTTAGCCCGAAGGCTCCAGGAGCCGGTCCTTTTTGGGAAGAAGTGCCATGAAGTGTTGTGTTTTGGCACCAAACAGCGTTCAGGTGGAACCTTTGCCGCTCCGGGACAGGGGGAACTGTTTAGCATCAGAGGTATGTGGATATAGATACCCAACCGCATGATTCCTCGGAACGGAAAGTGTGTGTTTGTTGTGCTGCGAAGACGGGAGAGAAAAGAAACAGTGTTTTAATTGGCTATATGTGTGATGAGGAGTGTAAGATATACCCACCCCAGTACAGGGCTGAGCACAGCGCTTCCACCATGCCGGGATCGAACCCGGTACCGCGACGTTAGCGAACCAACGCAGTATCCACTCGGCTAGTAAGAGGTCTGCGACAGAAGTAAGAATAATGAGTCGAAAGTTTCCAGGATCAGTATTTATTCCGTTTTTGAAAAAATGGTGCTACATTTGCTTCTCTAAACTCTTTGGGAACTATTTTTTTTTAAATCTACAAATTGGCTTTAATACGAGTAGCTTAATTTCTAACTTCTTAAGGTGGGTTAGATATATTTCATCGGCACAGGGAGGAGCTTTGTAATTTTTTCTTTTTCTTAATATAAATACTAATTTCATTTTTCAGTTAGGTTGAACTTTGAAAGTAGAAATTTTTCATTAAAATTTATTACATCATCTATTGAAGTAAATTAATTGCACCTTTCATAGTAAAAGAAAACATTTGCAAAATATTCCTTTTATGTCTTTGCCACGTGGTCCAGAGTGTGGGTAAAGACTCCCTCGCCATCTTGGAAGGGATGGGTCCTATGCACTCCTAAAGTGACTTACGATCATTTATAAATCCATAAAATCTCTTGGGGTCGTGTTTTAATATTGTTAACCCTCTTATTTTATGCAAAGATAACGCGTGTTCGGAGAATGACTCCAACTTCAACCGGCGTCCCACAAAATGGGGTTAGTACACTCCAACGCAACTAAAAACTACCCCCTACTCTCACCTTTATACCTTATTAACAACAATGTTAACAGACCTATGTCGCGTGCTCTCAATTATTCTTACTTATGACCATATGACCTCACGACCTTCAAAACTTTCAACAAGTGGGGCAATCCAACCCATAGTAAGTTTTCTTTTAATAACTCCCAGACTAACCTTGAAAGGACCTTGGACATTGAACCATTCGAAAGGGAATATAAAACAACCTAAGGGTTTCAAATTTCGTTAGATCTGGCCGAATAGTTACGATGTTATTGCCACAAAATTAATTGAAAAGTAAAGTGGTTACCACCCGACCGACCTACCTACGGACCGATAAAGATGTATCTTATAGTGTCGTGAGCACACGACTAAAAAAGCCACATATTTTTTTTCCACATCAAAGTTAGCCTCTCATAGCGAGCTAGTGAGGTTCTTGCTTGATAATTATCTTTATTATTATAACTTAATTAAGGTGCTTAAAATACCTCCTGTGTTTGATGCTCATTACGATTACATTTGCTTGGAGACTATTGCGGTCCATCTGCCAGGGAGGAGTTTATATCCAAATTACTCTTGGATTGGTTGAACCTTGAATTATTTTTTATAGATTTATTAATCATTAAAAGTTTAAAAATTAAGGTAAGCATAAATTTCCTTTCAATTGACTTGAGTTTCAAGTTTATAAGGTAGATTTATAGATCACTTTGGTAAAGCTAAGATTATTACACTCATTAAGAGCCACGTTTTCGACAATTGTCGAAGAGTTCATTTATTTGGATATGAACACTGTGTTAAGATTAATAAATCATTGAGTTGTCAAGGTTTTGAACTTGAATATTTCCCCTCTGGTATTAAAACAAACATTAAGTTCGTTTAGTACCTATATGGAGTCGTTTAAAGACCTTTAGCGGGATTAAATCTTTGAAACATGGGACGTTTTAGTTAAATTTTGTAGGAAATTCTGGGGCAACAAGGATACCTATTGATTTAGCAACCCAGTTCTGGTGTTTTTAAATTGAGCTTTTAGTTTAATAAATCCCCTTAAACCTTGTTCAATTTTTATTTAGGATTTAAGCTCTAGTTTTTAAACTTTAAAAGTTATTTCTTGATTCATTGGTATGAAATCATTAATTTACGAGGGCATTGGACTTTAGACACGTCTGTTAGGTTTAAAAGTTTCCAAATCTCATTTAATTTATATTTAGTTATTTAGCCCTCGTATATATTGAAAGAACTAGGTGTGCATCATCATTTAGTTTATGTTTAGATTTTCTAAAGGCTGGTTATTTAGTTCTAGTGTTTGTAGAATCAGATCATGCAATAATTTAAAAACCAAAAGGTCTAGTTGAGTAGTTTCCAACTGGAGTGCCGCGAGAACGACCAAGAAATCATTTTTAAAATGCCTATTTTGCAAAGGATAATGTATTTTAAACATTTATAAAAAATATAAAAACACTTGAAAGTATTTTGAAACAAGTTTCTCTGCATTGTGTAACATAAGAACAACGAGAAGAGAAAGACGGGAGGGAGTGAATGAAGAAATAGGAGTTGCCTTGTCAACTCTCCGTCCCAATATTAAAGAATTATGCGATACTCATCAAACCTAAATTTACCATTAAACCTTTAAAGGTAAAATTTAATTATTTTCAAATTCTTATGTTTTATTTCGATTAAATTAGGTTAAATGTCAATCGTGGTTAATTTTGAAGGGCTTTCCGCATAAATAAGCATTTACACGTATTGGGGTGTCGCGGCTGCTTCTAGATAGCAATTAGGGTGCCCCGGCTCCTTCCAGATAGCAATTAGGGTGCCCCGGCTCCTTCTAGATAGAAATTAGGGTGCCACGGCTCCTTCCAGATAGCAATTAGGGTGTCCCGGCTCCTTCTAGATAGAAATTAGGATGCCACGGCTCCTTCCAGATAGCAATTAGGGTGCAGCGGCTCCTTCCAGATAGCAATTAAGGTGCCGCGGCTCCTTCCAGATAGCAATTAGGGTTGCGCGGCTGCTTCTAGATAGCAAATAGGGTGCCGCTGATCCTTTCAGATAGCAATTAGGGTGCCGCGGCTGCTTCTAGATAGCAATTAGGGTGTCGCGGCTGCTTCTAAAAAGATAGAAATTAGGGTTCCACTATCATAATAAGGTTAAAAAACACTGGTCTAGTTGATTTCCGTGAAACCTCTTACAAGTTCACTACTTGACTACCCACGGAATGATAAAATATTAGGGTATCCGAAAAAATTGGGTCGCTTTGGACAAATTTATATTATATGTAAATTAATTCAATTATATAATTCCCATTGTGTTCTATGACACGTCGTTGGTCCGCTAACGTCGCGGTACCGGGTTCGATCCCGACAAGAGCGGACACAAACGTGAGCACACGTAGAAATCCGGCTACCAATTGGTGGATGCGCTTTGCTTATTCCCCCCACCCCCCACCACCCATCCAACTAGAGTGAGCAAAACCTGAATTCTGAGGGTGGAGAGGGAACAACAAACTAGTTCGTACCACGAGAACTGGTTTGTTAAGTTACGAACGCGAAAGCCATGGCGATAAACCACACTCATTTTGTGTTTAAATGTGTGTAAACGCCCCTAAAAACGCGCATGTGTATCTTTAAACTTTCAAACCAACATGTGTGTGTGTGTGCATGTGTATTTTGTAAAATTTCACCAAAATATGTGTAAACAGCTAAATATCCTGGGCCTACGTGTATGATGCTCCCCAAAAAATATATTTGTGTAAATATATATCATGTGTATGTATGAGCGTGTGTAAACCTCAACCACACAATTTCGGCTTAAGTATTCGAATCCCTATAAAAATCTATCAAAACATGTCATTGTGTGAGTAACTTCCGACTGAAACATGAGTTTGTGTCTGTATAAGCGTTCACAAAACATCAGTGACTACATACGTGTGTATA
The DNA here is from genome assembly GCA_963969495.1 of Ceratothoa steindachneri. Classification (NCBI taxonomy): domain Eukaryota; kingdom Metazoa; phylum Arthropoda; class Malacostraca; order Isopoda; family Cymothoidae; genus Ceratothoa; species Ceratothoa steindachneri. The sequence goes on from OZ018320.1 coordinate 93,044,148, forward strand.
AACTAATAAACTTCCGCCATAACATCTAAGCAGTCATAACTCCATCCTCGCTTCCGTGTCATAAATATTCAGAAACTTGTGTGTTTAAGCCTCTCCGACCCCAGGATCAAGACAAATCGACCCCGGCTAAATCCTGTAAACCTCGGCCGCCATTTCCCCGAACTGTGATACAGCGCCATCTGCCCTGTATTACACGGCTCGCGGCCAAGATTCCCAGAAACCCAAAACTGTAGGGTGGATACACAGGAAGGGTGTATATAGTTGGTTTGATACACAGGATGGTTGTATGTAGTTGGTTTGATACATAGGATGGGTGTATGTAGTTAGGTGGATGCACATGATAGTTGTATGTAGTTGGTTTGATACACAGGATTGGTGTATGTAGTTGGTTTGATACACAGGATGGTTGTATGTAGTTGGTTTGATATACAGGATGGTTGTATGTAGTTGGTTTGATACACAGGATGGGTGTATGTAGTTGGTTTGATTCACAGGATGGTTGTATGTAGTCGGTTTGATACACAGGGTGGTTGTATTTAGTTGGTTTGATACACAGGATGGTTGTATGTAGTTGGTTTGATATACAGGATGGGTGTATGTAGTTGGTTTGATACACAATTACGGTAGAGCGGGTTTGATACACATACATAAAGAGGTGTAGCGGGTTTGCTACACAAGAGAGGAGTAGTGGGTTTAATACACAGGATGAGTGTATGTAGTTGATTTAATACATAGTTAGGGTGCTGTGGGTTTGATACACATGAGGGGTGTAGTGGGTTTGAGTGTGTGAGAACCACTTCCTCATGGTCTCTCACGCTCGGAAGCAGATAATTAATCCAATAAAGAAGAGAATGGGCAATGATGTACATATTGGATCTGTGAATAAAGAACCCATGTATGATTTAGGTACAAAAATGAGGAATAAAGAACCGGTGTGATTTCAGGATTTAAAGAATCATTGTGGGATACTAGAAGATATAGAGAACACTTGAATGATACGGGGGATAAAGAAAAAGAATAAAAACAATTGAGCGATAATGAGCATATAAAGGAAGAATAGAGAACCGTTGTGTGATACCTGGGGTAAAAAGAGAATAAATAATCGTTGTGTGATTACCTGGGATAAATAAGAAGGATAAAGAATCGTTGTGTGATACCTTTGATAAAAAGAAGAATAAAGAATTGTTGTTTGATACCTGGGATAAAAAAGAAGAAGAAAGAATCATTGTGTGATACCTGGGATAAAAAAGGATAAAAAAGAACAAGAGGGAAAGTCCCTCTAAGGACCTGCGGTATTTTGTGATAAGATGATAAATGGTTATTATCATTGCATTGATGGTTTCCCATGGTTCAAATCACTTGCAAGTACCTTTAAATGGCTAAATGAGGCTTCTGCCACTAGATGGCGCCACCCAGCGCCAAATCCGATGGCTGATGCGAAATCTTCATGGTGAATAACCCTATGTCCCATGGTCATATGGGTCATTTCATGGCTCTAAATGGGTACAATTGAACTTTACGCCTTTTGAAAAAAAAGGTGACTCTTTGACCTGGTGCTTCTCGGCAGGTTAAAATAAAGAATCGTTGTGTGATAACAGAGATAAGGAAGAGGAATAAAGATCCTCTCTGTGATACGGGAGATCAAGAACTATTGTACATGGGAATAAAGAAAGGAATAAAAATCCGTTGTGTGATACGAGAGTGATAGGGGATAAATAAAGGGAAGTAAAGAATCTTTGAGTGAGAGGAGGATAAGGAAGAGATATAATTTTTAATTTAAATAGATAACCAATGAGGGCATCTCCCACGTAGAGTTTGTAAGGAGAGATCTGTAAATAAAATGGTGAAGTTGGGGGAAGTGAAAATCTGTCGAGGGTATATAGCCACAGATCCCCCTGCAAGCACTGGGCACGGGGGGGGGGACGAAATCCTACAGATGACAGCCGAAGCAAAGTTGTCCAACCTACACCTTACCTCCTCTTGTGAGTGACGAGGAATAAAGCAGAAGAATAAAGACTCACTCAGTGATAGTGGGACGAACCAAGGGAATAAATACTCATCGAGTAATAGGTGATACGAAGCAAAAATAAAGAGCTGAGGGTAATACAAGGAATACAGAATAATAATGAATCTATTGAGAGAAAAGTGATAGAGAAGAGGAAAAAAATAACCTTGCTTAATACAAGGAATAAATAATAATAAAGACTCTTTTCGTGATAAAGAATAAAAAAGAATAAAATACCCGGGGTGATACACAGAATATTAAATATCCGCTTGATGAATATAGGATAGCAAAAAAAACAACGCAAGGGTGATGCGAGGAATAACGAATAATAAAGTCTCATCGAGTGATAACGTGGTAGAGAAGAGGAATAAAGACCAATTATGGTGCATTGAATAAAGAATAATAATGACCCCTTGAGTGCTAGGGGATAGAGAAGAGGACCGAGGACTGCTCGAGTGAGGAATAAAGAACATTTTGTATGGTACGGCCGAATGAGACTGGTTGGTGCAGGCTTTACCACTGATCCTCACTGTATGACGATACATACAGTACCGTCCAAAAAGATCAGAACGCCTGTATTTTTATCACAACAACTTTCATAATTTTTGACAGATGAATACAACGAAAACTATCATCAGATAAACAATTTAGTACAAAGATTGAAGTGTACAAGGTGATCAGAATGACAGCGGATACAATTTTCTATTGGATTATTTAGATTAAATTATCATTGGGAAACATTTTTACTACTTTTAGTTATTAGTATTCGCGATAATACTATAACATCTGCTACCATAGGAACAAACCAATTGTCGACACTCTTGCGCAGTATTTTTGCTCCATTCATCTTGAAGTTCTTGAAAGGTTTACAGCATCCTCGCTTTAGATCATTTTCGAGTGTCTTCCAAACATTTTCAATAGGATTTAGGTCCGGACTCTGTGTAGGCCCGTTCATAAGAGGAAGGTCTTCGACGAATTATACGTATGCCAGGTGGCTTTATCCTGCATGCAAATTGCAGATTGGGCTTAGGAGGCTCGTGAATGGGGCTACAGATGTAGCTATTCTTTGTCCACTGCACCCCGTAAGCGCAAATCACGTCCCAAACGATGGTACTTCCTTCGCTAAACTTAACACCCTTTTTGTGCAATTGAAAGATGATCTTTGCCCTGCTATGCGACGAACGAACCTCCTGTCATAGGGATACTAACGAATTGAATTTATTTTCGTTACTGAAGTAGACTTGGCTCCATTGGCAATTCACTCATGTAACTTACTGAGCGGCGAATGCAAGACGAGCTTTCTTGAAACCGCCTTGAAACAGGTCTTCTTTATCTATTATTCCTTTTTTTATCTACCATCTTTATACATAAATCTGTTTTGCCATAGGATGGCAGAAGATTATGGACTGCACACTTGGAGTGCTTGACAGTCTCTACAATGGCTCCAACTGAAAGATCGTCCTTGTAGCGCAGCTTTACAGTCAACTCGCTGACAGGGCGAGGCGTGACAGATTTCTTAGGGATGTTAACTGGACGGCAGCTGGCAAGAGAATTGCCTAACATATAGTACACGAGATTGAACTGAACTTAGTTGCCATGCAAACAGTGCTGGCTCTCTCTAAAAGTAATGTAAGCGTTGGAATTATTTTTGGAAGTTATACTTTTCTTGTAAATTGTTTAATTGATGATAACTTTCGTTTTATTCATCCAAATATCATAACTTTTACCCATACGAGTTTTATACCTGTATGTTATCGTACGCCAATTTTGGATAAGTTGATTTTCTCTGTCAAAAGTTATGGAAGATGCTGTGATAGAAATACAGGTGTTCTGATATTTAAGAACGGTACTGTATCTTAGTAAGGCAGCTCAATATAGGACCGAAACCGCGGGTAATTACATGGTAGCCGTCAAAACAACGTTGACCTGAATTTAGATTCCTTCTGGAAATTAAACACACCCAATGTTGCTTAAATTCACTCAACGAAAATACTGTTTCCATTCATCAATTAGGGGAAAGGATCCAGTAGGACGGAAAGTCAATCGAGAATGACAAGTTCAGTTATTTTGCTACAACATTGTCGAGCAATTTTTCTTGCCTTAAATTGGCCAATTTTTGTAATAGGCAAAAAAAACGGGCCCCAAATTTCGATATGCCTCATTTCTGAATTTTCTGCGAGGATTGAATGAAACTTTGGTGATAACTAGTTTATAAACATCATATCAAAACTTGAGAGTCTTTTGACCTTTCTTCTTTATTCTAGAGCACGTGTTTGAGATGACCTCCATTTAGCTCTGTGCATTTCTTGAGGCGCAGCACAAAGTTGTCCATTAGTTCCTTACAAACCGAATCGACTAATGGTTTTGATATCCTCCATTATGGCTACCTTGAGTTCCGTGATGGCATTGGGTCTCCCTGCGTACACTCTGCCTTTAAGATAGGCCCAGAGAAAGAAATCTGGGGGCTAAAGTCTGGACTGTGAGGTGCCCACTCAAAATCAGTCTTGAGACTGATCACACAGGCACCGAAGTTCTCTTTCAGCTAACCTCGGGACAGGTTTGAGGTGTGAGAGCTTGCTCCATCTTGCTGGAGCCAGAACTTCCCCACAAGCGACGGAAACAGGATCTGCAGCTCCCTCTTGAAAGTTTTGAGGACCTCAACATACCGCTTCTTGGTGACTGTCACTGTCGCGCCAGATTCTTCGAAGAATAATGGTTCGATGATGCCTCTGGCTGAGATTGCAGCCCATACCGTGTACTTAGGAGAGTGTAGGGGCTTGATGGCTACCTCATTTAGTCTGGAGGTCCCCCAGAAAACATTTTTCTTCGAGTTTACCTTTCCTTCAAGATTGAAGTGAACTTCTTTTGAGGTACAAAGAAGGTTAAGGAAAGTTGGGGTCTCCTGAATCTTGACTGCCATAGCCTTTCTCTGCTCCTTGTCTGAGGTTGTAAGGGTCTGATTCGTCTGTATTTTGTATGGGTAGGCCTTTACATCCATTACTAGCACTCTCCTGCAAGTTTCACTGGATATACCGAGGGAATGACTTCGATTGCGCACAGAGCGTTTTGGACTCTGCTGAACTGACTCTCTCACGCTCTCGACCAGCTAAGCTGTACGCTTCCTGGGGCGTCCTGAATGGCTTGGACGGTTGTCACTGGCTGCATTGAGGTTCTCTACTGTCCCATAGTTCTCGAAGTGGTCCACCCAGTCCTGAATTCTGCTCTTGGAAGGGGCTTTTTCACATTTGAACTGATGCACGAAAATGTCCTGCACTTTCTTGAACGAGCCTGTCTTGTAGTAATGTTTGACGCTGTATATTCTTTGCTGGAGTTCCCATTGAGATCTAGTTGTGTTCACAGGCGTTGCTTCTGTCATGTCCTGCAAAGTAAGGGTGATTAGTGAATGAATGAAGGATATATCAGAAAAAGTGTGCGCAGGCCTGTTTTTGGGAGGTCACTCTGTAATAATAAAAATTAGCCAAATATTATTATAATTATTGTTCTCTTCTTTACATTCCGCTTATAATTTACGAACTCTCATATTCGTGTCCATATATAGTTTCTTAATCATCATTTTTGTAAGAAATAAATGTAAGGCTTAAACTGTGTAATGCATTTTATTTGTCTTCTAACGTTTCATCACATTTCTTATGATATCACAAGCGGAATGTAAGGAAGACATTAAAATCCAAGAGGATATAAGTTTCATATTTTTATCATTGTAGAAAAAAATATATAACTTTTTATTTTAATCATCATTTTTGTAAGAAATAAATGTAAGGCTTAAACTGTGTAATGCATTTTATTTGTCTTCTAACGTTTCATCACATTTCTTATGATATCACAAGCGGAATGTAAGGAAGACATTAAAATCCAAGAGGATATAAGTTTCATATTTTTATCATTGTAGAAAAAAATATATAACTTTTTATTTTATTATACTTTTTAGATTTCACTTCCAATTTAAGAAAAAAAAATTCACATTAAAATTCAAGTTCTCGCTAATTAGACTGGATACACCAACTTTATTGTCTAAGTTTTTTAGCTGACTTAGGGTAATTTTGATGTGCTAAATCCAAAAATCACATTGATTTTGTTCAATCAGGGAAACATTTTGATTTATCGTCACATGAATATTTTACGGGGTTTTTACATGTAGGGTATTTTCTAATTATATGATACAAAATCTGTCTTAATTCTTTAAATAAACAGATTCTGAAGAATTTACATGGGGCAATTTTTGACTAAGTGGTATTTTTCTTTTGCAGGTGAATGAAATGGATTTCGACAGAAGATCTTGCAAAAATAACCCGATATAATCTGCTGAAACTGCGACGAATACATTGTTATAGAAATCCAGTCACATGTTTCATAAAGCGTGCTTACCATGCTTATTTTGGTATGAAACTTGATAACTAGGATAAAGCTTGGGTGCCACGCATGGTGTGCAAGGCACGCACTGATTATTATCTGCGTCGTTCGACCAAGGGCAAGAAGAGTTATCTGAAGTTTGGAATTGTTATCGTTTAGCCGACAAACCATGGCACTGACTGCTACTTCTGCGCTATTGATTTGACTGGAATCAACAGAAAGAACCGCATCAACCACAAGTATCCTGATCTTCAGTCAGCACGTAGTCCTGTTACTAATTGTGATAAAATTATAGTACTTGTCTGGAAAATTCCTGACATTAGTGACGAAGAATTTTTGCGGTGTTGAAAAAATGAAGTGTTTTTTGATGATGATGCTCCGCATCCTTTTTCCGTAAAGGAGCCAAAGTATCTCGTTCGCGATCTCAGCTTGTGAAAGTCTTCTGCCAAACTGTTGACATCCAGATTGAAGGGAAACAAAATACTTTCTGATAGTGTTCGCATCACCTGCTTATGCAACGAACATCAAGAGTGCCTCCATCTATTCTCTAAAGAGGAGGACTTAGTGCACTATACAGATATTGTGCAGCTTTTGCACAAGTTTGGAGTGCTCCAGTACCAACTCGAAAATGAAGAATGTTCATTGACAGCAGAAAGCGACCACTGAAATGTGTTCTACAGCACAAAAGCAACCAATTAGCTTCTGTACCCCTCGCTCACTCACTACACTGATGGAGAAGTATGAAGCAGTGAAGTACGTGCTGGAGAAAATTCGTTATGATCAAAATAATTGGTTGATTTGTGTTGACCTGAAAATAATGAACTTTTTTTTAAATAACAATCCGGGTTCACCAAGTAATCGTGTTATCTGTGCATGTAGAATAGTGGGGACCGAGTTCAGCTTTACACAAAGAAGGACTTGCCTATACAGGAGAAATTATTGCCTTGCAGAGCAAGGAACGTCATAGACAACCCTCTGGTGGACAGATACAAGATACTCTTCCTACCGCTGCACATGAAGCTCAGCTTGATCAATCAGTTCACCAAAGTCCTAGAGAAGGATGTTAGCTGCTTTACTTAATTGTGCCACGCTTTTCCAAGATAGACCATGGAGAAGATGAAAGCTGGCATCTTTGACGGTCCTCAACCCTGCCATCTCATTAGATCCACATTTTAAAAACTCACTGAACGAAGTGGAACTGAAAGCGTGGAGGTCTTTTTTTCTGGTCGTTAAGAACTTTCTTGGCAACAAGAAAGCTAGGAACTACACAAAACTTGTCATCAATATCTTGACTACTTTCAGAAACCTCGGATGCAACGTGAGCATCAAAATGCATGACTTATTCTTACATATGGATCGGTTTCCTGAGAATCTGAGATCAATGAGCGACGAACAGGGAGAGAGATTACATCAGGACATGAAAGAGATGGAGTCCAGGGACCAGGAACGCTGGGATGCAGTCATGATTGCTGATTAGCGTTGGTCTCTGAAAAGAGACATTCATGCCGCTGAGCGTTCTAGGAGCTCGGAGAAACGAAAGTTCATGGGCTGAATTTTAAACAATGATGACCTATTATCAAATTTACATGTACTTACAGTTAGTAATGTCTACTACTAAATGTACACTAATCAATTTTTGAAAAATTTAATTATTAAAATATGTATATGAAAGCGATGTTTTTATCCTAAAAACCCTATTTCGGGTTAAAAAATATTAACGAAAATTAACCGAAAATGTCACAAAAAATGTAATCGATTTCCTTAAAAGATCGGATTTATTTTTAAATTGACTTAGCCCCAAAACATGACCTAATCGGAGGAAACGAATGAATGTTGTTTTCGGATTCAGTGGTGTAAAATTATTTTAAATCAGTTGAAAATTTTTAGACGAATTACAAAGATTTTTCTTTGATCCAGTGTTATTTTTGAGGGGAGAGACAGGATGTAAGGTTATATTGCATAATTCATTTTATTCTGACGATTCGTCAAAGTTTATTTGGCATCTTCAGAGAAAATTGAATTAATTGGTCCCTCTCGTTTTATAGAGAAAAGATAGAAGGTGATAGTGAAAATAAGTATTAGGACTCAAATGTAATTTTTAAATTATCAAATTATGTGATGTATTATTTGTACACAAACTCGTTTGTTTTTTATGTTCAAATTTGGTTTACTTTGTTACGTCGGAATTGCTGCGGCGAATTTTAACTTTTGTTCGTTGGAAGATTTGCAAATTAGTGAAAACATTTTGTTTAGCTTTATTTTCTCGGTTTTATGAATACTTTCAAGATAGTCTGGAATTTTGTTCGATTTGAAGCGATGTTTCCATTACATTTAAATTAGTATACTACATGACTCATTTTTCGCTTCTTTTTATTGTTGTGAATTTGATTGTCATTTTTTTTTTTAGAATCTCCCTCGATCTTGATTTGTGTATGTATTAGCGCTTTTAAGTCGTACATGGTTTTTTTTTATCTTTCTGAGTAATGATTCTTCATTTTTTCTATTCAGATATTTAAATGTTTTCTCCCTACTTATTCGACTTTCCCGAGTTTTGTTTTACATAATATTTTCCAATTAACTTCATAAAGTTTAGTATCGCTGGCGGTGCTTTGATATTATCTTTGATATTTTCCTTAATATTTGCGAATTGAGTTTATCTTTTTTTTATATCTTTGAAATTATGTGGACACGGGAATCTATGGGTATTCTTTCCTATGAAATTTCATAAAAATTAAGGAAGACCTTGAAGACATGCGGTAACGAAATGATAGCCAGTGGAGTTAACGAGGAGATCACAGGAAGAAAATCTTTGAACAGGTTGAGGCAAGGGGAGGGGGATTGTAAACATTAGATCATGCAAGGAGAAAGTTCGAGTAGTCTATGCAAGAGGTAATAAAAGTGTGGCTGTCAATGTTAAAACTATTGTGATCAAGTGGGAGCGGATACGGATAAGATTCCGGAAGAAATAGAAAGAATACTTCTAAACATAAGTGACAAATGCCTTGAGAAATAGTTAACTATCAAAGGTTACGCCCTGACTTTTAACACTATTGGGAAATGGCCCCTACTAGATATTAACGTTAATAGAAGGAGCAATATTTTTACAGCGAGCCACTTCCGAAGGGTAAATCCACCGAATATTTCCTTTTTATTATTTCGAATAAACAATAACAAATAAATGTTTAAATTTAGTTGTTAATTTTTTTTAAATTTTATTATTATAAATGCGGCCTTAAAAACTTAGGGCATATTCATTGACTTCTCAGTCAATGAGATCTTTTAAATTCCAGCCCATGGGATTGCCCGTAGGAAGAGCTTGAATCTGCGGCCTCCGGAAATGTAGCCACGGTTGTCTGGCAAGAGATATGAGTAAGCAAACGAAGCGAAGGTGCTGGTACTAAAGATATCGAGGATGGAAATGTTATATCACCATTTATTCAAACGGTAAGCCATTCTCGCTAAGCCAAGAAACAGCCTATGTGCAGTTCGCGGACGACGTCACCCAAATTGTGTCGATCTCGACATGAACAGCAAGAAAGGCGGGTATGAACACGGCTGAAGAGATTCTGAAGTTAGATAGATATAAAAGGTAATGGAAAATAAATGCAAAAATAGAGATAAGTTTGGAGTGATACCCCCAAAACAGCAGAAAGGTAGAGGAGACTAATGTTGAGGGCAAGAGATACGAGTATGTTAAAGAAGCAAAAGTGCTGAGACTAAAGATATTTAAAACCGGGTATAAGATACATAAAGCAGAAAGGATAAGAAAATCAAATGTTAAGTTGGGACAGGTAAGAAGGTTCAAAGGACTGTCGCCCAAACATAAAAGGAAACTTTTCCTGGCGATAGTTAGGGTCACCCTTCTGTACCTCTCTTCCGCTTTATGGTACTACGAAGAGTGTAATGATTAAAATCCAGAGGGTGCAAAACCAAGCTATTTGGTGGATTACACGGACAAGAAGATAAGAAATGAGAAGACAGGAGAAACGAGGAACTTTGGTGGTACACGAGAGGGCGAATAAGATTTGGAGGAGGAATGAAGAAGAGTTGAGAAATGGTTTGGAAGATAAACTGGGATTAAGAGAGGAATTTTAGGAAGAATATAGATGAAACCCAGGTCCGTTTTATGTATAACTCTAAGATTTGGAACAATAACTATACAAGGCTAACAAATGAACCAGAAAAGGATAATCAAGTAAATAAAATAAAGTGCTTAAATAGAGACTAAAATAAAAGGAACTACAATGTATATGCAAGTAGACAGGGTAAATTGAGTAAGGAGAAACTAGTACACATCTATCACTATCTCCCGCACCCCTTTATACATATTCCGATTTCCACACTATCCTATAACAACTACTAATAATTTCTGTCTTAATTCACCTTAAGAATCTTAAGGAGACTATTTTGGTGCGCGAAGGATCGAAAGAGTGACCAAGGTTGTGTTGATACCATATCAAACAAACTATAAGGCAAAAGAGAGGCCTATTCGTGCGCGCTGCGACCCGCTAAGGTGGGCATGGTTTTGTCAAGCCCAAAATAGAATAATCAAAAAGGGAGACTACTTAGGCACATTACCATAGAGAAATACGGCCATGATTGTATATATCCCATATTAGTTCAACCGAACTAAAAGAGGAGACTACTTGAGTACGCTACGGAAACAGAATGTGGCCATGGTTTTGTGAATCTCACGGTTCTGTGGGGCCAATATTGCATAAGCCTGTGTAGCTCTAATCGGATACTACTAGAAGGCGCCAAGGCCCTAAAGGGAGCACAGTTCTCCTGAATATATCGATCGAATTGAAGACAAGACACCTTTCCTTTGGGAATTCATCCGTTGGTTTTCGAAATACCAGATCATATTTTGAAGTATCCATCAAGGGAAGGAGGAAGTTTACTAAAGGCATGTTTTCATTGTGGTCCCAGAAAAACGTCGAAAACAATCGCAAAATACACATAACACAAGCGATTTGAACCTGGGTACAAAACCTGCTTCTAAACCCCAATCCACTCAGCTTCGACGCAGTAAAAATATCCTTCCCACGTGGCACATAAGTCGCCCTGAAAAGGCTCCGATGCGATCAGCATCCAAAACTAAAATACAAACCGCGCACCATCCTGACCGACGGATATATCGGCACTCGCTGCCACAAGGAACTAAGCACAGTTTAAGAGACTGGCAGCATACCAAATACTCACACAACGAAATATTAAGATACATGGGGTGTTAAATCTCCCGGATGAGAAAATGCGGCCAGGTGGGTTCGTCGAGGCTGCCAACATGGAGGCAAGATTAAACGTATCAAATTAAAGCCTTCTTTGTTATAAGTAACGCTTGTCTATTATCTCGCGTTTTGCCATTCGATTTTAAACACGCTGCTGCTCGCTTACTTTTAAAGCAACCCCGCTTTGACCAAAACGCTCAGGTTAACTACCGTCCATATATCTCAAATCCAGTTCCTTTCTAATTCCTTGAAAACTAGCCACATGTCCTCCTCCAGCAATGATGAGATTTGGTTTCATGTTTGGTTACCACACTGAATCTGGTCTCCTAAGATGCAAATGGCCATCATCGTCCAGCGTCTGTTGCTGATTGGCTCTTTCCATTCTAGTATTTTTTTATCTCCCTCGAAAGCCTTCGATGCTGTCGACCACTGTTCTTCCTAGTCGTCTTTATGAATCCGGCGGGTTTCTTCCGGAACCTCATCTGAATGAATCCGCTAGTACTTAACATCCCACACGTTCATATCAGAAAGAATGCATCTCGGTCGACCGAGGTGCACTTTGATGTTCAGAAAGGCCCCATTCTTGATAGTTCTTGTTTCTTATGCACTTCTTTTCCTTTTCTTTTTTATGTGTTTCCTTAGTCTATATTATTTAAATTTCATCACGAAGTTACGCAAGTCTACCTTTCTCTCTAGCCTCGATTCCTGAGTCTTTTAGAAATTTTCTATCTTTTCTCTGCAAACAATATTGCTGAAAATCTGGGCGTCACCTTTGATAGTCATTTATGTTTCAGAACTGCCGGTGATATTCACAAGTCTTCTCTCAGTCACATTCGTAATTTTAAACGAATATTCTTTCAATTTGAGCGCTAGAGTTTCGAGGTCGCCGTCGACGCTCGCCTCGAATACTCTCACACGCTCCCTCACAGTCTTCCACTCATCCACCGCTTCCACCTCGCAGCCTGTGTATGTCTCCTCTCTCCACTGATGGCGTTTCTGTCAGGCAAGATCCCTACCCCGTAGACTACCCCCCCCTCCTGCATCGCCCTCAAGGTCATTCATTTCATAGACAAAGTCTTCAATGCAACGACAACCTCTTGACCCTACCCCTGGCCGCTGAGATTCCTACCTTCTCCCTTTTCCTATTTATTGCTGGTATCTTGCAATCACATTGGCCTCATGAGTGATCGTGCTCTCTCGATGTTTGCTTCTAGACTGTAGAATGATCTGCCAGGTGCATTATTCCCTTCCTCCTCCTCCCTGTGAATCTTCAAGCGTGCCTACTCGAACCTCCTCCTTCTCCCGAGCCTTTTCTATCTCCGTGGGCAGGGGCGTTGTTAAGGCCAGTGACTTTAAAGCTACTATACAAAAATCCCAATAATAATAATAATAACAAGGTATAATATCAACTTCTCTATTCTTTTTAGTTTATTTCAGTATTCCTGTTATTCCTCTTTATCTCTATTTTCTTAAATTCCACTCTCCCTTTCATTTTTTCTTCGCGCTTTTCCTTGTCCGTGTCTTTCTATTCACACACCTTTTATCCTTTATATTTTTTTTACCCCTACAATCTCACTCTACTGGAAACAAATACTTCTGCCCCTTGGACCGGGTTTCCTCTATCAAATCAAATGGAAATTAGTTTCCATCTTTGCCTCTGAGTCCCCTAATATTTCTTGGGAGATGGGGTATGGACCCAGAGCCACCCATTCAATGGTTAGGACACAGAGCCCTAACTTACAGAGCCCTAACTGTGTCTTCTTTCGGCTTGGAACGACGTCCAACCTTTCCAAATCATGTCTACGGAGGGATTACTCTATAGCGGAGGCAGCTCTACACCCCTTTCTTTATCTCGAAGGACACGAAGGTGACCCTAAGAGACATAGTACTCCTATTTATAGGCCACATTATAAAAATAATGATAAAAACTAATAATAAAAAACAAACAAAATAATAATCAAACTAATGACAATAAATCAAATAATCGAAATAATTATAATAAATATGATAATCAAAGTAATAATAATAATAATGAGATCCCTCATTCTAGGAACACTATGGATCTGCATTCTAGAATGTCAATCCAGGTTGGGAACAACGTCGAGTGTGGCTAGCCAGTTCGATGCGGGCATGGCAATCACTCAGGAATCGCGAACAGATGAATGATGATGGAAGTCAACTGTCTGGTTGGAAGCCTTTCTCCTCTGTCTCTTGGCTCCAGACTGTTGGGCCAGTGTCTTTTCAAAGTTGGATAGGCCTTTGCACCACCTGCCTCCAGGTCGTTCGCTCTAAGGCTGAGCCTTCCTAGGTGTTTGTGGCGATGTTCAAGGACCTCATGTCTCGTTTACAGATGTCTTTGTAGCGCAGTTATGGTATGCCTGTGGGCCGTTTTCCTTGTGTCAGCTCGCCGTACAGAAGGTCTTTAGGGATCCGGCCGTCTTCAATGCTCATAACGTACCCAAGACAGCGCATAAATCTCTGTTTCAGCAGGCACTGCATGCTGGGGATTTCAGTTCTCTCCAGGACAATGGTGTTGGGAACTTTGTTCTGCCACCTATTGTCCAGGATGTGTCACAGACAATGCATGTTGGGGGGCGTTGAGCTTGTGTATCGGTCGTGCTCGTATGGTCTAAGACTCGCTGCCGTACAGGAGTGTGCTCACAACACAGGCACTGTAGATACGAACTTTGGTGCGCTCTGACAGCTTATTGTTGGTCCACACTCTCGTCTTCAATTTAGCCATGGTAGTGGAGGCTTTGCCCATTCGCTTTTTGAGCTCGGTGTCAAGAGAGAGGGAGTCAGAGATGGTGGAGCCCAGGTACACAAAGTTATGGACGACTTCCAGTTTTTGGTTGGAGATGCAGACGTGAGGTAGGGAATCTGCATCTTGTACCATGAAATGTGTCTTCTTTAGAGTAATGGTGAGACCAAAGTCTTGACAGGCCTGGCTGAACCGGGTTATGAGTTGGTGGAGGTCAACGGCTGAGTGGGCGGTGACTGCAGCATCTTCAGCAAAGAAGAAGTCTCGAAGGCATTTCATCTTGACTTTCGACTTCGCTCTCAGTCTGGATAGATTTAAAAGCCCCGGGGATCTGACCTAGTGCGTAGGTATTTACCTTCGGTGGCATTTCTGAACGCATGCTTTAGTATGACTGCGAAAAATATCCCAAACACTATAGGCACGAGGACACTGCCCTATTTTACCCCGCTCTGGATGCTTAAGGAGTCAGATGTAGAGCCCTCGAATACCACAGTGCCCCTTACCTTTTCGTGAAAGGACCTAATGATGCTGAGCAGCTTGATGCCATCTTAGGAAGGATCTTGAATAGGTCATCTCTGCTGACTAGGTCGAAGGCCTTCGTTAGGTCTATGAAGGCAACGAAGAGTGGTTTCCTCTGCATTCTTCCTGCAGTTGTCGGAGGGAGAAGACCATATCGATGGTTGACCTTTCTGCACGGAAGCCACACTGGGATTCGAGATAGACTCTCTCTGCTAGAGTTTGAAGTTTCTTCACTGGAACTCAGGCGAGCAGCTTCCCAACAATGCTGAGGAGTTTGATGCCGCGGTAGTTGTTGAAGTCGCTTCTGCCACCTTTGTTTTTGTAGAGGTGACAACGTTAGCATCTCTCATGTCTTGGGGTACTTCACCATCTTTTCAGCAAAGGCACAGGATCTCGTGCAATTTGGTGATGATGGTCTTTCTACAGCAGGGATGCCATCTTTTACAGTGCTTTGTCAGGTGCAAAAGAGTCCAGGGCTTTGCTGAGCTCATCTACTGTTGGTTCATTGTCTAGCTCTTCAAGAATGGACAGGCACTCAATGGAGTTCAGGGCGTCTTCAGAGATCATTATTTCTCTGGCGTACAGCTCAGAATAATGCTCCAATTAACGCTTCGTCTGCTTGGTCCGGTCTTGGACAACTTCGCCTGAGGCAGACTTGAGGGGGGCCGTATTCTTTTGAGTTGGGCCCAAGGCCAGCTTGATGCCATGATACATTTCCCTGGTGTTGACGGTGCCTGCTACGACCTGAATCGTAGAGCAAAGCTGTAGTTAATAGTCATTGGCGAAGCGCCTGTCGGTCTGCTTTACTTGGCTGAGAGAAGCTAAGGCTATCCTCTTCTCCTCGATGACTGGTCTTAGTTCTTCAGAGTGGGCTTCAAACCAGTCTGCTACTTGCCAATATTTCTGACAAAGATGTCCACAGCGGCATGTATGCGGTGTCTCTGAAGTGTTTCCATCTCTCATGAGCGTTTGCTGTTGGTGGGCCGGGCAAGGATTTCTCCGGAGCGGTGGCAAACTCCTCAACTCTTCCCTGTTTGCCTGTCTTGATGACGTCAATGCGAGATCTGTCCTCCTTTTTAATAGGGCGCAGTCTCTTTGCGCGTAGCTTGACCTTGCTACAAACCAGTGAGTGGTTGAAGTTACAGTCAGTGCTCTGGTAGGTGTGTGTGAATCTGATGTTGGCAGCCTGGGACGTCAGGGAAGGATCAGGTATAGTTGGTGCCAATGCTTGAACCGGTTGTGTCTCTAGAAGACTCTGTGCTGGGGCTTGGTTTTAAAGAAACATTGGTGACACAGAGATTGTGCTAGCAACATAGCTCCAGCAGGCGCTGTCCATCGTTCTCGTTCATCTTCACCGTGACGAACTTCCCGAGACATGTAGGCCAGGAGTTGCAGTGGGTGCCCACCCTGGTGTTTAAATCGCCGGGGACAAACAAGAACTCTTTCTCAGAGAGCTAGCTTATAGCTGTACTAAATTCGTCGTATAATTTATCCTGGCATTGGGAGGTAAAGTAGATGTTGGGGCATAAGCACTGATAAGATTTTTAGGTCCAGCTGTGGTGTTTAGCTGTACTGACATGATTCGCTCACTACCTTCTGTAGGCGGAATAATGGATCCTAGCAGGCTATTTCGGACAGCAAACTCCACTCCATGCTGTCTAGGCTCGTCTGTAGGTTTCCCTTGACAGAAGAATGTGAAGTCTTTCTCTCTCATTGATCTTGAGTCTGGTAGTATGGTCTCTTGGATGGTGACGATCTCCATCTGCAGTCTGTTCATCTCTTGATCAATCACTGCAGTCCTTCGTCCATCACTGATGTCTTGAAGTTTTTCTGAGAAACCTTGCGTCTTGGTTCTCACATTCGAGGTGCTCAACTTGAGGGCCGAGATTTTCTTCTTTGTAGGTTTGTTACTTGGTGCACAGTTGACGATTCGCTTGTCGGCTTACACCCTTAGCTCCACGCACCCAGTGAGAATAATGAACCGTGGCCATGCAGCACCTTACTAACTGGGGACTGCTCAGCTTGAGGCGAGCGATAGCTGTATAATAAGGCACGATGGCCCCTTCCATCGTCAAAAAAGTCCCTGGCGTCTAGCTCTACTCCAATCAAGCGGAAGACTTATAACCGGTATCTGCTGCTTTCCGTGATTTTGTCGACGCTGTGTAGCGAAGCTCGAGTGACCTCTCCAGCATGCAGGACCTGGTTAAATTGATATGGAAGACGGGTTGTTACCCATTCAACAGGTCTCTCCTCTCTATGGTGCTAGAGGAATCTACTGGAAAGGCGAGAGCCAGTACACATGGCTCTAACGACGTCACATTAGCTGCCAGAGCGAAGCTGTATGCAGCAACGCGCTGCCTTAAGGACTCCAGCTCCGGAATTTCTGTCGGGATTTACTCCCTTAGCCTTTCCTTCTCCCGAGGTATCTGAAAGACAGCGGAGCTATTTACCCATATCTAGGAGTTTGTTTTCCGGGCACCAGGGTGTATCTTCACACCGGTGGGCCTGCATGCCACATCTCTGGGGACCAAACCGCATCCGAGTCCCTTGTAGTTTAGCCTGAGTCTGCAAGGTGCTTAGTTTCCTCGTGTCACCACGATGATGTAATACATAGGGCTTGCTGAATAAGAGGCTATGTGTTGGCAAGGAGGGGCTTACTCACCCGTCTCCCCCTTTGGCTATGCTGTAAAAACAGCGGCGCTAGCAAGCGGTGGTAACTCGGCGTTACTACACTTTACACATCACAACAGTCATTATTATTATAAATGTAGCTGGTAAATTCGAGTTTTCGCATTCATTCCTTAGTTTAATAAAAAACATGGAGGTGAAAAGCAATGCAACCTAAGTTATTGGGGTTATTCTTTTAATTTGAGGGGCCCTCATGCTTCCCTTATAATCCATTCGCACAAATTGTGATGAAGTGACACCTTACAGGGAGTAATTTCACCTAGGAGGACTGAATCGAGTCTAAGAGACCGCTATCAAGCGTGGGGGCTGTGGAAATTGAACGGGTTCGGAATCCACGGAACACCGAACAGTTGTGGGCAGGTGCGCTATGAAGAATTTTATCATTGTCTACTCATTGGTCAATTTTGTCGGATGTTCTTCGTTAGATGCTTCAAAATTTCTAAAGTTTTGCCCTTTTCAGTCTATTATTATTACTATATTTATTCGTTCACGTATTTTTGTGTGGGTTTTTGAAAGACACGTGCCTTCACAAAGCGCCAGTTAAGACACCAATGGAGAAGAAGGAGCATATATGGGAAGCAGGTCACTCCACACTTTAGGAGCAAATATCGAGAAACCCCGATCAGTCATTAATAACAGACGAATACTATGTAGGGGGTAGAGCCACAATTTACTGATCTCAGGAGAGGGATAAGTTCAGAGAAGCAGGGAGGGGGAGGGTGTAAATGAGTGTTGTCGTATTTAAGATTATGTTGGTATAAAGCAGAGATGGGCCAACTGCGGCCCGCGAACGAATTTCATGTGGGTGTCCCGCGAAGGCTCTTCATGCGGCCCGCGTTCCATTTCAGAATTGGATAAAATATTGAAAATTAATTATTGAAGATTTTGCCAAAATCTTAGTTTAAACGCGAATTCTTTCACATTTGAGTGAAATATTAACAATTTCTACCTCTGAGCTAAATCTTGACTCCGATGGACTTGTTAATGCCCCAAAACATACTCATCCATTTCAGCGGGGTTTTTTTTAAAACTTTCATTTGTAGATAAAATGTTCTAAAAAACTACAATACTTTATAATTAGATACTCTCATTACCATATCTACACGCTTTCTTTCGCTCGCGGAAGTTAAGTTACGTTTACCCTGATTAGTACTTGGATGGAAGATGCTAGGCCCTGGATAATGATCACATGATGTAGAATTGTAAATCGTAGCTCGGATTTCGCCTTAATCTGTAGGTCCCCAATTTGATATAAGTCTGGAAATAGTTTAAAATGGGTGGCAAAACTATGCAAGAAAAATTTAGCCTTAGTTATTATTGTGTATAAAACGATTCCGAGCGCTTTCGTCTTTATTCTTAAAGACCTTTTCATTCCTTGAGAAGGTGGTCTTTAAGAATAAAGACGAAAGCGCAAGGAATCGTTTTCCACTTTTCCTTTGTGGCTGTATCTGCATAACTTTGACTCGCGTGCACTTTGTGAGTTTTTTTCATTGTGTATCTATATTTATGACTGTAGTATATGCAACCAAATGCACATAGGTAATTGCAATTAACTTATATCTATTCGAAATTTGCATCTAACTGTTTAAGTGCGGCCCGCAAAGCTTTACATAAGCTTTAATGTGGACCACAAAGTTTTACATAAGCTTTAATGTGGCCCGCAAAGCTTTACATAAGCTTCAATGTGGCCCGCAACTTAAAATTATTAACCATCCCTGCTATAAAGAATGAGCTTAAAGACACTTGGGGAACGAGTGGGCAGCCAGTGGAGTTCTTGAGGAGAAGGGAGGAGGCTGCATGAGAAAAATGTACTAGGCGCAGATCACAGGAAGAAAATCTTTGAACGAGTTGAGGCAGGGGGGTAGGGATTGGAAAGACTGGATCAAGTAAGGAGGGAGTTCGAGTAGTCTATGCAGGAGGTAATGAAAGTGTGGCTGGCGATCTCGAAACTATTGTGATTAGGTAGGAGCGGATATGGCTAAGATTCAGGAGAAAGCAGAAAGCAGACTTTTACACATTAGCGGCAAATACTTTGAGAAATAATTAACTATCAAAGGTCATGCCCATATTTTTAACACTGTTGGAAAATGGTCCCTAGTAGACACTAAAGTTAAGAAAAGGAACAATATTTTTACAGCGAGCCACTTCCAAAGGGCAATTCCACCAGCATCAACATAGCTCATGAATGCGTTTCAGATAGTTGCCTGGGACCCAATCAGTAAAGATGTATAAAGATTTCTACTAGTCTCAGCATACGAGACTGGAGAGAAAGAAAAACCTGCGAAACACTAGCATATAAATTAAATGATATAGACCAAGGAAGCGCATAGGAATGCTATAGAAAAAGAGGTACTGTAGATACGAAACAAGAGCCTACCAAGAAATCTGCCTTGCGGAACACCATAAATGCATCGCCATCGGCATAGATTTCCCACTCTTTATATGAACATATTGAGTGCGAGATCTTAGCTACCAGCGGATACAGTTAAGGGAAGTTTCAGAAAAAAACGGCAGGAATTCATAAAGATGATGGGGAAGAACAAAGTGATCGACAGTATCGAAGGCTTTTAGAGATCAATAAATACTAGAATGAAAAGCCAATCAGCAACAGACGATGTTGGTCAGTTGCATTTCGACCAGATTCAGTGTTCTGACCAACCATGAAACCAAATCTCATCATTGTTGAAGGAGGACATGTGGTCAACCTTTCAAGAACTTTAGAAAGGAACTGAAGTTAAGAGATTGGGCTGGGAGTTTGAGTGGACGTTTGGGCGAGCAGTAGCCTGCTTAAAATCAGATGGCGCCAAGCCAGATGTTACATATGACAAAGAATGAGGGATAAGAACAGGGAGGAACTGAGGGTATAGAGTGAAGCGACAACTCAAGAGTAGAACATGCATTTTTTTTAGGAGAGAAGGGAGAAGAATACGGGGACGAGTGAGAGGAGTTAGGGTGGAGGAGTAAGGTGAACTACCCCATATGGTAAGGTTTTGAGTCAGCGAGAGAGTAATAGATCTACTTTGAGCAATCCTTTTTGAAGAAGAGCGCAGTGAAATTGGCAGAGTGATGGATGAAAGCGGCCAGGGCATCACAAAGAAAAAGGGACCAACAAGAAAAATGAAGTGTGTGTGATTGTTTTTTGTTATCAGCGTGGGTATGGTGGGTGTGAACTTGGTGAGAATATTTCATATGGTGATGTAGGAGTGAGTGGCTAGGCTGTTAGCGAGGGAGGCAGCAGCCGTCTCAGTAGCTCTCGAAGGCTAGCCTGTGCTACTTACCTTTCTGAATCGCTTCGTATAACCAAGGGGTACGGCGCCGACGAGAGTGGGGACCCTCAGGGAACTATGTGAGTCGGGGTATGGTATGGATTGAAAAAGAAAGTTAGTCTAAACTAACGAAGCGAATACAGTGAAAATAATTTTAAGGTTAAAATCTTAATGTAAAAATTAGGATAGATGAATTTGTCTAGTGCACATTTTTCAGAGTAACCAAATTGGATACAATTTTTGGCACTAGATAATCTGAGAGAACGCAACTCTCCTATATTATCTTCAAGTTCGACTGAGGGGTGAGTAATTTCGTACACTAAAGCCCCTTAGAGTAAAGGGAGTTCGATTCCAATTGATCAAGTCCCAATGAGAGACAGATAAGAGGGGAGAAGGGGAGAGAGGATATACACCTAGGGGAAAAATAAAGATAAATCGAGGGTGAAGACCCTCACCAAACTTCCATTTTGGGGAGGGGCATTAAGTGATTAGACAGTGCTCATATGATCACACAAGCTTGAATTTGCAAACAACATACAGGGTGTTCTGGCTAAATTTTACGGTTTGCATAAAAAAATACCCCCCTCCCCCCGCAATATCCCAGCCAAAAATAAATCTATTTTAAAATTTAAAATATCAGCTAAATTATGGTTGAGAGAGGACAGCTTACTGAAATTAGCCGCCCTTACCCAATCCCACGGTATAAGGACGGCTCCGAAATCTGCCGCATACGTTCCTCACTGTCCCTCTGTGAAGATCTTTGAACACCTTGATCATGGCTACCGGTTCGTTGTTGATGTTATGAGAAAAGCAGCTGGTCTCTTTCTCAACCACACCCCACACAGAGTAATCCATAGGATTACAATCGGGCATCTAGAGCGCAGGAAATTGGGGATGGTTAAGTCGTATAAATTCTCAGACAACCTTTTCAGACTCTTTCCGGAAGTATTGCCTTCAAGCAGCAACTCTATCCAGCCAGAGTTTGACCACAATCTTTAGCAGCTCCACAGACTAGTTTGAATTGAGCCTAAGACCCTGCTCAAACATCTGGAGAACATGACGTCCTCTTCACTGGTGACACACCTACAGACCATCCTAGTTTGGAGAAACTTGGTCTTTACGATACATGAAACGTTGTATGGATTATAAGAAAGCCACCTGTTGTGCTGAGTGTTGTGCAACTGGTCCTGAAAGAAGTTATTTTCGTCTGAGAAAAACTAGATTATTCCAAGCTCAACAAGATGCTTCAGTTTGTTCAAGATCTTTTTTCCCCCTGGTCAGTTAGTTATCCTTGGCCTCAGCTACCAGAACTTCTCACTTCACATCTTGTATGAGTGGTAGTGAAGGTCCTCATTCAGTGCCAGCTTCATTGTGGCAACTACAACACCCGCCAAAGCCCTTATTTCCTTGCTCGGGTCGTCCACCTCCCTTGTCC
Organism: Ceratothoa steindachneri; assembly: GCA_963969495.1. Taxonomy (NCBI): domain Eukaryota; kingdom Metazoa; phylum Arthropoda; class Malacostraca; order Isopoda; family Cymothoidae; genus Ceratothoa; species Ceratothoa steindachneri. The sequence continues at coordinate 93,066,421 of OZ018320.1, forward strand.
TGCAGGTGTTGGATGTATTCCGTTGAGCGCCTGCTCAATATTAGAACGCCTGCTCCGTTCTCTTCTGATAGCCACGGCTTCGTAGTCTCCGTTTCAGCTGCACATGTCACGTCTTACAGCTTTTACAGTATTCATTGAAAATTGAGCAGCAGTCATAACGTCGATATTTTGATACTCGGAGCGAATCATCAATATTCAGATGACTTTCAGTCTTGTCTTCCATGTCAGCTAACTCTTTTTCACCTACTGTAAAACTGTACTTTGTATGATCCCCAACGCCGTTGACCGTTCCCCCATACATCAACATGTTTTGAAAAAAAAGGACATTCAAAATGGTCAAATTTATGCCGACCACCCTCTACATTATTATCGCAAAGAAGTAGAGCGCGCAGGTCTCCCATCGCTGCTCAACCTCCACAGTAAACGCAAATCCTTCCAAAACAAACGTGAACAAATATTCAGCAAAAACTCTGTAGTGAAACCCTTCGTTTGGATCAGGATGGGGAGAGTTGCGTTCCCTAGGTGCCCCTAATGCACCATGTCTCCACGTGGTTTCTGTGTTCATGTACTTTCATATTTTAACCTCCTAACTTCACCGTTTTTCTCTTGCCTCCGCTGATAAGAAAAGGGGTACCAGCCCCTCCTTCCCCCGCTCTAAAACAAAATCTCTACAGGAACATGGAATACAAAGAAGCCAGGTAGGCATTCTTACAAGGACGATAAATTGGCTGGGTCATCATTCCTGCAAGGACTAGAGAGTTGTTTGTCATTATCTCTGCAAAGACACAAATTTTTCTTGGTCATTATCTCTGCAATGACTATAAATTAACCTGTCATTATTCCTAAAAAGGCAAGAAATCGGTTAAGCATCATCTTTGCAAGGACTAGAAACTGGTTTTATCATCATCCATCCCTGCAGGCACAAAAATCAACTTGGTTATCTTCCCCAAAATAACTGAAAATTGGTTTGGTCATTAACGCTGCAATGGCAAAAATTTGGCTTATTCATCATCTTTTCAAGGACTAAAAGTTGGCTAGGTTATCACCCCTCCAAGGATTTGAAATTGGCTTGTCATCATCCCTACAAGGACAAAACATTCGTTTGGTTATTATCCCTAGACGGAATAGAAATTGGCTTATTCATCATCAATGCAAGAACTCTTAAATGGTTGTAATTAGCCCTAGAAGACTAGAAATTGGCTTGTTATCATCCCTACAAGGACAAAAAAATGGTTTGGTTATTATCCCTGGAAGGACTAGAAATTTACATGTCATCATCCCTACAAGAACAAAAAATTGGTTTGGTTATTATCCATGGAAGGACTAGAAATTGGATTAGTCATCATCCCTACAAGGACAAAAAATTGGTTTAGTTATTATCCCTGGAAGAACTAGAAATTGGCTTGTCATCATCCTTACAAGGACAAAAAATTGGTTTGGTTATTATCCCTGGAAGGACTAGAAATTGGCTTTTCATCTTCCCTACAAGGACAAAAAATTGGTTTGGTTATTATCCCTGGAAGGACTAGAAATTGGCATGTCATCATCCCAAACAAGTACAAAAAATTGGTTTAATTATTATCCATGGAAGGACTAAAAATTGGCTTTTCATCATCCCTACAAGGACAAAAAATTGGTTTGGTTATTATCCCTGGAAGGACTAGAAATTGGCTTAGTGATCATCACTGCAAGAATTCTTAAATGGTTGTCATTATCCCTGGAAGGACTAGGAATTATTTTAGTCTGTATTCCTACAGTCACCTTTACCGCTGACTATCACGCGTCTAGATACCACCCTCACATCCTTCTCCAGAGCCAACGTTTTCACCTCAACCTTAACACAACACTATGGGTGTCACCTTAGACCCAGGCATAACTTTCGCCCTATACAGACGCATGATCTTCACTCTCCACACAAATAATATTACCTTATGACATTATCTAAACTCAACGCTCTCAAAACATTCACACGCACCAACTTCGGGAAACGCAAAAACTAAACATACTATAGATACAACTTATCCACACTACACTAAATTATGCATCCCCAGTCTGGGTTCCAACCATCTTTAACACAAACCTACACAAGATACAATCAGTCCAAAACAGTTCCCTCGGCATCGCAATTGTTTGCACAAAAAACACCCCAATAGACCCCTTCACGCTGAAAACGAAATTCTCTTTATTAAAGACTACCTAAACATGATTGGCGCACATTGTTGAGAACCATGTTTCCACGCTCACTACACTCGCTTCCCATTCCTAGCCACAAACTCAAAGGAATAAATACCCCCCCCCCTCCCCAAACACGACGTACTGCACCCAATTAGCGTATTAGCGAACCTTCCCCCAACTACACATAACAAGATTACAATCAAACACATACACACCCATCCCACTTAACTTGTATAACGATCCAAAACCAGCACAAAATGCCTCCCTCCAAAGCGTATCCCACCGGACATTCACGAATCCGAATTCACTCTGGATCCCTTAACCGGAGTGTATCTGTCTCACCTGCGATCAGGTCATCAATCCTCCCTACACGAATACAAAAATGGTTTAAACTCAGACAACCTGCCCCATTGCAACATCCACCAACCTGAAAACACTATCTATCTTATCCTACCCTTCCCCGACCCTCTTAGCCATTTGAAGGGACCTCCTTCAATATAGCGTCTCTAGGAGACCTCTAGGAAAGGACGACGTACTCTAGTGTCCTTCCTGAGTGCTGCCAAGGTTGACTGAACAGAACCTTGCTTCTTCAAATTACAAGGACTATCAATTGTGTTGGTCATTATCCCTTTAGAGCTAGATCATCGTCCTTAAAAGAACTAATAATTAGCTAGATCGTATTTACAAGAAGTAAAGATTGGCTAGGTCGCCATGCCAGGGTGGATCATTATCCCTAGCATGCCAAGAAATTATGTACGTCATTGTATTCAGAAGAAATAGTAATTGACCAGGACATCATCATTTCTGGGACTAGAAATTGGGTTGGTCATTATCTCTACCGAACTAGGTAATCATTGTACATGGGGAAGAAAGAGGTTAAACCATTATCCTAACCTGGAATAAAAGTAGTTAGATCATTATGTCACTTAGGCTATCATCATCATCCTTCTAGACATTGGATCAATCATATCTCCAGATCGAGGGCGTCATCACTAGAGGGCACCAAATTCATCAAATTATCAGCCATGCAAGTCAAGATCATTATTCTTGCATATAATTCAAATAGGGTCATCATCAGTACAAAAAATATAAATTGATCGGCTAGGTCATTACCCCTGTAGTCACTTTAAATTTGATATATCATTATCTCTACAGGGACTATAAATTGATCGACGAAGTCATCATCCATGCAGGTACAAGAAATTAGCTAGGTCATTATAAGTACAGAGACTGGAAATTGGCTAGGTCATCATAAGGACAGGGACTTGAAATTGGCTAGGTCATCATATGAACATGGGCTGGAAATTGGCTAGGTAATCATATGAACATGGACTGGTAATTGGCTAGGTCATCATCTGTACAGGGAATGGAAATTGGCTAGGTCATCATATGAATAGTAAATGGAAATTGGCTACGTCCTCATCTGTATAGGAACTAAAAATTGGCTCGTTCATCATCTGTACATGACTGGAAATTGGCTAGGTCATCATATTAACAGGGACTGGAAATTGGCTATGTCATCATCTGTATAGGGACTGAAAATTGGCTATGTCATCATATGAACAGGGACTGGAAATTGGCTAGGTCATCATCTGTACAGAGACTGGAAATTGGCTATGTCATCATATGAACAGGGACTGGGAATTGGCTAGGTAATCATCTGTACAGGGACTGTAAATTGGCTATGAACTAGCATTTAAGTAGGTCTCATCCCTGCCTGACAAGGTCATCCTCCCCTTACCTGAATTAGAAGCTAGGTCATAAAGGACGATAGAATTAGGATACAAACAAGGTCAACCGCGATCGATGCCATGAAATCTTCCCTAGCAAGTGCTTGTCGGTATCTAGATATGATTTTTTATTTATTTATTTGTTTGCATCTTGGGTGCGAGTTTCAAAATTTCTTCAATTTAACAAATAGTGTGACAAAGCCTCTAAGCAAACCGAATGCTTGGTTCCATTGCAAGAAGTTTTCACTATAAACACCAAGATACACATGTAAACATCCATAAAATGGAAAGAATTCAACGATAAGCAACTAAACTAATTTCCTCGATTAAAAATAAGTCGTATATCGAAAGATTAAATATATTAAAACTACCAACTCTTCAAACTAGGTGATTGCAAGGCGAGCTTATCGAAGTATTTCAAATTCTAAAATAAATGTGAAAACGTAAATTATAAACATTTATTTAAGTACGACCGTGGTATCACACACGTAACAACGATTTTAAACTGAACGTACGACGGAGGTTTCAAATGAACATAGCTAAAAAAATGTTAACCTTTAAAATCATCGATATATGGAACGCACTCCCCGCGGAGGTGGTAGATGGTAGTAGTGTGAATAGTTTAAAAAACAAAATTGGCAGCTATTTGACGAATATTTTAAATACGGTGCCCTGTTGTGGATTGAATGTCGCGTGAATGAGCATCGTGGCGACAATGTCCAAAGGAAGACTACTAGCATATTAGTATAGAATGGTACTGGCCTTTAAGTGGACTAAGTAGTCCTTGCTGGCTCCCTGCAACTATTTATTTATTAAAAAAATACTGCGTGGGCATCTCCACAAACATGTTTTTAGGTTCGTAATAAAAATAGTGAGGTTAAGGGAAGTGAACAAGTGAAAGTTACTCGGCCACAGTACATAAAAGAGGAGACACAAGGTCTGCTGACCAAAGAGTCGCGTGCCCTCAATTATTCTGATTTATGTCCTTATGACTTTGAAAACTGTAAATAATTCTCGGAGTATGTAAACACTTTAAGGGTTTTAAATTTCGTTAGAAATGGCCGAATAGTTATGATGTTATTGCCATAAAAAACTAATTCCCTGGCTAACCTTGGGTGACTTTGGCAATTATATTATTTGAAAGGGAATGTAAAACAATATAAGGGTTTAAAAAAAACTAATTCCCGGGCTAACCTTAGGAGGACCTTAGCAATTATTCATTCAAAAGAGAATGTAAAACAACATAATGGGTTCAAATTTCGTTAGAATCGGCCTAATAGTTATGTAGTTATTGCCAAAACAAAATAATTCCCGGGCTAAACTTGGGAAGACTTTGGCATTTATATAATTTGAAATATAATGTAAAACAACATAAGGGTTTCGAATTTCATTAGAATTAGCTGAATTTTAACAATGTTATTAAAAAAAAAAAAAAAGTGGACCGACCGACCGACATAGTGAGGAGCAGAGTCGCTCGCGACCTGACTCGCACGCGACTAAAAATGGGGTGAGGTTGGAGTAAGTGAGAATATGTGGAAGATACATAGCAGCAGATCTTTGCCGACATAGGGCTGTAAGGACAAACTGCGGGCGTTGGGGCCAGAAGGGAACGCAACTGTGCACGTTAGAGCCGTGAGGGCAATCATTTTCGGTTATTTGGGCCGGAAGGGCACGTAATTGCGGGATGTGGAGTTAAGGAAGACAACAACTACTGATGTTGTGGCATGTAGGGCACTCAACTGTGAGCGTTGGGGTATGGAAGGCACTTGACGGCGAGATTTGTGGTATGTAGGGCACTCAACTGCGAGCGTTGAGGTATGAAGTGCACTCAACTACGAGCGTTGGGGTATGAAGGGCGCTCAACTGCGATCGTTGGGGTATGAAGGGCACTCGACTACGAGCGTTGGGGTATGAAGGGCACTCAACTGCGAGCGTTGGGGTATGAAGGGCACTCGACTGCGAGCGTTAGGGCATTGAGGGCACGTAATCCTCCAAATGTCAGCTACTGCGTGGCTTCCCATAGTACTGTGCCTGGCGCCCCTCTTGTGCGGTGATCCTGGGTACAAAGAACCGAATGATTCTCTTCGAGACAATATAGGAAAATATTGAGCTAATTCCTGCAATTTAGGGGTTTTTCCTTCTTGCCATATAATTATAATTCACTCGTGAATAAGAAGTGAGTTTAAATAATGTAGTGAATGGTGAAAAGGACGGTTATATGCACCTCTAGATGTCATCGCCCGCTGACCGGACTGGAGACCTTATTAAGCTTCTGCTGACACAAAGGAAAAACCTAGATTCCACCGATCTAACGATAGAAACCTGAAGGATAAAGACCCAATGGATAAAGGCCCAAAGATAAAGACCCAAGTGGTAAATACCCGAGGGATAAAGATCTGATAGTTAAAGAACCGAGGGTTGAAGATCCAAGACCGAGGAAAAAAAGAAAGAAATTATCAAAGTGAAAAGTGAGATTGATAAGAATGGGTGATAAGTATTCGACCAACACAATACTCCATTTATAGTAGATAGAATAGCTGCATTCCAGGCTTAGGTAATACTAGAGAGAAGAGGATTCGAACATGCGAACAACATTTGCCTCTTAAATAAAAAAGGGAAGCGGTAGGAATCAAATGAATTTAATTAGTTACCTACTGCTAGGCGACGACAGATAAAATCAGAACATCGGTATCTGCGATTTTCGGTTTCTTTGATCGTCCAAATAATTTCAGACTAAAAAGCTCTTCTCCACACTATTGTTTTTTTTCCATTTGCAGGCAGCATCAAAATGACCAATCACAAAGTACAATAATTTTCAGCACGAATTATATCCTAATTAATACCAGGTAATTTATTTATTTTTACCTTGGCCGACCACGACAGACCGACGTCTATTATAGATCCACGTTAACTGAAAGATTCGCACACGGATTTCGTCATCACGCGCATATCCCCTCGAATTTTTGTGGAAACTGAGGGGAGATGGGGAGAATTGGAGGGAGAATATCCAATCATTTCCACCTTCCTCGCTTTTGGATTGGTTCATTGTCTTTAAGCTCCTCCCACTACTTTTATCTTATCAGCGTTTGATTGGTAGAGTTCCTCTCCATTCCACCAATTAGAGAGCTCAAAAACTCTCTAAATTTGCATCTGATATGACAGATGATAAAAAAAATGGAATGAAAAGGGAATAAAGTTAGCGTTTGCATTATTCGTATGAGTTAATAAGGAAGCAGTTTAACACTGACTCTGGATAGAAACTTCAAAATGTTAAGATTTAGCTGAATAAATCCATGTTTTTGACATTTAATCTGATTTCATTTGCAATAGTGGATGCCATTTACGCAGAAATTAATATACAGTATATATATATATATATATATATATATATATATATATATATATATATATATATATGATATATAAAAACAAAATTCACAGAGGTCTTTAATGGGTATTTTAATGTGAGGATCATCATTATGTCTAACGTTCATAGGAATTTATTATTAGGGAGACAATGAAGTCCCTGCAGTTCTGGGATGTGCTGCAGGACCCTTTCGACATTGCAGTATGATGTTGTCACTGTCCTCGATAACAAGCAAATGGATTGCTATTGCAGTCTTTATCCTCTTTATTTTAACTACTATTTTTCTTTGTATTTATCACTCTATTTCATGTTATTTATTTCTTTAATCTAGATATTACCATTATTAATAGTAGTGGTAGTAATGCCATAGGATGAAAAGGGGTACATATAATCAGTAACCCACCATTAGAGTCCCTTCTAGACTTACATCTTCCATATACCCTTTTTGGTGATACATACATGCATACATACATACCGCAAGCTCTACTCACCAAGCCAATACATACACTGGGTTATTATATAAACGACACAGCTCCAAACCTCGCATCTCAACCCCTTCAACGAATTAGATGCAGTCTCATTTTATTACTACGACGCGCAGCTTTCACCATAGGAGTTGTATTCATACCCCACCGTAGAAATCAGTTTCCTTACCATCCATAAAAAAACACCAAAGTGTTCGTGTTCCAGTATAAGGCATTGGAAGGTTTTAGTCCCGAGAGTTCGTGAGTTTTCAATATTTAATCTCGTTTTTCTTCATCCGTCTGTCTTTTCTCGCTTTCTTTGTCCATTTGGTCAACATGAAAGACTCTGATTGTAGTTGGAATGAATATGATTGCAGTAGTGCAAGCTCTCGCGGTGGGTGGGTCTTTGGGGAGGTAGTTAGTGCATAATTAGATGTAAAATAACATAAATATCGAGGTGATAAAGTCTACGGAGTTATCCACCCTATGTTCACTGTTCGATACACCGCAGTTGGATTACCACAATCCCGTAAGTTCATTGACCTGGGAGAGGGGAAATAATGCAATCACGATTATCTACAAATTATATTACTAGGTATAAGAGAGAGTAATTGAGATAGTAATAATAATAATTATTAGCAGTATTTTCTTTCATTTACTAGAATGTTAGGGTTATTTCTATGATTTTTGCCACTCCTTTAGGGATTTTTAGTCCCCAACGCTAGAGCGTCATTCCTTGCCGTTATTGTTTCGTTTATTGTTTCTTTTTTGCTGCTTGGTTTGCTTTTGTTTTATTTTGGTTTGTGTATTTTTTTTTTTATTTCGCCTTTTTTTAATGTAGGGTAATAATAGGTTAAATTTATTAATCCGGCGACTTATGAACTTGAGATAAGTTGCCAAGTGGGTACCTTAAAAAAAACGAGTTCTTAGTTGTGACTTTCCTATTAAACTTTTCACCAGCCTAGTTAAGGATTAGTTGAAAAGTATCAGCAAGCCCCAAATTGATTATAATCGACGAAATCCACTGTATAAATCTAATTTGTTATGTTTATTGTTTTAATTCGTGCTATCATGACGCCCTCATCCCGAATGGACAGTGGTGAAACGAGTTTGGTTCAAACAAAATTGCCTTGACGACATTTTCGAGAATGGCAAGTTATAGAATGCAATAAAGAATGTGGAAGGAACTACAGAACTTGGACCAGCAAAGAACCTAGGGTCCACTCAAAGCCAGTCCGAGAGGGAAAAAGATTAATACCAGGTCAATCTAAAGAGTCAATACATGCATTTAATATATCTAGATTGAATTTAGTTGCAGATCATGCAGACTTTAAGGTACGTACGCCCTTATCTACGAGTGTAAATGCATATCATGCAGGTTTCTAAGTAAGTCCATACTTATCTACGAGTATACTTTCATGTCATACAAGTTTCTAAGTACGTACACACTTATCTACGAGTATACCTGCATATGACGCAGGTTTATAAGTACGTACACACTTCAAGAGTATACCTAATATGACGCAAGTTTATAAGTATATACACACTTCTCTTATCATGTGCCTGCATATTTTGCAATTTCGAACTACGTACACACTTATCTACGAGTGTACCTTCATACCAGTATGTTCAATGAGTTCTCGGCCTAACATACAAGGAGGAAAGACAGGCGCCCGCCGCAGCTGGATCACGTTTATACATGTTTCAACAGGTACTGCACGGGCTGGCATCCACTCAGCGCATTTTGATCAGTTCAACGGTCACTTTTCCTGAGTAAGGATGGCGTCTTCCGGCAAAATGAGTCATCGGGCTGTGATAAAGATTTCCGTGATTTAAGGGAAAGTGCCGCAGTTTATTCCTTAGGAGTTGAGGACAACACTAGGGGACAGTACACTATTTTATTTCATTGTCAAACGTTGGGCTTTTTTCTCCAAGTATGGCCGAGGCTCGTGTGAGTATGAACCTCGAAGTGGTGGTCCGTCAACTGCAGTCAGCAGGGAAACTGTGTCCATGGTGGAGAGCATGGTCATGGATAATCGCCGAATCTCAGTGTGATACATTGCTTCTCAACTGTGGATAAGTAATGGATCCATTGTTACAATCTTGCACGTTTACCTCAACATTTCCAAGGTCTCTTCTCGATGGGTCTCAAGAATGCTGACGCTTGAGCGGAAGAAGAACCATAAAATGACTTCAACGGAGATGTTGACCCTCATGTGAGCGGATCTGTGGGGATTCATGACCCAAATCGTAAGCCAGGATGAAACGTGAGTTCCTGACTTCGATCTGGAAATCAAACCAAAGCGAAGCAATGGAAGCATCCCTCCTCTCCAACGCCACGAAAATTCAAGGTCATGAAGTCATCCCGGAAGGTCACGGTGACAGTTTTCTGGGACCTCCTCGTAGGCTTCTGGGATCATGGCCGCAGCATTAACGCACCATACTATGCAGATCTACTGGGGAAGCTTTGGGAGGCTCTCCTTCAGAAACGATGAAGGAAAGTGAACAGAGGTGTTCTTCTCTTGCGGGATAATGTACCTGCAGATAAGATAATGGTGTTCTGCGGCTTCGAATTGTTGCCCCATTTACTTATTCCCCCAATCTGGCTCCCGCAGACTTTCCCCTTTTCCCACACATGAAGAAGCAGCTGCTGGGTATCTCTTTTTTCCGATGACGAGACTAAGGAGAAGGTCATTGAGGTTTTGGAGGGATTTAACCTATTAATCTTCGGGGATGGATTTTTGCAAATGAAGAAGAGACTAAAGGAGTGCATCAATGTCAAAGGCGTTTCATTGAAAAATAAATAAAAGTAGCTGAGTGAAGCTTTGCTCTATTTTTGCTCATTCTAGTTTAGGCCGAGAAATTATTGAATACCCCTCGTTCCATGCAATTTTCTAAGTACGTACACACTTATATACGAGTGTACCTGCATATCATGCAGGTTTCTTAGTACGTACACACTTTTTACGAGTGTAACTGAATATTATTCAGATATATGTAAATATACTCCGTTCTAATTTTACAAGAAAGTGAAATGGAAGAGTGAGAATGGAAATTAAATTATTTCAACAGCAGGAAGTAATAGTAGGATGTTTTCATGCATTTCATCTAAGTACTACTTGAAAGGCTATACATGTATAAGTAAATAGGTAGAGCAAAGCTCGTTCACTTAAAATGCCTTGCAAAACGTGATAGTGTTGTTTCTAGATCGTCCTTGAACGTACTTGCAAGCTGCTTGCAAGAATAGATGCAAGAACGTAAAAACATTCTTTTAGTTTTGTTGAGATGTTCTGTTGTCTTATATTAAGAACCGACAATGGCTTCTCTACTAAGATTGAAAATTAAAATCTTCAAAAAAGCAGCCATGGTTAATTTTTTTTTAATTTTTAAAAATTAAAATCTTTAAAAAAACAGCCATGGTTAAATTTTTATAAATTTTCTGAACTCGCCAATTATAATAATTTTAAAAAGGAACTTTAAATTAAATTTATCCCCTTTCAAAATGTCACGTGTCTAAAATATAGAGTTATAGAAGATATATGAAAATAAATTTTCTGAACTTCAACATTTGTAATTCTTTAGGTTATAAAGTTCATAAAATTTCGATACTTGTATTTATTTCTGAACTTCACCATTTTGTTTTTTGATATTATAAAATAATTATTAGGAATAACTTTGATAAAAATGACATAGGTCATAACCAAACTAAGATGAAATTATTATTCAAATACTCAAAAAAAATCCCCTTCTTAAATTATAGAGTTAGTGAAGTGATTAATACGATTTAAAATATTCCTTAGTGGTTCAAGGAACTATTTGGCATTGTTGGGTCGTTATAACCCCCAATAGAATAATAATGTCGATAAAAAGTGATCATGTCCATCAAAACAAATAAGATCCGAATGATTTTCCAGCTCATGGAAACCCCTTGCGCCCTCTAATGAAGATTGTCGCCCATATTCCAGTTCTAAAGTTCATAAAATTCTCTAAATTCCTGTAAATTTAGTCATCTTGCTCTAATTTTATTAAAACACATCATGACCCTTGGCATCACATCATGTAAATTTAATGCTTATAAAATCTCATTTAGGATAGAATGATTTTTTTTATTTGGTCACGTTAATACCTTCCAAATATATTCTTTTCCTACACAGGAATTTGTGGTGGATAATAGAGTGATATTCTAGTAAAGAACGAGTTTAGATTTTTATTTAGCAACCCTATCGTGCAAACATTTTTGCCATCCATTGAATGACCTTTTTATCTCAAGTCTTTAAGGTTAAATCCAACGAGAACTTCTCCCGCAAGAGATATTTAATTAAAGCGATGAAGTTGCTGAAACCCCTTCTAGTGGGGAACATGGAAACAGAGTAATCATTAAAAACACTAACTATTTCTATCACACGTTTATTTTCGTAGTAGATTGCTTTTTCCCTTCTCTTCAACCAATATAATTGTGTGATTCACATTTCAATCTAGACAGGATCTAACACATTTTATTTTTATTTTTAAATAATTCTTATAAGTTTAATCTCTATCATTGTTTCATTCGGCGACAGGTGAATCTTCAGCAAAGTCATTAAAGATTTCTTTTTGTGTAATTAGAAATCTGAACTGGCGGCAGCCAACTCTTTACCCCTTACCGCAATTTTTTTTGTACTAATGTAAATTAATCTCTAGTTCTGAATTATCTTGTCAAATTCGCCTCCATTATTATCCTAATCAAATTTATTTTCTTCGAAAATACGAGGGGCTGTCAATAAGGTTTGCGAATTGGTAGGGCAAAACAGAGGAAGGGGGCTGGCTGTTTGTGGGGGTGTTAGGACAAGTTATTACAAATCAGGACCTGCAGCCGCACGCTCCTACCTCGTCTATTTAAGAAGAAGTAGCTGATCGCAGATCGTCAGTCACAAATTTTTCAACAATGGAGAAGGTTGAGCACCGCGCAGTGATCAAATTTTTGACCAAGGAAGGCAAGAATGCAAAAGTGATCCAGAAACGCATGGTTGCAGTGTACACCGACACCGCCCATTCCTATGCAACTATTGCTCGCTGGAATAGGGAGTTCCGCCATGGTCGTGAGTACCTTGAAGATGACCCCCGTCCAAAACGCCCGTCAGACGTGACCAACGAGGACAATGCGGACCGTGTGGAGAGGATCATCCTCGAAAATCGACGGGTGAAGGTCGAAGAAATCGAGCGAGAACTTGGAATATCACATGGAAGTGTTATGAACATCATCCACGACAATTTGGCCATGACCAAGGTCTCTGCCCGTTGGGTCTCTAGAAACCTCACGCCCCATGTCGACTTTAACGTCTTCAAAGTCCACAAGGCCAGCCAGAGTTGCACAAGCTGCCCTGCGCGAGTGCGGATTCGAGGAGCTCAAGTATCCCCTCCCCCTAGAGTCCAGATCTGGCTCCCAGCGACTACTTTTTATTCCGCCAGCTCAAGGCTGCACTGCGTGGACGCCGGTTTGGGGACGATGAAGATGTCTAGGTCGCCGTCCAGGAGTGGATTAAACAGCAGTCGGGAGATTTCTGGTTGTCGGGAATTCGAAGCCTCAGGGACAAGTGGTGCAAGTGCATTGAAGTCGAGGGTAGTTATATTGAAAAATAATAAAACACTTTTCCTCATATCTCGTTTCCTTATATCCGAATTGCAAAACTGATTGACCGCCCCTTGTACTTCATTCTCTATTGCCGGTAATATTCGTCTTTTCTCTTCTTTAATTTTCTTCCTGTTATATTATAATATAGGCTAACGAGTATTGTAAAAGTCATGTTACACTCGTTACGACGCTCTCAACAAAGGGCAAAATGATAGTTTTGATGTAGTTTAAATTGTAATATTAATCAATGTGGCCACCCAGGGCGGCGAGCATGCGCTCCAGGAGAGACTTGAAGGTCACGCACACGTTGCGGACGAAGTCCTACCTCCTGCTGGCCCACACGCGGTTGATGGAGGACTTCAACTACTCGACGTCGTTGTGGTAGCCTTGCATGCAGGACTTTCCCCCGCCATGCACCCACACCCTGAGGTCCAAGAGGTTGAGGCTAGGTGACTGCTGTGGCCAAAAGTCTTTCGACCAAAAGTTCATGTTCGATCCCAACTACTCTTGCACAGTCTTGGCTGTGTGGGCCATGGCACCGTCCTGCTGAAAGACGAACTCCCCCTTCTTCGTGATCTTTCTTACCCAGGGCAGGACTTTGGTGACTAAGATGTCCCTATAATCGGCCGTGGTGAGTCTGTAACTGGCCGCAAACCAGACCAGGGTCATCTTCTCGCCATTCGAAGCCAGGAAGCCGATCATCATCACGGATTCTGGTAGCTTGGTCTCTGACACGTCACGAACCTCGGAGACATCCTGGCCGAAGCCATGACTTCAAGTCGTTTATAAGGCCAGGACAGCGCTCCTGACGTTGTTCTCGCATGCGGTCGGTGAGCAGAGGACTTTTCACGCACTTCAAGCTCTTGGCAACCTCCTCATTGACGGCTCTAGACACCGTGGCCATCGCGAGTGCAGCCGTTTTGAGCTTCGCAGCACTTTCGAAGGCCTTTTTCACAGCCAAACGGTTGATAACTTCAGGTCTACCTAAACGAAGTCGATCTTTGAGGTCTTACCTGTTCTTGAGCGTCTTGGTGACGCTGTGGGCGGTAATCCAGCTGACGTTGAGCCGCTTGGCGATGTCAGACTTGTGGCCTGCCCACAGGAGAGCAGAGATAAAGATTCAATTCACTTCCATCTCGGCACACAATGGAAAGACGTTTTAATGACACGCGCTCGAAAAGTAGAAATTTTAGTTTGTTTGGCGAAATCTTTCCATCACGCACATAAACCTCTCGAAAGATAAAAAAACAGTGTAGTAGAACTGTTGTAAAACCAGGTATAATAGTATAGTTTTAAGGCCAATAAATAGGTGCAGTCTATGAACTGGTGTCTAAAACTTCGGTAATTTCCATTATTTCGCCTGTTTGTGTATAAATTGGGGTTTTTTTTTACTTATTTAGTCTACTCACATCCTTCGTCTTTTCATATGTTTTTCTTCGTTATGCTACACAAGTTTTCACTCTCGCAACCTTTCGTTTCATAAGTAGGTTGTTTTCTCTTTTTCTACGCTACTTTTCTGTTTATTTTTATTTTATATACCTGCCAAACCTGGGGAACAAGCACTGCTTCACTGTCTGAGTGCATGTACGGGTGTATCTTTCTGGCACGCGGTCTTTACACTCTTGTTGGTTGAAGGGTCGCATCTCGGGTCCCACCTCTTTATCTGCCACAACAGATCTTCAGATATTAGCTGTCCTGGCGACGAATAGTACGACTTATTAAGGAAATCCCCCTTTTCGCTATGCCTCGCTGGCTGTACATCTTCCCAGCTTGAGTGGAAATTAGGGAAGCTCTCTCACTGAGTTTACGTAAGCTCTCTGATGGGGCTTAGGAAAGTTGTTGGTACGCTTCCACCTCGCTCTCTCTCAGTACTTTTTTTTCACTCTACGACTATCCCCTAAACAAGGGGTGAGGAAACCCTCGCGCGCGATTCCATTTTTCATCGTCACCCACACCAATTTTTAATACTGAAATTTAAATAATATTTGTATGTCCACAGTGAAAGAAAAATAAAATTAAATGGTAATTTCTTTCGACCAATTATTAGAGTTAGTCATATGATTCACTGACGAAAACCTGGCTAGTTAACTACGAATAGCAATTTCATCAAAGACGGCTAATATATCTAAACTTTGCCCCCAAAAGCAGTTTCATTCTTCTCACTAAAAGGTCAAATTTAAAGATAAGCTCAATTCACTTTGATTTTATAGAATACATTGGCTTAAATATGTTAGTTATTTCGAAATTTTCATTCAGCTTGTGCTTAATTGCTTTAATTTCCCAATATTAGGGTATATTAAAAAAGGCAATATCTCAGAAGTAATACTATCTCAGTTTTCGTGGTGGCAGTCAATAAAAATGTTGAGTATTACAAAGAGACACGAGTCAAATCTTATTCATCGTCCGCCGACTTCTTTCATTAGAAATTTTCGCCTACGGCTCAAAAAAGTTTCTCCACCCATGCCCTAAACCTTTTGTTTACCTGCACTTTCTACCAGGAAAAACTGTTCTCATATGGAAAGAGTTTGGTCCGCTAGTAGATTAGCCTAGCTCTACTTATCTTTAATACATATATACCCGCCTACCCCATCCGAACTTGCCACTTGCCCCTCTATCCACAGAGGTTCTGGCTGCCAAGCGCATTTCCTTCCTCTTATCGGTCCTTAGTCGAGTGGCAGTGCATACCGCAAGGGGCCTACCTGCTGCTGGTAAGGTTGAAAGCTCGCCGGCTAAGGCATATATAAGGCATGGGGTGTGAAAGGGCATCGACTCTGCCTACATTCTTCCAGTACACATACATATGTATAAGGTGGCTAATCCTTTATGGTAAAAGCTCGAGGACAATTTCACCTTTATGGCGGGCAAGGTTGTCAAGACCCATCTTAGCTCAAATTCGTGAGTGGAATATGTCTAAATTATCTGATTTTAATTTTCTGATCCCATGAATACTTTTCTCTTAACGTCCCAAGGCATTGGAAGGTCATACTATCAACATTCCATGCAACTTTTCTATTTTAGAAACTTTTACGATGGATATAATAGAGGAGAATAGTTGGTGACCGCAGACACGTGGAGATCCGCCTTTAAGTGCGGCCCTACCATCTCTAGATTTGGGGGAAGACGAGGTAACACGAGACACCACTTCGAAAGGTGGACGGGCTCCCCTCCCACCATTCTCACGCGACTTCCTCTTTGCCATCTCTGAAGCCTCCAGCGGGCAGCTATACCTCAGTAATGGAGGTGGAACCCCTTGTGCTTTCTCAGAGACCCTCCAACTCCTTTATATCCCAAATCTGTATAAGTAGCTCCAAGGCCGTACACGATAAGACCCTATCGTAAATGGCCAGGTGTGTAAATTGCGGAGGGCCACACCCCTGCTTCTTCGCAGCAGTGTGGCGCGTATCTCCTCTAGAAGGAAATCCTTGTCGTTCAGGCTGCACATTGTCTCTCATTCTGCGAGCCTGAGGACTTGGTTCTGGCGCACAGAGCGCTGCCTCCGACTCCTTATGCCTTATTTTTTTTTTAAAAAACTCCATCTGCTCCTGGGTCCTCCAGGCCTGCGAGCACGTCCTTTTCTGCGCTGATGTGGAACCCTTCAGCGGGTTACGCCCCCCCCACACACCCAGGCAATCCTATAGTGGAGCTGGGGGCACAAAGGGTTTACACACATCCTAAGCTAAAACGAGAAACCCCCACCTCCTCCCCAAGCCTGACCGTTTCACGTAAATCGAAACGGCCACGCACCTCCACCGAATCATTATTCACCAGAGGCCACTCATCTGAAGGTGGTCGCGGAACCGTCTTCCGTGATTCATAAGGCTGCTCTCGTAAAGAAGGACAGAACCAAAGGAGCTTAGATTCCTACACCCCCAACCAAGCCTGAACTTGGTGGCTCGGAGACGGTTGACCCTGCAAAGGAGGGACTCCAGCATCCGACAACACCCTGCCAGCCAAAGTTTTCGAGGTGGAGAGAGGAAAAGACTCGCATAACTAGAACAAGCTAAATGGATAAGTCCTCGAATGCGACAGCGACCAGAGTTCTGCCGCCGGGAAGCGATTCGCGCGAGGGTATTCTCTTCGAAGACGTCCCCCTGCATCTTCTCCTAGCTAAAGTAGATCTAAAGGACATATTTCTTCAATGGAATTGCCGCGGATTTAAGACCAGCTGGGAGGAGCTGCGAAGGTTAGTCTACTATCTTTCTGCTGAAGACCATGCTAGTCGCGTGCCCCCTGCCCACCCTTCCAGGCTATAAGGGTTTTGCGGCCCCAAGGCAGGTAAGGCGGATGCGCAATTTACACCTAAAGTGAGGCTTCCGTTCTTCTATTTGCTATAAATACCCCTTCCAGGCAGTGGCAGTGCAGCTACACCTAGATAGTAAGCATACTTTTATGTTTGCGTACATTCAAAAGTCAGCCAAAATTTACACGGGTCACTTCTGCCGCGTCGTGGCGCGGTTGCCGATTGTATTTCTCCTCCATAGTAATTTGAGCGGTAGACACCCCGTATGGAGGGACTACACGATTAATTTTATGAGTCCGGTATTGACGACCTGAAAGAATAGTTGTATATAGATGCGATGAATCTGGATGAGTTTAAGCATTACTACCTGAGAACCATTTTATTTTATTTTCTTGATCTATTCCTGTGCTCTCTGGATGCTCAAACTGATTTCAGGTGGGGGTAGTCTATGACCTTCATGGAAGTGACCATTTTTTCATTTAAATATCATTTAATGCCGTCTGAGAAACCACAGTGGTGGTGCTAGGAGCGGGCGTGGTATTCTCCAGTTTTCAGGAAATGACTAATTTGTGTGTCCCAAACGAAGAGCTTACATCGGTTGATAAGACCTTTGAGTTCTTCTTCGGCAACCTCATCGTCGTGGGCTCAACTACCATTCTTGTAACGTCTGGCCTTTTTCGGCTGTCCGATTCCTTAGTGGTTAGCCGAGTGGGAGATGGCCCTCAGGGAGAACAAAATGCCTACGTGCGCTATAAGTGACTTCTGGACGATTTCACTGTAGGTGAATTTTGTCGAGCTAGAGCTACGTTCCAGTATTCTTCGAAAGAACACGGCGCTCTTCTAGACGGGTACAGGTGTTTTTGTTTAAAGGGAAGACTCCTCTTGCAAAGGGTTAGAAGATAGTCAAAAAGATTCCAGGCAAGTTCTCACAGGACCCCCTCCCTCCCTTTATTCAGCAGAACGGAACCCCAATCTCGCACCCCACGCCCGTGGCTAATCATATCACCACCACTATCTCGACATTCTATCTCAGAGATGCTTTCCACCCACATTCAATGTAAATCGTGATGTCACTGAAGGCTGCAGACTTGACTTTGCTTCTAGGGGCAGGAAACCCTTAAATTATATGTTTACGTGAGTTGCGTTCCATTCTTGTTTCGTGCGCGGAGACCGCACTTGGTCCGTACGATGTCGTGTATGCCATGCTTCGTCACCTGAGTGAACGAGGCATGGCTTTTATGTTAGACTTATTCAAGAGAATCTGGATTGAGGGTAGCCTCCCAGACCCCTATCAAAATCTACTGTGCTCGCCTTTCGCAAACAGGGGAGAAATTGATCTTTCCCGGCCAGTTTCTGCTCAATTTCTTGAACTTCATATGTGTGCCAGTTAATAGGGAAGTTGGTAAATGTTAAAGTAGTCTTTTTCCTACACATTAGGTGCCACCTGTCTTCTGCGCAATGGGGTTTCCAAAGGTTTTACTGCACGTCGGATGCTCTCCTCCCACTGAAAATGCTAACTGAAAGACGTTCCTTTGTAGACAGCACTACACCATGGGGTTTATTTTCGATTTCGAGAAGGCCTATGAAACCTCATAGTAATAAGGTATCATGGAGACTCTCTACAACGATGAGAGCGAGTGGACGTCTTCTCACTTTCATATCCGAATTCAAACAAGATCGGCGATTCCGCGTATAGGTGGGGGAGGAGCACCCCCTGCCAAGTATGGAAGAAAGGGGGCTTCATGCGGCGAAGTGTTATCATTGTCACACTCTTTGCCCTGAACATCAAAGCAAAGATTGTGACCTTTCTATCTCTTTTGATGTGGGTCAGATCCAAATTTAGAGGGTCGACTCCAACAGGCATTGAACAGCATATCTCGCTATGCCGAATCGCACAATCTTTGCTTTTTCATGGCCAAGACTCTAGTAGGGTACTTCTGCCGCCATCCACGCATCCACCACGACCAGACTTGTTCCTACGCGTGTTTTTTTTCTGGAAGTGATGGATTCACACCGTTTCCTTGATCTTGTTTTCGACAGACGCCTCGCCTGGTAGGCTCATATTCGCAGCTTTATGGTCTCTTGTACCCGTGCCATGGACATTCTTTCGATCTTTTGTTCGCTCAAAGCTCGATTACATATGCGAATCTTGCAGATCTACAGCCTAATATGAATTGCAGAATGTGAATTCGATCCACCACACCAGCCTCCGTTTGGCGACCGTTACCTTCCATACGCCCTCGATTGAGAGACTACTTGCCAATGTCGAGAAGATGCCGCTTGTTTTTAGCCGCACATCGTATTATGCGCTTGTATGCGAAGGCTCAGAGTCTCTCTCTGTTGCTACCCACTCCAACAGCATGCGCGGCCAATCTCAGCGGTGCCTATGCAACTAAGAGGCACCAGTCATGCCCTAAATTCTTTAGGTAGAGGGCTTTAAAGCTCCTTCAAGAGCTCGGTGTCGATTTCGGGTCTGCAGTGCCTCTTTTTCTGCCTAGAATGCCACCATGATAGGTACCACCTTTGAGTATTTGTCGCCACGCCTTTGCTCCCAAATCTTCCAAAGCACGGGGAGTATTGTGTTAAACCTTTTGGGAGCATACTTGGTGTCACGCTGAATCCGTGTAAGTGTATACAAATGGGTCCAAGTCCCAGGAGTGAGTTGTATTCCCTTTTGTTTAAGGTTAGTGTGGCTCTATCAAGCCCTGTACAGCTCAGTACGGGGGATAACGCCTCGTGCATGATTCGGAGACCATATTGTGATCTTTAGCGACTCACAAAGCGCCATGACTACTATCGCTGCATTAGAATCTCCGCAGTTCTGGTTTGTGGTATCCATGATGTCACAATTGCCGCAAGAAGAGCAAGTGTCGATACATATTCTGCTGTGTTCCAGAACATGTAAGGATTGCGGGAAATGAGTGCGACTACAAGGGTGCCAAAGAGCCCGAGAAGACTAGACGACCAGACCGTTTCTCTCTTCCCCACACTGAAAACATTGTATAAATCAGGTAAGCTCTCCGTGTTGCTTTGCAAAGAAGATATAAGACGAGGAACTTAAAGTTGTGTGGCATTGCGCCGTGACTGTTCCCTTGTACGTACCCCTCAATGTATCGGCAGCCTTAAGTCACTTTCTGGCGCCATCGAAATAACACAATAGTGCCACGCACAGCCTTTTGATTAAGCGTTCCCATGCACCTTACTGCGAAGACTATGTTGTTCCCAAACTATTCGTCACATTCTTGTTGTGTGAACCATTGTGTAGATGTTTCCGTAGGATGTGATAGTTCTAGAGATAGTGAAGTTAGCCCCCTTAGATTAGTTAGAAATAGGCCTAGTGAGGATGGGGGACAGTGGAGAGTGGTTAGGAAACGTGTAGCTAGGAAGGCTTCTCCTGTTCTTTGTGAGAATAGGGTTGCCTCTGTTGAGGTTGTTAGCCAGGGGGAGAATAGGTGTGTGAGTCAGAGGGACACAGAACCTATTAGCTTGACTAATAGATTCAGTGCCCTAAGAGAGGAAATAACTAGGAGTGGGGGTGGAGGTAGAGTGACTGGTAGTTTGAATGAGAATAGGAGTGGGGATGGAGTTAGGTCTGTGGTGGTTAGGAATAGGAGTCTGACTGAAGTGCTTGTGATGGGTGATTCGCGAGTTAGATATTTAGATAGGAAGTTGAATGCAAGTAGATTGAATGGTTTGAGGATGTGTTTTCCGGGTGTTGGAGTGAGAGATCTGTCTGATAGGTATGAGGAGCTGGTGTCTGGCTGTGCAAGGGATGCGGTTGTGATTACACATGCAGGAGTGAATGATGTGAAGAAAGTGGGTGCATGTGAGTTACGTGAGAGGTACAAGAGGTTGATTGAAAAGGTGAAAGAAAGTAGAATGAAAGGTGTTGTGACAGGTGTGCTTCCAAAAATGGATGTTGGGGTAGAATGGATGTCTCGTGCGATTGGGCTGAATGATTATGTGAGGAGGATGTGTGAGATGGAAGGTGTCATGTTTGTCGATGTGTGAGATAGGTTTGTTGGAATGAAAGAAATGTATGCGATGGATGGACTGCATTTGAGTAGGAGGGGGGTAGATGTGTTGTGGGAGGAGTATGATCGTGTTATTAGGTCTTTGCGGGCGGGAAACTAGATACTAATAGTGGTCAGGGAGTTATGAGAGGACATTATAGTACTGAAAGTAGAATGGACTTGGCAGATAACAGAAATAGGCTCCAAGGTGATAGAGGTGAGGTCATTCAGGTTTCAAGAGGTGCTTCAGGGATAGGGGGGTTAAATTGTTTCTATACAAATGCTTGTAGTCTTAGAAACAAGAAGGATGAGCTATTTAGTTATATTAGCAATGAGGATATAGATATATTATGTGTTACTGAATCCTGGATTAATGAAATAGAATTTAGTGACACTATAAGTGAATTTGATTTACAGGGCTATAATATGTACATTAGTCAAAGGACAGGTAGGATTGGTGGAGGAATAATTATCTATATAAAAAACAACATTGTTTCAAGTTTAAATACTTCAATAAAGCAGGATGGAGTTGAGTCACATTGGATAGATATTAGGTTCAGTAAAAATAGAATGGTGCATTTGGGAGCTTTTTACAGGCCACCTGGGCAGACTGATGATATGGATGAACTAATGATAAGGGAAATAAGTAAGGGATGTGAAACAGATGCAGTTATTATTAGGGACTTTAACTTAAACTCTGTGGACTAGGAAAATATGATAGGTAGGGATAGAACAAGTGGCAGGTTCATAGAATGCTTTGAGGATAATTTTTTGAATCAATTTGTTAATGAGCCAACGAGGTGGGACAATATATTTGATTTAGTACTTTCTAACACTGATCATTTAGTTCAAGAATTGACTGGTGGGGAAGCATTGGAAAATAGTGACCATCAGATAGTTCGTTTTAACTTGGGAATTGAGAAGGGTAAAATAACCGAGAATGCTGAAAATCCGAAGCTTGCTAAATTTTGTAGACTGGGATGTAGAATTCAGAGGTAAAAATGCTTATGGTATGTGGGATACTTTCAAGCATATAATAAATGTAGTCCAAGAACAATGTATCCCAATGAAGGCCATTAGGAACAAAACTAGGAAACCATTATGGTGGAATCAGGAGATAGCTAGAAAAATTTCAGAGAAGAAAAGGGCATATAAAAAATTACAGGTAGAAAATAATATTCAAAATTTGAGTGATTATAGAATGGCTAGGAATGAGTTAAATAAGATTCTAAAGAAGAACAAAAGGGTTTCAGAAATTAAATTAGCTCAAGATAGCAACAAAGATCCTAGAAAGTTCTTTAGTTACTATAAAATTAATAACAAGTCTGGCAGAGTTGAAATAGGACCTATCAAATATGAAGGGGTTGTTGGAGAAACTGATGAGGAAATAGTTGAGGTACTAAATGGTCATTTTGCATCAGTATTTACAAAGGAGAAACTAAATAGTCTTATGTATAGTACTCATGGGTCAGGGAAAGAGGTGTTTACTACCATTAGTGTGGATCGGAGGATGATAAAAGGACTAATAGGTGAGTTAGATGCTACCAAGGCCTCCGGCCCTGATAATATTCATTCTAGGATACTTAAAGAAGGGGTAGAAAGTATCTCAATAGCTCTGGAGAAGTTGTATACTAGGTCACTGGAATATGGAGAAATACCTGATGATTGGAAGAGAGCGAATGTAGTCCCCATTTTCAAGAAGGGTAGTAAAGATGATCAATAACTTTAGACCAGTTAGCTTAACTCCTGTAGTCTGTAAAATCCTTGAGAAAATAGTTAAAAAAGGGATTTGCCAACATCTAGAGAGGGAGGGATTAATCAGCGATGCTCAGCATGGGTTTAGATCATGTTTGACTAATTTATTAGACTTTCTGGAGTTTGTAACAGATCAAGTAGATAAGGGAGAGAATGTAGATATAATTTACTTAGATTTTAGTAAAGCATTTGATAAAGTACCACATAGGAGACTAGTTCATAAATTAAAAATGATTGGGATATGTGGGGGTGTTTCAAATTGGATAGCTGAGTGGCTGAAAGACAGGAAGCAAAGGGTAGTGCTAAATGGTGTAAAGTCAGAGTGGAGGGATGTTATCAGTGGGGTTCCTCAGGGATCAGTTCTTGGTCCATTATTATTTGTCATCTATATAAACGATCTTGGGGAGGCAGTTAATAATAGTGTCAATTTTTGCGGATGATACAAAATTAGCAGCTGTAGTTAAAGATATTGATGATAATTTTAAAGTGCAGGGGTATTTAAATAAATTGTTATCCTGGGCACATAAGTGGCAAATGACTTTCAACCTTGATAAGTGCAAAGTTATTAACATGGGAAAAGATAATAGAGAATTTAACTATGAAATGGATGGGCATTGGCTGAGCTCAGTAGAGGATGAGAAAGATCTAGGAGTAGTAATAGATAAGTCATTAAGGTTTTCTAAGCAGTGTATTGAAGCAAGAAATAGGGCAAATAGAGTGCTGGGTTTCATTAAGAGAAATGTCAGTTACAAAAGTAAGGAGGTTATTCTTAAACTCTATAACTCTTCTGTTAGGCCACATCTAGAGTACTGTATACAGGCATGGTCTCCACATTTTAGACACGATATTAACCTTCTTGAGTCAGTTCAACGGAGGGCAACAAAGATTATTCCTTCCCTGAGGCACCTTGAATATATAGATAGACTGAGGGTATTAAATATGTTCTCGTTCGAAAGGAGGTGTGTGAGAGGGAATATGATTGAGCTCTTTAAAAAAATTTCCGGGATAGATAAATTGGATGTTAGCAAATTTTTTGAGTTGGATGATGGAAATCGGACTAGAGGTCACCACTTGAAAATTTAAAAGCAAGGTTGTAAGTTGAATTTAAGAAAATATTTTTTCACCAATAGAGTGGTGGACTTCTGGAATAAATTGCCGCGGAGGGTAGTAGGTAGTCCAAATTTAAATGTATTTAAGAGTAGGTTGGATGATTTTATGGGAAGGGAAGGTTGTGATGGTTCCTAAGTTTTGTATATATTAATATTGTTTGTATATATCTATAGCTGCATGATTTAGTTCTTGACAAGCCTTGATTGGTGATACTCTTGTTTCTGGACGTAATCCTCTGGATGTAGTTTTCCTGGGAGTTTGGGTGCCTTAAAAAACAGGCCGTTTGACTCGGATGACCTATGATGAGCCCTTGTGGCTTTTGTCATCTTTTATATTATGTTGTGGGAGACTTTGATTTTGTCTTCCCCTGGTAATGGTGCTTTTTGTGGGTGGGTTTTGACGGAGGTGGATGACCTTTGATAGGCCCTTGTGGCTTTTGACATCCTTGAAATTATGTTATGTTATGTTATACCTGCCTGGTTCCGGGACGAGCGGGTCACTACCGCCTGACCCTTATACTTGGGATGGATTCCTGCACTTCTGACAGTGGACTATTGGACTTTTTCGAGGAGGTTAGCCTCCTCCACTTTATTGACTATCTTGGTGTTGGGTGCATACTCCAGCGGCGGAAGGAGGTGGGAAGCTCCCCAACGCCTGAGTATGCTTTAATTTGGGTGTTTTTCATTTGTTTTTGTTGATTTGTTTTATTGGCTTGTTTTATATTTTTTATTATCTATAAAAGATAAAATAATACATATGGGGTTCTGTTTTATTCTTTTTATAGTTTCTTTCGTTAATTTCTTTGCAGTGACATCGTTAGTCACTTTTTGGTGACCTTTATTTATTTCCTATAATTTGGTGCTATTCTTATTTTGTTCTATTTCACCTTATGCCCTCTTAATTTTTATTGTTTTTTTGCTGATCCTAAGCCCATTGCGTTCACAACTTCAGCCTCTTTTTTTTGCTTCGTGACGAGAGAGGAACGTATTGAGTCAGAACTTCCTCTTGAATGACTATCGCTGCTAACGAGAGTTTCTTCAAAAGAAGATGAAGTAGAATTTGGAACAATAGATGTTACAGAAGCAGGTATGAAGAAAACATTTATAGGTACATCTGAACCATTTACATTTAAAGTGGAGGAAAAGGTGAGGGCTGCTAAGGTTGTATAGCGTCTATAAAGGCAGGTTTCAGCTAGTGAAGGGAAACTGTATCGTGCTTAGTGCCACACTGTGGGACAAAGAATTTGGTCCATTTGGAAATGACGAGAGATTCCCTCATACAGCGGCTGTAACGGAAAGTGGGCTGAGTCACAACAGGCAATGAATAATTAAAAAGATGACAATTCCTTCCGCACAACAGCCCCTTGACTAGTAGGTTCTCTGTGGGCTATTGTGCGGAGCAAAACCTCAGTCGTCTCCCGTACAAAATTGTCTATGAGGAAACAGGATCGAGAGAAGTGGTTTAAGATCGGTTAGAAAAAGAGAAATTATTGCCTGGGTACACGAAAGCAGAGCAATACAAATCTTCCTTCAAAGATGAACGAATCCTCAGAGGATCGGGGGAGTTTGTCCACCCACGTAACACTGAGATTCATGGAACGTATTTTAACCTTGGGCTAAAATGTGGACACGTTAAATGACGCCATTGCTTTGCGCGTGGTAGCTACTGGTACAGAGACGGTAATTAGCAATAATGAACTTGAGTGCTTTCGATTGGTAGTACTCATTTTGGCTCCCATCAACGGTGATGAACGTAAATCGAAGACCAAATCGTGAAGCCCAAAGCGCGACGAAGGCTTGATTAACGGTCGAAGGTCGAATATCAGGAAGAGTTACAGCCTCTGACCAACGAGAGAAACATTCGTTCATTGTCAGAGGATAAGCACGACCATGAGAGTAAGTTAAAATATCAACTAGAGCGATATAGATCGCGACAAAGCGCAACGAAATGAGAGCAAAAGAAGTCAGATGGTTCTTGGTGAGAGAATCGAAAATGTCACGGTGACAAGAAAATCATAAGTGAGTCCATTTTGGGACGTCAGCGTTTTTAATTAGCCCAAACGAAACTACGTGCATTGAGACCGAGTTGCTCGAACAGCAGGGTGAGCAAGACCGCCCATGAATTTGGTCGAAGACGCGCCGACGTTAAATACGGAGAGAAGAAGAGGACAATCAGGTAAACAAATCCACCATGAATTACTTGGCATAGTTATATTGGTAGTAGGTACGTAATAACCAGTACTGATAATCCTATGTAGGTGACGTTGATTTGGATTTGGATATTTTTGGTTCCCAACAGGTTGCGTTCTTCGATGTAAATTCAAAGTGAAATGTTTCCACTAGATATATAGGGGTACCTTTTTGGCCGAGTCGTGTTTTCCTGTTGTGAATGGTTTGATTACCAAAAGGGGTGATTTGTCATGGAGTTTTGATACCATTCCTGGGTAGCCCGATTGGATTTAGGTATGGGCTATGGCTTGGTAGGTACCGTTTGATTCTTCGGAGAATTCTTTTTAGAGGCACTGACTCTAAAGGGTACATTTATCTTCTTTCTTGATTGCAGGCTGGGTAAAGGTGATCAGCGATTTCTTTGAGGGTAAATATATCATCAGTACTGGATTTACTATTCCTTATTCGGCGGGAACTTAGAAAGTCTTTAGATGTATCTCTTTTTCCTGAGTCAGTTTCCAATTTACATAAACGGACCGCACACCCGATGGTATTTGTGGTGATTGGATTATCTAATAGGTAATCTACTGGTACCAAATTGAAGGAATCAATAGGCCCAGCTAAAACCTTCACAAAATGGACGCGTGGTGGTCTTATTAAATCCCAGCATACTCCACACATATAAAAAAATATGTCTCAAATTGGAATAAGGAAATTAAAATGTATAGATTAATTTGTATCTATGAATTTGAATACAAAGATAAGGAATGTAAAGATATTTGTCAATGTATATATATGTAGAAGGCAGGCGACCGTTGAAAGCGCGCGAGGGACATAAATGTACGAACGCGAGAAAGGTCAGAGACATCTGCAGAGGCATAGCCAGCATTTTAAAAAGGGGTTGGCCATAATTTCGAGCGAGGAAAAATAATTTTACTATATTTCTATTGTTATTTTAAATATAGGGTGGTCCAAAAGTAGGTGAACAGTAGGTGGAATAGTTTTGTGTAAATAGGTTTGTTGTTGTAGTGTAAATAAGAATTTCTTATTTACAGTAAAAAGTCAAGTCTACGTGCTATACGTGCTACAGTAGAAGCAAATCGGTCAATAACTGCATCATTACTTGGGGTGTCAGATCGGTTGATTTGTAGCATCAGAAGAGAGTCCAAGCGTTTCTGCACCATCGAAGCTCTGATTCCAGTCAAAGTACGCTCCAATTTGGAGAGGCAACGTTCTGCTTCAGTTGTTGTAATAGGAATAGCTGCCACAATTTGTAGTACAACTGCAATGTTTGGAAATAAAGAAGTATGATCAAGTGCTGTAACAGCTTATTTTGGACGCTCCTCCTTTGAGACTCTTCTCCACTTCCTGCACCACAATATAAATTCAGCTCTGATCGTGCTTGGTAGATCAGTAAAATAGTCAGAATATGTGGATATTCCTTTTTTCAGCTTTATCCACTGCTCATTCTAATCTTGATATCACTGACAAAGTTATTAATTGTAGGAAAGAAATAATTTATACGAAAATATGTTTTAATCATTATCATCCTGCTTTCTGATCTCAGCTACTGCGCGATACACAGATCTTGTTGCTGGAATACGTGGTTTGTTAATTGCAATACCAAGCAGTTCTGCAAGACTTTTCATTTAAGTAAACAACTTTGAAAACACATCCTGTGATCGTAGGTCTTGTAAGGATTCCAACAGATCATCCACACCAGACATTGCGTTAATGAGATCATTATCCACTGTTTGCAGTTGTCTAGTTAGTGGAAGCAGGAGAACACACACCTCTTTCAAAATTACAAGTGACACAATGAACTCAGATCGAGAAATTGAATTATGTAAAATGGTTGCTGCCTTTCTTGACTCACTTGATTGCCATCTTGTTTTAATGATCATTAAGGCTTCTTCAACAAACCGCAATAAACATCTCATACAGATAATGGCAGTATGTCGTTAGATGAATTTAGTAGTGCAAAGAGTTTTCAGTTGCTTCTTGAAGATTCGTGTGTCATTCGCATTATCAATGCAATCTTTTCAGAACTTTGTACGTTTTGCACTTGAATGGAAAAATGATGATATGTCACGCACAGTCTCAGTGCATTTTGAATGGCTGGTAATTTGATTGTACTTGCAGCGCTGAGGTTGAGACGATGCATTACACAATGGAAATAATGAGCTTGAGGAGCTTTACTCTGAAAGTAGGTTGCAGCTCCCACACGTTCACTTGACATAGAACTGGCACCATCATAACCTTGTCCGATACACTGCTCCATTGAGAGACTACATGATCTGACCACCCTCAATAATGTTTTACCAATGGCTACTCTAGTCAAACTTACTTCCATTTCCTGATTGATACTGGTAACACGACTTGCAAACTTGATCTCAGCAAAAATATTCAAAATTGAAATGGTGTCTTCAAAACAATGCCAGTGATTATTCTCATCAGGCAGCACATACCTAATTATTACAGCCATTTATTCACGCTTTGGTCTATCTGTCGTTTAATCGGCAATAATTGCCCAAAATTTGGCTTTCTTGATTCGTGTTAATACTGATCCTTTTACGAATGACCCTGCAGAACTAATCAAAGTATATTGTATATCAGCAGACTGATATGTAGCATTTCCTTTTTTGGTTTCAGCATGTTTTCTTAGAACACTATCACCAGAACGAATGCGGAAGCGTAATAGAGCTCTGAACTTTCCAGCATTGACATATGGTTCTTTTCCATCAGAAGATATTGTTTAACACTCTTCAGCATGTCCACGTAAAGCTATGTTTTGGCGACCACATAGCAGGATTGTATCAACAATTGGAGCTAAACTTTTTCTGTTTTCATCAATGGCTTCTTATGGGCTGTATCTAAACTATTCCTTATATTATCCTTCTTATGAGTAACAAAAGTATCTCGAAAACTCTCCATCGCTAGAATATTATGCTGATGATACTTTGTCTCTTGATGGCTTGTTAATGTACCTTCCTTTTCAGTCAGATGATCAAACCTATCTAGAAGTTTCAAAACCAGTTTTCCTGGAAGTTGGCCACCTTCCAGATGACCTGCCACCAACATCATAGTTTTCTCCAAATAATACACATGCTTTGAAAAAGGCTCCTTCGCGTCCAGGTACTCTAATAACAGCAAGCCGTGGAAAATTAGCCATGTGTGTCGCAAGAAGGCGTCGTCTACGTTCAACATTTGATTTTATATGATCAGATAACGGAAATTCAGTTTCTAAGTTTGGTGTCCAGGGTTGTAGAAATAATGCCCGTCCCTCAAGGTTAATATATTTCCAAATGCATAACCAATATCATTTGATGGAGTTACAGCATCTGTGAGTTCCAGTGCTTTGCCAGAAGTGCTAGTTTCAGGTTCTTGCTGCTAATTCTGTCGATATTCACCTTGTTTTGGCTGAGATTGCCTCTTAAAATATGATAATATATCCTGTTTCTTCTTTTTTGTTGGTGGAAGTGTTGATTCATCATTACCACCAACAGACATTATTCAATCGATCTGAAACAAAAGTAAAAGAAAAATGGGATTAAAATGGATGTAAGTACTGTATATATGTATGTACTGTAATATATATATATATATATATATATATATATATATATATATATATATATATATATATATAGTACTGGAAAAGAAAGCATTATCCAAACAAAACTAACATCAACATTATCAAAAAATACAACGGTGATGCCAGACGCACGACGAATCCTCGAAAAAAAGTAAATTATATATCATAAAAAGTTATTTACTCAATAATTTCCGACTATTACGTTCAAACCTCTGGAGCCAATAGTAGATAAAATAAATCACCAACTAATATTCGTAACTAAATGTACTTATTTTAAAGCATCAGGTGACTTTACAAAGGTGTATATATATATATATATATATATATATATATATATATATATATATATATATATATATATATATATATATATGTATCTCACACCCTCTACCCCACAAATTGCGTAATCCACACCTGCAGCCCTTTGCCTTTAGTAGTAATATTTTTTAAGAGCCAATCTAGCTACTGCCTACTAGGGCAAAAGTCGCTATAATCACGTTAAAGCCTAATAGTAGGCTAGATTAAAAAACAAACAAAAAACATGCTAAAAAAATAACAAAAATAAAAGCAAAATAAAAACAAAGGCAAAGAAAAAGCAAAATAGCATATAGTCGGTGTGAGAAATTACAACGGTGATGCCAGACGCACGACGAATCCTCGAAAAATGTAAATTATTTATCATAAAAGGATGTTTATTTAATAATTTCCGACTATTACGTTCAAAGGGTTTTATTTTTCATATATTATTCGCATACTATTATTTTGAACTCAATAATTTAGTAGCAATCACTGTACTAGCTTTCTTGGCAGAAACATTCGCGATATTTTTTCTTTGACTCCAGAATGGTATTTTTACCCATTAAAAGAAATGCAAACTTCACAAAGTCTTAAAAAGTAGTGGAAAATGAAAAAACAAACAAAGGTGGGGTAAGACGGACTACTTAACAGAGGGACCAGTCTAGAAACCACATTTATATGATTTTGTGAGGTTTTAGAGGTTGTGGTGGTACTTTGGTGTGTGCATGATAAATAGCACAACAAACCCACCCTTTACCTCTCAGAGAATTACCAAATGTGCCATTGCAATACAAACAGACAGTTGAATCTCCCTCACTCTCACTTTCATGAACCCAGGATGGTCCAGTTTTTGCTTGCTGTGTTGTTTTTAGTTTTATCATGTTTTTGTTAGGTCGTTTTTGGGATGCTAGAGTTTCTAGTTTCTTCTTTGCTCCTCTCTCTTTGCGCTTCTTTGCTAAAGTGGGTTCTTTTTCATTTTTCTTCTAAATTTCTGACTATATATTTTAGCAACGTGATATTTTTAAAGAGGGGAAATTTAGTTTAGAGTTCCTTTTTAAAATTATTATAATTGGCGAAGTTCAGAAAATTTATATAAATTTTAACCATGGATGCTTTTTTTTAGATTTTAAATTTTAATCTTAGTAGCGAAGCCATTGCCTGGTTAAGATTATTAGATTACTTTCGTTAAGAAGGTTATCTCGTTCACGTTTCCCCTTTTAAATTCACCAAGTCTTGTCGCTCCAGAATTTAATACTTCGCGTTGAATATACGAGGGGCGGTCAATAAGTTTTGCAATTCGGATATAAGGAAACGAGATATGAGGAAAAGTGTTTTATTATTTTTCAATATAACTACCCTCGACTTTAATGCACTTGCGCCACTTGTCCCTGAAGCTTGGAATTCCCGACAACCACAAATCTTCCGACTGCTGTTCAATCCACTCTGGACGGCGAGCTGGACATCTTCATCGTCCCCAAACCGGCGTCCACGCAGTGCAGCCTTAAGCTGGCGGAATAAAAAGTAGTCGCTGGGGGCCAGATCTGGACTGTAGGGAGGATGGTTGAGCTCCTCGAATCCGCACTCGCACAGGGCAGCTTGTGCAACTCTGGCTGGCCTTGTGGACTTTGACGACGTTGAAGTCGACATGGGGCGTGAGGTTTCTAGGGACCCAACGGGCAGAGACCTTGGTCATGGCCAAATTGTCGTGGATGATGTTCATAACACTTCCATGTGATATTCCAAGTTCTCGCACGATTTCTTCGACCTTCACCCGTCGATTTTCGAGGATGATCCTCTCCACACGGGCCACATTGTCCTCGTTGGTCACGTCTGAAGGGCGTCCTGGACGGGGGTCATCTTCAAGGTACTCACGACCATGGTGGAACTCCCTATTCCAGCGAGCAATGGTTGTGACTGACGATCTGCAATCAGCTACTGCTTCTTAAATAGAAGAGGCAGGAGCGTACTGCTGCAGGTCCTGACTTGTCATAACTTGTTCTAACACCCCCACAAACAGCCATCCCCCTTCCTCTGTTTCGCCCTACTGATTCACAAAACTTATTGACCACCCCTCGTATATAGACTGCTAGTCGCCACTTGCCCCGTTAATAGGCCAATGTTAGAATATAGAAAATTTGTGCAACGTCCTCTTTACCTCGATTGCCCTGAAACCTTCGGTAAGCAGAGCCAAAATAAGAACACAGTGAAGAAATCATCTTTAAGGTCAGATATTAATTCCCCTTCACCATATACTGGTCACCCTCATAAACTGGTGCCTCTATAAACTTCCTCCCTCATATATTTAACACATTACAAATGGAATTATGGAATTAATTTTTATACTTTAAGTTTGTACATTCTAGTTATATTAATTTATTTCACAAAGCCATACACCATTATAAAATGCTACAATTTCAATTCAATAATACGTAAGTAATTAATAAGACATTTTCCTTCAATATTAATTGGGTTTTTTTTCTAAGATTAAATTAATTTAAAAGCTAATTTTCGACATTTAATTAGCGGACATGGTGGCGCCTAAAAACATCTCTCAATGGTTGGCAAATGCCAACCTATCTCTCATTTTTATGCTCAAATCACAGTTACCTTTTAACTCCTCAATAAATTTGATTTAAATTAAATATATTGAACAAATGGGATTTTAAATGTTACTTACAGCATTTTACATACACCGATTTTTTTAATTATATTGTAGGACTCGTTCTATAAAATAGGTAGGCCACGCGCACCATATTGACGGACTCGTTCTATAAAATAGGTAGGCCTCTGGCAGGCACCATATTGTAGGATTTAATAGGCCCAACGAGGAACTCCACAAATAGACGCTTGGTGAATTTTTCAAATCCGAAAAATTGCTAAGTGTGTAAATTAAGGAAATAATATACCAAGTATAATAAATAATGAACCAAAAAGAATTAGAAAATGAAACTAAATAGTTGTTAAACTGTACTAATAGATCTGAGGCAAGCTGTCGTTAGAGTCGACATTGGTCACTTTTGATATCTTTGAATGTTCGTGGTTTTCCGCGCGACTCTAACGACTGCTTGCCTCATATCTATTTGTAAAGTTTAACACACACACATATATATATATATATATATATATATATATATATATATATATATATATATATATATATATATATATAGTTTCATTTCCTAATTCTCTTTGGTTCTTTATTTAGTACACTTGACATATTATTTCCTAATATGAAAAATAACATCTGCCTAAACTCCTCGAATCTCAAGTCAACCAACATAGTTTACGAGTTCATCTGCCTCGATAAAGACTGTAAGCTTTATGAAAATTCTAAATATATTGGCATGACAACTACCACACTTTCGAGACGGTTAACTATGCATCTACAAAGCGGAGGGCCTAAGAACCATATAAAGAGTGTACATAATATTAACTTAACGAGAGATATGCTCGTTGATAACACCATTATTAAAATAAATGAAGTTAATAAAGCGAGGCTTAACATCTTAGAAGCCATATTAATAAATGAAGATAAGCCGGCCATCAACAGTCAAGCAACAAGCTGGAAACGCACATTAAAACTATTTTAAAAATTCCACTCACAGGAGTGGCTCATTTCCTCTAACGTTACGCTTAACCAAGGCGGAATAAATACCCCTTAAAAACCGTCTTCTTCCACTTTCTGCGAGATTCTCACTCCATTCATTACATCGGTAAAGTAGGCAAGAACATTTCAAAACGCTCCGAAGATGATCGAGTAAGATTGAAAGCTTAGCAATTTAGTTTGGTTTTTATCAAACACAATCATTTAAAAAAGAGATGAATACTGGAAAAGTAATCTACCATCTACAAGATGGAATAAAATAGATAGTTAGAAGAAGAGAAAGTTGCCAAAGGAAATTAATTAAGGCAAAATACAAAATGTTCTTCAACAAAATTTGCATATATATATATATATATATATATATATATATATATATATATATATATATATATATATATATATATATATATATATGGAATATAATGGTAAACCACAATATTTGAATCAAGATTTTATTTATAACTATCGGACTAGTTTCAGCAACATGCTATTTTCAACTAATAATGACGACGCTAGACTTTGACTTTGGTGTATAGAAAGAACAGAGAGGGACCGCTGTAATATGGCAGTCAGGTAGTCAGAGAGGAGCGTTGCGGAAAATAATTTAGAAAGGGACAGCGAGAGTAGATAGGTCGGTGGCTATACACCGAAGCGAGGTGTTGTTGTGAGGGTGTAGGTTATGTGGTATTGACTGGGTGAGGATTGGGGGCAAGTCAGGGGGGGGGGGCTGACAGTCCATCCGGAAACGCGTTATTCACGATGCCTTATTGGTTTTATGCGAAGAATGGTACGGGCGGCAGGTGTTCGTGGGCCGCGGGATATCGCGGCGCCATCGCGTACCTTCTCACGTGTAGCGAGGTGTAAAGTGGGTCTTTGGTGAGTTTTCCGAGTTGTTTTGTAAGTCTGGTGTGAGCGTAAGTGTTGAGAGGAGTTAGTTTGTTGTTGTTGTGTAGTGCGTTCATTCTCGAGTACAGCGGCGAACGGCAAGCGCGCTTCAGAGCAGAGTTCTGAATGCGCTGAGCCTTTCGCTTCCAGGTGTCGCTCGCAGCTACGAGCGACAGTGGGGCGTACGTGAGAATGGGACGCACGAGTGCTTTATATAAGTGTAGTTTTAGTTTTTTACTCGCTGGGTAGAACCTACCCAGCGATGCGTTTGTGCGGAGGCTCTTGCTTGTATTATGTTTTGGTGTAAGTTGAACCTGAGGGATTTGTCGAATGTTACCCCCAGGATTTTGGTGCACTGTGTGTTTGCGAGCCTTGTTGGGTTTTGGTGGATCATGTCTGGTGTGTGTGAGTAGATTTGTAGGTTGTGCATGAAGTGATCTTTAGCGCCGTAGAGTGTCATCTGTGTCTTCTGAGGATTCGTGGCAATCAGCCATTTATCCTCGTAATCTGTCTTCTCATCAAGTATTCTTTGTGCGTGGAGCGAGATTTCTTCGGGGGCCCGGCCGCTGACGAGAATGGTCTCGTCGTCGGCGTAGGCCACTATGTATGTGGACGCTAGATTCGATTCGATTTGTGTATAGAAAGAACAGAGAGGGACTGCTGTAACACGGCAGTCAGGTAGTGAGAGAGGAGCGTTGCGGAAAATAATTAAGAAAGGGACAGCGAGAGTAGATAGGTCGGAGGCTATACACCGAAGCGAGGTGTTGTTATGAGGGTGTGGGTTATGTGGTAATTGACTGGGCGAGGGTTGGGGGCAAGTCAGGATGGGGGGGGAGGCTGACAGTCCATCCGGAAACGCGTTATTCACGATGCCTTATTGGTTTTATGCGAAGAATGGTACGGGCGGCAGGTGTTCGTGGGCCGCGGGATATCGCGACGCCATCGCGTACCTTCTTACATGTAGCGAGGTGTAAAGTGGGTCTGTGGTGAGTTTTCCGAGTTGTTTTGTAAGTCTGGTGTGAGCGTAAGTGTTGAGAGGAGTTAGTTTGTTGTTGTTGTGTAGTGCGTCCATTCTCGAGTACAGCGGCAAACGTCAAGCGCGCTTCAGAGCAGAGTTCTGAATGCGCTGAGCCTTTCGCTTCCAGGTGTCGCTCGAAGCTACGAGTGACAGTGGGGCGTACGTGAGAATGGGACGCATGAGTGCTTTGTATAAGTGTAATTTTAGTTTTTTACTCGCTGGGTAGAACCTACCCAGCGATGCGTTTGTACGTGAGGCTCTTGCTTGTATTATGTTTTGGTGTAAGTTGAACCTGAGGGATTTGTCGAATGTTACCCCCAGGATTTTGGTGCACTGTGTGTATGCGAGCCTTGTTGGGTTCTGGTGGATCATGTCTGGTGTGTGTGAGTAGATTTGTAGGTTGTGCATGAAATGATCTCTAGCGCCGTAGAGTGTCATCTGTGTCTTCTGAGGATTCGTGGCAATCAGCCATTTGTCCTCGTAGTCTGTCTTCACGTCAGGTATTCTTTGTGCGTGGAGCGCAATTTCTTTCGGGGCCCGGCCGCTGACGAGAATGGTCTCGTCGTCGGCGTAGGCCACTATGTATGTGTAGACGCAGTTTTCTGGTGGGCGTAGGGTGTCATTTGTGAACATAATGTAGAGTGTGGGTGCCAGAACGCTTCCTTGGGGAACGCCTGAGCGTGGGGTGGAGGGTCTTGAAAGGGTGTTGTTGTATCTGATGTGGCAGCGCCGTCCAGTGAGGTAGTGTGAGAGGA
The DNA here is from genome assembly GCA_963969495.1 of Ceratothoa steindachneri. Classification (NCBI taxonomy): domain Eukaryota; kingdom Metazoa; phylum Arthropoda; class Malacostraca; order Isopoda; family Cymothoidae; genus Ceratothoa; species Ceratothoa steindachneri. The sequence goes on from OZ018320.1 coordinate 93,103,208, forward strand.
GCTTTCTGGTGCAGAGAGGTAACTCCGTGTTGTTGGCGAGTTTCCAACGGAGTCCCTCGTGCCACACCTTGTCAAAGGCTTTCTCCACGTCCTTGCTGACGGAGAGAGTCTTTTGGTGTATCTGTCGTTTCTTCTGTATTCTGTTGTGTACGATGGTCACGGCCGCCTGAGTGGACCTGCCTCTCCTGAACCCGTATTGATGGGGGGAGAACCAGTCCCTCTCTTCCAGGAACTCCCGTAGGCGGCAGTTGACCATTCGTTCGAGTATTTTGCCTAGGTGCTCTAATAGAGCAATAGGCCTGTAATTGTTTGGGTGTTTTGGGTCTTTGTGTTGTTTGTGAAGGAGTATATTGTGAGAGACTTTGAATATTTTAGGGAAGTGGCCTGAGGCTAGAGAGGCATTGAATAGATGTGTGAGTGTGGGGTATATGTCTACGGGGAGGTTATGTATTAGTGTGGCTGGTAGGCCGGAGGGGCCGGGGGCGCGTTTTGGTGTCGATTTTATGTAGTGTTTTGTTTCCTCGACGGTGATTGGAGTGGTAAGTGTGGACGTATAGTCGAGCACCTACGTACGTATCAGGGGGGCAGGCCTCAGCTCGTGAGCCTGAGTCCGGCACCATTCCTGAATGTCTTGGAAGTGCTCCTGCGCATATGGTTTTGGTGGGTTGTGGGTGTGTACTGTGTCCCAGTGGGACCTGAATGCGTCGAGGATGTCATTGGTGTCTGTGAGTGTGTGGTTGTTTATTTTCAGTGTTATAGGTTTGGATGGTTCCGTACCCAGCATCCTTTTCACGTGCCGCCAGAAGAAGGAAGGGTCCATGCAACGGGTGTCGTCCGCGATGCGGACGACCTCACGCCACTGCCGGTTCCTATCTAGCTGCACGCATTGAAGGATGCGGGCACGTAGTTGGTTGTTTTTCTGTTGTCGTGGGCCTCTGGTGTAGTGGTTGTTATACTGTGTGATAAGTCTCTGTGTGTGTATTGAAAATGTGAAGTGTTTTAAGCAGGTGTAGTTTTTGCGTGGTGAGTGTAGATTACGTGCAGTGGTGATGGTGTCTAAGAGTGAGCACCAGTGGTGGTCTATTTGTCCTGGATTGGTGTTCTCCAGGTCGAGGTTATGTGGTGTGTTTGTGGATATGTGGCTCCTGAATTCAGCCCAGTTTGTGTTTTTGTAATCGTATATAGGTGATGTGGGGATGAGTATGGGGGATGTGGATATAAGAAGGCATATTGGTATGTGGTCTGATAGTACGTGGGGACCGGGTGCAATGTGAGTGTAGAATCGTGTGGCGTGGTCGTTACGGAAGACCACATCCGGGGATGTGGTGCCCCCGCGCGGGCCGAAGAACGTGGGGAAGGCAGGGCCGATGTGTTCGCAGCGGTAACGCCGCAAGGCACCGGCCAAGTAACTACCCGCATCGTTCGTATTGTTGGAAAGGAGTGTCGGGTGAAAAGCGTTGAGGTCCCCCGCAAAGAAGATAGGTAGGTTGTAGTTTGAAAGGGCCCGGAGTGGAACTTCTAAGTTTAGCTGTATTCGTGGTGGTCTGTAATGTGTGGCCACTATTATGGGGCCAGAGCTTGTGTCGACTTTGCAGGCTAGAAAGGAGGTGTCGCGTGTGTTGACGAGGGAGTGGTGTATGTTGCGCTTTACTAGGATCGCAGATCCTAGGTGCCGCGATTGTGGGGATAAGTATGTGTGATAGCCTGCAATGCGGAGTCTGTTGTTGGGAGGGTGTAAGCTGGTGGAGTTCAGAAGTATGATGTCGGGTCTTTGTGTGTTGAGTACCCAGTTGGCGACCGTATGGCGAATACCGTGCCAACTGCGTACGTTTAATTGTATTACACTAATACGACCTATTGTCGTGGTCTTAGTGCGCGGGAGGCCGATTTGCCAGGAATCGTCCCCTTCTCCTTAGTTATTGCCCAGGAGGCGTGAGGGGCGAGTACCTTGACTCGTGTCGATGTGTGTTTGTGAGGCACGGCAGTGTTATTGGGTGGGGGAGCCGTAGTGGGTGGAGGAGTGTGTTCTGTAGAGGTGGTGGCTTTGGGTGGGGTGGTGTCTTGGGGGAGGGGGAGTTCGTGACGGAGGTGGGCGGTGTAGAGCTGGAGGATGAAGGGCTGGAAGTGGTTGGGGAGGTACAGATTATGAGAGGAGGGGTGTCGGGGGAGAGAGGAGATAGGGACGGCGGAGGGGTGGTTGAGGGAGAAGGAGAAGGAGTCGGAGGAGAAGGAGTTGAAGGAAGGGGGGTTGAAGGGGAAGGAGTCTTAGGTGAAGGGGCGGAAGGCGGAGGAGGAGGGGAGTGAGAAGGAGTAGAGTGAGAAGGGGTGTGTTGAGAAGGGGAGGATTGAGAAGGAGTGGAGGGGGAAGCAGTAGGGAGCGAGGAAGGAGTGGAGACAGGAGAGGGGGGGGGTTGTTTGTCCCGTGCCTGTCTACGCGGATGGGGCTTGGGGTCGGGTTTTTTGGGTTGGCACGGGGTGTAGTGGACTGCGAGGGGGTTGGAGTGACAGTGGAGGCTGTTGGAGAGGAGGCGGAAATGGGTGCGAGGGGGGTGGTGGCAGTGGGAGGTAGGCGGGGTTTTGATAGAGGGGTGGAAGAAGCGCGAGGAGGATAGGTTGTTTGAATGGGGGCTGAATCAGTGGCTAAGGAAGGTGCAGGGACAGGACAAACGGCGGGGAGAGCGTGGTGAGAGTGGGGGGTGGTGGTTCCCTGCGGGCAGGGGTGTGTACCCGTCGGGGTGGGGAGGAGTGCAGGTCTGGTTGTGTGTGCGTCTATTAGAGCGAACACCTTCTCGAGGAAGGTGATTTGCTCTATGCCGTTGGAGGCGAATAGCGTGTTTAGGATATTCGCGTATAGTCGAGGGTCACCCCTCGACATGTCTTTTGCCACCGCTGAGAGCAGGGTGGCCAGGTGTAGTTTGGTTTTTGTGTTGTTACTGGGGTGGGGTGGGGTGGGGGTGGGGGTGTAGAGTGGGGTGGGGGTGGGCGTGTAGAGTGGTGTGGGGGTGGGGGTGGTAGTGTGGTGTGTGGGTGTTGGTAGTAGTGGGGGTCTCTGAGTGTTATGAGCTGGGGTGGGGGTTGCTGCAGGGGAGGGTGGGTGCGTCAGGGGTAGAGCAGGGGGAGCCGGCAACGTAGCGCTGGCAGCAGCGGCGAATGACATGGTGAGGGGAGGGGTGCGGGGGCGGGGGGTGTGGTTGTGTGTGTGTTTGGTTGTGGGTGCCGGATAGCCTCCACGGCGTCGTGGCGTGCCTTCCCTAGGTAAGGGCACCTGGGGTTGACGGCGACGTGGTCGCCGCCACAATTTGCACAGCGGGCTGTGGTGGAGGTGCAGGTCGTGTAGTGGTGCCCCACTACACTGCACTTGGAGCAGATTAGGTCTGCAGTGCATGTATTGGTGCTGTGACCGGTCTTATAGCACCGGTGGCATTGTGTGGGTCTTATGTTGTGCTGTTCTTCAATGTGTGTAGGGTTTGTGAGGGTGCCGCAGACCTTGATGCGTTGATCTAGCAGCATGTTTTTGGTGTTATCACTGGACAGTGTAATTACTGACCAGTTTTTTGACCTGTTGAAGTATAGGTCCTTGATGACCTCCTCCCCGTACTCCTGACGGGGGTGCGAGCGAAGGTCCTCATTTGTAAAGGCCAACCACAAAGGGTTGGTCCTTTTGACTCGTATCTGGTATCGTTTCATGATACCGTCAGCGAGTCTAGTCTGTAGGTTGGGTGTGTTGAGTGTAGTGGTGGCATTTTCGTGGAAAGTTAGCGCGTCCTCCTGTGAGCGGAAGACGAGCTGGTGGCCTGTGCGTAGTTTTATTATGTTGGTTATTGGTGTGTCGTGGGTGGAGGCTAGGTTAAGCAATGTGTGGTGGTCGATTGTGTCGGGTGCTGGTTCTGTGGTGTTCGTTAGGATAAGGTGTGAAGTGTTTGCCATTTTTATTCTGTAAGCTTTTTTTCTTTGATTGGGAAGGCCCCCGCCCCGCCGATGAGGACCCCGTGAACATGACTCGGATGTGGTGAAGGGTGATTTTATGGACCTGGTTGGGCTCCTCAGAGGGTGTAAAAACATGGCGGACTTAATGATGACTGAAGCCAGAATCAGCTGACTCCAGTCGGGGTGCCGCCCCCTCTATTGGGTTTTGGTTATTTAACAGTTACTTCCGACATCTCACAGAGACGGAAGAGTCTCCTTCTGTGGTCCTGGACGGTGGCCACAGGGTAGGTTGTTATGCCTCCCCACGTTTGTAACTGAATCCCAAACCAGGTTGCTTCTTCTTCTGGGTTCCGCAGCGGGGTAAGCCTCAGACCTCCTTTCCCCAGAGTTTTCAATTATGCCTTTTCTAAGTAGAACGGCATAGTTGCAACGAAGCTATATGTGTAGAGTCACGTTCACGGAGCCAGACATCACGGCGGAGCAGGGATGGGGGGGGGGGTAGCACGTCATATCAGAATGACGTGCCTAGGAAATAAAGGTATTTTTATTCGGGGGGGGGGGGGCGCAGGGGGTGACTTAAGGTCCTATTTAGGTCCGGGGGTATCTTGTAGATGGTGAAATCTCGTCCTCGAGAAAAAATTCGTTGGTGAGCGGGAGTGTCCTGGAGGTGACTTTCCTTCAACGTTACCTCCTTTGCTGGCTAAGACTTCTCTTAGGTGGTAGAGCTCACGTAGAAATTCGATCGCTGTATGGGACGCTAGACAAGGAGCACAGTATATATATAGAGTAAAACACATCCTAAACAAAATGAAACAGAAGAAAACAATTTGAAAAAATATATTCGAGTCAATCTGGCGTGAATGACAAGCTAAGCAAAATGAAATGGGGCCGGAAACAATCTGGAGGGTTGCTAATCCCCAGACTCATTGTATCCTGGGGCTTATAGATACAATTGGCGACTCTATTCATTATATATTTTTTAAATTTGTGTTGCCCTTCAGATAAATTTAAATCATCAACTTCGTCAATGATGATGGATTCCGCCATTTTCCTTTCAATATAATTGTTTGAATTATAAATCATTTTTCATGGTTAAAATCAATTCTATACTCGTGCGTTTTTATGTGTGTACAGACTACTTAGCGAATTCCTACACCTTCTGATATCAGCTAAATGTTATATATATATATATATATATATATATATATATATATATATATATATATATATATATATATATATATATATATATATATATATATATATATATATATATATATATATATATATAGTTTGTGGAATAAAATAAAATTATTTATAAGGGAACTAAGTAGAACAGAGGGACAAGAATTTCAGGTGTGGTTTGTCAATTCCACTCCTTGTGAAAGTAACCACGTCCATTTGAGCATCTAATCTGTTCTTAGCTTGGTACGCCCCCAAAGCTTTTCCAAAATAAACGAAAAGAACTTATAGTCTTAATGTAAAAACAAAAATGGCTAGCTGCTTCTTATCATTTCTAATCTTTTGCCATGTTTTCTCATGTACTTTTGGAACAATAGGAGGTGAGATCATGATTAATCATGTTTTGGTATTATAAATTTTGCTAAAATTCAAACTTAGCCTGTATTTAGTTGTAGGCTAAGCCTAGTTTGCTCCCGAGTGATTGAGATTTTCGGCGAAATTTCAGAACAACTACGCCGTGTTTTTGTAGTAAAGCATTACTAATAGTGTTTTTAAGCATTCAAGTCATTTACGGTTAGGTTAGGCGCGCAAAAGGTAAATGTTGCGAGTATGGGCGGATGCAATTCTAGCTTATTTTGAGGGATGGCTCATCGAGGGTATAAGAACATAAGAAAAGGAGACCGCAAAAGACCATTCATGGCCTACACTTGGCAGCTCCTGTTCCATTCAACACACAAAAGATTTCTTACCAGAGAAAAGTCATCAACATTGTCACCCTTTACAGGAGTTCGTCAAATATAAGATAAACCAATTTTTGATTATTAGAAAAAACACAAAAAGCCTTGAAACAAATAGAACTTTCTGTTTGGTCATTTATGAAAATGAATCCAGATCTGTGATTGGCCAGTGCGATAGCAGAAAAACAATGAAAAGTAGCCCAAAAAATAAACTCCTTCATTAGTGCGCTTTGAATAACATACCGACCTAAAGCATTAGGAATTGTGTAGACTATGGGCAGATGCGATTCTAGTTTATTTTTTGGGCTACTTTTCATTGTTTTTCTGCTATCGCACTGGCCAATCACAGATCTGGATTCATTTTCATAAATGACCAAACAGAAAGTTCTATTTGTTTCAAGGCTTTTTGTGTTTTTTCTAATAATCAAAAATTGGTTTATCTTATATTTTCGATGTTTTTTCTTCCCCCTCATTTCTTTTCTATATATCCTACCTACCCTATGCCTGACATTATTTAGTGTTTTTATTTACTTATTACTTAATTTCCCATCCTGTCTGACGTAAGTATTAACTATTATTTTGAATGTTTTTATTTACTTATTACTTAATTTCCCATCCTGTCTGACGTAAGTATTAACTATTATTTTGAGCGTCGGCTCGTTGTTGGGTACGGCTCGCCGCGGGGATAACACTGCGATGATCCTGAGTTTCAATCCTTTGGGGGGGGGGTCTGGGGGGCACAGCCCCCCAGTATAAAAACGAAAATCGCCATAAAATTCTTTGATTTCATCTCTAAAAAAGTAACAACGAAAAGTAGCCCAAAATAGCCAAAAAAAAACTAGGCCTATGATCTGCCCATAGTCTTCACAATTACCAAAAAAAGTCAGTCCCATCTAGCAGCTTCATCCCTATATTTATCTAATCTATTCTTAAAACTACCCAGAGAGGAGGCTTCTATCACATGTCTAGTGAGCCTATTCCATTCATCTACCACACGATTTGTAAACCAATTCCTCCCAATCTATAGCTGCATGATTTAGTTCTTGACAAGCCTTGATTGGTGATACCCTTGTTTCTGGATGCAATCCTCTGGATGTAGTTTTCCTGGGAGTTTGGGTGCCTTGAAAAAGAGGCCACTTGACTCGGATGACCTATGATGAGCCCTTGTGGCTTTTGTCATCCGTTATATTATATTGTGGGGGACTTTGATTTTGTCTTCCCCTGGTGATGGTGCTTTTTGTGGGTGGGTTTTGACGGAGGCGGATGACCTTTGATAGGCCCTTGTGGCTTTTGTCATCCGTGTAATTATGTTATGTTATGTTATGTCTCCTGTCATGTTCACTAAGTATAAGAACCTTACCCAGATCCCCTTTATTATATCCTTTTACCCATTTGAAGACTTCAATCAATTCCCCTCTGACTCTTCTCCTTTCCAATGTATGTAGATTTAGTTTTCTGAGCCTTTCACCATAAGGTAAGTTCCTTAGCCCACCAATCATCTTTGTCATCGTTCTCTGCACAGACTCAAGCAAATCAATATCCTTCCTATAATATGGTGACCAAAATTGTACTGCATAATCTAGATGAGGCCTAACTAGCGCCAGATACAGTTTTAGAATGACTTCAGCACTCTTATTGCTTACACTCCTCCTAATGAATCCCAATATCCTATTAGCTTTATTCTTAGCATTTAGGCATTGCTTTTTAGGACGAAGGTCTGAACTTACCAAAATACCCAAGTCCCTCTCACAATCGGTTCTATTACCTGGTTCTATTACCTGGTAGGGCTCTACCACTCTAGTCCAGCCAGACCGGATAGGAGAGGGACAGGCCCAAAAGTCCAAGACAGATACTCCAGTCAGGCTACACGGGAGGTTTACTCAAATATATCATTAATGACTGGCTAAGTGTATCCTCCATATAAAATACCTTGAAAATATAACAAATTGAGATTGAAATGAACTGGCAGTAGGTCAAAGATGGAACAATTCTTCACCGAGAAAGTACTGCAGTCTAGACTTAAACGCAGTGAGGCTCGGAGCATCAACAATATCTTGGGGTAGAGAATTCCATTTTTGGATAATTCGACAAGAGAAAAATCGTCTACGAGCTTCCAACTGACAATGCTGCATCTGAATCTTAAATTTATGACCTCTTGTGCCAACAGTAGGTGCCATTGTGAAGATGTCGGAAGGGGAGATGATGGTTAAATTGTGGAATATACGATAGCAATAAATAAGGTCCTGCCTTAACAGCCTACCCTTCACGGAGAATAATCCCAAAGTTGTCAGCCTGTCAAGGTATGGAAGATCAGTCAGACCAGCAACCTGTTTTGTCCACCTGCGTTGAACAGATTCCAGAAGCTGATTTTGGCCCTGGAACCCAAGATTCCAAATTGGAGATGCAAAATCTAGAATCGGTCGGACATCAGAGATGAAAAGGGTTGACATGAAGATAGCCGAGCGCGTAACAGTTGATTTTAAAAGATTAGTGGCAATACCTCCTGCTTTAGAAGTTGCACAGCTTATGTGCTGGTGGAATTTCAGTTTCCTATCCACAGTTATTCCCAAATCCTTGTGAGAGAAGCATTGATTTATAGGAATGTCATTTAGGATGTATATGGGAGTAAGGAGACCATCTGACTGGACACAGCGCTGTCTAGCAAAGCGGAGATGGACACATTTACTGGTAGAAAACCTTAGCCCCCAAGAAGCAGCAGTGGAAGATAGTAAATCAATATTATCCTGCATACCTGGAAGAGATAAGGAGCAGCCAAGGGATGGGGCTGAGGAGTGAAAATATAATTTGAGGTCATCAGCAAACATCTTAAAGTTGCACTGAATTTGGAAGCAGGTGTGATTTATGAATATGAGAAACAACAATGGGCCCAGAACCGAACCCTGGGGAACTCCACTTAAGACTGGTTTTGCCAGGCTTGTGTATCCATTTATTGAGACCTTCATTGAGCGGCCGAGTAGAAAACTGCTGATCCACTGTAACAGATTGCCGGAGATACTAGTTTGTCAATGAGTGTCTGGTGATGCACTCGGTCAAATGCCTTAACAAAGTCAAATAGAATTAAATCAACCACTTGTCCTTGATCATACCAGTAAGTTATGTAGTCGTAAGTGAGTAAAAGTTGGTCAGTGACTGAACGGTTGGGCCTAAAACCAAATTGGGACTCATCAAAAATTAGATGATCTTCTATGAATCCAAATAGTGACTTGCAAATAATGCGTTCCATTGTCTTGCAGGGAGTGGGGTTTAAACTAATCGGGCGATAGTTCAGTGGATCACTACGGGATCCTTTCTTATAGATTGGGCAAACATGAGATGTTTTCCAAGTCTGAGGTACGGCACCAGATGACATAGACTTATTGAAAATGATGGACAGAGGGTAAGCCAGTTCTGATGCGCATTCTTTTAGAAGGTGTGGATGGAGGTTATCAGGACCCATGGCACTATCAACATCAAGTGATTTGAGTTGGGATACAACATCTTCGGGGTGAAATTGGACAGATGAAATAATGCCCTGGCACGCTTGATGTGGAAAAGGGTTCAAAGATGTCTCAACAACAAACACTGTAGAGAACACTTCGACAAAAGTATTGGCCATGGTGATAGAATATATTTGTTCCGAATATAGGAATGAAATAGTTTAGGTTTAGTAGCCCTGTTCTGCACAAGATTTTCTTCATATTTGATTTGGGCGGTTAATACTTCAAATCTTAGCGCAGAATTAGCTTCATTAAACTTAAATAGTTTTTGTAGTGCCAAGTAAGAATGTCTGCCATAAGTCTGTCTCGTTAATTTGAATTCATTCCACATTTTGGTACGCTGCTTGTAGAGGTTACGGGGGATGGACTTCAACCATGGGGATGTTTTTTGCCTGTAGGACCTCTTAGGGATATGCTGCTGAACAAGTTTAGTTAGAATGTTGACAAAAACTTGTGATGCGTCGTCAATATTAAGGTATAGTAGTTCGAAGTCCCAGTCGTACTGTCTTAGGGACACTCGTATTTTGTCATATTTTCCCTTAGGCCAGTCATAAGTTGGGGCAGAAGTCACATCAGGTGGAGGCTCACTTTGGAATAAGTAAGATGCTTTGATAGTTACGTGTCCGCACTTGGGGAAAGGCGGATACACACTCACATCCTGAATCCGGTCAGGGTCAGATGTAAAGACAAGGTCTAAAATATTGCCGGATGAAACAAAGGTGGGCTCACAAACCCACTGATGGAGACCGAGCGACTGGAATAGTTCGAGGAACATGGAGTCAAAAGGTGAAATATTTATATGAAGATTGTCATTTTGCCATGAGATTGAGGGGAGGTTAAAATCACCCAAAAGTACGAATTCCTTGCCAGTGCTAAATTCACAGATGAAGTCAATAAGAGCAACATTCTCCTCATATGTATAGGAGGGAGGACGATAAACTGTTAGAACATAGAGGTTGAAAGTAGGAAGGTAGAGTACCAAAGTATTTGGAAAACCAGAGTTGACATCCACACAGACCTTAATGTTATTCTTTACATAAACACAAACGCCAAATTTAGGAACGAGGGAATCAAAGTCATGCCTAAATATAGAGTACCCATCGATATTTACAACAGAGTCATTTACCACAGGTTGAAGCCAAGACTCAGTAATCGAGAAAAGAGCGATTTCCTCATTACAACAAAACTCTTCGACATAAGAAACCTTATTAGACAAACAATTTAAATTAGTAAGTGCAATATTTAACAAAAAATGGTGAGGTTGGGTTGTGAGGCTGCGCGTTAGTTTTTTGTGACATGGCCAGCAGTGGTGCCGCGTGTAGAGCCGGAAGCAGCAGCAGTGGCATTGGCATTGGGAGCAGTAGTTAGGGGGGTGCTGGTATCATTGTTGCGGGAAGCAAAGCGTGCTTTTAGTTCCTCCCTCTGTTTGTATGTTAAATCTCTAGTTATATAGACTGAGTTGTAGTTAGAGTTTTTCAGGTTTTTAGCGACAGATAGAAGCTCTTTCCTTAGTGTAGGGTTTTTAATCTTAGCCCGAACTAAATCACGCTTTATGGGAACTATTTCCTCAATCTGAATAACTTTATTACTGTTGAAAAGATGATACACAATTTCATTAAACTTGGTAGTTACTGTATCTGCATCGGAACCAAGGCCTATAATCATCACAGATTCAGCTCTCTTTTCCCTCTCTCTTATCTCCACTGCCTCTTCATGAAGAATAGTTCTAATCTCAGATGTACTGGGGACAGCAGACTGAGCAGAGGGGGAGGGATCAGTAGAGCTATGGCCGCCAGCAAGTCCATTTGATTTTAGATCTCTTAATTCATTTGCCATAATTGATACCTCATGGGATAGTGCTTTGACAGTATCAAAAAGCTGTACGAACTCCTTACCGCCAGTACCAGAAGCAGATCTATTTACACCCTGGCTACGAGCAAGATGACAGGCAGTACACACATAGGTGGCGCCCTTGTTAGAATACTCAACAATAATCTTAAAGGCATTATATGGAAGACCAGAACACTTTTGAGCGCTGTGGGTCCAAACAGAACATATCTCACACTCCAAGGAGTCTTCGTTACCAATTATTATGCCACAAGTACCACATGGACTATCATCCCTAAAATTCTCCCATTTAATTTATAACTATTCAATGGATTATTTCTACCTATACTAAGTACACTACATTTGTCTATGTTAAACTTCATTTGCCATTTCTCGGCCCAATTGGACAGAATGGTCAATTCCTCCTGCATTACAACAGCATCAGAATCAGCCCTAATGGCCCTACCTAGCTTAGTATCATCAGCAAATTTACTCAGGTCACTACTTATACCTATATCAAGATCATTAATATAAATTAAGAATAGCAAGGGATCCAAAACAGATCCTTGCTGAAATCCACTGCTAACACACCCCCACTCAGATTTAACTCCATCTATACTAACTCTTTGCTGTCTGTCACCAAGCCATGACTGAATCCACCTAAATATACTGCCATCAATCCTGTGTGCTTTAACTTTGCTCAGAAGTCGTAAGTGTGGCACTCAATCAAAAGCCTTACTAAAGTCCTAGTATAAAATATCATAGTTTTCATCATTATCTGCTGCTTCATACACCTTACTATAAAAAGACAGCAAATTAGTCAGACAGGATTTACCCTTACTAAAGCCATGCTGTGATTCTTTTATCAACTTATGCTTATCCAAGTGATCCCTAATATTCCTTGCTATAATAGATTCCAACATTTTCCCTACCACTGATGTCAAACTTACTGGTCTGTAATTAGACATATTTGTTTTATCCCCTTTCTTAAATATAGGTATCACATTGGCTTTCTTCCATGCCACTGGCACAATGCCACTCTCCAATGATTTTCTAAAGATGCATGCTAGGGGCTCACTTAACACATCCTTACATTCTTTCAAAATTCTAGGAAAGACCTCATCAGGACCGGGTGCTTTACTACTTTTGATTTTATCAATTTCCTTTGTGATCAAGATATCCTTTAATTTCTCTTCATCATTACCCCGAAAGATCATTGACACCTCGGGTATATTTAGAGTATCCTCCTGTGTAAATACTGAGAGAAAAAAGTCATTTAGCATTCCAGCCATTGAGTCCCTATCACTCACTAATTCTCCATTGGAATCTATAAGTGGGCCTATTTTATCTCTAACCTTAGTTTTGTATAATTGATAAAAACTTTTAGGATCTTCCTTTGCCCTATTTGCCACTTTAATTTCATAATTTCTCCTTGCTACTCTAACTAACTTTTTAACATCTCTTGCTAGTTCATTATATCTCTGCCTTAAGGGATCCTCTCCATTTTTTATTTTCCTATAAATGCCCTTTTTAATGCCAATATAATGCTTAATTTTATCTGTCATCCATTTTGGGTCATTATTTTTAGTCCTAATCTCCTTATATGGAATGTTAATCATCTGACCTGTAATTAATTGCTCAATTATTCTTTCATACTCCTGAGATTTCAATAATTTTTTTTGGGGGGGGGGACTGGGTGGCACAGCCCCCCAGTATATAATCGAAAATCGCTATAAACTTCGTCCATATAGATTTCAACTGAATTAGCTAGAAAAACATAGCCCAAAATAAGCTAGGACTCGGATCCAGCCATACTCTTCACAATTCCTACAGAAAGCACTATGGTAATCTTTTAGGCCTTGCCTTTTCTGGGCTATTTTGGGCTACTTTTTGTTTTTATACTGGGGGGCTATGCCCCCCAGACCCCCCCTCAAAGGATTGAAACTCAAGGTCATCGCAGTGTTATCCCCGCGGCAAGCTGTACCCAACAACGAGCCGACGCTCAAAATAATCGTTAATACTTATGTCATACGGGTGGGTAGAGTTTACTGGCAGCAAGCCAGAATTTGTGGAATCGCTCTTGAAGGTCAGAAATTTTTTTCATAAAAAGCGAGTTGGCGAGATATCTGTCCATATGTTCCTCTCTTCGGCTATAGTGGGGAATATTGGATTTTTATGTCAGCGTTAATACACGATTTATCGCACTGAAACACCCAGTTTTTGTTCATTCTGAGCTGTGCAGAACAATTAGGACACTCATGTGTCGATTTGAATAGCCCATGGGCTTCGAGAAACGCAACACATTTCTCGTTGTCAGTTAAAACAGCACCTAAACGTTGAATAGCTAACGAACAAACTTCGCATGAAAATGACATTTTGACAAATGAGCGGGACACGGCATGGGTAGTCGTTTAAATATGAGAAGCTCGGACGGAAAGGTAGTTGCTTTTTCCCGGAAAATTTGTGACTTTTTTTTTTACTGAAATTGACCATTTGTGTTTCTTGAACTACACATATATAGTAATAAAAACACTAATACTGAATGCATCCATTTGGAACAATAATCAAAATGAAGGTTGTAAAAAACCTTTTAAAAAAATCAAAGAAGAGAAAAAAATGAAAAGTAATATCTCAATGGGAGAGAGGATCTATCATGTTATAAAGTCACAAATAGACAATATTTCATCCCGATGTTGAAACAATAATTCTTCTACAATGTCATGCTATGTATGAGTTGGACTAATGATCATATGCATGTTTCACTATTGTTTGAGAGTCTAAGTTACACACTCATATTGAAATGCCATGTGATTGCTTAAGTTACACCACCTAGTTTGTTTTTAATGTTAATATTAGTTAACTTATTTAGTTCTGAATGAAGATGTAGTACAAATATCAAAAGTAAACGGAAATTTCCAGAATATCACCACAGTTTTTTGGCCATGAAATGTATTTTCCTGACATTTTTAGGCTTGTTATCAAATTACCTTCATATTCATATGAGAATACCTACCCCCAAAAGTAAGCAATTTTATTTTGGGTGAAAATAAGCAATTTGTGGAGATGACAATCATAAATCACTGCCTTAACCAAACCTAACTCTTCATAAAAAGGTTAGTTTAGGTTTCCTGGTAGCTGTGTTCATATACATATGAAGCTAATTTGATGGTAAGCCTAAAAATATTAGAAAAATACATTTTATTGACAAAAACTCATAGTGGTGATATTCTGGAAATTTACCTTTACTTTTGTAATATCTACCAAATCTTCATTCAAAACTAAAGAAGTTAACTAATATTAACCTTAAAAAAAAATAGAGAATGTAACTTGAATCATCACATGGGATTACAAGATACATATGTAAATTAGTCTGACTCTCAAACAAATAGTGAAATGTGCGTACGATCATTAGTCCAACTCATAGCATATCAAGGTAGTGTCGTAGAATAATTATTGCGTTTCAGCATCTGGCTGAAATCTCTTATTTGTGACTTTATAATGTGTGAAGAACCTCTCCACCATCGGAATATTACTGCTAAAGCACTATTACAATGATACAAAGAAGTATTACAAGCTTGTCTGGCTTTGGTCAGTTGGCTGTCATAACAAAAGTAGGAAACCATTATGGTGGAATCAGGAGATAGCTAGAAAAATTTCAGAGAAGAAAAGGGCATATAAAAAATTACAGGTAGAAAATAATATTCAAAATTTAAGTGATTATAGAATGGCTAGGAATGAGTTAAATAAGATTATAAAGAAGAACAAAAGGGTGTCAGAAATTAAATTAGCTCAGGATAGCAACAAAGATCCTAGAAAGTTCTTTAGTTACTATAAAACTAATAACAAGTGTGGCAGAGTTAAAATAGGACCTATCAAATATGAAGGGTTTGTGAGAGAAACTGATGAGGAAATAGTTGAGGTACTAAATGGTCATTTTGCATCAGTATTTACAAAAGAGAAACTAAATAGTCCTATGTATAGTACTCATAGGTCAGGAAAAGAGGTGTTTACTAACATTTGTGTGGATCGGAGGATGATAAAAGGACTAATAGGTGATTTAGATACTACCAAGGCCTCCGGCCCTGATAATATTCATTCTAGGATACTTAAGGAAGGGGTAGAAAGTATCTCAATAGCTCTGGACAAGTTAT
This sequence comes from Ceratothoa steindachneri, assembly GCA_963969495.1. Classification (NCBI taxonomy): domain Eukaryota; kingdom Metazoa; phylum Arthropoda; class Malacostraca; order Isopoda; family Cymothoidae; genus Ceratothoa; species Ceratothoa steindachneri. The sequence continues at coordinate 93,118,529 of OZ018320.1, forward strand.
ATACTAGGTCATTGGAATATGGAGAAATACCCGATGATTGGAAGAGAGCGAATGTAGTCCCCATTTTCAAGAAGGGTAGTAAAGAGGATCCAAATAACTTTAGACCGGTTAGCCTAACTCCTGTAGTCTGTAAAATTCTTGAGAAAATAGTTAAAAAAGGGATTTGCCAACATCTAGAGAGGGAGGGGTTAATCAGCGATGCTCAGCATGGGTTTAGATCAGGTAGATCATGTTTGACTAACTTACTAGACTTTCTGGAGTTTGTAACAGATCAAGTAGATAAGGGAGAGAATGTAGATATAATTTACTTAGATTTTAGTAAAGCATTTGATAAGGTACCACACAGGAGACTAGTTCATAAATTAAAAATGATTGGGATATGTGGGGGTGTTTCAAATTGGATAGCTGAGTGGCTGAAAGACAGGAAGCAAAGGGTAGTGCTAAATGGTGTAAAGTCAGAGTGGAGGGATGTTATCAGTGGGGTTCCTCAGGGATCAGTTCTCGGTCCATTATTATTTGTCATCTATATAAACGATCTTGGGGAGGCAGTTAATAATAAAGTGTCAATTTTTGCGGATGATACCAAATTAGCAGCTGTAGTTAAAGATATTGATGATAATTTTAAAGTGCAGGGGGACTTAAATAAATTGTTATCCTGGGCACATAAGTGGCAAATGACTTTCAACCTTGATAAGTGCAAAGTTATTAACATGGGAAAAGATAATAGAGAATTTAACTATGAAATGGATGGGCATTGGCTGAGCTCAGTAGAGGATGAGAAAGATCTAGGAGTAGTAATAGATAAGTCATTAAGGTTTTCTAAGCAGTGTATTGAAGCAAGAAATAGGGCAAATAGAGTGCTGGGTTTTATTAAGAGAAATGTCAGTTACAAAAGTAAGGAGGTTATTCTTAAACTCTATAACTCTTATGTTAGGCCACATCTAGAGTACTGTATACAGGCATGGTCCCCACATTTTAGACACGATATTAACCTTCTTGAGTCAGTGCAACGGAGGGCAACAAAGATTATTCCTTCCCTGAAGCACCTTGAATATGAAGATAGACTGAGGGTATTAAATATGTTCTCGTTCGAAAGGAGGTGTGTGAGAGGGGATATGATTGAGCTGTTTAAAATTTTTTCCGGGATAGATAAATTGGATGTTAGCAAGTTTTTTGAGTTAGATGATGGAAATCGGACTAGAGGTCACCACTTGAAAATTAAAAAGCAAGGGTGTAGGTTGGATTTAAGAAAGTATTTTTTCACCAATAGAGTGGTAGACTTCTGGAACAAATTGCCGCAGAGGGTAGTAGGTAGTCCAAATCTAAATGTATTTAAGAGTAGGTTGGATGAGTTTATGGGAAGGGAAGGTTGTGATGGTTCCTAAGTTTTGTATATATTAATATTGTTTGTATATATCTATAGCTGCATGATTTAGTTCTTGACAAGCCTTGATTGGTGATACCCTTGTTTCTGGATGCAATCCTCTGGATGTAGTTTTCCTGGGAGTTTGGGTGCCTTGAAAAAGAGGCCGCTTGACTCGGATGACCTATGATGAGCCCTTGTGGCTTTTGTCATCCGTTATATTATATTGTGGGGGACTTTGATTTTGTCTTCCCCTGGTGATGGTGCTTTTTGTGGGTGGGTTTTGACGGAGGCGGATGACCTTTGATAGGCCCTTGTGGCTTTTGTCATCCGTGTAATTATGTTATGTTATGTTATGTTATGTTATAATTTAACGGATGACAAAAGCCACAAGGGCCTATCAAAGGTCATCCGTATCCATCAAATCCCACCCATATAATGCATCCATAGGATTTTGTCAGATCATGCATCTATACTATACAATTTAACAATCCATTGGAATGTCCAACCATGCATCTACAATATATAATTTAAAGCCTCCATAGGAGTCTGTCAAAAACAAAATCAAAGTCCCCCAAAATATACAATAAAAAGAAACTGCATCCACAGGAATGAGTCAAGAAACATATCCACATACCAAAAAGTAAGAAATTAACCCTCCATCCCCATATAATCATCCAATCTGCGCTTGAAAACATTCAAGTTTGGGCTGTCTACAGTCTCAGGTGGCAAACTATTCCAATAATCCACCACTCTGTTAGTGAAAAAATATTTTCTAACATCCAGTCTGCACCTCTGTTTTTTAATCTTTAAGTGGTGGCCTCTAGTTCTATTACTACCTTCTAACTCAAATAACTTGCTGAAATCTAATTTATCCATCCCAGAAAAGATTTTAAAAAGCTCAATCATATCTCCCCTCACACACCTTCTTTCAAATGAAAACATATTTAATACCCTCAGTCTATCTTCATATTGAAGGTGCTTCAGGGATGGTATTATTTTTGTTGCCCTCCTTTGTACTGACTCTAATAAGTTTATATCATGTCTAAAATGTGGTGACCATGCCTGTATACAGTACTCTAAATGTGGCCTGACATAAGAGTTGTATAGTTTAAGTATGACCTCCTTACTCTTGTAGCTAACATTTCTTTTAATGTAACCTAGCACCCTATTTGCTCTATTTTTTGCCTCAATACACTGCTTTGAAAATTTCAGTGACCTATCTACTACCACTCCTAAGTCCTTCTCATCTTCAACTGAATTAAGCCAATATCCATCCATCTCATAGCTAAATTCCCTATTATCTCTCCCCATGTTAATAACTTTGCATTTATTAAGGTTAAAAGTCATCTGCCACTTCTGAGCCCAAGCTAACAGCTTATCTAAGTCACCCTGCACTTTAAAGCTACCCTCAACCTCTTTGACTACAGCTGCCAATCTAGTGTCATCAGCAAAAATTGACACTTTGCTATTTATACCTTGCCCAAGATCATTTACATAGATTATAAATAATAAAGGGCCTAAAACTGATCCCTGAGGTACGCCACTAATAACATTTCTCCACTCTGACCTCACTCCATTCAGTACAACTCTCTGTTTCCTATTTTTCAGCCATTCAGTTATCCAATTTAAAACGTTCCCACATATCCCATGCAGCTTTAATTTATGAACTAGTCTTCTATGTGGAACCTTATCAAAAGCTTTGCTGAAATCTAAGTAGATCACATCAACTTTCTCACCCCTATCTAATTCTTTAGTTACATAATCCATAAAATCCAGTAAATTTGTTAAACACGATCTATCTTTTCTAAAACCATGCTGAGCATCATTAATTAACCTGCTACTCTCTAGATGATCAGAAATTCCCTTCTTAACCATCTTCTCAAGAATTTTAGAGACTATAGAAGTTAAGCTTACCGGTCTAAAGTTATTTGGGTCCTCTTTGCTTCCCTTTTTAATAATTGGCACTACATTTGCCAATTTCCAATCATTTGGTATTTCTCCAGACTCTAGCGATCTAATAAATATCTTCTCGAGAGCTACTGCAATACTATCTACACCTTCTTTGAGTATCCTAGAATGAATGTCGTCAGGGCCAGATGCCTTACTAGTATTTAACTGCATTATAAGCCCTTTAATTTCTTCTCTGTCTATATTAATAGAATTTATCACTACTTCCCTTGACCTAGAATTATCATCAATTAATCTAACTGGTTTCTCTTCTGTGAATACTGAAGCAAAATGATCATTAAGGACCTCTACTATTTCCTCATCAGATTCTTTCAAAACCCCTTCATATTTAATAGGCCCTATTTTAGCACTGTTAGATTTATTATTGATTCTATAATAGCTAAAGAATTTTTTAGGATCTTTATTATTATTTTTAGCTAAATTAATTTCTGCTGTTCTTTTGGTCTTCTTAATAATCTTATTTAGTTCATTTCTGGTTGACCTATAATGGTTTAAATTATCTAAACTACTCTCACTTTGTAATCTCTGGTATGCCCTTTTTTTCTCTGAAACTTTATTAGCTATTTCTTGATTCCACCATAATGGTTTCCTACATTTCTTCCTAATAGACTTCATCGGAATACACTGTTCCTGAACCATGTTTAATATAGTCTTAAAAATATACCACATCTCATAAGTATTCTTTCCATGGAATTCTATATCCCACCTAGTCTGATTTAGCATGTTGCATAATTTATCGTAATCTCCCCTATAAAAATTTGGAATTTTTGTGGAGTTTGTCATTCTTCTACCCTTAACTATTTGCAAATTAAACTGAACCATCTGATGATCACTATTTCCCAATGATTCCCCTACACTCAATCCTTGAACTAAGTGATCATCATTTGAAAGAATTAGATCTAATATATTGGCACCCCTTGTTGGCTAATTAACAAATTGGATCAAAAAGTTATCCTCAAAACACTCCATAAACTTACAACTTGCTCTATCTCTTCCTATCATATTTTCCCAGTCTACAGAAGTTAAATTAAAGTCACCAAGAATAACTGTATCTTCTTTGCATCCTTTACTTATTTCCCTAATCATTAACTCATCGATACAATCAGTCTGTCTGGCTTTGTCAGTTGGCAGTCTGGCTTTGCAGTTGGCTGTCTGGCTTTGTTCTGGAAGGTTGTCTTACAGGAAGCTCCTGATTCTCATTGTAAGATTGGGATATAATACTGATTTGGGTGTGTAGTTTTTCTTTTATTTATTTAATACATCAATCACTGTGTAATAAATACATTAGTGATTAATACTTTTGGGGAAGATAACTGGCAGCAATCCTGAGCAAGAATTTTTTTAGGGGGTGAGTGTTAACTTTCTCCTTAGTAAATTTCTGAGAGTATGGCCGTTTGTATAGATGGTTAGAGCATGCCGTTTGAAAGTAGTGTGTATGTGGTGTGTGATGCATGTGGAGTTGAAAGGAGAGTGAATGTAACTGAATGCCGTGTGTGTTTTCTAGAAGGGGAGGTTAGGAGGTTGAGTGGGGAATGTAAGAGGTTGAATGATTTGGTGTTTGAGGTGAGAAGAGATGCAAGTGTGCGATTGAAGGGTGAGATTAGTGCTAAGCGGGTGGAAGATAGGGCTAGGACTGGGAACAGTGTGGAAGTTGTGAGTGATGATGAATGGTGGGTGAAAATGGATAGGATAGATAAGTTAGGACAGGTTAGGTGTGTGAATGAGAGGGACATAGAACCTGTTAGGTTGACTAACAGATTCAATGTCCTGAGAGAGGAAGAGTGTGAAAGTGATTTGCCTGGTGTGATTGTGGATGAAAGCAGGATGGGTGGTAGTGTGACTGAGAGCAGGAGGGAGGGTAATATTAGGCCAAGACAGAATAGGAGAATGACTGAGGTGCTAGTGATGGGTGACTCTCAGATTAGGTATTTAGATAGGAAGTTGAGTGATAGCAAATGGAAGGGAATGAGAGTTTGTCTGCCGGGTGCTGGTGTAAGTGATGTTTGTGAGAGGTATGATAGGCTGGTTTCTGGGTGTGAGAGGGATGCAGTTGTGATTACGCATGTGGGAGTGAATGATGTAAAGAAGGTGGGTACATGTGAGTTACGTGAGCAGTATAAAAGGTTAGTTGAAAGGATGAGTAAAAGCAGGGTAAAAGGTGTTGTTTCTGGTGTGCTTCCGAGATTGGATGTGGGGGTAGAATGGTTGTCGCATGCAATTGGTTTGAATGAATTTGTGAAAGGACTGTGTGAGGAGTTAGGATTGGTGTTTGTAGATGTCTGGGGAGGGTTTTACGGGAATAGGAGGTTGTATGCGATGGATGGGCTCCATCTTAGTCGGGCAGGTGTTGTGGTTCTATGGGGGGAGCTGGATAGTGTGATTAGGTCCTTACGGGTGGGAAACTAGAAGCTGTTAGAGGTAAGGGAATAACGAATAGAGGGCAGGTGTAGGAAATGGAAGGGATGCAGAGATAGAGGAATAGCTAGGGGAGAGGGCATACTGATGCATTATAGGGGGACTAATGCACAAGTGAATGAGCAGATAACTAGGAATAGAAAAGCATGATGCAATGAAGATGGGAATAATAAAAAAAACCTTAAAAATATACTACACAAATGGTCGGAGTATAAGGAATAAGATAGATATCTTAAGAGCATTAGCGAGTGAAGAGAATTTTGATTTAATTGCGATTACAGAGTCATGGCTTGATTTGGCAGGTAATCACTTTAAACCTGAGGTTGAGATTGAGGGCTTTAACATGTTCCATACAGATAGGAATAGGAAGAGAGGAGGAGGGGTTATTATTTATATTAAAAATAATCTCCAGTGTTGTGTAAACAGTACAATTAAATTAGATGATAACACAGTCATTATGGCTAAATGTAAAGGAAGGTAAAAACAAGCTTGTCATAGGATTATTATACAGACCACCAAATCTTAGTAAGGAAGCTTCAAATCTTCTGTGGCAGAAGATTGAACGGGCATGTAGAAGTAAGCATGTGTGTATAATGGGCGATTTTAATTACAGAAATATAGACTGAGAAGCTCTTGTGGGTGATCAGGAGTCTGAGGAATTTTTGAATGTTGTCCAAGATAATTTTCTGAGGCAGATTATTAACGAACCCACTAGAGGTAATAATATACTGGATTTAGTTCTGACAAATATGGAAGAAGTTATTAAGGATACTGAGATTGGAGGAAATTTGGGTAATAGTGACCATTGTGAAATTAGATTCAAGATGAAATGGAATGGTATTGATAGTAACATGAATAATGTTAAAATTCCTGACTTTAGAAGAGCAAATTATAATGGGCTAAGGACTTACCTGGAGGCAGTTGTACAGAAACCAGGCAATGAAATCAATTCAGGAATAGATTCAATGATATCAGTTAGTGGAGACAATAATCACCAGGAGGAAGAGATTACAATTGAAGAGGAGTATGAAAGAATAATTGAGCAATTAATTACAGGTCAGAGGATTAACATTCCATATAAGGAGATTAGGACTAAAAATAATGACCCAAAATGGATGACAGATAAAATTAAGCATTATATTGGCATTAAAAAGGGCATTTATAGGAAAATAAAAAATGGAGAGGATCACTTAAGGCAAAGATATAATGAACTAGCAAGAGATGTTATAAAGTTAGTTAGAGTAGCAAGGAGAAATTATGAAATTAAAGTAGCAAATAGGGCAAAGGAAGATCCTAAAAGTTTTTATCAATTATACAAAACTAAGGTTAGAGATAAAATAGGCCCACTTATAGATTCCAATGGAGAATTAGTGAGTGATAGGGACTCAATGGCTGGAATGCTAAATGACTTTTTTCTCTCAGTATTTACACAGGAGGATACTCTAAATATACCCGAGGTGTCAATGATCTTTCGGGGTAATGATGAAGAGAAATTAAAGGATATCTTGATCACAAAGGAAATTGATAAAATCAAAAGTAGTAAAGCACCCGGTCCTGATGAGGTCTTTCCTAGAATTTTGAAAGAATGTAAGGATGTGTTAAGTGAGCCCCTAGCATGCATCTTTAGAAAATCATTGGAGAGTGGCATGGAAGAAAGCCAATGTGATACCTATATTTAAGAAAGGGGATAAAACAAATATGTCTAATTACAGACCAGTAAGTTTGACATCAGTGGTAGGGAAAATGTTGGAATCTATTATAGCAAGGAATATTAGAGATCACTTGGATAAGCATAAGTTGATAAAAGAATCACAGCATGGCTTTAGTAAGGGTAAATCCTGTCTGACTAATTTGCTGTCATTTTATAGTAAGGTGTATGAAGCAGCAGATAATGATGAAAACTATGATATTTTATACTTGGACTTTAGTAAGGCTTTTGATCGAGTGCCACACATACGGCTTCTGAGCAAATTAAAGCACACAGGATCGATGGCAGTATATTTAGATGGATTCAGTCATGGCTTGGTGACAGACAGCAAAGAGTTAGTATAGATGGAGTTAAATCTGAGTGGGGGTGTGTTAGCAGTGGAGTTCCGCAAGGATCTGTTTTGGGTCCCTTGCTATTCTTAATTTATATTAATGATCTTGACATAGGTATAAGTAGTGACTTGGGTAAATTTGCTGATGATACTAAGCTAGGTAGGGCCATTAGGGCTGATTCTGATGCTGTTGTAATGCAGGAGGAATTGACCATTCTGTCCAATTGGGCCGAGAAATGGCAAATGAAGTTTAACATAGACAAATGTAGTGTACTTAGTATAGGTAGAAATAATCCATTGAATAGTTATAAATTAAATGGGAGAATTTTAGGGAGGACCGATTGTGAGAGGGACTTGGGTATTTTGGTAAGTTCAGACCTTCGTCCTAGAAAGCAATGCCTAAAAGCTAAGAATAAAGCTAATAGGATATTGGGATTCATTAAGAGGAGTGTAAGCAATAAGAGTGCTGAAGTCATTCTAAAACTGTATCTGGCGCTAGTTAGGCCTCATCTAGACTATGCAGTACAATTTTGGTCACCATATTATAGGAAGGATATTGATTTGCTTGAGTCTGTGCAGAGAATGATGACAAAGATGATTGGTGGGCTAAGGAACTTACCTTATGGTGAAAGGCTCAGAAAACTAAATCTACATACAATGGAAAGGAGAAGAGTCAGAGGGAAATTGATTGAAGTCTTCAAATGGGTAAAAGGATATGAAAAAGGGGATCTGGGTAAGGTTTTTTTACTTAGTGAACATGACAGGACACGTAGCAATGGGTTTAAGCTTGATAAGTATAGGTTTAGGAAGGAGATTGTGAGGAATTGGTTTACAAATTGTGTGGTAGATGAATGGAATAGGCTCACTAGACATGTGATAGAAGCCTCCTCTCTGGGTAGTTTTAAGAATAGATTAGATAAATATATGGATGAAGCTGCTAGATGGGACTGACTTTTTTTTTATGTACATATGTATATATTTTACTAAGGAGTGGGGAGATTATATTTTGCGGTTGCATGAATGGACATAATCCTCTGGATGCATTTTATGTATATTGTAGATTAGATCTGACGAACTCCTTAAAGGGTGACAATGTTGATGACTTTTCTCTGGTAAGAAATCTTTTGTGTGTTGACTGGAACAGGAGCTGCCAAGTGTAGGCCATGAATAGCATAACATAACATAATTTCACAGATGACAAAAGCCATAAGGGCCTATCAAAGGTCATCCGCCTCCGTCAAAACCCACCCACAAAAAGCACCATCACCAGGGGAAGACAAAATCAAAGTCCCCCCACAATATAATATAACAGATGACAAAAGCCACAAGAGCTCATAATAGGTCACCGAGTCAAACGGCCTCTTTTTTTAAGGCACCCAAACTCCCAGGAAAACTACATCCAGAGGATTGCATCCAGAAACAATGGTCTTTTGCAGTCTCCTTTTCTTATGTTCTTAAGTAAAGCAACCTTTCATCAACAAAGTGAATTGTGGGGATATTGACCATCATATTTGTGTTCCTGATGGATAAAAATATATTTTTATGCCTGAAGTTTGTGGTGCAGATGTTCCCATTGGTAACATGCTATGCTGATTAGAAGCAATTGTTACCACACCATTATCATTCAATCTAGCGATCAAAACTTTGGAATCATGGTCACTGAAATATTTGAAACTTTCCCTATCTTTCTTTTCAAATGTTTTCATAGGTGTAAGCGGACATTTTTCAACCCTATTGGAATGTATGATGCTTGTAGCTCCATGTCCTCTTGTGGTGTTGGAATCGCAACTCCCTCACCAATTCTTCCCGCCACCCAGACAAGGTCCACTCGGTGGTTCGAGGAGAGAGAGTATTTTCGAAATTTATTAAAAACTAATAAATATTCCAAGCTAAACCAAAATTACAGCCTCAAAACCTTTAAAATAAATATACCTTATAACCTACTCAAAATGATTATATTTATGTACACACTATATAGGTGGCCTTACAATTTTATTGGCCAACAATTGCACTCGCAAAGAGAAATGTTTAGGGCTTCACAAATAGATTGCCCAAGGCCTTCCCAGAGCGCACATTGTGCTGAGATGAGAATGGAAATTCAAGAGGGGGAGAAGGCAATATTGAAAAGATGCGTTTTCAGGAGACGCTTAAATGTGGTAAGAGAGGGAGAAGACCTGGTTTCAGCAGGAAGAGCATTCCACAACTTAGGGGCGCAGATTGAGAAGGAGCAGTCCCCCATTGAGCAGAGGGATGAACGAGGAATATTCAAAAGAGGTGCATGTGATGACCGAAGGGCCCGAGGGGCATGGCGTGGTGAGAGGGCAGAAGAGAGGTAAGATGGGGCTTTGTTGTTTAGGGCCTTAAATGTGAAGAGAAGTATCTTGAAGTTAGTACAGGATCTGACAGGGAGCCAGTGCAGTTCATGCAGCGAGGGTTTTGAGGGAGAGAAGTGAGGGCAACAGAGGAGAAGCCGGTCGGCATAGTTCTGTACAAGTTGAAGGGGGTGGAGAGAGGAGGATGGCAGATTCACAAGCAGAGAGTTACAGTAGTCAAGGTGTGAGGTGATGAAGGCATCAACAGCAGTCTCAAGACTTTGGCGATCAAAGTGAGAGCGAATGCAAGAGAAGTTACGAAGGAAACATAGAGAGGATTTGCTGACATTGCGGATATGAGGCTTAAAGGAGAGATGCTCATAAAAAACAACACCCAGATTCCTAACGGTCAGAGAAAATGATAGTATTAGCGCCCAGAGTAAGAGAGGGATTAGAGATGGGGGGAGGGGAGGCAGACACCAACACATTACTACACTCTTGCTATAATTTCTTCTAGCAATTTTATTGAAGAAAGTCAAAATAAAGTGAAAATTTAGGACCATCGTAGTAATTCTGCAACTTGTCTAGCATTTTCAAAACAACCTCTCCACCTAAACCAAATACCTTTCGATATTCGTCTGGAGATGCATTACTTACTTTGCATCCTTGGTATAACTCGCTGATGTAGGCATAACCAAGGGGACTGGCTGAAACCCATCCTTTGTACCCCCACTAAATGGCCTTCCCTCGAATAAACTGTTTGGTGGAATGGCATCCATAATATGGAATCATTGATTCGTCAATAGAGATATCTTTTGTTCCTAATGCGGCTCCAGAACGCAAAAATCAATCATTGATTATATTCAGTAATGGGTGAACTTCTGAGTATTTGTCTGTTGGATCAAGGCTATTATTGTCCACTGCATGTAGGTACTTCATAATTTCTTTGAAGTGGTCCCGTCGCATTGATGAAGCAATTAACTCATTGTGATTATCAGATTCAAATCCCAGTATAACCGACGACGAGGCACTGTAGAGTATCCAGACACAATCAGTATACCTAAGAATGCCTTCATCTCATCAATGCTCAGTCTGGGAGCTCTTGTATATCTTTTTTATCCTATTGCCTGATTTTTATTACTTTTTTTTCATTTGGCAGGTTCTTGGTTTGGCTCATTGGTATTTTGTAGATTAGGTTCAGTCTCTGCTAAAATAGCATCAGCAAGTAAATGAGATCTAGGTAACAGCTATCTATCTCACAAACAACAATTGTTGATTGGTTTAGCTTCATAAGGGAGGTGGCTAGTCACTTTTGCAAGAGGAATATTGAAAAAAATCTGCAGTTTGGGGGAAAGTGGTCTTAATTGACAAGGCAAAATTTTGGAAAATGCAAATACATCAAGTGGAGAGTTGTTGAGGATATTTAGGTTTTTGATGGAATTGAACAAAATACCAAAAACTTGTTTATGGTAGCCATTCAAGAGTAGATTGTACCAGGAAAATAATTATTTAATAATTGCTGTGTTTCAAATGTGGCCATAGTACAGATGTCTAGGCCTTGTAAATCTAGTACACTGGGTATACGCTTTTTATCCCGATGATCATTGAGACAGTCATGCAACTTAGGCCAAGCAACCAACCAATTGTCGTCTGTGTTTTGGCTCTTTCTGAGCGTTATATTATATCTAATTTCACTTCCATGGAGATAGCTTTTCTTTTCTTCGAAGCACTGCTATCAGAAGAGTCTGACTTAAGCTTGGGAACCATAATGTAGGGCGAAAAGTTCACCAAAAGAAAGCACATGTAGCAAATCCAATATGGCATACAACCAGTGAATGTAAACAAAAGCTGTTTTCTTGGTATAGCACCACATGGCAACATAACCACAGAATGACCTATGCCGAGGATGTCATAAACTGAGAACTCCCTGTACATATACAAAAAAAAAAAACATTTAAATAGTGTCTAACAGCTAATAAACTCACACCTAATCACCTAACTACTTAGAATTTTTCAATTTAATACAATTTGTGATGAATTCATCTTGATAATTCTTCCAAAACAACCCCGTAAGGGGCGCGGCGATTTGCCATCCTGGACGCCGTACTGACGGGATCCAGCACTCCGTCTGGCCCCAGCTTAGCCTCTCTTCCTTCTTTCAGATAGCCTGTATTTCTCCCTTACTTCGTCGGTTTTCATACAACCTCTCCCACAATTTTGTATGGTCAGCCTCTAATTTCACAGGGTAGATGCTGACCTTCTTCTCAAGCCAACCATCTCGGATCAGAGCTGAGGGGGGAGGGGACAACATTCTCTAACCCCTGAGCTCCGGTCTGGGGTGGCTGGTTTTTAACAAACTGCTTCATCCCCACCCATACCTTCCTCACATCCCTTTTCCTCTCCTCTTCACAATCTATATATTTTACACCGTGTTCAAGGTGGAGCCGCCATGCCGATGGACTGCCAGGCCACCAGGCGGGAGGGGTGGTCCCAAATGGCGGCGCCTGGCTCTGCCGGGCCTGTAAGCACCTCTTGCAGTGCGGACTCTTGTAAGACGTGATGCGCGATTGCATCCTGTGTAAAAAAAAGGGTCACCATGCCCATGTATTACAAAATTTTTAAAAAACCCAAATCTCTCCCCAATTTCCCTTGCTTATCAACGGAGCCACCCTCAGGCAGCTCCACGAAAAAAATGGAGGTCCCCTCCCCCCCCTGTGCTTGCACAGGGGACCCTCCATATTTCTTTAACCGGAGAGGAGGCTTACTCCTCTCCTATGCCTACTGGTGTAGGGGACTCCCCCTCACCCCCTTCTCTGGAGGTGCTTTCGGGATACCCCTGCTTCCAGCGGCAGTCCTTCCTTTTCTTTGCATAGTGAACCGCAACCCATCAAAGCGGCTGGGTAGGGCGAACCCCCTTAGGGGGGAGAGAGAAGCCAGGCCAGTTCGGTCGCTTCCCTCAAAAGACCTGCTGGCAAGAATATTAAACCTTGCCGGGGTCAAGGCCTGTGCCTTCCCACACAAGACTGGTGATGCTGCCAAGGGGACCTGCGATGTCCTGGGAGGGCATGGCCAACTGGAGGCCCCTCCTGTGATTGACATGGTCCTTGAGGTAACCCATCCTCAGATGGTAGGGCCTTACATGGGGGGGAATCCGGGCTCGGCGCCAAGCACCGAACCCGAATCCGCCCCAATGCAAAGTCCTCCTTAAACGGCTGCAGGCTCCGAGGCAGTACAAGGAGGGGAGGGATCTGCTCCAACCGGTGCCCCTGCGACCACCAGGACCTTCTCCATTTTGTAGAAGGACCTGGCTGAGGCCGGTCCATCTGGCCTGTGGGCTCCTATCGGCAGAGGTGAGAAGCAGGTTCATTCCCTGCCCTACTCTACATCCGCTGGGGCTGCGGGGATGGATGGGTCTGCTGCCACTTTGGCAAGCGACCAAGCCAAGATCGGCACATCCGGCCCCTCTTCTCCCCTGGGAGCGGAGCCCCTGACTACAACAAAGACCAAAAGTGCACACGGCGGAGCCTCAATGACATCGGGGTTCCTGATTCAGAGGTTACCTGGCATTTTCGAGCCCGCTGGCTTCAAACGCTTTCTCGTTATTTGCTCCACTGATGGCAGCATGTTGGTCAAGGGCAACATGATCCATCAGAGGAGAGGATTAGCTAGTGCAATTGTAGAGAGCCGAAGGTGACCCATTTCTTGGACGGGAGCCTTCTGGCGAATCTCGCCGAGGCGGCTAAGATAGGTGCTCTTCGGACACTTGATGGCAACCCGGTGAGTGTGACGCCGCACTCTACCATGAACTTTGTGAAAGGAGTAGTTTATGCGAGGGAACTCGTTAACTACTCAATTGAGGACATCACCTTAGAGCTGGCCGACCATGGGGCGGTCAAGGTCGAATGTGTGATGAGAAAACAGGGAGGGGACTCGAGACCCACCCGAATCATTCTTGTAGATGGGCAAAGTCGGGGTCACACGATAAGTCTAAATCGTGTGTTGCCAAGTCTGTTAATTGAGAAAAAAATCCTGGCCCTTCAGGCCCAGGATCGACTCTCATTCCGCGAGACTAAGGACTTGGTCCTGGTGCGCCCGGCTCTGCCTGGGACGTCATATGCCTCAATAGTTAGAAAGGTACCCTCTGCTCCTGGCCCATCCAGGCCAACGAGCACAGTTGTTTCCGCGCCCATTTGGAGCCCTTCTGCAGGGTCTACTCAACCCGGGCGCTCTCCCTGGTAAAGCTGGCAGCAAAAAGGGTTCACACCCAGACCCCGCTAAAACCAGGGCTCCCCCCTCTTTCCCCAGCTTGACCGTTTCCCGTAAGGCGAAATGGCCACGCACCTCCACCGAGTCATTAGACTCACAGGAGGCAACACCCCTGAAGTTAGTCACTAGGCCATCTTCCGGGGTTCCTAAAGCTGTTCCCTGAAAGGAGGACAGCAACAAAGGAGCTTCGGCTCCTTCGCCCACGCCTAGTGATGGAGCGAGTGGCTCGGAGCTGGTGGTTCCTCGAAAAGAGGGCCCCCCGCCTCCGAAGCCGCATGGCGAGCCCAACCTCCTCCCATAAGTCCTTGAAGGCGACAGCGCCTTCAGAGCTTTGTCCGGCCAACAGCGCCTGGGGTTCTGCCCCCGGGAAGTGTACGGCCATTTCCGTGAGGGTCTTCTGTTCGAGGAGGGCCCCCGCGTCTCCTCCGAGCTAGGCCTGGAGGGCATATTCTATCAATGGAATTGCCGTGGACTCCGGGTCAACTGGGAGGAGCTGTGGAGGCTAGTCTTGTTCCGTTCCCCGTTAGCTATCTTTCTGCAGGAGACCATGCTAGGCGCGTGCCCCTTGCCCGTCCTCCCGGGGTATAAGGGTCTTGCAACTCCACCACCATGAGATGGCCGGGCTGGGGGATGCGCGCTTTACACCCTGCATGATGTCCCTGTTCTTCCTTTCTCTTTAGATACCTCCTTTCAGGCAGTGGCTGTGCAGCTGCACATGGATAGGAGGTATACTATCATTTCTGCGTACATTCCACCGTCAGCTGACTTCAACGTGGGGGACTTCCGCCGCGTCGTGGCACGGTTGCCGAGGCCCTTTCTCTTGCTTGGAGATTTGAATGGCAGGCATCCTCTCTGGGGAGATTACTCCATAAATCCCAGGGGACAAGTCCTTGCCGATCTGATCGAAGAGCTTGAGATGGGTGTCCTAAACGTGGATGAGTTTACGCATCACTGTCTGAGAACCACTTCATTTTCTTCCCTTGACCTATCTTTGTGCTCTTCGGATGCACAGCCTGATTTTGAATGGGGTGTGGTCGATGACCTCCATGGTAGTGATCACTTTCAGGGCAACTGCCGCCTGAGAGCCCACCTCGGTGGGGCTTGGCGTGGTGGCCTGCATTTCAGGAAATGACTGAATTCTCTATCTCAGTCAAGGAGTTTAGGTCGTTAGATGAGGCCGTTGAGTTCTTGTCCGGCAACCTCATCGCCGCGGGCCTGACTACTATTCCTAGAATATCTGGCCCTACATGCGCTATAAGTGTCGCCCGAACGATTTCACTGTCGCTGAATTTCGTCCGGCTAGGGCTAGGTTCCGGTATATTTCGAAGCACGCCCGCCGCTCTTCTTGGCGGGCATACGTGTCTTCACTTAACGGGAAGACCCCTTTAGCTGAGGTGTGGAAGCGAGTCAAAAGGATTCGGGGCAAGTTCTCGCGGAAGGCCGCCGGCTCAATTTTACCTTCAGAGGCGGAGAACCCTTCAACGACAGGTTTACTGTGAGTGAGTTGCGCTCCGCTCTCGCTTCGTGCGCGGACACCGCCCATGGTCCGGACGATGTCCCGTATGCCATGCTTCGACACCTGGGTGAGCGAGGCATGGCCTTTCTGTTAGATTTGTTCAACAGGATCTGGGTGGAGGGTCTTCTCCCAGATTCCTGGCGAATCGCTACTGTGCTCGCTTTTCGCAAACCGGGAGAGATCACTCTACTCCGACCGGTTTCCGCCCAATCTCTCTAACCTCTTGCGTGTGCAAGTTGATAGAGAAATTGGTAAATGTTAGACTAGCCTTTTTCCTGGACAGCGGAAGCCATCTGTCTTCTGCACAGTGCGGCTTCCGCAAGTTCCACTCCACGTCGGATGCTCTGCTCCGACTGAAAAATGCTGTCTGCGAGGCTTTCCTTCGTAGACAGCACTACGCCACGGTGTTTTTCGATCTGGAGAAGGCATATGATACCGCATTGCGATACGGTACCATGGAGACTCTCCACACGATGGGGGCGAGAGGACGCCTCCCAGTTTGTATATCTGAATTTTTGCGAGATCGTCGATTCCGCGTATGGGTGGGGGGAGCGCTCTCCGGCCCAAAGGAGCAGGAAGAGGGTGTCCCGCAAGGAAGTGTCCTCAGTGTCACACTCTTTGCCCTGAGCATCAACGGCATCACCTCGGTGCTGCCGGAAGATATTTTCGCTACGCTCTACGTTGACGACCTTTTGATCTCTTTTGGCGCGGCCCAGATGCCAACTCTGGAGCGTCGACTCCAACAGGCATTGAACCGCGTCTCTCGCTATTCCGAAGCGCACAGGTTTCGGTTTTCTTTGGCCAAGACTAAGGTGGTGCACTTCTGCCGCCATCCACGGCTCCACCCCGACCCAGATTTGTTTCTTAATGGGGTGCGCTTGGATGTGGTTGAGTCGCACCGTTTCCTTGGTCTTGTATTCGACCGACGCCTCACCTGGGAGGCTCATATTCGCAGCCTTAGGTTCTCTTGTACCCGCGCAATGTATTTTTTCCGTTCCGTGACGTTCAGCGCTTGGGGCGCTGATAAGGCTACTGCCCTACTTTTTTATCGATCTTTTGTTCGTTCGAAGCTCGACTACGGATGCGAGTTTTATGCATCCACAGCCGAGCGTTTATTGCGGAAGGTGGACTCGATCCACCACACCGGCCTTCACCTTGCGACTGGTGCCCTTCCGCAGTTCCCCCATTGAGAGCCTGTTGGTCGATGCTGGGGAGATGCCACTCGCTCTACGCCGCGTGCAGTGCATCACTCGCCTGTACGCACGAGCCCGGCGCATCCCTCAGTCGCCAACAGCTCTCACTGCATCCACAGCTGATCTCGACGGTGTCTATGCCGCCGAGCGACGCCATTCATACCCTAAGCCCTTTGGGTTTAGGGCCAGGAAACTCCTTCGAGAGGTAGATATAGCTCTCGGGCCGGTGGCGCCCCTGGTTCTGCCCAGGACGCCACCCTGGAGGGTACCACATTTGGCTATTTGTCGCAACGCCTCTGCTCCCAAAGCTTGTACTGCGCCGGGAGTATTGCGTTCGACCTTTTTGGAGCACACCTCGTGTCACACTGGAACCGTGCCAGTGTATACGGATGGCTCCAAGTCCCAAGAGGGGGTCTGCTTCCACGCCGTATCCCCTCTGTTTGAAGTCAGCAGGGCTCTGCCAGGCGCTGCGTCTGTCTTCACGGCTGAACTGGTGGCAATACACCACTCAGTACGGGAGATTATGCGACGTGCCCGGTTCGGAGACCGGATTGTGATCTATAGTGACTCACAAAGTGCCCTGAGTGCTCTCGGGGCATTGGAATCTCTGCATCCCCTGGTTCGCGTTTTTCGTGACGCCGCCCCGGTTTTTGCGAGCCGGGCGGATGTTGAGATTATCTTCTGCTTGGTTCCTGCACATGTAGGAATTGCGGGGAATGAGCGCGCCAAAGAATCCGAGAGGACTCTGCGACCGGACCAGCGTTTCGCTCTTCCTCACACCGACTACATGGCAGGAATACGGACTGCTTGGCAAAGAAGATGGGAGACGGTCGAAGGGAACTTAAAGTTGCGTGCAATTGCGCTGTGACTGTTCCCATGGACCTATCCCCCAATGCCGCGATGGCTTCAGGTCGCTTTCTGTCGTCTCCGAATCGGACATACTCGTGTGACGCATCGCTATTTGATTGAGCGCTCGCCTGCGCCCTATTGTGACGACTGCGTCGTCCCGTAGACTGTTCAGCACATTCTTGTTGAATGTCCCAGTCTGGGTGATCTTCGCGCATGTTACCTGTCCCGGTCCGGGATGGGCGGGCTCGCTACTGCCTGTCCCTTGTACTTGGGACGTGTGCGTGCGCTTTGACTGGTGTACTTGTTGACTTTTGGGGGGAGGCCGGCCTTCTCCCTATTACTTAACCAGGTTTTTTGTTTTGTTTTGTTTGTTTTTTTCCCTTATATGTTGCACGCTCTTGCGCGGGGAGGACCTATCCCCGATGCAGGAGCTTGCTTACTACTCGTTTTCTTTTCCCTTTTTTACTTTCTGTTGTTGTTTGGGTTGGGTTTTTTTTGTGTGTGTGATATTGCATTACATTTAAAAGTAGCCTACTTCTAGGCAGTCTTTAATACGACGACTAATGCCCAAGTAGGCAGTCACCAGAGGAGCGCTTTAAATTAAAAAAAATAAAAAATCTTCCAAAACATGACAAAACTATTAAATTAATTGAACTTACATATGACCTACATCAGTGATTCTCATTTTTTTTGCCCTGTCCACCCTTTCACCATGTCAGACTCTCATTCCTCCCTGTCTAAATTTATTTTGCTCAAAAGGTGAATTTCAATAGTAAGATGAGTATTTCATTAATAAAAGTGAAATATTTACTTTTAATTTAATTTGCAATATGTAGTACTACAATTGTGTATATATGATGAAAGATCAATATTCCAATAGATTGTCTGCCAATTTGTGGGTAGTCCCAATTCACCTCCTTGATACCCTTAAATTTATCTCCTGGCAGAATTTCTCTGTGGTTGAGAACTCTTCCTCTGCATATTAGCAACAAAATGTAGATAACTGAAATTATCATTGAAATGTTTTCTCTCTCTCTTTTCAGCCTCAGAATTCCCTCCAAATGGCTCAGTTGAAGAGGTCAAGCCTGATGTATTAAAGCCTACAATTGAAGATGAAGGTGGTGGAGCAAAAGGTTCCTCAGATAGTGTTCTCAAGGGACAGACCCTAACTGAAGTCCAAATTCATCCCAATGGATCAGCTGTAAGTAATTATGCCTAGAATCTTCTGCATGTTTGTGGTTGTTTCCATTCTTTGTGCTGGAAGATGTTATGAATTATTATATGATTTATGTTTAAGTGCACAGTTTTGAACCTTTGTCTTAATATTGGATTCTTTTTTACTCAGTGACATCTTCTGTAAATAAATGTGGCCTGTTTTCAATTCCTTTTAACATGTTTAGTACAAAGACTACCTTTTAATTGTGTGAAAAATGCCATCATCTATTGTCCCCAAAGTCAATCCTCAGACAGATTCTTTGATGAGATGGATGAATTTACAAACTTAGCCCTCTGTAACCTTACTTATTCTGGGGATTTTAACATCTGTTACTTCCTGACATTTTTATACTTTACTCTCTCTCAATCTGTCTCATCTCCCACTCACACACTGGGAAATACACTTGACCTAGTTGCCTCCTTCCCAATTCATAGCCTAACAATAATTGACTTCCACATCTTTTTTATGGCCATTTCCTCATTCTGGTTTGTTTCTCTCTTCCTCTCCTTTGCGCACATCCTTACACTAAGACTTAGTATTGTGAGCGCTACTCCATTAACTGCCACATGATGAGGTATCTTGCTTCTCTCCTTCCCTTGTTAAACTCTACTATTACTTCCACTCACCTCAACATTTTCCTCTGCTCTTTTTCCTGGGTCATCTCTTCCTTCCTCAATGTCCTTGGCTCCCTTCTCCTCAGCTCTACTCACTGACAACATGCCCTGTGGTTTTCAGCCACTATTTTGAATGCCAAGAAATAAAGGTTAGCATGTGAGAAAACTTTGGGCTGCTTATGCTTATGGTGCAGAGACAGCACCTGCCTCTATAGCCTACTCCATTTCTACTCAGTCCTACATTGCCCTCCTTAAATCTGCATTACACACACTGTATCCTTACAGAAAAAATCAGCCATGCACCTTTTTTGAGCTTCTTGCTAATGTCTCTTTTCCCCTATCTTCCCTGCTAAATCTCTGCCTTCTCTGACAAGAAAGTCCATATTGATTCTGGTATGCCCCATCTTATTCCTTGCCACCTTAACACTCCCCTTTCCTCTCGCCTGTCTCCTGAGGAATTAACTTCCCTCTTTTTTAAAAAATTCCCATTCTCCCCTATACTTATTTCTTCCAAGTATTTACCTTTCTTCTTCTTGATACCTCTCTGATATTTTTAATTCCTCCTCTCATCTCAAATAGTGTCATCTGACTTCAAACATGCTACTATTTTCCCTATCCTAAAGAAACGAAACATGAATCCAAATGACCCAGCAAGCTACTGCCCAATCTCTCAAAAGTCATTTAAATGCTGGTGTCAGCCTTAACTCTACATTACCTTTCCTCCTCCAATAGTGATGGAAAGTATGAAATATTTCTAGTTTTAAGGCAGGACACATCACTGAATCAGCTCACTTACATGTAATAGCATTCACTGTGAAGCTGATGCAGGTCAGCGTTCTATTCCTGTACTTCAGGACCTCAGTAGCATTCAAGATAGTTGACCACACTTTTTTTCACTGCCTTTTTGAATTCCTAGATGTTTGGTTTTACTCATTACTATTATTCATATTGGAAATTATATCTTGGCCAGTGGAGGTACATTTTAGTGTTTGGTAAGGGTCAGTTCTTGGTCTGCTTTTTTGCAGTGATCTTTTCCTCATGTTATTTATACTTGTGTTGTCTTGGTTGATCATTTCATTCTATGGGAATGATGCACAAATATATCTTTTTGCCCAACCTCATTTGCTGAGATTCTTAGGAACCTCTCTGCTTCTGCCATCAATAAATGGCTCTAGGAAAACTTACTCAACCATAACAAAACAGGTATTACTGGTGGGCACTCCTGCAGATGCAGCTGGCTGTGAAACTATTGCTTCTTATCTCAACCTTGGTGCCTCCCATGCCCCTTTTTCCAATAGTTAAAAATCCTGGATCATCTGAGGTAGTTATCTCTCAAACTCATGTTGCCAACCTCTGTAACTCCTCTCTCTGCTTTATCCATAATCTTAGCCACATCTATTCTGACTTTGACCACAACGGCTTTAAGATTGCCATCCATGTCATCACCTGCCTTGACTACTGCAACTCCCTTCTCACTTGATCACAGACTTCCACAACTGATTCAAAACTTGACCAGATTTCTTCTCCACTGGGGATATTTCTTTCATGTACCTCCCCTGCAACTCAGAATGCACTGGCTACCCATTCAATACAGAATCACCTTTAAGGTCCTTCGTACATAAAAGACCTTAATTGCCACACTTCCCCCTCTATCTCTCTTCCTCATTGATCCTATCCCAGCCTCTGAGAACCCTATACCCTGGCTCCACCACATTTCTAATTGCCCCTCATAGTTGTCTGTGCAGCATTGGGCAAGTATGCTTTCTCTCTATTTGCCCTGAGAATGTGGAATGATTAACCTGCTGCGATACACTCATTCATGAGCCATTGATGCCTTCAATCTGCCTCAGAAACCCACTTCTCTCATGCTTTTCTTTAGTTAATAAACAGGTGCTTTGTGAAGCAGAGACCTTGAAAAGTAGCATATGCAACTTTACAGGCCTGGGCCCAGTGGCCCCCCTACCTTTCTCCAACTTAGGTGGGTCCACTGGTCCCTAAGAAAAGAAATGTGTGTAGTCTGAGGTTTGGGCAGTATGAGTAAGGGTTTGATGTTGTCTGGGCTTTGGTTGCATCCAGAGCATGTTGATGTCCAGGCAAGTTTTCTATGTTTATATTGTTGAAGTATAGTGAAGTGGCTTGTCCTGAGTTGAGATAGGATTACTTTGAGTGAAGGTAGTATAGATGTGTTTGATTAAGTTTGGGTTTGGTGATGGGGAGGAAGGTTATTGTAGAGATGTTGGAGCTTTTTCGTGTGTCTGGGTGGTGGGAGCTTTGCTGTCAGGTGATAGTTTGGTGAGGAGAGGTCAGTGCTCTGCTGAAGTGTTGGGTTCCTATCATTTCTAGGTGTATTTTGATTGGTAGTTGTTTTGTTTTAGCATGTAGGTCAGAGGTGGGTGTGCTGTGTATGCATCCTGTGATTATTCTGTGTGGTTTGGAGTTTGTTCATGTGAGATTAGGCTGTGATTGGGTGCCATGCTGTTTCATCATAGTTGAGGGTGGTGTGAATGAATTGTTTGTATGGAGTGGTGAGAGTATCTTGCTGTTGTCCAAATATAATGTTTGATAGTGCTTTGAGGGTGTTGATTACATACAAAAAAACCCATATTGTTATATACTCCTGGAAGCATCATTTATAGCTGCCTTAATAGTATAGTTCCTTACTTTTGATAACCAATGCATGTAATAAGGTAAACCTTGTTTTGTTCTCATATCCCATTGTTTGAGCAAAAGACCCATTTTATTGTACAGGTATTTGAAAAAGTTAAATTTCCTATGGGTAGGAACTTTTTTGTGTCAATAGATTAGCAGAATATGGTAAGGAAATAAACTTCTTAGTTTTGGTTCATTTGGATGAGTTAGCTTTAGAGGTTCTTGCCTACTTGTGAGCTTTCTCTTTTGACCATAGTAAATATTCAATTTAATGAATGCCTTTGTCAGATAGTTCAATTTATCCTGGAAAATGGGTGGGTCACATCTGATATTCTCGAAGGAACAGCAAACTTATTACTGACCTCTCCCCTGAGTGAGGGTTGCATTAGAAGAAATGAATGTAACATTCAAAGTGAGTGAGTTTATACAATATAGTTAAGCATCAGACCAAAATTATTTTTTAGAAATTTAATGTGTATGTAAAATAGTGAATTCTGTTTTAAATTTTGTGGTAGATTTTACCGCATTCAACTTGTTAAAAAATTGGATAGTATTTTGCATTTTTACAATTATGTATCTCCTATAATAAATGTGCACTCAAAATTTTTGTAGTGTAGATGTGTTTGATTAAGTTTGGGTTTGGTGATGGGGGAGGAAGGTTATTGTAGAGGTGTTGGAAGTAGTGTGCTGGAGCTTTTTTGTCTGTCTGGGTGGTGGGAGCTTTGCTGTCAGGTGGTAGTTCAGGTGAGGAGGGGTCAGTGCCTTGCCAAAGTTTTGGGGTTACTATCATTTCTAGGTGTATTTTGATTGGTATTTGTTTTGTTTTAGCATGTAGGCCAGGGGTGGGTGTGTTGCATTTGATCTGATTCTTCCCATTCATTTATTATAAGATCTCCCAAGTCTCTATATTTAGGATTGATGGGCTATGTTATACCTGTTTCATTCATTTGAGTCTATATATTAATTTTTCTTATTAATTTCAAAATGAGTAAACAAGTACTAATTACCCTATTTCCATTACAACTAAAAAAAATATTTAACTTGAAATATTTTGTAAGTGATAAAGTTGCCATGTTTCTTCAAAGTTGGGTTTGGGGATATTATAATAGTTCACTTCTTTCAGTTTGTAACTATTGGGCTGAAGAATAAGTTATTGCAGTTTTATCAAATTTATTCATTACCATTAACAATTTTAGAAAGACTCCATTTTTAATTGATAACAATATGCAATTTAATCAATAATGTATTCCCCGTTGTTATTTATGACTTCCCAACGTCCAACTAGTTTTTTGATGCCTCTGCAATAAAAATCTCTGAATTTTGACTCAAAGAATTCGTCTAACTAGGTTCTTAATTCCACATCAGTTTTGAACATGCTGCTGCGCAAATTGTTAGAGAGCGATCGGAACACATCGAAATCCGATGGAGCCAATTCTGGTGAATATGGAGGATGTGACAGGATTTCCCAATTAAGCGTTTGGATGGCATATTTTATCATATTGGCAATGTGAAGACGAGCATTGTCGTGTTGCAGAAGAACTCCATAACGTCGATGAGGTCGCTTTTCACGAATAGCTTCGGCAAGTCGGTACATTTATTGAATGTAGAGTTCTGCATTGACAATCTCGTTGTTCACAAGGAGCTCATAAAGAATGATGCCTTCACAATCCCACCACACACAGCATCGTCTTTCGTGCATGAAGTCCTTGCTTTAATCGCAGAAGTGTTTTTTTATTGGGGCTAAGCCATTGTTTTCGATGGCTCATGTTGACATAAACACACCACTTTTAGTCGCCAGTGATGATGCGGTGAAGAAATCTGTCCTTATATCTACGAGTAGCCTTGTGATGGGTAAGCAAAATCGTGGGGCATTGAAGTTTGTTGCTTTCGCTCAAAGCGTGCGGAAACCATGCACCGAGTTTTTGAACTTTCCCCATCGAATGAAGGTGATTCACTATAGTTTTCTGATCACACACCAATTATACAGCCAATTCTCTAGTCGATTGACAAGGATTTTCATGAAGAAGGTCATTCAATCAATCTTCATCCAACTTAATGGGGTGACCAGAACGTTCTTCGTCATTAAGATTGAAATGACCATTTTTGAAACCTGAAAACCACCATTGAGCTGTCCTTTCTGATAAAGCATTTTCTCCGTACACAGCACAAATATCACGATGAGCTTTGGCTGCGTTTGCATTGTTCCCATCTCGATTGAAAAATTAATAACAAGTGTCAAAAATGCACCTTTCTTTCAACTTGACATTCCATTTTGAGGGTACAGAACAAAAATTAAATTAACACAACTTTTAAATAAACCGCAATGACTTATTACTCATCTTCAAGATGTAGCCTAAGCAAAAGCCTAATAGTCTACGCTGTTAAGAGACGTAGCCTAACCTTTGCAAATTTTGCTCTCATTATTTATTATTGTTTCTTAATATGTGCACAAATCATGTCAACAAAACTTAAATCAACACAACATTAAAAAAATGCAAGAACTTATTCCTCAACCTATTAATATAAGCTGCTTTTATTACTTGGTCATCTATTTTTCTTAGGCTTCACTCGGGAACAAACACTGGGATGACATTGTGACTGACCTTCTCAATCAAAGGAATATTTCTAATACCACAATCAGAAATGGGACGAGGGAGAATTCCAATGAAACTGTGGTCCCGGTTGAGCAATTTTCATGTATAAAATGCCAAGATTACTCATGTCAGGAGCCATCCTATTGTCATAATGCTGTCCAGGTAATTTTACCATTGTTTATCTTTTAGGTATAATATGAAGTAGAGATTGAAAAAATTATGGGAGGAAGGGGGGCTTTAAATATTTAACTCGGAAATAATCATGGAAATGTTTCATGATTATCTTCAATATGTTTCAAATTTATTGTTTCTTGTTTTGTTGATATTTAAAACAAGTGAATTATTTTTAGCCATTAAGACTCTGTGATCTTCACAAAATGTTCTAGTTTCCCTTAATTTACCAGAAATGTAAATTTAATTGATTTTCATTCAAGACTAATTAATTTTGTGATTGATGGAAGTTTATTGCCCTACCTTTTTCATTCATAGATAAGGGCCCAAACCTGATACAGATCTATATAATGATCAGTATGACAACCAATGGCTTGCACAAAAGCAGAGAAGCTTTATGGCCCAAGGGAGCACCAATTGTGTCAAAAGTGTGAATATGTAAACTCCTTGAGCAAGTTTCAAGATGGAAGAATGATGTGTTTGGGTGTGAAAGAGGGTGGAGGGAGAGAGTGGCATTGTGATTTGCCATGTGCAGTGATCTATGTAGCAGGAGAACTTAACATTAGTGGCAGTCCCCTGCTAGCCCCCAAATTTGTGTGCTGCATGTATCACTGGATGAGTGAATATTGCAGCGTTGATATGTTACAGAGCACCTTTCTGATACATACACTAGATGTTTCCAATTCTGCAAAACTAGTATATAATATTTCTCCCTGAGGTATATGTAAATGGATTAGTTAGATTCAGATGTTTTTTTAAATTTTTTGTATTAAATTTAAAATGTGTGTGCACTTTCCATCAAGCAAATTTGTTCATATAATCACTAAGCAAAAAAAATAGGCACTTGCTTTCATAATTATCATGGGTTTAAACCAAACAAAAAATATATTAAGCAATGAATTTGTGATGGCGGTCTAATTGAAGCATTTATTTATCCAGTGTATTCAGCTTCGTCAAAGAGATTCAACTGGAACAGAAACCTACTACCGTGGTTGCATTTTTGAACCCGATCAGATCACCTTAATTTGTACCTCCTCTTATCATCAACAGGTATGGGAATTGTTTAAGAATGTCAAGTCTGTGTGGGTTTTTTTTCTGGTCCAAGAGGGTATCCTCACAGGGAACTGTCTTCAATGTCACTCTCTTTGCCTTGAGAATCAACCATATCATCTTGGTGCTGTAGGAAGATGTTCTCACTACATAGACAACCTTTCAATCTCTTTTGGTGCAGTTGAGATGTCAATTCTGGAATGTTTAATCAAACGGGTATTGAACTACATCAAGCAACACACTAAAATGAATAGGTTTCAGTTTTCTTTGGCTTAGGCTACAGTAGTGCACTTAAGCCAGCATCCCCAGCTCACTCTGACCTGGACTTATTCCTAAACTGGGTTTGCAGGGATGTAGTAGAATTGCATCATTTCCTTGGTCTTGTTTTAAACTGATGCCTTACCTGGGAGGCCCCCATTCACAACCTTAAGTTCTCTTGCACCTATGCCATGAACATTCACCATTCCATGACTTTCAGCACTTGAGGTTCTGATATTGCTACCCCTTTGCTCTTCTACCATTCCTTTGTTTGTTTGAAGCTCATTACTAATGTGCTATAGGTATCCACACCCCAGTGGGAATTGCAGAAGGTAGATTTGATCAGCCACAAAGTCGCTCATATTTACATTTGCATCTTCCATAGCTACATCATACAACTAATCTACGTTTGACCTTATTGCTTACAACTCCTTATGTTTACACACCTTTTCTTCCCTTGGTTCCTCACCCTTCTCACTTCTAGAATAGCATCCTATTTCCATCCGGATCCTGATTCACCTTTTGTCCAAATGCTTCATTTAGATACAGGCACTTGCTTGGACTGGCCCCGTAAGGGGCGCGGCGATTTGCAATGCTGACGGGACTCAGCACCCCGTCCGACCCCAGCTTAGCCTCTTCTCCTTTCAGACAGCCTGTATTTCTCCCCTACTTCGTCGCTTTTCATACAACCTCCCACAACTTTCTCTGGTCGGCCTCTAATTTCACAGGGTAGATGCTGACCTTCTCAGCCAACCGTCCCGGATTGGGGCTGAGGGGGGAGGGGACAATGTTCCCTAACCCCTGAGCTCCGGTCCGGGATGTTTTTTTTTTAACAGCCTGCTTCATCCCCACCCATACCTTCCTCTCATCCCTTTTCCTTTCCTCTTCACATGCTATCAATTTTACACCGTGTCTAAGGTGAAGCCGCCATGCCGATGGAGTGCCAGGCCACCAGGCGGGAGGGGTAGTCCTAAATGGCGGCACCTGGCTCTGCCAGGCCTGTATGCACCCCTTGCGGGGCGGGCTACTGCGAGGGGTGATGAGCTATTGCATCCTGTGGTACAAATAGGGTCACCATGCCCAATGATGATAAAATTCAAAATATCCCCTTAATTCCCCCTGTGTCATCGATGTAGCCGCACTTGGGCAGCTCCACAAAAAAATGGAGGTCCCCCCCTTCTCTGGAGGTGCTTTCGGGCACCCTTTTTTCCAGTGGCAGTCCCCTCTTTTCTTTCCAAGGGGACTACCAAGAAAGCCAGCAGGCAGCCCATTGCCGACCGCCCCTCATTGAAGCGGCTCGGTAGGGCAAACCCCCTTAGGGGGGAGAGGGAAGCCAGGCCCCTTCGGTCGCTTCCCTCAAAAGACCTCCTGCTGGCAAGATTACTCAACCTTGCCGTGGTTAAGGCCTGTGCCTCCCCACACATGACTGGTGACGCTGCCAACGGGACCTGCGATGTCCTGGGAGGGGATGGCCAACTGGAGGCCCCTCCTGAGATAGACATGGTCCTTGGCGCAACCCAGCCTCAGACAGCAGGGCTTTCCATGGGGAGGAATCCGGGCTCGGCGCCGAGCACCGAATCCGCCCCTATGCAAGGTCCTCCTCAAATGGCTAGGGTTTCCGAGGCAGTACAAGGAGGGGAGGGATCTCCTCCGACCGGTGCCCATACGACTGCCAGGACCTTCTCCATTTTGTAGAAGGACCTGGCTGAGGCCGGTCCATCTGGCCTGTGGGCTCCTTCCGGCGGAGGTGAGAAACGGGCTCATTCTCCGCCCTCCTTTCCAAAAAAGAACAAGAAAAAGACGAAGAAGACTCGGGGCTCCTCTCCATCCGCGGGGGCTGCAGGGACGGATGGGTCTGCTGCCACTTTGGCAAGCGACCAAGCCAAGATTGGCACATCCGGCCCCTCGTGTCACGCTGGAAACGTGCCAGTGTATACGGATGGCTCCAAGTCCGAAGAGGGGGTCGGCTTCCACGCCGTATTCCCTCTGTTTGAAGTCAGCGGGGCTCTGCCAGGCGCTGCCTCTGTCTTCACGGCCGAGCTGGTGTCAATACACCACTCGGTACGGAAGATTACGCGACGTGCCCGGTTCGGAGACCGGATTGTGATCCATAATGACTCACAAAGCGCCCTGAGTGCTCTCGGGGCATTAGAATCTCCGCATCCCCTGATTCGCGATATCCGTGACGCCACGGTTTTTGCGATCAGAGCGGATGTCGAGATTATCTTCTGCTGGGTTCCTGGGCATTTAGGGGAATGAGCGCGCCAATGACCAGCGTTTCGCTCTTCCTCACACCGACCACATGGCAGGAATACGGACTGCTTGGCAAAGAAGATGGAAGACGGTCGAAGGGAACTTAAAGTTGTGTGCCATTGCGCCGCGACTGTTCCCATGGACCTATCCCCCAATGACTCGACGGCTTCAGGTCGCTTTCTGTCGTCTCCGAATCGGGCACACTCGTGTGATGCATCGCTATCTGGTGGAGCGCTCGCCAGCGCCCTATTGTGACGACTGCGTCGTCCCCCAGACTGTTCGGCACATTCTTGTCGAATGTTCCAGTCTGGGTGATCTTCGCTAACGATACCTGTTCCGGTACCGGATTGGGCGGGGTCGCTACCGCCTGTCCCCTGTACTCGGGATGAGTTCGTGCCCAGTTTACGAGGGGCGGTCAATAAGTTTTGCAATTCGGATATGAGGAAAAGTGGTTTATTATTTTTCAATATAACTACCCTCGACTTCAATGCACTTGCGCCACTTGACCCTGA
The DNA here is from genome assembly GCA_963969495.1 of Ceratothoa steindachneri. Classification (NCBI taxonomy): domain Eukaryota; kingdom Metazoa; phylum Arthropoda; class Malacostraca; order Isopoda; family Cymothoidae; genus Ceratothoa; species Ceratothoa steindachneri. The sequence continues at coordinate 93,147,770 of OZ018320.1, forward strand.
GGCTTCGAATTCCTACAACCAGAAATCTCCCGACTGCTCTTCAATCCACTCCTGGACGGCGAGCTGGACATCTTCATCGTCCCCAAACCGGCGTCCACGCAGTGCAGCCTTGAGCTGGCGAAATATAAAGTAGTCGCTATGGGCCAGATCTGGACTGTTGGGGGGATGGTTGAGCTCCTCGAATCCGCACTCGCGCAGGGCAGCTTGTGCAACTCTGGCTGGCCTTGTGGACTTTGACGACGTTGAAGTCGATCATGGGGCGTGAGGTTTCTAAGGACCCAACGGGCAGAGACCTTGGTCATGGCCAAATTGTCGTGGATGATGTTGATAACACTTCCATGTGATATTCCAAGTTCTCGCTCGATTTCTTCGATTTTCGAGGATCATCCTCTCCACACGGGCCACATTGTCCTCGTTGGTCACGTCTGATGGGCGTCCTGGACGGGGGTCATCTTCAAGGGGCTCACGACCATGGCGGAACTCCCTATTCCAGAGAGCAATGGTTGCATAGGAAGGGGCGGTGTCGGTGTACACTGCAACCATGGGTTCATGGATCTCTTTTGCATTCTTGCCTTCCTTGCTGCAAAAATTTGATCACTGTGCGGTGCTCAACCTTCTCCATTGTTGAAAAATTTGTGACTGACGATCTGCGATCAGCTACTGCTTCTTAAATAGACGAGGCAGGAGCGTGTAGCTTCAGGTCCTGACTTGTCATAACTTGTCCTAACACCCCCACAAACAACCATCCCCCTTCCTCTCTTTTGCCCTACCGATTCGCATAACTTATTGACTGCCCCTCGTATTAAGGGCTCTTCATCTTATTAGGAAATTTATCTTTTCAGGTTGCAGGACTTGCTATCAAGTGTTGTGAAGGGAATCTTTGTAATGATGAAGACTATCCAGCTCTCCCTTATCCCACAGGTAAAAACTGTACCTACTTAAGAGATTGAAGCAATGCTAGAGGGGATCACTTGTTCAGTAGATTCCTTGAGCTTTTTTTGTGCGTGCAATATTCAATTTTCTTCATAGATCTCTTAATTTTCTAGGGTGAGTCTGCCAGAAAATTGGTTTGCATAAATGCATGGAAGATAGTATATAGATGTAACACTTATCTTAGTGTATTTCTTCTTGGCTTTACTCATTTGTTCCCAAATTCTATTCCAACATGGCTCCCCTCAGGTAGTGTACCACACTCCAAGGCCTATCCTAAAAGTCCCTGATTGTAGTAATATGGAAATGTTCTGAGGTGGTTGAGGAGTGGGCAAGAAAGGATGAGGTGATTGGTATAGTGAAGCTGTTGAAGGTTGCATTGTGGACAGTCACGAGGGTGAGGATGTTGGGGTTAAATATGTTTGTACATATGGTGAGAAGGATGGCACTTCAACCCAAAACTAGGAAGTGAACTTCAGATTTGGCAGTCAAATGGGTTTTGGAGGAGTGTTTGACAAGTGTTTTTGTGTTTAATGATATTGTGATATGGAAGAGTTGGTGGGTGTAGTGATTTGTGAATGTTTCATGGTCCTAGAAGTAGAATTTGGTATAGGCAGGTGATGAAGGATGTATGAAGGACAGTGGCCTGCTGAAGAATTGAGTGGTCTCTGATGGGGAGACTATTTATGCCTTATGTGTGGCTAGTTTTGATGTGCAGGGCACTATTTTGGAGAGGTTGTGGTCTATGATGGGGAAGCATATTTTAGGGAGTTGTGTATGTATTATTTGGAGAGAGTAATTTTTTTGTGTTCTTTTTTGGATTTTGGGGTGTGTTCTATGGATGTTGAGTTTGTTATGGCTATGTATTTGAAGGGGAAGGGGAGAAATTCTGTATTTTCTAAATTGCTGGGAGTTCATTTTAGATGTGAAAATGAATTACAACTTATATTGTATGCAACTCCTCTCACCCAGCGCATAGCCCTTCCTTGTGTTTCCATATTTCAAATATGAAAACACATTTTTTAGCAGAATATTAACTATTTTCAAAGGTTTCATTGCTTAAATATTCAGTTGTTTAGTGTGAAAGAGTACCACTGCCCATACATCATGAAAATTGTTTTAGCCTCTTCTCCCAAACTTAGATTACCAAGTATTCATAATTTTAGTTTTCATGCTTCCACACACTTTCATCCTCCTCTTTTATTATAACATCCATGAATTTTCCAATTAAAAACAAGCATTTTTTTCTTGATTCAGTTATATTTAAGATAAATTTGTTTATTTTTATAAACCAACTCTTCTAATGCTTGTGTCACTAAATTTATAGCATGCTCTCTACCTTGGCTATGGCAGGAAAATGGAATAATTTGCAGTGGTTTAGATCAAAATTATGTTTTGGGGAGTTCAAAGTTTCTAATATGATCAGAGTTCATTAAACTTGCTTAATTGATGCTTTGAACGGTCTGCTCTCTGATACACCTAGAGTCTGTCAATATAGTTAATTATATGTTCTCAAGAGGAGCAAAGTAGGGATTTTTTTCGCAGTACCTTTTCCATATGATCTTTGCTCAAATTTTTCATTACCCCCTTCCCCGTAAGGGGCGCGGCGATTTGCCATCCTGGCCGCCGTGCTGACGGGATCCAGCGCTCCGTCCGGCCCCAGCTTAGCCTCTCTTCCTTCCTTCAGATAGCCCGATTTCTCCCCTACCTCGTCGCTTTTCATACAACCTCTCCCACAACTTTCTCTGGTCAGCCTCTAATTTCACAGGGTAGAATGCTGACCTTCTTCTCAAGCCAACCACCCCGGATCGGGGCTGAGGGGGGGAGGGGACATTGTTCCCTAACCCCTCAGCTCCGGTTCGGGATGGGATTTTTTTAACAACCTGCTTCATCCCCACCCACATCTTCCTCACATCCCTTTTCCTCTCCTCTTCACAACCTATATTTTTTACGCCGTGTCCAAGGTGGAGCCGCCATGCCGAAGGACTGCCAGGCCACCAGGCGGGAGGGGTGGTCCCGAATGGCGGCGCCTGGCTCTGCCGGGCTTGTAAGCACCTCTCGCAGTGCGGGCAACTGCGAGAGGTGATGAGCTATTGCGTCCCGTAATCAAAAGAGGGTCACCATGCCCATGTATGAAAAAAAACAAAAACCCCAACCCCCAACTTCCCCAAAAACATCTACGGAGCCGCCCTCGGGCAGCTCCACCGAGAAAATGGAGGTCCCCCCCCTTGTGCTTGCGCAAGGGACCCTCCATAATTCTTTAACCGGAGAGGAGGCTTACTCCTCTCCTACGCCTACGGGTGTAGGGGACTCCCCCTCACCCCCTTCTCTGGAGGTGCTTTCGGGCACCTCCCTATCTCCAGCGGCAGTCCCTCCTTTGCTTTCTAAGGGGACTGCCAAGAAAGCCAGCAGGCAGCCCATTGTCGACCGCCCCTCGTGCAAGCGGCTCGGTAGGGCAAACCCCCTTAGGGGGGAGAGGGAAGCCAGGCCCCTTCGGTCGCTTCCCTCAAAAGACCTGCTGGCAAGAATTTTGAACCTTGCTGGGGTCAAGGCCTGTGCCTCCCCACACCACCTGACTAGTGACAATACTGCCAAGGGGACCTGCGATGTCCTGGGAGGGGATGGCCAACTGGAGGCCCCTCCTGTGATAGACATGGTCCTTGAGGAGACCCAGCCCCAGACGGTAGGGCCTTCCATGGGGGGGAATTCGGGCTCGGCGCCAAGCACCGAACCCGAATCCGCCCCTATGCAAGGTCCTCCTCAAATGGCTGAGGGCTCCGAGGCAGTAGAAGGAGGGGAGGGATCTCCTCCGACAGGTGCCCCTACGACAACCAGGACCTTCTCCATTTCGGAGAGGGACCTGGCTGAGGCTGGTCCATCTGGCCTGGGGACTTCTGCCGGCGGAGGTGAAAAGCGGGTTCATTCCCCGCCCTCCTCTCCTAAAAAGAAAAAGACTAAAAAGACTCAAAAGACGAAGAAGACTCGGGGCTCCTCTCCATCCGCGGGGGCTGCGGGGACGGATGGGTCTGCTACCACTTTGGTAGGCGACCAAGCCAAGATCGGCACATCCGGCCCCTCTACCCCCTCGTGTGCGGAGCCCATGACTACGACTAAGACCAAGAATGCACAGGGCGGAGCCTCGATGACATCGGGGCCCCTGATTCAGAGGTTACCTGGCGTTTTCGAGCCCGCTGGCTTCAAACGCTTCCTCGTTATTCGCTCCACTGATGGCACCATGTTGTCCAAGGGCAACATGATCCATCAGAGGAGAGGATTAGCTAGTGCAATTGGTAGAGAGCCGAAGGTAACCCGTTTCTCGGACGGGAGCCTTCTGGCGAATGCGGCGAATCCCGCCGAGGCGGCCAAGATAAGTGCTCTTCGGACACTTCATGGCACCCCGGTGAGTGTGACGCCGCACTCTACCATGAACTTTGTGAAAGGAGTAGTTTATGCGAGGGAACTTGTTGACTACTCCATTGAGGACATCACCCTAGAGCTGGCCGACCATGGGGCGGTCAAGGTCGAACGTGTGATGAGAAAACAGGGAGGGGCCTCGAGACCCACCCCTACACTCTTCGTCACGTTCGACTGTGACAAGCTCCCTGAGTCGGTGCGTGCCGGTTGGTACCGCTACCGCGTGAAGGCATTCGTGCCACTGCTGCGGCGGTGCTATTACTGCCACCGCTTCGGCCATACGAATCGATCATGTAGACGTGCAAAATCGGGGTCACCCGAAGTCTGTGTAAATTGCTCCAAGGTCGCACACGATAAGTCCAAATCGTGTGTGGCCAAGTGTGTCAATTGCGGAGAGCCGCACCCTGCTTCTTCGAAGCAATGTGGTGCATATCTCCTTGAGAAAGAAATCCTGGCCGTTCAGGCCCAGGATCGACTCTCATTCCGCGAGGCAAAGGACTTGGTCCTGGCGCGCCCGGCTCTGCCTGGGACGTCATATGCCTCAATAGTTAGAAAGGCACCCTCTGCTCCTGGCCCATCCAGGCCAACGAGCACGGTTGTTTCCGCGCCCATTCGGAGCCCTTCTGTGGGCTCTACCCAACCTGGGCGCTCCCCTGGTAAAGCTGGCGGCAAAAAGGGTTCATACCCTGCCCCGGCTAAAACCAGGGCTCCCCCCTCTTCCCCCAGCGTGACCGTTTCGCGTAAAGCGAAACGGCCACGCGCCTCCACCGAGTCGTTAGACTCACAGGAGGCAACACCCCTGAAGATGGTCGCTAGGCCATCTTCCGGGGTTCCTAAAGCTGTTCCCCGAAAGGAGGACAGCAACAAAGGAGCTTCGGCCCCTTTGCCCACGCCCCGAGGTGGAGCGAGTGGCTCGGAGACGGTGGTTCCTCGAAAAGAGGGCCCCCCGCCTCCGAAGCCGCAACGCCCGCCTAAAGTTTCGAGGCGGAGGGAGGAAAAGACTCGCATGGCGAGCCCAACCTCCCCCAATAAGTCCTCGAAGGCGACAGCGCCTTCAGCGCTTTGTCCGGCCAACAGCGCCCGGGGTTCTGCCCCCGAGAAGCGTACGGCCATTTCCGTGAGGGTCTTCAATTCGAGGAGGGCCCCCGCGTCTCCTCCGAGCTAGGCCTGGAGGGCATATTCCTTCAATGGAATTGCCGTGGACTCCGGGCCAACTGGGAGGAGCTGCGGAGGCTCGCCTCATCCCGTTCCCCGTTAGCTATTTTTTTGCAGGAGACCATGCTAGGCGCGTGCCCCCTGCCTGCCCTCCCGGGGTATAAGGGTCTTGCGACCCAACCACCGCGGGACGGCCGGGCTGGGGGATGCGCGGTTTACACCCGGCATGATGTCTCCGTTCTTCCTTTCTCTTTAGATACCTCCTTTCAGGCAGTGGCTGTGCAGCTGCACCTGGATAGGAGGTATACTATCATTTCTGCGTACATTCCACCGTCAGCTGACTTCGACGCGGGGGACTTTCGCCGCGTCGTGGCACGGTTGCCGAGGCCCTATCTCTTGCTTGGAGATCTGAACGGCAGGCATCCTCTCTGGGGAGATTACACCATAAATCCCAGGGGACAAGTCCTTGCCGATCTGATCGAAGAGCTTGAGATGGGTGTCCTAAACGTGGATGAGTTTACGCATCACTGTCCGAGAACCGCTTCATTTTCTTGCCTTGACCTATCTTTGTGCTCTTCGGATGCACAGCCTGATTTTGATTGGGGGGTGGTCGATGACCTCCATGGTAGTGATCACTTTCCCATTCAAATATCATTTTCAGGGCAACTGCCGCCTGAGAGACCACCTCGGTGGTGCTTGGCGCGGGCGCGGTGGCCTGCATTTCAGGAAATGACTGAATTCTCTATCTCAGTCAAGGAGTTTAGGTCGGTAGATGAGGCCGTCGAGTTCTTCTCCGGCAACCTCATCGCCGTGGGCCTGACTACTATTCCTAGGACGTCTGGCCGTTTTGCACGCCGACCACTCCCATGGTGGTCGGCCGAGTGTGAGACGGCCCTCAAACAGAAGCGTTATGCCTACATGCGCTATAAGCGCCGCCCGAACGATTTCACCGTCGCTGAATTTCGTCGGGCTAGGGCTAGGTTCCGGTATATTTCGAAGCACGCCCGCCGCTCTTCTTGGCGGGCATACGTGTCTTCACTTAACGGGAAGACCCCTTTAGCTGAGGTGTGGAAGCGAGTCAAAAGGATTCGGGGCAAGTTCTCGCAGGACCCCCCTCCCGTTCTCCAGGAGAATGGGACCGCAATCTCGGACCCCGCGTCCGTGGCGGAATCCTTAGCGACCGCTTTTTCCGCATTCTCTAGCCGTGATGCTGCTCCGCCAGCATTCAATGCACGTCGTGATGTCGCGGAAGGCCGCCGGCTGGACTTTACCTCCAGAGGCGGAGAACCCTTCAACGACAAGTTTACTGTGAGTGAGTTGCGTTCCGCTCTCGCTTCGTGCGCGGACACCGCCCATGGTCCGGACGATGTCCCGTACGCCATGCTTCGACACCTGGGTGAGCGAGGCATGGCCTTTCTATTAGATTTGTTCAACAGGATCTGGGTGGAAGGTCTCCTCCCAGACTCCTGGCGAATCGCTACTGTGCTCGCCTTTCGCAAGCCGGGGAGAGATCACTCTACTCCGACCGGTTTCCGCCCAATCTCTCTAACCTCTTGCGTGTGCAAGTTGATGGAGAAATTGGTAAATGTTAGATTAGCCTATTTCCTGGACAGCGGAGGCCATCTGTCTTCTGCACAGTGCGGCTTCCGTAAGTTCCACTCCACGTCGGATGCTCTGCTCCGACTGGAAAATGCCGTCTGCGAGGCTTTCCTTCGTAGACAGCACTACGCCACGGTGTTTTTTGATCTGGAGAAAGCCTATGATACCGCATGGCGATACGGTATCATGGAGACTCTCCACACGATGGGGGCGAGGGGACGCCTCCCAATGTTTATATCTGAATTTTTGCGAGATCGTCGATTCCGCGTACGGGTGGGGGGAGCCCTCTCCGGCCCAAAGGAGCAGGAAGAGGGTGTCCCGCAGGGAAGTGTCCTCAGTGTCACACTCTTTGCCCTGAGCATCAACGGCATCACCTCGGTGCTGCCGGAAGATGTTCTCGCTACGCTCTACGTGGACGACCTTTCGATCTCTTTTGGCGCGGCCCAGATGCCAACTCTGGAGCGCCGACTCCAACAGGCATTGAACCGCGTCTCTCGCTATGCCGAAGCGCACAGGTTTCGGTTTTCTTTGGCCAAGACTAAGGTGGTGCACTTCTGCCGCCATCCACGGCTTCACCCCGACCCAGATTTGTTTCTTAATGGGGTGCGCCTGGATGTGGTTGAGTCGCACCGTTTCCTTGGTCTTGTATTCGACCGACGCCTCACCTGGGAGGCTCACATTCGCAGCCTTAGGGTCTCTTGTACCCGCGCCATGGACATTCTCCGTTCCGTGACGTTCAGCGCTTGAGGCGCTGATAGGGCTACCGCCTTACTTTTTTATCGATCCTTTGTTCGCTCGAAGCTCGACTACGGATGCGAGTTTTATGCATCCGCAGCCGAGCGTTTATTGCGGAAGGTGGATTCGATCCACCACACCGGCCTTCGCCTTGCGACCGGTGCCTTCCGCACTTCCCCCATTGAGAGCCTGTTGGTCGATGCTGGGGAGATGCCACTCGCTCTGCGCCGCGTGCAGTGCATCACTCGCCTGTACGCGCGAGCCCGGCGCCTCCCCCAGTCGCCAACAGCTCTCACTGCATCCGCAGCTGATCTCGATGGTGCCTATGCCGCCGAGAGACGCCAGTCATACCCTAAGCCCTTTGGGTTTAGGGCCAGGAAACTCCTTCGAGAGGTAGATATAGCTCTCGGGCCGGTGGCGCCCCTGGTTCTGCCCAGGACGCCACCCTGGAGGGTACCACATTTGGCTATTTGTCGCCACGCCTCTGCTCCCAAAGCTTGTACTGCGCCGGGAGTATTGCGTTCGATCTTTTTGGAGCACACATCGTGTCACGCTGGTACCGTGCCAGTGTATACGGATGGCTCCAAGTCCCAAGAGGGGGTCGGCTTCCACGCCGTATCCCCTCTGTTTGAAGTCAGCGGGGCTCTACCAGGCGCTGCGTCTGTCTTCACGGCCGAGCTGGTGGCAATACACCACTCGGTACGGGAGATTACGCGACGTGCCCGGTTCGGAGACCGGATTGTGATTTATAGCGACTCACAAAGCGCCCTGAGTGCTCTCGGGGCATTGGAATCTCCGCATCCCCTGGTTCGCGAAATCCGTGACGCCACGGTTTTGGCGAGCCGGGCAGATGTCGAGATTATCTTCTGCTGGGTTCCTGGACATGTAGGAATTGCGGGGAATGAGCGCGCCGATGAGGGCGCCAAAGAGTCCGCGAGGACTCTGCGACCGGACCAGCGTTTCGCTCTTCCTCACACCGACTACATGGCAGGAATACGGGCAGCTCTTCGGACTGCTTGGCAAAGAAGATGGGAGACGGTCGAGGGGAACTTAAAGTTGCGTGCCATTGCGCCGCGACTGTTCCCATGGACCTATCCCCCAATGCCGCGGCGGCTTCAGGTTGCTTTCTGTCGTCTTCGAATCGGACACACTCGTGTGACGCATCGTTACTTGGTGGAGCGCTCGCATGTGCCCTATTGCAACAACTGCGTCGTCCCCCAGACTGTTCGGCATATTCTTGTCGAATGTCCCAGTCTGGGTGATCTTCGCGCACGATACCTGTCTCGGTACCGGGATGGGTGGGGTCGCTACCGCCTGTCCCTTGTACTCGGGACGAGTGCGTGCACCATGACTGGTGGACTTATTGACTTTTGGGGGGAGGCCGGCCTTCTCCCCTTTATTTAAGGTTCCTTTTTTTGTTATTGTTTTGTTTTAGATTGCACTCTCCTGCACCGGGGTGAGGGGGACCTCCCCCCGCTGCCGGAGATTGCTTCGATTGTTAAGTTTTTCAAATTTATATTGATTGTTAAGTTTTCATATTTTAACTTTAAAGTAGCCTAATTCTAGGCTGTCGTGTTTTTCGGCGACTTATGCCCAAGTGGGTAGTTGCCAGATGGGCTCTATAAAAAAAAAAAAAAAAAAAATCATTACCCTCTTATACCAGAAGTTTTGCGCTTCATCGATCATATTTGGATGGGATTTAATAAAAAATCATCATGGAACGTAAGTTTCCATATGATATTTCCAAGATCTCTAACTCCTTAGTGAGACTTTCTGATGAAGCTTAAAGCCAAATGATTCTATTTGCGTGTATCAGCCACATTGCATGATGAATTAGCACAGTTGTTGAAGCCCTTTCTCCTTGAGGACCTAAACTGTATGCTCCCCCTATCCGAGGGGTCGGGTCCTTGCTGCCCTAATCGATGAATTGGTGTCCTAAATGTGGATGAGTTTATGCATCACTCCAAGAACTGCTTCATTTTCACAATCTTTCTTGATCTGTCCCTTTGCTCTCTGATGCACAGCCTGATTTGTGGTGAGAAATGGTCATTGAGTTTCATAGTATTGACCACATTCCCATCTAAATATCATTAGGCCACTGCTGACTGAAGAACTACCTCAGTGGTGCTTGGAGAGGGTGAGGTTGCCTACACTTCAGGAAATGACATTTCCCGATCCATCAAGGAGTTTATGTTGGTTGATGAGGCTATCAAGTTCTTCTCCAGCAACCTCATCTCTGTGGGCCTAACTACCATTTATAGAAATTCTAGCAATTTTGCTCACCATCCTCTTCCCTGGTGGTTGGGCAAGTGTGAGATGGCCCTCAGAGAGAAGGGATGTGCCTACATTGCATGCATTATAAGCACTGCCCAAACAATTTTACCATCAGTGAATTTCATTGAGTTAGAGCAATGGTCAGTTGTTTTGAAGCATACACACGACTCTTCTTGCCAGACATACATATTTTAGTTTTATGGCAAAACTCAAGAGGTGTGAAACGAGTCAAAAAGATTTGGGGATAGTCCTTGCAGACACCCATCCTCAAGGAAGTCAGGTCTACCTCACTCTTTACCTCCAGGGGTGGAGAACCCTATAACATGTTTACATTAAGATTTGCATTCCACTTGCTTCATGTACAAATACTGCTCCTGGTCCTGGAGATATCCCATGCGCCATGATCCATTGCCTAGTTGAGTGAGGCATGGTTGTGTTAAATTTATTCAACAGGATCTGGACTAATGGCATCCTCCCTGATTCCTACTTGCTGTTGCTTGCTCTGCATCATCCATAGTGCATTTTATACTTAAAGTGCAGTCCCTGCATCTCCTCAGTCATCAATGGCTTTCATTCCATCTGTGCCCAATCTTCACAGTGTCTCTGCCATTGAAAGATGCCAATCATACCCTAAATTTTTATGGTTTAAGGCTAGGAAACTCATTTGGGAGCTCAGTGTAACTCTTGTCCTGCAGGTGCATCTTTGCTCCCCAAACTTCTACTCACCATGGTTCACTGGAGCCATGCCAGTATACATGGATGGCTCCAAATCTAAAGAAGGGGTCAGTTTCCATGCTGTTTCCTCCCTGTGTTTAAAGCTGCCGGGGCTCGACCAGGTGCTGCATCTATTTTCATGGCTGTGTTGGTTGCACTAAAATTGTCAGTAGAGGGGAGAACTTTTCCTTTTTGGAGACTGGGTCATAATCTATAGTGACTCACAGTGCCTTGAGTACTCTCAAGGTATTTGAATCTCCACACACACACTGATTCATGGTATCCGAATCTATAGCTGCTATGAGCTGGGAGGATGTCTAGATTATCTTCTGTTGGGTTCATGGACAGGTAGAGATTGTGGGAAATGAGTGTACTGATGACACCAAACAGTCAGCCATAACTGGGCGACCAGATCAGCTTTTCACTCTTGTCCACACTGACATGGCAGGAATCAGGTCAGATGCCTGGCTAAGAAGAAGGCAGATAGGAACCTAAAGTTGATGCCTGTTCCTGTGGGCCTACCCCCTAATGCATTGGCAGCTTCAGATTGCCCCCTTACTGCAACGATTGTGGCCCCCAGACTGTCCTGTATAACCTTATTGAGTGTCCCAGTCTAGGGGATCTTTCTGCATGTTACCTGTCCTGGTACTAGGTCATTTGGATTATACCACTTGTAGTTTTTGTTGCTGTCTGTTGTTTATTTTGATATACCCTTTTTTAAAATCAAATGTGGCCAAGACTAACATAGTGCACTTCAGGTGCCATCCACAGGTTCACCCTGAATGCTGCTCACCCAGATGTTGTAGAGTCGCATCATTTCCTTGGGTCTTGTTTTTAACTGATGCCTCACCTGGGAGCAGCAACTTTGCAACTTATCATCACTTGTATATGTGTCATGGATATTCTCAATTCTCTGCCCTTCAACACTTTGGGGGCTGAATGGTATACTGTTTTGCCATTCCTTTCTTTATTCTATGGATGCCAGTTCTATACAGCTGAGCATGAATTTCAAAAGGTGAACTTGATCCACCACACTGCTCTCCACTTGGCAATTGGTGCCTTTTGCACATTTCCTGTAAAGAACCTTGCCATTGCTGGGGAGATGCCTCTCGCTTTACACCATGAGCTTGTAAATGTGGGTCCAGTGTCTACCTCAGTCGACAGTGGCTCTCATTTCATCTGCAGTCAATCTTGATGGTGCCTATGATGAAGTGAATTGCCAATCAGGTCTTGAGCCTTTCAAGTTTAGGTCTTGGAACTCCTTCAAGATCTTGATGCAACACTCTGGCCATAGGTGCCACTGGTTCTATGACACCCCACTGGAAGGTACCACCTTCAAATGTTTGTCACTCTCTCTGCTCCCAATTTTGTACAGCAGCCAAAGTACTGCATTTGTATTTATTGAGAGCACTTATGTTAAACTGGAGCCATGCCACTGTACATGGTTGGCTCCAAATCCATTAAAAACAAGTGAGGGTTCTTCTGGGCACTGCATCTGTCTTCATGGCTGAGCTAGTTTCAATACACTGCTTGTTATGGGGTATTTATTATGCACTGTGCCCAGTTCATAGACTGGATTATAATTTATAGTGACTCACAGAGTACTTTGCCCTTTAGTCTTTGTAATATCTGCATTCCCGAATTCACAGTGTCTGTCTGTTGCTATGGCTGCTGTTAGTCGGAGGAGGTGGAACTTGTCTTCTGCCTGATTTCTGTCTAGGGGAGTTTGATTGCGGTGACTTATGCCTAAGTGGGCAGTCGCCAGATAGCCCCTTAAAAGAAAAAAAAATGTGTCTAGGGGATGAATGTACCAGACTGTCTGCACAGACAGTGACTGAACCAACTTTTTGCTCTTCTCCACTGATAATTGGGCTTGACATCTGGAATTGCATTGTTGAGATTTGACAGATTATGAAGTTTTGTGCTTTCCCTTAGACGGTTAGACACCACCTAATTTCCCTGAACCACTCAAGTTGTATACACTAATGGAAATATTATGGATTTTTTGGCAATTTTTGGTCTTTTTTATATAAAGGTCAAATAAACTAAATTTATTTATTGATGGATTATTTATTTCCTATTATTTATACAGAACTAGTATTTCAGTAGTCAGTTTACCCCCCTGTAGCAGGTTTCTAGTGACATCTGGCAATAACGAGCCATCGTTATCTGGCAATATTCAATTCTACTAATATGCTACACCATCCTCCAGTAGAGGATGGTATAGGTTGTTTGTTTGTGTTCTAATGACTTTTTTTAACCACTCTGTGTTGTATAAATTACAAATTCATGTAGTAAATTCATTTAAAGTGTAAGTAATGTGTTATTTCAATTCCAGGTTGAGATGAGTAAAAATTGTGATATTAGTTCCCATAAAATTCAACAAATAGAAGTGTATTTGACTGAAACCACATTTAAACAGAAAATGAAAAGAAACTAAATGTTTCAACTCAGACAATTAGTGCAATTAAGAGAAAATTGGAAAATAACAAGGATGTGTTGCCAAAAAGAGTTGGGAACTGGTCTTAAGCGAGCAAACATCCCTAGGATTGATAGGAAAATCAAAGGAATGTCTCTCAACAATAGGAGAGCATCTTGTAGTAAGATTTCCTGTGAATTAATGGAAGAGAAGATCACTGTGCATCCTAGAACAATTAACAACAGACTTTTAGAAAATGGATTACATGCATATTGTACAAGGAAAAAACCTAGGCTTACCCCAACAATGGTAGAGGCTTGCAATGCATGGACTTCTGAGCAATGGGACCAGGTAAGACCATCTAAAATAGTGGATTAGGGTCTTTATGTATTGTGTGATTGATAAAATATGACATTTATTGATAAAATAACATGATTGATTTCAATCATCAAACTAGCTTTATGAAGAATTATTTAAAAATGACTTTTAATTTCTGATTGCCATAGACCAAAACAGTCACTTATTCTGGATGTCCTATTAGACAAATATAGTTTTCAATTGTTTCAGGTGATGTTTTCCGATGAACCCACAATAGCAGTAGTCTATGATCGGGTGCAAAACATGAGGAGGAGGCCTGGTGACAAATTTCTACCAGATTGTCTTTGAAAAATGATAAAATTTCCACAAAAGATTATGGTTTTAGGGGCAATTTGTATCCATGGAACAAGTTGCCTGAAGATAATTCAAGGTACTATGAACCAATAGAGGTACCTAGAGGCCATCTACTACCACAAGTAAGGGAATGGTATGAAGATAGGCCTTGGATTTTTCAACATTTCTTGGCCCCATGCCATACAGCAAAATCAGTAAAAAGTTGATCTGACAAAAATGTTATCGTGTTACCATATCCAGGAAATTCGCCCGATATGGTCTCTGTTGCAAGAGGAAATGCATCAATTCTCTCTTACAATGAAAAAAACAGCTTATTGAATACCTCATAGAAGTTTGGCTTCATTCAGATAACATCAAGGATCTTTGCAAAACACTAATTTGTGTCATGCCTCATTGTGTACAAGCCTTTAATGCTGCTAAAGGGGGGCAAACTGACTACTGAAATACTAGTTCTGTATAAATATTTGGAAATAAATCATCTGTCAATAAATAAATTCAGTTTATTTGACTTTTCTATATTGAAATACTAAAAATTGTAAATATCCATAATAATTTTTCCATACTGTATGTACCTTTTACACATTTTCACTTTCCACATATACATGAATTTACAAACCTCTTTGCACAAATACTTTCTTGTGGTTTATGCCCTACTTGGTGTTCACTTTTTAGGCTTAATGACCCTATTCGTCCACCTTTTCCAAATTCTTCTGTTATTTGCACTGAAGCCTGTGAATGTTTAAGGTTTGGATATGGGTAGTGTTGATGCATGCCAACCACACTGGGAAAATGGTTAATGGTGAGGGTGGATATGATATTACTATTACATTTATAATATTTATTGATTAATTCCTTATTACTGAACCATTTGCCAAAATAGAATACAAACATTGTTGGATTTCTTTTCAATTTTCCCACAAGGTGGGCTTGGTGTACATCCATGCCCCCATGACTTAGTGAGGTAATTAATGTATTATATTTTTTCAGCTGGTTCCTCGGGTAACAGTACACAGGATCTTCTCACCTTAACCATTTATGTCATGGCTGGAACATTCTTGTTCGTTGTCATGCTCATTTCCATCATCTATGTTGTCATGACGCGTTGTTTCCTCCTGCAAAAGGGCAAGTACCTGAAGGGGTTCTCTCAGCCTTCTTCCCTCAACCCCTTCTCCAGTATGTACAGGGATGGCAACAAGTTTGCCTCTATGGAAGATTCAAGTTCGAGGGTAAGAGTCTCTTGTTTGCCCCTATTGTTTAAATCTAGGAGAGCCCTTGCAGTCCCTCTTGTGGGATTTGGTATAGGAAGGGGGTTGACCACTTGTGGGTGGAATTATCGTTTACGAGTTTTGTCATTGTGGAGGATAGATTGAACAGTGATTCCATAAGAGGTGTTTCTGTCTTTTGCTTGCTGCAAGGTGGTAACGGGCGAGATTATCGTGGACCTCGTCCAATTACGCCGGTAATAGCATTGATGCGTGCCAATACTTTGTGGGAATTCACTTGATGATGAACAAAATTGGCACCTAGCCATGCATTGCAGTTATATCTGTTAACCTTAGCCCCTGGTAAGAGGTGATTCAAGATCTCTAGTTTCGGTACGCCAATTCTGATTCTATTACCTTCCTAGCTTGTGGCTTCTCCAAGCCCTATTTTCATTGTGACTGGAGTCAAGTCACAATAGGTGTGGTTAGCACTGGATGGGCGGGTCAATTTAGGTTGACTTTGCAGCAGTTGATGTGTTGTAGCGACTCTTGCTCGTGATGGCACTCACCAGATGGCCCTTTAGGATAAAAAAAAAATTAGAGTTGCCTTTTCCTAGGTTAGGTTAGATTAAACTAATTTTGACTATTTGAACCTCCCAAACTCATCCGACCCTAACAGTAACTCAAAAACACCAGAGGCTGGGCGATCTATATGAGATCCATCCAATTTTCTGAAGCAATCTTTGTCTTGCAGAATGCACTCAATGAATCCATTTCGTCCGGAAGCGGTTCAGGTTTGCCTCTTTTTGTACAGAGAACTCTGGCGAAGAATATCTATCTGGAAGATATGATTGGAAAGGTAATGATCACACATCTACCCGGATGTCATATTTTAGCTGTCATTTGCTTGCACTTTGGGGAATTGCAGTACATTTTTGCTAAATTACCCAGAAATCCCACTGATTCAAGATACGTAGTGCTCATTTACATATGAATTTCCAACCCCCTCCTCGCTCACAAACACTTTTGGGGCTCCTCATGGGTGGGCTCCGGACTTTTTTGTGTTGACTTACAATTGGATGCCCCCCCCCCCCTATCCTTCCTCTCTCCCTCGGCCTGTACTGTATCCACGACCCCAGCGCCTCCCTCAGTCGCCAACAGCTCTCAGTGCATCCGCAGTCGATATCAACGGTGCCTATGCCGCAGAGAGACGCCGGTCACCTAAGCTCTTTCGGTTTAGGGCTAGGAAACTCCTTCGAGAGTTCGGTATAGCTCTCTGGGCCGGTCGTCTGCCAGACGCTGCGTTTGTCTTCACGGCCGAGCTGGTTGCAATACACCGCTCGGTACGCGATAGAACGCGCCGTGCCCGGTTCGGAGACCGGATTGTGATCTATAGCGACCTACAAAGCACCGTGAGTGCTCTCGGGGCATTGGAATCTCCTCATTCCCTGGTTCGCGATATCTGTGACGCCACGGTTTTGGCGAGCCGGGCAGATGTCGAGATTATCTTCTGCGGGTTCCTGGACATGTAGGAATTGCGAGGAATGAGGGCACCAAAGAGTCTGCGAGGACTGGACGATCAGACCAGCGTTTCGCTCTTCCTCACACCGATTACATGTCAGGAATACGGGCAGCCCTCCGGGTGGCCTAGCAAAGAAGATGGGAGACTTTTGCCATCCTGGCCGCCGTGCTGACGGGATCCAGCGCTCCGTCCGGCCCCAGCTTAGCCTCTCTTCCTTCCTTCCCCCGTAAGGGGCGCGGCGATTTGCCATCTTGGCCGCCGTGCTGACGGGACTCAGCACCCCGTCCGGCCCCAGCTTAGCCTCTCTTCCTTCCTTCAAAACAATTGTTTCCTCTCTTTTCACACAACCTCTCCCACAACTTTCTCTGGTCAGCCTCTAATTTCACAGGGTAGATGCTGACCTTCCTTTCAGCCAACCGTCCCGCATCGGGGCTGAGGGGGTGGGGGACAATGTTCCCTAACCCCTGAGCTCCGGTCTGGGGTGGCTGGTTTTTAACTACCTGCTTCATCCCCACCCATACCTTCCTCACATCCCTTTTCCTCTCCTCTTCACAATCTATTAATTTTTACGCCGTGTCTAAGGTGGAGCCGCCATGCCGATGGACTGCCAGGCCACCAGGCGGGAGGGGTGGTCTTAAATGGCGGCGCCTGGCTCTGCCGGGCTTGTAAGCACCTCTCGCAGTGCGGGCTACTGCGAGAGGTGTGCGCGATTGCATCCCGTGTTTAAAAAAGGGTCACCATGCCCAATGATGATAAAAAAACAAAACAAACCCAACCCTCAACTTCCCCTGTTCCATCGACGGAGCCGCCCTCGGGCAGCTCCAGCAAAAAAATGGAGGTCCCCCCCCCCTGTGCTTGCACAGGGGGCCCTACATATTTCTCTAACCGGAGAGGAGGCTTACTCCTCTCCTTCGCCTACGGGTGCAGGGAACTCCCCCTCACCCCCTTCTCTGGAGGTGCTTTCGGGCACCTCCCTTTTCCCAGCGGCAGTCCCCTCTTTTCTTTCCAAGGGGACTGCCAAGAAAGCCAGCAGGCAGCCCTTAGCCAGCCGCTCCCCATCAAAGCGGCTCGGTAGGGCAAACCCCATTAGGGGGGAGAGGGAAGCCAGGCCCTTTCGGTCGCTTCCCTCAAAAGACCTGCTGGCAAGAATTTTAAACCTTGCTGGGGTCAAGGCCTGTGCCTCCCCACACAAGACTGGCGACACTGCCAAGGGGACCTGCGATGTCCTGGGAGGGGATGGCCAACTGGAGGCCCCTCCTGTGATAAACATGGTCCTTGAGGAGACCCAGCCTCAGACGGTAGGGCCTTCCATGGGGGGGAATTCGGGCTCGGCGCCAAGCACCGAACCCGAATCCGACCCTAAGCAAGGTCCTCCTCAAATGGCTGAGGGCTCCGAGGCAGTAAAAGGAGGGGAGGGATCTCCTCCGACAGGTGCCCCTACGACAACCAGGACCTTCTCCATTTCAGAGAGGGACCTGGCTGAGGCCGGTCCATCTGGCCTGGGGGCTTCTGCCGGCGGAGGTGAAAAGCGGGTTCATTCCCCGCCCTCCTCTCCAAAAAAGAAAAAGACTAAAAAGACTAAAAGGACGAAAAAGACTCGGGGCTCCTCTCCATCCGCGGGGGCTGCGGGGACGGATGGGTCTGCTGCCACTTTGGTAGGCGACCAAGCCAAGATCGGCACATCCGGCCCCTCTACCCCCTCGTGTGCGGAGCCCCTGACTAAGACCAAGAGTGCACAGGGCGGAGCCTCGATGACATCGGGGCCCCTCATTCAGAGGTTACCTGGCGTTTTCGAGCCCGCTGGCTTCAAACGCTTTCTCGTTATTCGCTCCACTGATGGCACCATGTTGTCCAAGGGCAACATGATCCATCAGAGGAGAGGATTAGCTAGTGCAATTGGTAGAGAGCCGAAGGTGACTCGTTTCTCGGACGGCAGCCTTCTGGCGAATGCGGCGAATCCCGCCGAGGCGGCCAAGATAAGTGCTCTTCGGACACTTCATGGCACCCCGGTGAGTGTGACGCCGCACTCTACCATGAACTTTGTAAAAGGAGTAGTTTATGCGAGGGAACTTGTTGACTACTCCATTGAGGACATCACCCTAGAGCTGGCCGACCATGGGGCGGTCAAGGTCGAACGTGTGATGAGAAAACAGGGAGGGGCTTCGAGACCCACCCCTACACTCTTCGTCACGTTCGACAGTGACAAGCTCCCTGAGTCGGTGCGTGCCGGTTGGTACCGCTACCGCGTGAAGGCATTCGTGCCACTGCCGCGGCGGTGCTATTACTGTCACCGCTTCGGCCATACGAATCGCTCATGTAGACGTGCAAAATCGGGGTCACCCGAAGTCTGTGTAAATTGCTCCAAGGTCGCACACGATAAGTCCAAATCGTGTGTGGCCAAGTGTGTCAATTGCGGAGAGCCGCACCCTGCTTCTTCGAAGCAATGTGGTGCATATCTCCTGGAAAAAGAAATCCTGGCCGTTCAGGCCCAGGATAGACTCTCATTCCGCGAGGCTAAGGACTTGGTCCTGGCGCGCTCAGCTCTGCGTGGGACGTCATATGCCTCAGTAGTTCAAAAGGCACCCTCTGCTCCTGGCCCATCCAGGCACGAGCACGGTTGTTTCCGCGCCCATTCGGAGCCCTTCTGCGGGCTCTACCCAACCCGGGCGCTCCCCTGGTAAAGCTGGCGGCAAAAAGGGTTCATACCCAGCCCCGGCTAAAACCAGGGCTTCACCCTCTTCCCCCAGCGTGACCGTTTCCCGCAAGGCGAAACGGCCACGCGCCTCCACCGAGTCGTTAGACTCACAGGAGGCAACACCCTTGAAGATAGTCGATAGGCCATCTTCAGGGGTTCCTAAAGCTGTCCCCCGAAAGGAGAACAGCAACAAAGGAGCTTCGGCTCCTTCGCCCACGCCCCGAGGTGGAGCGAGTGGCTCGGAGACGGTGGTTCCTCGAAAAGAGGGCCCCCCGCCTCCGAAGCCGCATCGCCCGCCTATGGTTTCGAGGCGGAGGGAGGAAAAGACTCGCATGGCGTGCCCAACCTCCCCCAATAAGTCCTCGAAGGCGACAGCGCCTCCAGCGCTTTGTCCGGCTAACAGCGCCCGGGGTTCTGCCCCCGGGAAGCGTACGGCCATTCCCGTGAGGGTCTTCAATTCGAGGGTGGCCCCCGCGTCTCCTCCGAGCTAGGCCTGGAGGGCATATTCCTTCAATGGAATTGCCGTGGACTCCGGGCCAACTGGGAGGAGCTGCGGAGGCTCGCCTCGTCCCGTTCCCCGTTAGCTATTTTTTTGCAGGAGACCATGCTAGGCGCGTGCCCCCTGCCTGCCCTCCCGGGGTATAAGGGTCTTGCGACCCCACCACCGCGGGATGGCCGGGCTGGGGGATGCGCGGTTTACACCCGGCTTGATGTCTCCGTTCTTCCTTTCTCTTTAGATACCTCCTTTCAGGCAGTGGCTGTGCAGTTGCACCTGGATAGGAGATATACTATCATTTCTGCGTACATTCCACCGTCAGCTGACTTCGACGCGGGGGACTTCCGCCGCGTCGTGGCACGGTTGCCGAGGCCCTATCTCTTGCTTGGAGATCTGAACGGCAGGCATCCTCTCTGGCGAGTTTACTCCATAAATCCCAGGGGACAAGTCCTTGCCGATCTGATCGAAGAGCTTGAGATGGGTGTCCTAAACGTGGATGAGTTTATGCATCACTGTCCGAGAACCGCTTCATTTTCTTGCCTTGACCTGTCTTTGTGCTCTTCGGATGCACAGCCTGATTTTGATTGGGGGGTGGTCGATGACCTCCATGGTAGTGATCACTTTGCCATTCAAATATCCTTTTCAGGGCAACTGCCGCCTGAGAGACCACCTCGGTGGTGCTTGGCGCGGGCGCGGTGGCCTGCATTTCAGGAAATGACTGAATTCTCTATCTCAGTCGAGGAGTTTAGGTCGGTAGATGAGGCCGTTGAGTTCTTCTCCGGTAACCTCATCGCCGTGGGCCTGACTACTATTCCTAGGACGTCTGGCCGTTTTGCACGCCGACCACTCCCATGGTGGTCGGCCGAGTGTGAGACGGCCCTCAAACACAAGCGTTATGCCTACATGCGCTATAAGCGCCGCCCGAACGATTTCACTGTCGCTGAATTTCGTCGGGCTAGGGCTAGGTTCCGGTATATTTCGAAGCACGCCCGCCGCTCTTCTTGGCGGGCATACGTGTCTTCACTTAACGGGAAGACCCCTTTAGCTGAGGTGTGGAAGCGAGTCAAAAGGATTCGGGGCAAGTTCTCGCAGGACCCCCCTCCCGTTCTCCAGGAGAATGGGACCGCAATCTCGGACCCCGCGTCCGTGGCGGAATCCTTAGCGACCGCTGTCTCCGCATTCTCTAGCCGTGATGCTGCTCCGCCAGCATTCAATGCACGTCGTGATGTCGCGGAAGGCCGCCGGCTGGACTTTACCTCCAGAGGCGGAGAACCCTTCAACGACAAGTTTACCGTGAGTGAGTTGCGTTCCGCTCTCGCTTCGTGCGCGGAAACCGCCCATGGTCCGGACGATGTCCCGTACGCCATGCTTCGACACCTGGGTGAGCGAGGCATGGCCTTTCTTTTAGATTTGTTCAACAGGATCTGGGTGGAAGGTCTTCTCCCAGACTCCTGGCGAATCGCTACTGTGCTCGCCTTTCGCAAACCGGGGAGAGATCACTCTACTCCGACCGGTTTCCGCCCAATCTCTCTAACCTCTTGCGTGTGCAAGTTGATGGAGAAATTGGTAAATGTTAGATTAGCCTATTTCCTGGACAGCGGAGGCCATCTGTCTTCTGCACAGTGCGGCTTCCGTAAGTTCCACTCCACGTCGGATGCTCTGCTCCGACTGGAAAATGCCGTCTGCGAGGCTTTCCTTCGTAGACAGCACTACGCCACGGTGTTTTGTTGATCTGGAGAAGGCCTATGATACCGCATGGCGATACGGTATCATGGAGACTCTTCACACGATGGGGGCGAGGGGACGCCTCCCAATGTTTATATCTGAATTTTTGCGAGATCGTCGATTCCGCGTACGGGTGGGGGGAGCCCTCTCCGGCCCAAAGGAGCAGGAAGAGGGTGTCCCGCAGGGAAGTGTCCTCAGTGTCACACTCTTTGCCCTGAGCATCAACGGCATCACCTCGGTGCTGCCGGAAGATGTTCTCGCTACGCTCTACGTGGACGACCTTTCGATCTCTTTTGGCGCGGCCCAGATGCCAACTCTGGAGCGTCGACTCCAACAGGCATTGAACCGCGTCTCTCGCTATGCCGAAGCGCACAGGTTTCGGTTTTCTTTGGCCAAGACTAAGGTGGTGCACTTCTGCCGCCATCCACGGCTTCACCCCGACCCAGATTTGTTTCTTAATGGGGTGCGCCTGGATGTGGTTGAGTCGCACCGTTTCCTTGGTCTTGTATTCGACCGACGCCTCACCTGGGAGGCTCATATTCGCAGCCTTAGGGTCTCTTGTACCCGCGCCATGGACATTCTCCGTTCCGTGACGTTCAGCGCTTGGGGCGCTGATAGGGCTACCGCCTTACTTTTTTATCAATCCTTTGTTCGCTCGAAGCTCGACTACGGATGCGAGTTTTATACATCCGCAGCCGAGCGTTTATTGCGGAAGGTGGATTCAATCCACCACACCGGCCTTCGACTTGCGACCGGTGCCTTCCGCACTTCCCCCATTGAGAGCCTGTTGGTCGATGCTGGGGAGATGCCACTCGCTCTGCGCCGCGTGCAGTGCATCACTCGCCTGTACGCGCGAGCCCGGCGCCTCCCTCAGTCGCCAACAGCTCTCACTGCATCCGCAGCTGATCTCGATGGTGCCTATGCCGCCGAGAGACGCCAGTCATACCCTAAGCCCTTTGGGTTTAGGGCCAGGAAACTCCTTCGAGAGGTAGATATAGCTCTCGGGCCGGTGGCGCCCCTGGTTCTGCCCAGGACGCCACCCTGGAGGGTACCACATTTGGCTATTTGTCGCCACGCCTCTGCTCCCAAAGCTTGTACTGCGCCGGGAGTATTGCGTTCGACCTTTTTGGAGCACACATCGTGTCACGCTGGTACCGTGCCAGTGTATACGGATGGCTCCAAGTCCCAAGAGGGGGTCGGCTTCCACGCCGTATTCCCTCTGTTTGAAGTCAGCGGGGCTCTACCAGGCGCTGCATCTGTCTTCACGGCCGAGCTGGTGGCAATACACCACTCGGTACGGGAGATTACGCGACGTGCCCGGTTCGGAGACCGGATTGTGATCTATAGCGACTCACAAAGCGCCCTGAGTGCTCTCGGGGCATTGGAATCTCCGCATCCCCTGGTTCGCGAAATCCTTGACGCCACGGTTTTGGCGAGCCGGGCAGATGTCGAGATTATCTTCTGCTGGGTTCCTGGACATGTAGGAATTGCGGGGAATGAGCGCGCCAAAGAGTCTGCGAGGACTCTGCGACCGGACCAGCGTTTCGCTCTTCCTCACACTGACTACATGGCAGGAATACGGGCAGCTCTTCGGACTGCTTGGCAAAGAAGATGGGAGACGGTCGAGGGGAACTTAAAGTTGCGTGCCATTGCGCCGCGACTGTTCCCATGGACCTATCCCCCAATGCCGCGGCGGCTTCAGGTTGCTTTCTGTCGTCTTCGAATCAGACACACTCGTGTGACGCATCGTTACTTGGTGGAGCGCTCGCATGTGCCCTATTGCAACGACTGCGTCGTCCCCCAGACTGTTCGACATATTCTTGTCGAATGTCCCAGTCTGGGTGATCTTCGCGCACGATACCTGTCTCGGTACCGGGATGGGCGGGGTCGCTACCGCCTGTCCCTTGTACTCGGGACGAGTGCGTGCACCATGACTGGTGGACTTATTGACTTTTGGGGGGAGGCCGGCCTTCTCCCCTTTATTTAAGGTTCCTTTTTTTTGTTATTGTTTTGTTTTAGTTTGCACTCTCCTGCATCGGGGTGAGGGGGACCTCCCCCCACTGCCGGAGATTGCTTCGATTGTTAAGTTTTTCCAATTTATATTGATTGTTAAGTTTTCATATTTTAACTTTAAAGTAGCCTAATTCTAGGCTGTCGTGTTTTTCGGCGACTTATGCCCAAGTGGGTAGTTGCCAGATGGGCTCTATAAAAAAAAAAAAAAAAATCTAGCCGTGATGCTGCTCCGCCAGCATTTAATGCACGTCGTGATGTCGCAGAAGGCCGCCGGCTGGACTTTACCTCCAGAGGCGGAGAACCCTTCAACGACAAGTTTACCGTGAGTGAGTTGCGTTCCGCTCTCGCTTCGTGCGCGGAAACCGCCCATGGTCCGGACGATGTCCCGTACGCCATGCTTCGACACCTGGGTGAGCGAGGCATGGCCTTTCTTTTAGATTTGTTCAACAGGATCTGGGTGGAAGGTCTTCTCCCAGACTCCTGGCGAATCGCTACTGTGCTCGCCTTTCGCAAACCGGGGAGAGATCACTCTACTCCGACCGGTTTCCGCCCAATCTCTCTAACCTCTTGCGTGTGCAAGTTGATGGAGAAATTGGTAAATGTTAGATTAGCCTATTTCCTGGACAGCGGAGGCCATCTGTCTTCTGCACAGTGCAGCTTCCGTAAGTTCCACTCCACGTCGGATGCTCTGCTCCGACTGGAAAATGCCGTCTGCGAGGCTTTCCTTCGTAGACAGCACTACGCCACGGTGTTTTGTTGATCTGGAGAAGGCCTATGATACCGCATGGCGATACGGTATCATGGAGACTCTTCACACGATGGGGGCGAGGGGACGCCTCCCAATGTTTATATCTGAATTTTTGCGAGATCGTCGATTCCGCGTACGGGTGGGGGGAGCCCTCTCCGGCCCAAAGGAGCAGGAAGAGGGTGTCCCGCAGGGAAGTGTCCTCAGTGTCACACTCTTTGCCCTGAGCATCAACGGCATCACCTCGGTGCTGCCGGAAGATGTTCTCGCTACGCTCTACGTGGACGACCTTTCGATCTCTTTTGGCGCGGCCCAGATGCCAACTCTGGAGCGTCGACTCCAACAGGCATTGAACCGCGTCTCTCGCTATGCAGAAGCGCACAGGTTTCGGTTTTCTTTGGCCAAGACTAAGGTGGTGCACTTCTGCCGCCATCCACGGCTTCACCCCGACCCAGATTTGTTTCTTAATGGGGTGCGCCTGGATGTGGTTGAGTCGCACCGTTTCCTTGGTCTTGTATTCGACCGACGCCTCACCTGGGAGGCTCATATTCGCAGCCTTAGGGTCTCTTGTACCCGCGCCATGGACATTCTCCGTTCCGTGACGTTCAGCGCTTGGGGCGCTGATAGGGCTACCGCCTTACTTTTTTATCGATCCTTTGTTCGCTCGAAGCTCGACTACGGATGCGAGTTTTATGCATCCGCAGCCCAGCGTTTATTGCGGAAGGTGGATTCAATCCACCACACCGGCCTTCGACTTGCGACCGGTGCCTTCCGCACTTCCCCCATTGAGAGCCTGTTGGTCGATGCTGGGGAGATGCCACTCGCTCTGCGCCGCGTGCAGTGCATCACTCGCCTGTACGCGCGAGCCCGGCGCCTCCCTCAGTCGCCAACAGCTCTCACTGCATCCGCAGCTGATCTCGATGGTGCCTATGCCGCCGAGAGACGCCAGTCATACCCTAAGCCCTTTGGGTTTAGGGCCAGGAAACTCCTTCGAGAGGTAGATATAGCTCTCGGGCCGGTGGCGCCCCTGGTTCTGCCCAGGACGCCACCCTGGAGGGTACCACATTTGGCTATTTGTCGCCACGCCTCTGCTCCCAAAGCTTGTACTGCGCCGGGAGTATTGCGTTCGACCTTTTTGGAGCACACATCGTGTCACGCTGGTACCGTGCCAGTGTATACGGATGGCTCCAAGTCCCAAGAGGGGGTCGGCTTCCACGCCGTATTCCCTCTGTTTGAAGTCAGCGGGGCTCTACCAGGCGCTGCGTCTGTCTTCACGGCCGAGCTGGTGGCAATACACCACTCGGTACGGGAGATTACGCGACGTGCCCGGTTCGGAGACCGGATTGTGATCTATAGCGACTCACAAAGCGCCCTGAGTGCTCTCGGGGCATTGGAATCTCCGCATCCCCTGGTTCGCGAAATCCTTGACGCCACGGTTTTGGCGAGCCGGGCAGATGTCGAGATTATCTTCTGCTGGGTTCCTGGACATGTAGGAATTGCGGGGAATGAGCGCGCCAAAGAGTCTGCGAGGACTCTGCGACCGGACCAGCGTTTCGCTCTTCCTCACACTGACTACATGGCAGGAATACGGGCAGCTCTTCGGACTGCTTGGCAAAGAAGATGGGAGACGGTCGAGGGGAACTTAAAGTTGCGTGCCATTGCGCCGCGACTGTTCCCATGGACCTATCCCCCAATGCTTCGGCGGCTTCAGGTTGCTTTCTGTCGTCTTCGAATCGGACACACTCGTGTGACGCATCGCTACTTGATGGAGCGCTCGCCTGCGCCCTATTGCAACGACTGCGTCGTCCCCCAGACTGTTCGGCACATTCTTGTCGAATGTCCCAGTCTGGGTGATCTTCGCGCACGATACCTGTCCCGGTACCGGGATGGGCGGGGTCGCTACCGCCTGTCCCTTGTACTCGGGACGAGTGCGTGCACCATGACTGGTGGACTTATGGACTTTTGGGGGGAGGCTGGCCTTCTCCCTTTCATTTAACCCGGTTTGTTGTTGTTGTTATTGTTTTTGTTATTGCTTCTTTATTGTTATTGTTATTTCTTTTTATTGTTTCCTGTTTAATTTTTAAAGTAGCCTAGAACTAGGCTGTTTGTTTACGGCGACTAATGCCTAAGTCGGCAGTCGCCAGATAGCCCCTTAATTAAAAAAAAAAAAATCTTCCTTTCTTCAATATACTTGTTTCCTCTCTTTTCACACAACCTCTCCCACAACTTTCTCTGGTCAGCCTCTAATTTCACAGGGTAGATGCTGACCTTCCTTTCAGCCAACCGTCCCGCATCGGGGCTGAGGGGGTGGGGGACAAAGTTCCCTAACCCCTGAGCTCCGGTCTGGGGTGGCTGGTTTTTAACAACCTGCTTCATCCCCACCCATACCTTCCACACATCCCTTTTCCTCTCCTCTTCACAATCTATATTTTTTACGCCGTGTCTAAGGTGGAGCCGCCATGCCGATGGACTGCCAGGCCATCAGGCGGGAGGGGTGGTCCCAAATGGCGGCGCCTGGCTCTGCCGGGCTTGTAAGCACCTCTCGCAGTGCGGGCTACTGCGAGAGGTGTGCGCGATTGCATCCCGTGTTTAAAAAAGGGTCACCATGCCCAATGATGAAGATAAAAAAAAACAAACCCAACCCTCAACTTTCCCTGTTCCATCGACGGAGCCGCCCTCGGGACCCTCCAGCAAAAAAATGTAGGTCCCTCCCCCTGTGCTTGCACAGGGGACCCTCCATATTTATCTAACCGGAGAGGAGGCTTACTCCTCTCCTTCGCCTACGGGTGCAGGGGACTCCCCCTCACCCCCTTCTCTGGAGGTGCTTTCGGGCACCCCTTTTCCCAGCGGCAGTCCCCTCTTTTCTTTCCAAGGGGACTGCCAAGAAAGCTGCGCCGGGAGTATTGCGTTCGACCTTTTTGGAGCACACATCGTGTCACGCTGGTACCGTGCCAGTGTATACGGATGGCTCCAAGTCCCAAGAGGGGGTCGGCTTCCACGCCGTATTCCCTCTGTTTGAAGTCAGCGGGGCTCTACCAGGCGCTGCGTCTGTCTTCACGGCCGAGCTGGTGGCAATACACCACTCGGTACGGGAGATTACGCGACGTGCCCGGTTCGGAGACCGGATTGTGATCTATAGCGACTCACAAAGCGCCCTGAGTGCTCTCGGGGCATTGGAATCTCCGCATCCCCTGGTTCGCGATATCCGTGACGCCACGGTTTTGGCGAGCCGGGCAGATGTCGAGATTATCTTCTGCTGGGTTCCTGGACATGTAGGAATTGTGGGGAATGAGCGCGCCGATGAGGGCGCCAAAGAGTCCGCGAGGACTCTGCGACCGGACCAGCGTTTCGCTCTTCCTCACACCGACTACATGGTAGGAATACGGGCAGCTCTTCGGACTGCTTGGCAAAGAAGATGGGAGACGGTCGATAGGAACTTAAAGTTGCGTGCCATTGCGCCGCGACTGTTCCCATGGACCTGTCCCCCATTTCCGCGGCGGCTTCAGGTTGCTTTCTGTCGTCTCCGAATCGGACACACTCGTGTGACGCATCGCTATCTGATGGAGCGCTCGCCTGCGCCCTATTGCAACGACTGCGTCGTCCCCCAGACTGTTCGGCACATTCTTGTCGAATGTCCCAGTCTGGGTGATCTTCGCGCACGATACCTGTCCCAGTACCGGGATGGGCGGGGTCGCTACCGCCTGTCCCTTGTGCTCGGGACAGATTCGTGCACATTGACTTGTGGACTTGTTGAATTCTTGGGGGAGGCCGGCCTTCTCCCTATTATTTTT
This sequence comes from Ceratothoa steindachneri, assembly GCA_963969495.1. Classification (NCBI taxonomy): domain Eukaryota; kingdom Metazoa; phylum Arthropoda; class Malacostraca; order Isopoda; family Cymothoidae; genus Ceratothoa; species Ceratothoa steindachneri. Next base: position 93,175,871 of record OZ018320.1, read on the forward strand.
ACAAGGTTTGTTTGTTTTGTTTAGTTGTTTTTTTGCATTTTTTTTTTTTTTTTTTTTGTTTGTTTTTTTCTTTGGTTGCACGCTCCTGCGCCCGGGGGACCTCTCCCCGACGCTCCAGCTTGCTTCCTTTCCCCCTTTTGGGGTGTTGTTTTTTTTTCTCTCTTTAATTTTATTTTAAAGTAGCCTAGAACTAGGCCAGTTTTAATACGGCGACTAATGCCCAAGTAGGCAGTCGCCAGATGAGCTCTAAAAAAAAAACAAAAACAAACAAAAAACCAAACTTAAAGTTGCGTGTCATTGCGCGGTGACTGTTGCCATTGAACTACCTCCACTGCTGCGACGGCTTCAGGTTGCTTTCTGTCGTCTCCGAATGGGACACACTCGCGGGACGCACCGCCATTTGATGGAGGGCTCGCCTGCGCCTTATTGTGACGACTGCGTTGTCCCCCAGACTGTTCGGGACGAGTGGGGGTGGCTACCGCTTGTCCCTTGTACTCGGGACGGGTTCTTTCACACTGACTTGTGGACTTTACGACTTTTTGGAGGAGGCTGGCCTCCTCCATTTTATTTGACCGTTTGTTGTGGGTCGCATGCTCTTGCGCCTGGGGGAGATGGGCCTACTCCCGATGCTGGAGCGCGCTTCCTTGTTACCTTTTTGCTTTTTCTCTTATGTTCATAGCCGCTGGTCTTTTTTTGTTTTTTAATCTAGCTTACTAGTAGTCTGTGTTGTGTACGGCGAGGTATGCCCAAGTAGGTAGTCGCCAGCTGGCCTCTTAAAAGGTGGGCGGCCCATAGCTAGGCCACCAAACTCTCTGGGTGGGTCAACAGATTCATGAGATATTAAAAAATAGTTGTGATTGGTCTAGTAGTTGTGAGTTACGACCTTTACAAGTGGAAGAGTACCTGAGAATTGGAAGAATGCTGTGATAGTGCCATTACATTAAGTAAATTTTGGGGGGAAGGAGTGTAATAGCGACAGGAAAATAAGTGTATTTTAGGCAAAGTTTTAAGAAATATTCTGATTGGTCTTCAAAGAAACAGTGTATGGCAATGGTAGAGAGGCAGCAGACTACCACTCAAAATTTTGAATTTTAAGTCCAGATGCGATCAGAGAGTTGGTAAATAGTAATGGTTTGAGTGTGGAATGTGCCAAGAAGTGGCACGAGATTATGCTGGTGCCAACTTTGGTTTATGGTAATGTGGCTATGGTATGGAAGGAGCAGGAAAGATGGAGAGTGAGCCAAATAAATGGACAATCTATGAGGGTAGAGGCCCACGAAATCCCCAGAACCCTGGAAAAGGGATGCAACTTCCAGGTGTGGCTGGGCTCCGGGTCTCCATCCCTCCTCTTTCCTTTCTTTACACTTTTTTCTTCCCACAGGTAATGTGAGGAATGACTGGATGAGATGTTCTAGTTGAGACTGTTCTGAAGTGGTACATTGGTACAGGCATGTAAGAATAGATGGAAATAAACTTGCGAAGATATTAGACAAGAGTATCAGGGTATTGTACAAGGGGTCGTAAGACCGTGTAAAAGGTGGGTTGAATGTGTGAGGGTAACAAAGGAAGGACCTTCTGACAAGGGATGAACCCTGACATAAGATGCTACATTATATAACGCCCTATTGCAATGGAGGGCCAATATTGTGGCTGGTGGTTTAATTGGCATTGATGTGCACCGACCCCACTTTGTAAGAACGCCTTTGATGATGATGAGTATGAAAATAAAATATATAATTCGGTATTTAGTTCTAATATTATAAAGTCTCAAGTCATTTGAAACTTGTCGCCTATAAAGTACAGGATGAGGGAGAAGTCATCGCCTGAGTGTGAATTATACACTCATAAACATTCCCAGTGTTTACACGAAGACTTTTAACCCACTTTTTTCCTTGTTTAGGGTCGTTATGGGGAAGTATGGAAAGGCCTGTGGCATGGAGAAGTAGTTGCTGTGAAGGTCTTTTTCACCAGGGACGAAGCCTCATGGCTGAGAGAAACGGAAGTATTTAGGTAGGTATTTTATATATATATATATATCCTCTACTTTAGTTTCCCCACAGCTCCAAGATAGGGTCTAACATAGGCTCTTCCAGAGAGCCAACTCTCCTTATATCTGTAGATTTTGTATTGGCTATTAAAGTGTCTGGCGTGTTGTGAATGTGTTTAGATGTCTTCACTTTATGTGGGTAGTGTGATCAGTTGTCTGTATCGGTTAAGCCGGTTTTCGTTTGTGACCACGCCGACACCTTGTCAGGGTCACCCATTTGGAATGTGGGAGAGATGGTTGTTCTGGGTCCATATCCCGTAGAGAGATTTGGATGATTTGGGCCCTCGGATCGGATGACTAGTTGCATTGATGGTTTTGTGGGTAATGAATGTTGTGATTCATTGAGTGTTTTCTCCCCCTTCTGAGTAGTGAGAGAATAGGACTGTAGTGTCAATTGTGCGTCGAGATGATGTCACAAGCTCCGACCCTCGCCTGCTCGTGAGGAGATGGGGGCAAATTGAGACTTAACCCATGCTTCACAAGCTCCGACCGTCGCCTGCTCGTGAGGAGATGGGGGCAAATTGAGACCGAACCCATGCATCACAAGCTCAGACTGAACCCATGCATCACAAGCTCCGACCCTCGCCTGCTCGTGAGGAGATGGGGGCAAATTGAGACTGAACCCATGCATCACAAGCTCCGACCCTCGCCTGCTCGCAAAGAGATGGGGGCAAATTGAGACTGAACCCATGCATCACAAGCTCCGACCCTCGCCTGCTCGTGAGGAGATGGGGGCAAATTGAGACTGAACCCATGCGTCACAAGCTCCGACCCTCGCCTGCTCATGCTTTGCCTGCCCAGCGCCGATGAAAGGCAACGACCCTGAGGTGGCTCTTTGACGCAGGAAAAGGCCCATGAAATCCCCCGAACCCTGGAAAAGGGATGCAACTACCAGGTGTGGCTGGGCCCCGAGTCTCCATCGCTCCTCTCTCCTTTCTTTACATACACTTTTTTTCTTCCGACCGCTAATATTCCCACAACCATTCTCTTTCGTCGCCTTAGTCCCCCCACCCCCGCAGGTGGGTACCCTTTGTAGACTGTTACACTCTTGACCCGGAGGAGGTGCTCATCCTCCTGGCCCGAGTGTAAATTAGGGAAGCCCTGTCACTGGGTTGACGGGAACACCTTGATGGGGCATGGGAAAGTTGTTGGTGTACTTTCACTTCCCTCCCAGTGCTACTTTACCTTATTATTGTTATTATTATTTATTTTTTATTATTTATCTGCTTTTTATGTATTATTATTTATTAGTAGTATTAATTAGTGATTTTATTAGTATTATTAATTACACTGGTCAACACACCTTTTGCTGACTTATGTTTTGTGGTGGTTTTTAACTAATTTTGACGTGCTGATTTAAAATATGGCATCCATTTTTTGGTAACACATTAGGTTTTCATTCTACAACATATTCCTATTTTACGACCTACAGCATGTATTTACTCAGGTGAGGATAGTTTCCTAAGTGTTGTAGCTTCAAACCATAACTTAAAATGTCAATATAATTTGAAAGGATAAATGTATTGTAAGATAACATCAACTATTACTAAATACATACAGGTTATTTTTCTAATATAATGGAGAAAACACAAGCAATTGTACACATACCTATACATTCATGGAAGAAATTTTCGCTTGCGAGAGTGTCTGGAGTGTCTGGAGTGTTTGATGTCCTCACAGTCTCGTTGAATACTCCAACAGTAGTCTGCCATCATGTTTGTGTTCCATCGGCCTTGGTATATCTCCCTCATAATCTTGATGAAAACGCTCTCTGTGTTCATCACTCACATTGCCAAGATTAGCAGGAAATTAATCAAGTTGGCTCTTGAAGAAATGAACCTTTAGGCTCATGTTGTAGCCTAAATGATGAAAGCTATCAATTAATGTCTCTACCAAATCCTTGTAGTTAGCAGCCTTTTTGTTTCCAAGAAATCCTTTCACAACAGCCACAAATGAATCTCATGCCTCTTTTTCTATGTCGGTCATTGAACTCGAGTAGTTTTGTTTTTTCATTACTTTCTGATTTGTGGCCCATCAAAAACTCCAGCCTTTATTTTATCATAACTTATGCCAGGAAATATTGTACATATGAATTTGAAACAGTCACCCTCCACATTAAGAGCTTTCACAAATTGTTTCATCATCCCTAGTTTAATATGAAGGGGTGGGAAGATGATTTTATCTCAACGAGTGGTTAGTGTATAATATTCTCCTCCCCAACAGTCAAACTTTCTCTAACTGGCCAGAGTTTCTGTTCCCAATGTTTGTTTTTGGCTCGGCTGTCCCATAAACACAGGACACACGGATATTTTGTATAGCTTCCTTGTTGGCCAAGTAAAAAATGTACTATTTTCAGATCCTCACATGATCCATTTGTCTTCATCATTTTTGAGTAAATCTAATACAGATCTTATGTGTTCATGTTTCTCTTTTAAATGCACAGAGTGGCCTATAGGAAACGCACCCAACAAGTTTCCATTATGGAGTAACTCACATTTTACTCTTCTTTGAACTATCTATAAAAAGTCTCCATTCACTTGGATCATACTCTGAAACACCCATCGTGCTTAACAGTCCGCCACGTCACAACAGTAAACAAAATCTTCTTCAGTTTTAAAGAATGCCAAGAGATCTGTCTCCCTCTTCAATAAAAAGTTACATTTGTTTTTTCCTGCAACAAATTCTTCTCTTTAAGTCTAGAAGCTAACATTTCTGCTAACTCTTTTGACTGGCCTAGGTCTCTATAACTAAATCATCCAGTCCTAATTGGCTGAGGTTTCCACGTTCTTGGGTCGATGTATGTACAAAGTCTGGATCACTGTCAAGTTCATTGCTTACAGGTACTGGGATTTCATCTGAATGAAGCATTGGACAAATTGCTGAATCAAGATTTGGGTAACTTATTTTATGTCACATTTTCTTGCTATAACCAGAAGTCTTTCTGAGACAAGAGTAGCAATCGTTTACTTGTTGTTTTTTTTAGGCTCCCTCCACAGCATAGGAAGGTCAAACCATAGTTGTTTCCTTGTGCCCTTTGCCCATTAGCGTAGACTTTTGAAACATGGTATACAAACATTGTGCGGGGCTCACGGTTTATCCTGATCACCTAATTTAATCTTAAAGTAGGCCAAATATACTCTTTTCAATAAGATACTAATGTTCATTCTTTGAGTTGGTCCCGTAAAACAACCACATATATAGCAAAACGAGTCGGGGGAATTCAAACATGTCCTTCGTAATGAGGCCATACTACTGAATGTTATTTCATAAAACAAATCTGCAAAAACAAAATTTTATTATACACAATTGCTTTATATATCTAGATGTGCATAAAGAGAAGTCTAAATACATAGATAAAATAAAATAAGAAGAATACAAAACGCCTCCACTTTCGTTCACTTGGTCATAAGATAGCCTCCTACTATGAGTGGGGCCAAAATGGACCAATCCCTAAATAAAAAAACTTTACGTGCGCTGGGTCCGGGCGCACCTGGCGCTTCCTGGGACGTCTTATACCTCAATGTTAAAAAAAGACGCCCTCTCCTCCTGACCCCTCCAAGCCTACGAGCGCATTTATTTCCTCGCCCCCTCCGTAAGGGGCGCGGCGATTTGCCATCCTGGCCGCCATGCTGATGGGACTCAGCACCCCGTCTGACCCCAGCTTAGCCTCTTCTCCTTCCTTCAAAACACTTGTTTCCTCGCTTTTCATACAACCTCTCTCACAACTTTCAATGGTCAGCCTTAATTTCACAGGGTAGATGCTGACCTTCTTAAGTCAACCGTCCCGGATCGGGGCTGAGGGGGGAGGGGACAATGTTCCCTAACCCCTGAGCTCTGGTCTGGGGTGGTTGGTTTTTAACAACCTGCTTTATCCCCACCCATACCTTCCTCACATCCCTTTTCCTCTCCTCTTCACAATCTATATATTTTTTACGCCATGTTCAAGGTGGAGCCGCCATGCCGATGGACTGTCAGGCCACCAGGCGGGAGGGGTGGTCTTAAATGGCGGCGCCTGGCTCTGCCAGGCTTATAAGCACCTCTCGCAGTGCGGGCTACTGCGAGAGGTGATGTGCGATTGCATCCCGTGTCAAAAAGAGGGTCACCATGCCCAATGAGGAGCTTAAAAAAAAACCCAACCCCCAACTTCCCCTATAACATCGACGGAGCCGCCCTTGGGCAGCTCCAGCAAAAAAATGGAGGTCCCCCTCCCTGTGCTTGCTCAGGGAACCCTCCATATATCTCTAACCGGAGAGGAGGCTTACTCCTCTCTTTCGCTTACGGGTGTAGGGGACTCCCCCTCACCCCCTTCTCTGGAGGTGCTTTCGGGCGCCTCCATTTTACCAGCGGCAGTCCCCTCTGTTCTTTCCAAGGGGACTGCCAAAAAAGCCAGCAGGCAGCCCTTAGCCAGCCGCTCCACATCGAAGCGGCTCGGTAGGGCAAAAACCCCCTTAGGGGGGAGAGGGAAGCCAGGCCCCTTCGGTCGCTTCCCTCAAAAGACCTGCTGGCAAGAATACTGAACCTTGCCGGGGTCAAGGCCCATGCCTCCCCAAAGAAGACTAGTGACGATACTGCCAACGGGACCTGCAATGTCTTGGGGTGGGATGGCCAACTGGAGGCTTCCCCTGAGATAGACATGGTCCTTGAGGAAACCCAGCCTCAGACGGTAGGGCCTTCCATGGGGGACAATCCTGGCTCGGCGCCAAGCACCGAACCCGAATCCGCCCCGATGCAAGGTCCTCCTCAAACGGCTGGGGATTCTCAGGCAGTACAAGGAGTGGATGGATCTCCTCCGGATGATGCCGCTGCGACCACCAGGACCTTCTCCCTTTCGGAGAAGGACCTGGCTGAGGCCGGTCCATCTGGCCTGGGGGCTTCTACCGGCGGGGGTGAGAAGCGGGTTCATTCCCCGCCCTCCTCTCCAAAAAAGAAAAGGACGAAAAAGACTCTGGGCTCCTCTCCATCCGCGGGGGCTACGGGGACGGATGGGTCTGCTGCCACTTTGGCAAGCGACCAAGCCAAGATCGGCACATCCGGCCCCTCTGCCCCCCCCCCGGGTACGGAGCTCTTGACCATGACAAAGACCAAAAGTGCACAAGGCGGAGCCTCGATGACATCGGGGCCCCTCATTCAGAGGTTACCTGGTGTTTTCGAGCGCGCTGGCTTCAAACGCTTCCTCGTTATTCGCTCCACTGATGGCAGCATGTTGTCCAAGGGCAACATGATCCATCAGAGGAGAGGATTAGCTAGTGCAATTGGTAGAGAGCCGAAGGTAACCCGTTTCTCGGACGGGAGCCTTCTGGCGAATGCGGCGAATCCCGCCGAGGCGGCCAAGATAAGTGCTCTCCGGACACTTCATAGCACCCCCGTGAGTGTGACGCCGCACTCTACCATGAACTTTGTGAAAGGAGTAGTTTATGCGAGGGAACTCGTTGACTACTCCATTGAGGACATCACCCTAGAGCTGGCCGACCATGGGGCGGTCAAAGTCGAACGTGTGATGAGAAAACAGGGAGGGGCCTCGAGACCCACACCTACACTCTTCGTCACGTTCGACTGTGACAAGCTCCCTGAGTCGGTGCGTGCCGGTTGGTACCGCTACCGCGTCAAGGCATTCGTGCCACTGCGGCGGCGGTGCTATTACTGTCACCGCTTCGGCCATACGAATCGCTCATGTAGACGTGCAAAGTCGGGGTCACCCGAAGTCTGTAAATTGCTCCAAGGTCACACACGATAAGTCCAAATCGTGTGTGGCCAAGTGTGTCAATTGCGGAGAGCCGCACCCTGCTTCTTCGAAGCAATGTGGTGCATATCTCCTTGAGAAAGAAATCCTGGCCGTTCAGGCCCAGGATCGACTCTCATTCCGCGAGGCAAAGGACTTGGTCCTGGCGCGCCCGGCTCTGCCTGGGACGTCATATGCCTCAATAGGTAGAAAGGCACCCTCTGCTCCTGGCCCATCCAGGCCAACGAGCACGGTTGTTTCCGCGCCCATTCGGAGCCCTTCTGCGGGCTCTACCCAACCCGGGCGCTCCCCTGGTAAAGCTGGCGGCAAAAAGGGTTCATACCCTGTCCCGGCTAAAACCAGGGCTTCACCCTCTTCCCCCAGCGTGACCGTTTCCCGTAAGGCGAAACGGCCACGCGCCTCCACCGAGGCGTTAGACTCAGGAAACAACACCCCTGAAGATGGTCGCTAGGCCATCTTCAGGGGTTCCTAAAGCTGTTCCCCGAAAGGAGGACAGCAACAAAGGAGCTTCGGCCCCGAGGTGGAGCGAGTGGCTCGGAGACGGTGGTTCCTCGAAAAGAGGGCCCCCCGCCTCCGAAGCCGCAACGCCCGCCTAATGTTTCGAGGCGGAGGGAGGAAAAGACTCGCATGGCGAGCCCAACCTCCCCCGATAAGTCCTCGAAGGCGACAGCGCCTTCAGCGCTTTCTCCGGCCAACAGCGCCCGGAGTTCTGCCCCCGGGAAGCGTACGACCATTCCCGTGAGGGTCTTCAGTTCGAGGAGGGCCCCCGCGTCTCCTCCGAGCTAGGCCTGGAGGGCATATTCCTTCAATGGAATTGCCGTGGACTCCGGGCCAACTGGGAGGAGCTACGGAGGCTCGTCTCATCCCGTTCCCCGTTAGCTATCGTTTTGCAGGAGACCATGCTAGGCGCGTGCCCCCTGCCCGCCCTTCCGGGGTATAAGGGTCTTGCGACCCTACCACCGCGGGATGGCCGGGCTGGGGGATGCGCGGGTACACCCGGCATGATGTCTCCGTTCTTCCTTTCTCTTTAGATACCTCCTTTCAGGCAGTGACTGTGCAGCTGCACCTGGATAGGAGGTATACTCTGATTTCTGCGTACATTCCACCGTCAGCTGACTTCGAAGCGGGGGACTTCCGCCGCTTCGTGGCACGGTTGCCGAGGCCCTATCTATTGCTTGGAGATCTGAACGGCAGGCATACTCTCTGGGGAGATTACTCCATAAATCCCAGGGGACAAGTCCTTGCCGATCTGATCGAAGAGCTTGAGATGGGTGTCCTAAACGTGGATGAGTTTACGCATCACTTTCCGAGAACCGCTTCATTTTCTTGCCTCGACCTATCTTTGTGCTCTTCGGATGCACAGCCTGATTTTGATTGGGAGGTGGTCGATGACCTCCATGGTAGTGATCACTTTCCCATTCAAATATCATTTTCAGGGCAACTGCCGCCTGAGAAACCACCTCGGTGGTGCTTGGCGCGGGCGCGGTGGCCTGCATTTCAGGAAATGACTGAATTCTCTATCTCAGTCGAGGAGTTTAGGTTGGTAGATGAGGCCATTGAGTTCTTCTCCGGCAACCTCATCGCCGTGGGCCTGACTACTATTCCTAGGACGTCTGGCCGTTTTGCACGCCGACCACTCCCATGGTGGTCGGCCGAGTGTGAGACGGCCCTGAAACAGAAGCTTTATGCGTACATGCGCTATAAGCGCCGCCCGAACGATTTCACTGTGGGTGAATTTCGTCGGGCTAGGGCTAGGTTCCAGTATATTTCGAAGCACGCCCGCCGCTCTTGGCGCGCATACGTGTCTTCACTTAACGGGAAGACCCCTTTAGCTGAGGTGTGGAAGCGAGTCAAAAGGATTCGGGGCAAGTTCTCGAAGGACCCCCCTCCCGTTCTCCAGGAGAATGGGACCTCAATCTCGGACCCCGCGTCCGTGGCGGAATCCTTAGCAACCGCTTTTTCCGCATTCTCTAGCCGGGATGCTGCTCCGCCAGCATTCAATGCACGTCGTAATGTCGCGGAAGGCCGCCGGCTGGACTTTGCCTCCAGAGGCGGAGAACCCTTCAACTACAAGTTTAGTGTGAGTGAGTTGCGTTCCGCTCTCGCTTCGTGCGCGGACACCGCCCATGGTCCGGACGATGTCCCGTACGCCATGCTTCGACACCTGGGTGAGCGAGGCATGGCCTTTCTATTAGATTTGTTCAACAGGATCTGGGTGGAAGGTCTTCTCCCAGACTCCTGGCGAATCGCTACTGTTCTCGCCTTTCGCAAGCCGGGGAGAGATCACTCTACTCCGACCGGTTTCCGCCCAATCTCTCTAACCTCTTGCGTGTGCAAGTTGATGGAGAAATTGGTAAATGTTAGATTAGCCTTTTTCCTGGACAGAGGAGGCCATCTGTCTTCTGCACAGTGCGGCTTCCGTAAGTTTCACTCCACGTCGGATGCTCTGCTCCGACTGGAAAATGCCGCCTGCGTGGCTTTCCTTCGTAGACAGCACTACGCCACGGTGTTTTTTTGATCTGGAGAAGGCCTATGATACCGCATGGTGATACGGTATCATGGAGACTCTCCACACGATGGGGGCGAGGGGACGCCTCCCAATGTTTATATCTGAATTTTTGCGAGATCGTCGATTCCGCGTACGGGTGGGGGGAGCCCTCTCCGGCCCAAAGGAGCAGGAAGAGGGTGTCCCGCAGGGAATTGTCCTCAGTGTCACACTCTTTGCCCTGAGCATCAACGGCATCACCTCGGTTCTGCCGGAAGATGTTCTCGCTACGCTCTACGTGGACGACCTTTCGATCTCTTTTGGCGCGGCCCAGATGCCAACTCTGGAGCGTCGACTCCAACAAGCATTGAACCGCGTCTCTCGCTATGCCGAAGCGCACAGGTTTCGGTTTTCTTTGGCCAAGACTAAGGTGGTGCACTTCTGCCGCCATCCACGGCTTCACCCCAACCCAGATTTGTTTCTTAATGGGGTGCGCCTGGATGTGGTTGAGTCGCACCGTTTCCTTGGTCTTGTATTCGACCGACGCCTCACCTGGGAGGCTCATATTCGCAGCCTTAGGGTCTCTTGTACCCGCGCCATGGATATTCTCCGTTCCGTGACGTTCAGCGCTTGGGGCGCTGATAGGGCTACTGCCTTACTTTTTTATCGATCCTTTGTTCGCTCGAAGCTCGACTATGGATGCGAGTTTTATGCATCCGCAGCCGAACGTTTATTGCGGAAGGTGGATTCGATCCACCACACCGGCCTTCGCCTTGCGACCGGTGCCTTCCGCACTTTCCATATTGAGAGCCTGTTGGTCGATGCTGGGGAGATGCCACGCGCTCTGCGCCGCGTGCAGTGCATCACTCGCCTGTACCTACGAGCCCGGTGCCTCCCTCAGTCGCCAACAGCTCTCACTGCATCCGCAGCTGATCTCGATGGTGCCTATGTCGCCGAGAGACGCCAGTCATACACTAACCCCTTTGAGTTTAGGGCCAGGAAACTCCTTCGAGAGGTAGATATAGCTCTCGGGCCGGTGGCGCCCCTGGTTCTGCCCAGGACGCCACCCTGGAGGGTACCACATTTGGCTATTTGTTGTCACGCCTCTGCTCCCAAAGCTTGTACTGCGCCGGGAGTATTGCGTTCGACCTTTTTGGAGCACACATCGTGTCACGCTGGTACCGTGCCAGTGTATACGGATGGCTCCAAGTCCCAAGAGGGGGTCGGCTTCCACGCCGTATCCCCTCTGCTTGAAGTCAGCGAGGCTCTACCAAGCGCTGCGTCTGTCTTCACGGACGAGCTGGTGGCAATACACCACTCGGTACGGGAGATTACGCGACGTGCCCGGTTCGGAGACCGGATTGTGATCTATAGCGACTCACAAAGCGCCCTGAGTGCTCTCGGGGCATTGGAATCTCCGCATCCCCTGGTTCGCGAAATCCGTGACGCTACGGTTTTGGCGAGCCGGGCAGATGTCGAGATTATCTTCTGCTGGGTTCCTGGACATGTAGGAATTGTGGGGAATGAGGGCGCCAAAGAGTCCGCGAGGACTCTGCGACCGGACCAGCGTTTCGCTCTTCCTCACACTGACTACATGGCAGGAATACGGGCAGCTCTTCGGACTGCTTGGCAAAGAAGATGGGAGACGGTCGAAGGGAACTTAAAGTTGCGTGCCATTGCGCCGCGACTGTTCCCATGCACCTATCCCCCAATGCCGCGGCGGCTTTACGTTGCTTTCTGTCGTCTCCGAATCGGGCACACTCGTGTGACGCATCGCTATTTGATGGAGCGCTCGCCTGCGCCCTATTGCAACGACTGCGTCGTCCCCCAGACTGTTCGGCACATTCTTGTCGAATGTCCCAGTCTGGGTGATCTTCGCGCACGTCACCTGTCCCGGTACCGGGATGGGCGGGGTCGCTACCGCCTGTCCCTTGTTCCTGGGACGAGTACGTGCACTTTGACTGGTGGACTTGTTGACTTTTTCGGGGAGGCTGGCCTTCTCCCTTTCATTTAACCAGGTTCAATTGTTGTTTTTGTTGTTGTTTTTCTTATTGCTTTGTTATTGTTATTTCTTTTTATTGTTGTTTCCTGTCCAATTTTTTAAAGTAGCCTAGAACTAGGCTGTTTGTTTACGGCGACTTATGCCTAAGTCGGCAGTCGCCAGATAGTCCCTTAATTAAAAAAAAAATATTTCCTCGCCCATGCTTAACCCTCCCTTGGGTTCTACCCACCCCGGGCGCTAACCTAGTACAGCTGGAGGCAACAGCCTTGAAGTTGGTTGTGAGGACATCTTCCGTGGTTCATAAAGCTACTCTTCGAAAGGAGGACGGCACCAAAGGAGCTTCGGCTCCTATGTTCACACGAGTTCTAGGCTGGGTGACTGGAAGACGGTGCAGCCTCCAAAGCTGCATCGCCTGCCTAGAGTTTCGATGTGGATCGAGGAAAAGACTCGCATGGCGTGCCCAACCTTTCCCGATAACTCCGAAGGCGGCAGCGCCTTCAGCGCATTGTCCGGCCAACATCAACCGGAGTTCTGCATCCGAGAACTGTACGGCCATTCCTGTGTGCGTGTTCTCTTCGAAGAGTGCCCCCGCATCTCCTCCGGTCTAGGCCTGGAAGGCATATTCCTTCAATGGAATTGCCGCAGATTCCGGGCCAAATGGGAGGAGCTGCGGAGGCTCGTCTCCGCGCCTTTTCACTTGGCTATCTTTTTGCAGGAGACCATGATAAGCGCGTGCACCCTGCCCACCTTCCCGGGATATAAGGGTTTCGCGACCCCACCACCACGAGATGAGGGCTGGGCAGGAGGATGCGCCATTTACACCCGGCATGATGTATCCGTTCTTGTCTTTGCTTTCAATACCTCCTCTCAGGTGGTAACTGTGCAACTGCACCTGGATAGGAGGTACGAGGGGCGGTATACCTCCTCTCAGGTGGTAACTGTGCAACTGCACCTGGATAGGAGGTACGAGGGGCGGTATACCTCCTCTCAGGTGGTAACTGCAACTGCACCTGGATAGGAGGTACGAGGGGCTGTATACCTCCTCTCAGGTGGTAACTGTGCAACTGCACCTGGATAGGAGGTACGAGGGGCGGTATACCTCCTTTCAGGTGGTAACTGTGCAACTGCACCTGGATAGGAGGTACGAGGGGCGGTCAATAAGTTTTACGAATCGGTAGGGCAAAACAGAGGAAAGGGGATGGCTGTTTGTGGGGGTGTTAGGACAAGTCATGACAAGTCAGGACCTGCAGCCGCACACTCTTGCCTCGTCTATTTAAGAAGCAGTAGCTGATCGCAGATCGTCAGTCACAAATTTTTCAACAATGGAGAAGGTTGAGTACCGCGCAGTGATCAAATTTTTGACCAAGGAAGGCAAGAATGCAAAAGAGATCCATGAACGCATGGTTGCAGTGTACACGGACACCACCCGTTCCTATGCAACCATTGCTCGCTGGAATAGGGAGTTTCGCCATGGTCGTGAGTACCTTGAAGATGACTCCCGTCCAGGACGCCCGTCAAACGTGACCAACGAGGACAATGTGGCCCGTGTAGAGAGGATGATCCTCGAAAATCGACGGGTGAAGGTCGAAGTGTTATCAACATCATCCACGACAATTTGGCCATGACCAAATTCTCTGCCCGTTGGGTCCCTAAAAACCTCACGCCCCATGATTCACTTCAACGTCGTCAAAGTCCACAAGGCCAGAGTTGCGCAAGTGCGGATTCGAGGAGCTCAACCATCCCCCCTACAGTCCAGATCTGGCCCCTAGCGACTACTTTTTATTTCGCCAGCTCAAGGCTGCACTGCGTGGACGCCGGTTTGGGGGTGATGAAAATGCCCAGCTCGCCGTCCAGGAGTGGATTGAAGAGCAGTCGGGAGATTTCTGGTTGTCGGGAATTCGAAGCCTCAACGACAAGTGGCGCAAGTGCATTGAAGTCGAGGGTAGTTATATTGAAAAATAATAAACCACTTTTCCTCATATCTCGTTTCCTTATATCCGAATTGCAAAACTTATTGACCGCCCCTCGTATCCTGTTATTTCTGCATACATTCCACCGTTAGCCGACTTCGACGCGGGGGACTTCCGCCACGTCGTGGCACGGTTGCCGAAGCCCTTTCTCTTGCTCGGGGATTTGAAAGGTAGACACTCCATATGTGGAGACTACTCGATCAACTTCTCTCTGACATCACATTCAACACAAACCCTTCCAAACTTTGGAAGCTCATACAAGGCCTCATTAACAGATACACAGATACAACACATGAGGCCATCCTAACACTAACACATACTAGTATACGAACTGACAAGCACCAAGCTCATATCTTCAACAAGCGCTACTCCAACATATGCACTTACTCACAGACGAGAGGACCGTGCCATTCTCAAACGCCTACATGCACTTACACTATCAAGCAACATGCCACACCCGTTCTTAACCAACATGACACCCCCGTTCTCAACCAACATGACACTCACAGCCATCAGCACGGCAAAGAACACCTCATCCACAGGCCCTGACGGAATTTCATATTTACACCTAAAACATTTAATCCTACACACCATCAGAGCCCTCAAAGCCATCTTCAATCTATCACTCAGAAGAAATAGTATTCCCAACATCTGGAAACTTGCCAAGATTATACCTATCCTGAAACCCCCAAATCTCCCACAGAACCATTCTCTTACAGACCTATTTCACTACTCTGCAACCCTTCAAAAATATTTGAAAGATTGGTTCTCAACAAGATATCACACATACCACTCTTCCCCACACAACACGGTTTCAGGTCACAACACTCCACTTCCACTCTCCTCACAAACATGAGGCAACAATCCTCAACAAAACCTGCATACAGATCACTCATTGACGCCATAGCCATCAACAAAGCCTTCGACATAGTCCCATGACACATACTTATAGACAAAATACTCAACACACATATCCACCCAAACTTTAAAAAGTGGCTTGCCAATTTTCTTTCAGCCAGACACGGGACATGGTATATAACGGCAAGTCCTCCAGAACACTTCACGACACTTACGGTGTACCGCAGGGCTCCGTACTCTCACCCACACTCATCAACCTATTCATGCATGACATACTACACCCCACTCAACTCAAAACGCACATTGCTGTACGCAGATGACCTCACAATACTCTCACAGTATCCTAAATATGAGGCCGACGCCGAACAACTTCACGAATACATATACAGAACAGAAAACTGGCTATACAACAACAGAATGAAGGTTTCCACAAACAAATCATCACTCACGCTCTTAACACCATACAATACAGACTACAGCCACACATTACACAACACTCCTATCCCAGTGACACTAACCACCAAAATCCTTAGAGGTAACACTTGACAGAGGGATGACATTCAAGCAACACACAGACGACATTAACACTAAGGCCAAAAAACAGAATGAACGTCATCCGCTCCCTCAATAACACAACCTATCGACACACCAGAAGTTTATAAACAATACATTAGACCCATACTAACATACGCACATACTGCATGGCAACCTGACACCGCCAACACCCATATAAATAAATTCCAGGCAACACATGCATACACATACACAACAGACCCTCAACACCCTCTACACTTCATGATCACACCAACGCAAACACGCAGACACATTCACAACACACCGGCCATACCTACCACCCCCTCTATTCCTCTTCCTCCCAGCTCCCCCTGATGTATCCGAGCGGACTCACAGAATTCACCGGGCGAGCACTGGCCTCCCTCGGCCCCAACCCTCTATTGGGAACCAAACCTCCCCCGGTGAACGACGAACGGGTGCAGCTGAGGCGGCTACGGTGTGGACACCACACAGCCATCCCAGCATCCAAGCACAAGATTGGACTTTCTCTGGACGATGCCGGCCTGAACTGCAATTTGGGACCGACGTACACTGAGCATGTCCTCCTACACTGCCCGCTCACACTAATAGGCAGGGTAACACACGGAATAGACAAAATGGAACACGTCTGGACCCGCCCTGCCGCCGTCATGCAGTTTCTGCTAGACGCTGGCAGCGTCCGAAGGTCCACATAAGCCCACACTCTCAAGGGGACTCGTCGACTGGGCCGGGACGGAAACCCGGTCCGCGGCGGCGCCCTCCACAAAGTGCCGTCGGAGGTTAAACAACAACAACAACAACTCGATCAATCCCAGGGGTCAGGTCCTTACTGACCTGATTGACGAGCTGGAGATAGGTGTCCTAAATGTGGATGAGTTTATGCATCACTGCCCGAGAACCGCTTCATTTTCCTGTCTTGATCTATCAACCTGTGCTCTCCGGATGCACAGCCTGATTTCTGGTTTAGGGTAGTCTAGTACCTACATGGTAGTGATCACTTTCCCATTTAAATATCTTTTTATGGGCCGCTGCCGCCTGAAAGCCCGACACGGTGGTCTGCATTTCAGGAAATAACTGAATTCTCTATCTCAGTCGAGGAGTTCAGATCGGCGGATGAGGCCGTTGAGTTCTTCTCCGGCAACCTCATCGCCGTGGGCCTAACTACTATTCCTAGAAGGTCTGGCCGTTTTGCACGCCGACCGCTTCCGTGGTTGTCAGCCGAATGTGTGACGGCCCTCAAACAGAAGCGTTATGCTTACATGCGCTATAAGCACCGCCCGAACGATTTCACTGACAGTGAATTTCTTCGAGCTAGGGTTAGGTTCCGGTATGTTTCGAAGCATGCGCGTCGCTCTACCTAGCTGACATAAGTGTCTTGACTTAAAGGGAAGACCCCTCTAGCAGAGGTGTGGAAGCGATACATAAACATTCGGGGCAAGTTCTCGAGGGACCCCCCCCCCTCCTCCTGTTCTCCAGGAGAACGGGACCGCAATCTCGGACCCCGCGTCCTTTGCAGTCTTTTGCGACCGCATTCTCTCTCCGGGACTCTGCTCCACCAGTATTCAATGTATGTCATGATGTCGCGGAAGGCCGCCAACTGGACTTTACTTCCAGAGGCGGAGAACCCTTCAACGCCATTTTTACATATAGTAGTTGCGTTCCGCTCTCGCTTCGTGCGAGCGATGTCCCTACGCCATACTTCGACACCTTGGTGAGCGAAGTATGGCCTCTTTGTTAGATTTGTTCAACAGGATCTGGGAAGAGGGTATTCTCCGAGACTCCTGGCAAATCGCTACTGTGCTCACTTTTCGCAAATCGGGGAGAGATCACTCTACTCCGGCCGGTTTCCGCCCAATCTTTCTAACCACCTGCAAGTGCAAGTTGATGGAGAAATTGGTAAATATTAGATTAGCCTTTTTTTCTGGACGGTGGAGGGCATTTTTCTTCTGCACAGTGCGACTTCCACAAGTTCCACTCCACGTCGGATGCTCTGTTCCGACTAGAAAATGCCATCGGCGAGGCCTTCTTCGTTTTTTTTCGATCTGGAGAAGGCCTATGATACCACATTGCGATACAGTATCATGGAGAATCTCCACACGATGGGTTCGAGGAGACGCCTCCCAATCATATCGGAATTTGTGAGATCGTCGATTCCACGTACGGGTGTAGAGGGAGCCTTCTCCGGCAATGAAGCAGGAAGGTGTCCTCAGTGTCACACACTTTGCCCTGAGCATCAACGTCACATCCGTGCTACCGCAAGATGTTCTCGCTACGCTCTACCTGGACGACCTTTTGATATCTTTTGGCGCGGCCCAGATGCCAACTCTGGATCGTCGACTTCAACAGACATTGAACCACGTCTCTCTCTCTCTGCCTAAGCGCACAGGCTTCGGATTACTTAGCCAAGACTAAGGTGGTGCACTTCTGCCGCCATCCACGGCTTCACCCCAACCCAGATTTGTTTCTAAATGGGATTCGCCTGGAAGTCGTGGATTCGCACCGTTTCCTTGGTCTTGTTTTTGACCGACGCCTCACCTGGGAGTCTCGTATTCGCAGCCTTGGCTTCTCTTGTTCCCGTGCCTTTGGCATGGTTCGTTCCGTGACGTTCAGTACCCAGGGTGATGATGGGGCTACTGCCTTAATTTTATATCAATCTTTTGTTCGTTCAAAGCCGAGCCTGTAGTGAGGAAGGTGGATTCGATCCACCAAACTGGCCTTCGCCTGCTGATCGTTGCCTTCCGCAAGTCCCCCATTGAGAGCCTACTTGTCGATGCTAGGAAGATGCCACTCGCTCTGCGCCTGGCCTGTACGCGCGAGTTCGGTGCCTCCCTCAGTCGCCGACAGCTCTCACTGCATCCACAGATGATCTCGACGGTGCCTATGCTGCCGAAGGATGCCATTCACCTAAGCCCTTTCGATTTAGGGCTAGGAAGCTCCTTCGAAATCTCGGTGTAGCTCTCGGGTCGGTGGCGTCGCTTGTTCTGCCTAGGACGACACCATGGAGGGTATCACCTTTGACTATTTGTCGCCACCTCTCTGTTCCCAAAGCTTCTACAGCGCCGGGAGTATTACGTTGGGCTTTTTCAGAGAACACTTCGTGTTACGCTGGACCCGTGCCAATGTATACGGATGGCTTCAAGTCCCAAGAGGGGGTCGGTTTCCGCGCCGTATCCCCTCTGTTTGAAGTTACCGGGGCGCTGCATCTGTCTTCACGGCCGAGCTGGTTGCAATATACCTCTCGGTACGGGAGATTACGCGACGTGCCCGGTTCGGAGACCGGATTGTGATTTATAGCGTCTCGCAAAGCGCTCTGAGTGCTCTCGGGCCATTGGAATCGCCGCATCCTCTGGTTTGCGATATCCGTGACCTCACGATTTTGGCGAGCCAGGCGGATGTCGAGATTATCTTCTGCTGGGTTCCTGGATATGTGGGGAATGAGGGCGCCTAGAGTACACAAAGACTGGGCGACAAGACCAGCGAATCGCTCTTCCTCACACCGATTGCATAGCAGGAATACAGGCAACCCTCCAGGTTGCTTGGCAAAGAAGATGGGAGAAGGCCCAGGGGAACTTGAAGTTCCGTGCCATTACGCCCAGACAGTTCCCATGGACACCCCATCCCCCATGCCGCGACGGCTTCAGGTTGCTTTCTGTCGTCTCCGAATTTGGCACACTCGCGGTACGCACCGCTATTTGATGGAGCGCTCGCCCTGCGCCTTATTGTGACGACTGCGTTGTTCACTGGAATGTTCGGCACATTCTGTTTGAATGTCCCAGTTAGTAATCTTCGAGCCCGTTACTTGCCCCAGTACCGGGACGAACGGGGTCGTACCGCTTGTCCCTTGTACTCGGGACGGGTTCGTGTACACACTCTTGTGGACTATTTAACTTTTAAAAGAAGGCTGGCCTCCAATTTTTATTTGACTGGTGTTTGTTGCATGCTCCAGCGACGGGGGTAGGCGGTCCTTCCCCCGACGCAGGACCGTTGCTCCTTGCCTTTTTATGTGTTTTTTATTATTTGGGGGGTTTTTTTGCTTGTTTGGTTCATAATATAGCCTAGCATTAGGCTATAAAATGATTACGACGACTTGTGCCCTAGTAATCAGTCGCCAGATTGGCGGTAAAAAAATAAAGCTCAATAGCAACGAGGGCCTAACCCGCAAAAAGGTTTGTAACCAGATATGTGTAAATAAAGTAGAGAGGGTAGATGACGTGTGAATGTCTGAACAATATATTGTCGCAGATATTGGGGTCCGGAGGGCACACGAGCTTCTAGATATCACTGGTGTCTTATGGTGGCGTAAAAAGGATAAAGTTAATTGGTGGGGGGGGGGCGGGTATGAAAGAGATGATTGGGGGTGAATGTAGACGTTTTTAACCTAACACCCAAATCGGAGCCAAGAGAAAGGGGGCGAACCAGCCCCGATCCCAACCAGGTATGAATAAACGAAGGCCAGTCGGCGAAATCAGCGCCGACCAAAAACAGAAGTGAGAGAAGAGATTTGTAAAGAAACGGATAAAATGGATATGTCTAGGAATGTAGCCCAGTTAGTCTCAATCTAGTTTGAGACTGCCGGGAGCACTGGGGTCGTTCCTCCAGGTACCGGGTTTAACCGTAGGTGGGAGGGATACGGACGCGTGTCCACCCTAATTGTGAAGTATGTTTTTTTTGGTCGTGTGCTAACGACCCTATAAGTTACTATGTCGGTCCGTAGCTCGGTCGGTTGGATGGAAACCTTTTTACTTTTCAATGAGCTTTTTGGTAAAAACATTGTAACTATTCGGCCGATTCTAAGAAATTTGAAACCCTAATGTTGTTTTATATTCTCTTTCGAATGATATAATTGGCAACGTCCTCCCTAGGTTAGTCCGGGAAATATTAAAAGAAAACTAACTATAGGTCGGATTGACACTTTTGAAAGTTTTGTAGGTCGTAAGGTCATAAGTTAGAATAATTAAGAGCACGCGACTTAAAAAGGTCTGTTGACCTTGTTTTTGCTCATGTCTCTATTTTTGGTTCCAGCACCGCCCTCCTCAGACACGAGAATATCCTCGGCTTCTACGGATCCGATAAGACTTGTCGGGCGTCTTGCACTCAACTGTGGTTGGTTACTCACTACCATCCGAACGGCTCTCTCTCTAACTACCTCCAATCGCATACTCTGGATCACGAGGAGCTTTTCACCATCTGCCTCACGGTGATTAACGGGCTCCTGCACCTGCACACTGAAATCATAGGTACTCAGGGCAAACCTGCCATCGCGCACAGGGATTTGAATAGCAACAACATCTTGGTCAAGGTCAGTTACCTTTTACTCGTAGTGGATTTGCTATTGGTTTGGGGGGAGGGGGGGGGGACGCCAGACGAGTGGATAGGGCGTTGGACTTCTAAGGGCCGAGGTACTCGGTTTAATCCCAGCGAGAACGGCCGTAAAATTTATGATATCGTAGGGAGCTAGTCGCTTGCATGGCGGCGTTCAGAGTTTGGTGCTGGCAGCTCCATCCATACACGCATAGGCAATGATAACGCCGGTGTTTCTTCTCCCTTCCTCTCTCTGTACAGACCTCACAATGCCCTTTCACCTCTAGCCCTGTCCAAGGGAGTTTCATATACTTAACACACTCCCTTGACCATTAATGGATGGCTCTCCTTTGGGCCACGAACCTTTCGTTCATGTACTAAATTTTATTGTCCTGTCGGGGGGCCCAGGATCCTTTAGGTTTTTAATAACTATGATTTGCGGAAACCCTCGTTCCATAAGGTTTAAAAGGTGTTAATCCTAACCAGAAAGTTTAGTTTTTTCGATCCTTTTCATTTGAAATCTTTATCTCGACCTTGTGAGATCGCTTTAGGGACCTTGCCACAATATTTTTAGTTGTGGGATTTGGGCAGAAGTTGTGCACTTGACCTGAAACTGATTGCAATGTACCGCTCGGTAATGGAGTTTACGCGCCATTCCTGGTTCGGACACAGTTTTGTTATCCATAGTGACTCATAGAGCACGCTGTGTCATTAAGGCATTGGAACCTCCGCACTTGCTCGTTCGCGGTGTCCCTGACGTCATGTCTCCTGCGAGTTGGGAAGATGTCTAGATTGCCTTCTGCTGTGCGGGGGTGTGGGCATGTCTGAACAGACTGGGCAACTGGGTCGAGTATCGCTCTTGCCCAATCTGACAACAGGTCGGTGATCATCTGTCCCTTTTGGGCTGTATGGCAAACGGCGCTCTGAAATTTAAATATGCCCCGACGTCTTCCTTGGGCCTATCCTCCAAAGCCTCGAAGTTATCGAGTCATTTTCTGTCGTATCCGAATCGGACACACGCAGAATGCAGCGCTCCCTCGACCCTTTCTGCGAGGACTGCTTGGATGCCCAGATTGTACGCTTTTATGATTCGATACCCTAGTCCGCGGGAGTTTCATACGGGTTACTTGTCCCGGTACCGTAATGAGTTCCGTTGCTACCTGCCCCACACCAGATTGAAGTGTTAAGTTTTATTTTAGGAGGCTGGCCGCCTTTATACTATTTTCTCTAATTGTTGGTGTGTCACTTAGGGAAGCGGGCCTTCCCTGGGTCACCTAGGCCTCCTTATTGTATTGTTTTTTTAAGTTATTTTGATTTTTCATTTATAGTTTATTATTAAATTAATATTTAGCTCTTTTTGGTTGGGGTCGACTGTATAAACGTTGGTGACCATCAGAATGGCTTATTAGAATGAAAACAAAAATCCTCTGTCTAGCTCCTAGAGCTATTTTGTTTTTTTTTTATATATATAGTTTGATCTCTCATAACTTCACTACCTCAACGATCCTCTTTCAGAAAAATCTCCGGCGACTTAACTCGTTGGTTTTCACCTGTTATTTTTTGAAGCCATTAAAATAGTATCTTTCGTTGCAGGAAGATGGCACTTGTTGCATATCTGACTTCGGATTAGCTGTGATTCGAACGTCGAACATGGGAGAGGTTAATGTCGGCACTAGCGACCGGTCCGGTACCAAACGGTACATGAGCCCAGAGATTCTAGATGGCACGTAAGTACCCATCTCTCGAAACCAGTTGGTTACGACCTAGCCCACTGAAAACTCAGTTAAGCCATATTAGGTTAGGTTAGTTACGTGATAGGAGTCCCTATTTAGGCAGACCTTGTGGTGCTTGTCGTATATTGAGGCGTGCTTTGGGAACAACCACCCATCTTAAACTTAGGTCCCAATCTATACTGAGATATGCAACAGACGATCTGATATTAAGAAACCTTTTTGATATATAAATTTTTAAATCCGTGCTAATAATTGCCCTGGATTCTTCCTTTAAGGATGGACACCGAGGTGTTTGACAATTTCCGCAAAGCTGATATTTATGCTGTGGCATTGGTGATGTGGGAAGCATGTCGACGATGTTTGTGCAACGGAATTGCGGAGGAGTACTTGCGTCCGTTTGGCAACATCTTATCATCGGAACCGTCATACGAAGAGATGAAAAAATTGGTTTGTGGCCTCGGCACACGACCCACCATTCCAAATAGATGGGGAGACGATAAGGTCAGTATAATTAAGGCGTTTAATAACATTTTACCTTGGCTTGGGTCTATCTAGGGTTCGGAAAGAATGAGAGAACGAACTGAATGAATACAGCAAATTCAGAGAGAAAAAAAACAAACATGGAATCAGACTGTTGTAAGGAAATCTCACATTGTGATGAATTGCCTGGATTTCCCGGAGGTTCTTGTGAGTGGTCGGATTGTATTCGAGCTGCGTTTAGTGACATTGAGCAACGGTATGGTTGCACTGCTTGGTAGTAAAGTTGGAATGACAAGACTGAAGAAGAGACTAGACTCGCTACAGTCAAAATTCAACTGGTGATTTACTTAGTTCTTGCTAGAGTTACGTATCTTTGATTTTGGTGTTGGGCTGTGGTACCATTTATTTCTATTTTGACCCACCCACCCCCTATCTCCCCTTCGGATTCTCTTCACTCAAATCTGGCAGGACGCAGGAATGACGCGACGACACGTAGTCTCTTCCAGAGGTCTCCTAGAGGAGGTTTTATTGAGAGTAGCTCTGAGATAGTTAAGAGTGGGACACGATAGTATGAGATGGACCGTGTTTGAGGTTGCAGCGGAGGTAGCCGGTGGAGGTGTCTTGTTTTGTATTCGTGCAAGGAGGGATAGTGTCCCCTCGTCTCCGGATCTAGAGTGGCTTCGAGTTGGTGAATGGCGGAAGGAGCATTTTGCGGATGTTTCTGAAATGGTATTTCGGGTAAAATGTTGGCGTTTTATTATACTCTGGTAAGGTGGGTTTGGTGAAAGGTTTGCTAATAATTGCGTGAGGTGGGTAGGTGGAGGGTCGACTGCATGTCCTCCCCGCCTGAGTGCAAATTATCTGTATTTATTATTATTATTATTATCATATTATTTATTTGTTATTAATTATTATTTCGGCTATCAATCAAAGTTTTCTACCCGCACTTTGTACCAGGAGGACTGACTATTCCCACCCGGACAGAGTTCGCTCCACTAGACAGGGTGCCCTGGTGGACTATATGCTATTCTGGCATCACCTAGCACCAGGGTATGATAATATTAGGTGATTACCCACCCTACTTATAGTGGACCCGCCTATCTCTACTTCTCTTTATTACATGCCCCTTTCCACACTTGCTCTTCTTCTTGCCCGGCGCAATTTCGTCATCTTATGAACTTTAGTCAAGTGGCAGTGTATACCTTGACGTCCCTACCTGCTGCCAGGGCTAAAAGTCCGCTGGCTAGTAGGGCAAGTATTAGATATGGGGTATGCTGGGCCGCTGACTCTGCTCACCTTCCTCCAGTACACATATAAGGTTGCTACGTCGGTACCATCCTTTATGGTTAAAGCTCCAGGACAATGTCGCCTGAATGGTGGGTCGGATTGGGAAAGCCCATTAACGCTGCACCGGGACCAATTATGTGTAAGTGATTAGATTCTTGAATTCCTTATCCTATCTAGCCTTTTCCCTTATCCTCCCAAGTCATTGGAAGGTCATAGTATCTACTTTCTCTGTATTCTTTTCTTTTCCCCTCAGACTATGGCAACAAGTGAAAGGGATAATGGGAATGTGGATGGAGATTCACCTGCAAAGGTGTCGGAGAGGACGAGAATAATTGAGACACTCCTTCGACATTGGGAGTGACTCCCCTCTTTGCCATTCGGCAAAGGAGGTGTCCCCGCCCTGTGCTTTCTCAGGGGCCCCTCCAACCCTTTTCTACAGGAGAGGAGGTTTACTCCTCTCCTAGCCCTAAGGGTGCGATGGCTTCCTCTCGCCCCCTTCTTTGGATGCGCCTTTGGCCGACTCCATCTCCCATATGAAAGCGACAGTCGCCTCCTTCATATCACAGCGGACTGCCAAGAGAGCAAGCGGGCGGCCCAAAATTCATCACTCCCAGTGGGAGCGGCTCGATAGGGCCAACCCCCTTAGGGGGCCATAGGAAAGCGGTGTATCTCAGTCCGCGTCACCTACAGCCCAGCATATCAAGCTTGCAGAGGGTCGGCGTGCCTAGCTGGCCGGCCAATCCGTGATGCTTTGTGAGTGGGGGGGAGGGGAATAGCCGCCAAATGGAGGTCCCCTAGAGTTGGAAATAGTCGCGGTGACCCAGCCCCTAAATCTGTTAATTGCGAAGAGCCGCAGACCGCTTATTCGAAGCAATGTGGCGCGTATCTCCTCGACAAGGAAATCCTGGCCGTTCAGGCTACGGATCGTCTCTCATTTCGCGAGGGTAAGGACTCGATCCAGGCGCTGCCTCGAACGTCTTATGCCCCAATTTTAAAACATGCACCCTCTGCTCCTTGCCCCTCCAAGCCTACGAGCACGGTCGTTTTCGCCCCCATTCGGAACCATTTTGCAGGTTCTACTCACCCAGGCGCTCACCTGGTAGAGCGGGCAGCACAAAGAGTTCTCGCCTCGGCTAAAACAGCTCCTCCCGCCTCCCCAGCGTGACCGTATCCCGTAAGTCGAAACTGCCGCGCGCCTCCACCGGCTCGTTAGACTCGGAGGAAGCAATAACTCTGAAGGTGACCTTGAGGCCGTCTTCTTGAGTTGATAAAGCTGTCCCCTGAAAGGACATAACCAAAGGAGGTTCGGCTCCTACGCCCCCACCCAAGGCTAGACTGATTCGCTCGGAGACGGTGTACTCTCGAAAGGAACGAACCCCGCCCAACCGGCCGAAGCTTTCGAGGCGGAGGGAGAAAAAGACTCCCATTGTTCTGCATCCAGGATTCCTACGGCCATTCCGGTTTGAAGAGAGCACCCTCACCTCCTCCGGGCTAGGCGCGGAGCGCATATTCCTTCAATGGAATTACTGTGGACTCCGGGCCAACTGGGAGAGCCTCATCTCCTTCTGCTGCAAGTTAGCTATCGTTTTGCAGGAGACCATGCTCGGCGCGTGTCCCCTCACCACCCTCCCGTGGTATAAGTGTTTTGCGACCCCACCACCACTGGATAGGGGCCGAGCAGGAGAATGCGCCATTTACACCCGGCATGATATCTCCGTTCTCTGCTATAAATATGTATCTCGCTTCAGGCAGTAGCAGTGCAGCTGCACCTGGATAGGAGGTATACTGTTATTTCTCTGCCTGCATTCCACCGTAAGCTGACTTCGATGCAGGGGACTTCCGTCGCGTCGTAGCACGGTTGCCGAGGCCCTTTATCTTGCTCGGAGATCTGAACCTTAGACACCCCTCTGGGGAGAATACCTGATCAATCCTAGGGGTCAGGTCCTTGCCGACCTAATGGTCGAGCTGGAGATAGGTGTCCTAAATGTGGATGAGTTTACGCATCACTGCCCGACAACTGCTTCATTTTCTTGTCTTTATCTATCCCTGTGCTCTTCAGTGCGCAGCCTGATTTTGGGTGGAAATTGGTCGATGACCTCCCTGGTAGTCATCACTTTCACATTCAAATATGATTTTCTGGACCGCTGCCGGCTGAAAGATTACCTCGGTGGTCCGTATTTGAGGTAATGACTGATTTCTCTGTACCAATCGAGGAGTTCAAGTCGGTGGATGAGCTTGTCGAATTTTTCTCCCGCAACTTCATCGCCTTGGGCCTAACTATTATTCCTAGGACATCTGACATTGACCGCATCCGTGGTGATCATCCAAGTGTGAGACGGCTCTCAAACAAAAGCGTCTTTTGCCATGTAAACGCCGCCCGAATTATTTACCTCTCGGTGAATTTCGTCGAGCTAGGGCTAGGTTCCGTTGTTTCGAAGCAGGCCTGCCGCTCTTCCTGGCGGGCCTCGTCCGCCCTTGGTCCGGACGATGTCCCGTATACCACGCTTTGACATCTCTTTGAGCGAAGCATAGCCTTTGTTAGATTTGTTAAATAAGATCTGGACGGAGGGTATATCCTCCCATAATCCAGGCTACTTTACTCACTTTTCGCAGAACGAAGAGAGATCACTCTACCGCGGCCGGTTTCCGCCCAATCTCTCTAACCGAGTATGGTCATTTTGATGGAGAAATTGATTAATCTTAGACTAGCCATTTTCCTAGACAGCGGAGGACACCTGTCTTCTGCAAAGTGTGGCTTCCTCAAGTTTCACTCCACATCGGATGCAAGTTTTATGCATCCGCAGCCGAACGTGTATTGCGGATGGATTCGACCAACCTGTCGAATCCAACCGGTGCCTCCCGCACGTCCCCCATTAGGACTCTACTTGTCGATGCTGGTGAGATTTCACTCGCTCTGCGCCGTACACGGCATTATGCGCCTTTACACGCGAGCCAGTTGCCTCCCTCAGTCGCCAACGGCTCTCAGTGCATCTGCAGCCGATCTCGATCGCGCATATGCTACCGAGAGAGGCCAGTCAAACTTTGTTGCCACGCTTCTGCTCCCGAAGCTTCCACAGTGGCGCGAGTATTGCGTTCCACCATTTTGGAGCACATTTCGTGCCAGTGCTCTCTCGGCATTGGCATCTCCATACCCCCTAGTTCGCTGTATCCGTGACGCCACGGTTGCCGCAAGATTATCTTTTGCTGGGTTCCTGGATATGTGGAAATTGCGGGGAATATGGGCACCAAAGAGTATGGAGTATGCGAGGACTGGACAACCAGACCAGCGTTTCGCTCTTCCTCACACCGAATACATGGCAGGAATCAGGGCGTGAACTTGCGTGCCATTGCTCTGCAATGGCTTTAGATCGCTTTCTGTCGTCTTCGAATTGACCACACTGGCGAGACGCACTGCTATTTTATAGAGCGCTCGCATGCACCTGACTGCGTTGACCCCCGGAGTATTCGGCATATTCTTTTAATGTCCTAGTCTGGCTTATCTTCGCGCACGTTACCTGAGCGTGCTCGCTACCGCTTTTCCCTTGTACTCGGGACGGCTGCGTGCGCACTGAATTGTGGATAATGACACCTCCATTTTAGTTGACTCTCTTTGGTGTTGTTTGCTTGTTCCTGCGTCGGGCCTTTCCCCAACGCTGGAGCGTGGTTCGTTAGTTCTCTTGCTTTTTTTTATTATTATAGCCTAGCATTAGGCTCTAAGATGATTGTGGCGACGTATACCCTTGTAGGTAGTCGTCATATGGGCTCTAAAAAAAAATAATTCGAGCCTGGGACCGTGTGCTGTGAATTTCCTGAATGGGGACTATGCCCAAGTTCTGATTAAGGAGACAATCTTAAGTATACTTCATTTATTTCGCATGCTATTTATGTTGTGTGGTAAGGGAGTATTTTGGGGAGTTGATGGTTGTTGGGAATAGGCGCGTTGCAGAAGGAAGCTACTGGATAGTGTTTTAATGAGGTAATTATGCTGGGTGGTGGGTCTCTTGTACTGTCCTGTGGGTTGTGACCGTACCGCAACCACCATATCATATGGTGTAATGGGATAAGTTTCCCATAGCTCGTGCACTGGATCGAGGATGGTTCTCGTTTCTAAGGCTGTCTGCATCAAGGGCAAGTGTGAGGTCTGCTTGGATTCGCTTTGATATCCGAACTTAGTGTGTTGGGCGATGTGATATAGGTGCGTGCGCTTGTTTTGAATAGTTGGGTGTTGGATCGCTTACTTGGGCGTGTGGTTCTCAGGGTGGGTTCCTTGTACTTCGCACCTCAAGGGCAGGAGGAGCTAGCGTAGTTTCTTAAGGAACAGCATTGGATGGTCAACGATGTCTGCGCTGAGTTCACCCCACCGTAAGGTGCGTCGTCATCCGGCAACAAATCTCATCTCTAAATGCTGAGGCAGGGAGGGAGGCAATGGAAGTCCCTGTTAAGCCATTCCTACAGCAGGTGCTCTATAGTACGAATTTGAACCCAATTGTAGGACATTCCTCCCTAAACTAAATTATGTTCTCGTTTCAGTCGTTGGCGAGCATAGAGAGGATTTTGAAGGAATGCTGGGACCAAAACCCTAATGTTCGGTTGTCTGCCCTCCGCATCAAGAAGAACTTGCTCAAAATCTCTACCGAAGAGATGGATGATTTGAAGCCCATTCACAAAATTGTGTGAAAGGGAAGAAAAGTATATAGCAATGTTTATTCAGTGAGTTATGAAAGGATTCCCGCGTTCAGGGGGATTAATTTATCTCGATTATCCTTCTAGAATATATATTCTTGGTAAGTTCCTCAAGGCCATATTCGTTCCAATTTGTTCTGACAGTACCATGGCTGAAATTGTTCGCATTTTACCAACAAAATATGCAGTTTGATGCTGTATCAATTGTTCATACTGGTCTTTGTCACCTGATGATCTAGGATGACCTTTTCATCGACACTAATAAGCTTTCATTCAGTTCATTCAATTTTCATACATACAGTGTTGAGTCAAGTAACAATATCATTGT
The DNA here is from genome assembly GCA_963969495.1 of Ceratothoa steindachneri. Lineage (NCBI taxonomy): Eukaryota > Metazoa > Arthropoda > Malacostraca > Isopoda > Cymothoidae > Ceratothoa > Ceratothoa steindachneri. Next base: position 93,205,337 of record OZ018320.1, read on the forward strand.
ATGGCAAAAAATATTTTTCTCAACAGATTGATAGTCCATAACTTTCTGATTTTATGTATATATGTAGGAATATTTTTAGATCAATGGCTTTATTTTTATATTCTCTGTGTGTTGTGTAGTCAATATTTAAATCCATTAAGTTCCATTACTAACCGAATTAATGGCTTCCGATTTGACAATATGCCTTAACGTTCTCGATAAGAACTAGCCTCGCATAATAGGTTTTGAACTCGTGCGTTGTTGTCGTTGTTGGATGTTATTCATGTTATTCCTAATGAAGAAACGTAAGGTTGTGCGCTGTTAATGTTTAACATGGGGGGGGGGTAGATTTACACAAATTAAGGTTTGTTTAACGAATTAGTGGGTTTTAAGGAAATTGGTTTCACAAAGTGAACAAAGTTTAGGGATTTCAAGAAGATTCAGTGCTCAGGTATTCTTGCAATGGGGGAGAGATGAAAGTTTGTAGTTTTGAGTGCCTCTACACTCTCTACTAACATATTCCAGGAGACTACCATCAATCACTTAGGATTGATTGGATTTGTTATTGAAATTCTCAATGGGGGATTTTTCTAAGATATTTTCATTTCAATCTCTCATTACGTTTGCCACATCCCAACATTAACTCCCTAGCTTGGATAGACCTGACGTTAATGAAAGTGTGTGTTAAATAACTTTAAGAAAATACTCGCGTACTATTTATTTTTTAAGTACCCTTAACTTCTTTCAATAATAGTTGGATTTATATCCAGACATAGAAAGATTAGGAGAAAAATTCCAATAGAAAAACGACATTGGAACCTTAGTGTTATAGGAGGAAAATAGGTGTAAAATATAGAATCAAGATTCGGTTTGCTGCTTACAACTAACTACCCAATCGAAGGTTTCGTTAAGCATGCTAGCTATGGCATTGAGGTCTCGTCATAGGGTTCTAAACAAGCCCTTACAACTCTACTACTGTGGTGGGTCCCTTCCCACGGTCGTCAAACAGCCACTGGCACCTCCCCGAGGACGGCAGCCACACACTTGTCCTTTCATCCCCCCTGCCTCAAATCTGATGTTCTCCGGGGTGTTCCTCTTTGTATTATGTCCCCAGCAACAATTTGTAATTATTTCTTGCCAGGAGGCAAGGCTCTGAAGCTAGCTGTGGTTTTCCTATAGTTCCTCAGCCATGCGTCCATTCACTCCATAGCTCGTCTGCTGCCGTTGTGCAGGATGATATGGGGCCGTCTTACACTCATTCACTCTCACTTTGTGTGGAATACATAATTGTTAGCATTTTGCTATTAATTCGAGAGAAAAATCATGGATTCCTGAAACACGATTTCTGCCTTGTCCCATTACTCCGACCAATCATTTGATCCGCGAATTCCGATTTTTCTTGCACGAGCTTTCGACCTCACAAAAAGCTTGCCACCTCCTGGGTGCTCTCACACTTTGAGGTTCTTGATAATGAATCAGTTGGCTTTCGGCCCAACACACCCAGGTCTTCCATTCACTGATCTCCTTCCGCACTATGGTTTGCTGCCTGGAAAGCCTCTGGTTCTGACCAAACTTCGCAGTATTGATCCTCTCGACTTACTCCTTCCACTGCTCCCGCCATAGTGCTACCCATGAGCACATTAGGTGAGACGACAGTCCTTCCCTCTGTATCCCCTGCAGTACCCTCATCACCGTGCCCTACACCCCTATCCCCGCTTCTTTCATACCCTGACTCCTGGTGTTTAATCCTAGTCGATACCCAGTGTTCTCCGTAAATAGGTTATCTTATTCCTCTCGCCCCTGCTTTTCCTATCCCTTGATTGAAAAATATCGCTGATTAGGGCGCATATACTTCAATCGGTGGTTAAAACTAGTCCCATTAAAATTATTTCCAAACACAATTCTTGCTTCAAAAAAAATTAAATGACTACTTAGCTATTATCAACCTTAAGTGTCTGGGATGAGGGGATATTTAAACTTCCATGGAAAAATTTTAACATCTACTAACACTTGAAAGTACAAATTCAACCCTCCCTCATCTGGGGTTCTTGTGTACAAGATGTTTATATATTCTTTTAACTTTGTGAATTAGAGCAATCTTAGAAATGCCATGTGCATTGCAAAAAAGGGAAGCCAGTTTCATATATAGTAATGTTATGTTGAAACTCGTGTTTCTGGTCCTATTTTGCTGCCATTTATCATTCTTCGTCTCTAGTTTGAGTATTTCGTGTTTTGCTTAATTTTGTTGTGGTGAACGATGCGATGTGTTCAAAGGCAGTTTCTTTTAGGTAGTAGAGTGGTGCTCGTAGGTAAATATTTCGGTGCTGTCATCATAGATCAAGACTGGGCCTTCTGTCAAAAGGCCTATAATTGCAGTGGCCTTTGGAACCAAAGGAATCTATTAATTTCCTTAAATCAAGGATGGTGTTCTAAGTATTAAATTATAGAGTTTTGTATGAAGCAGTAAACCTCGTTTCGATTCAGGTGGGTGGGGTAATTTGCACAGAATTCACTGGTTGAATATATCGATCTTCCAGTGGTATTGCTACAAAAATGCACCCTGACAGAATTTGCCATAAAGTTAGACAAATTTAAGTTTAGGTGTGAAATTTGTCACTGCTTTTGCTATTATTGTTTGTGCCGTATTGTTATAGGAAGGGTATTTTAATGATGTCGACTTGATTTTCAAACCTCGCTAACCTCAAGCTTAAGGCTTGTTTCATGTATCCATATATTTTGTTGAATTTACCTTTTTTTCAATTTATTCCACTGAAAATGTACAAAAAAATGTTTTAGTTGGCATTGTTAAATCTCTGTATTTTTTGGCTTTATAAGTCTTCTTTTTTTTTTACTCATTCAATGCCTCAACCAAAAACGTTACTCCAGAATCAAACAATAGGAATAGTTTCCCCAGGAAAATAAAATCATTAGTTATAATAAAATACTCAATACTTTTGTTTATTTTTGAAAATACAATACAACTATAAGGTGCATATAAGCACTAAACTTTTGAATTCATAACATAGCAAAAACAATAAGTTAATAAATATAAATGTTTTTATTTGAAATGGTGACCCAATTTCTCGGCTTTGTAATCAGATCGAAGTTGAATGAAATTGGCCAATACCGTCCGGTCCAATCCTGACTGTGGAGGAAAGGAAACTTTTTACCACACAATTTCCCATTTCAGTGTCATCATAACCGAGGGTAAGGGATGCAATTTGGATTCTAGCCCTCATCCTTCCTCTCGCCTGCAACAGAACCTAACTGGTGACATTTTTTTTTTTACACGCTTCTGTAGTCATGGAAACTGGTCGTATCAAGGATTCATCTGCTGAGCTACAGGGATCTCGGTACACTTATATAGTAATGGGTATAAGGAGTTCCCTCAGGTTATTTACCTTTTTTTTTTTCGTACCTATGTTGATGGGAAATCCGAACCAGTAAGAAGACCACCTCGGGAGGTGACAACCCAATTTAATGAGGAAAAAAAGGCAGCAAATATGGACTACAGTCGCCTACCCCTCCAGTCCTGCTGGTTGTGGAGTTGCGCGCCAACCCACAATGTGCGAAAGCGGCTGATTGTAGTGACAATTCATTCCTAATTACTGCAATTTTGGTTGCAGGAGTCCCCCCCCCCCCGTAAAATAGAAAATTTCGCTTGGCAATAAAAAATTGATGGAAGACTAACAAAAAGCTTTATCAAACCGAATACGTACCCGCCGGGCCCCAATTATGCTAAGCTATGTAGCTGTGGCTAGCTCGCACCCCTTCAAGTTGCCAACGGCCCTTATCGAAACTACCACGCTACCAGCACAACAGATAAATAAACGATGGCGGCAAAGGTTTACTTGCATATATATATATATAAGGGACGCCATCCATTTTACCACTACCTCTAGTCGCATGCATCAATAGGTAGATCCGACTGCACTTCACTAATTCCCCCCCCCCCTTTTACCAAACTGAGACTGCGCTCGAACCCTTTCCAGCACAACAAAACAACACCCTCGTTGCGGGGCAATTCAATGCCCACTACCCTGTCTGGCTAGAATCACAAGAAACCGCAGCATCAGTGAACACTTAGCCACCTATTCATCTTTAATAACCCTTCAACACTTACTCGCAAAACGCATCAACCGACCTAGCCACCAAAGCAGCCTGACAACCCCATACTGCATTATTTTCTTACTATTTCCCAAGCATCATTTGAAAAGCCCATAGGCAACAAACCTTACGCACTTACACAAACAATGACGTGGACCTCTTCAACTATATTGAACAAACAGGCAGGCCCAAGGCTTCTAAGTCGCTCAGTTCAGCGACATAAACAAAGCCTGCGCCCACTTTGTCAGCATTCTCTCAACCTTCAGCAACAAACCCAAACTTTCCCAAGAAATCAAACAGTTCAGAGGTCCGATGTTATCGTCCCCGACAGCTCTCAGACAAACCACACAAAAAACAAAACGGGGACAGACTACAAAAACAATCACGAACAAACAAACAGACACAATGAAACATCCAAGCATTGATTCAAAACCAAGCGATATTGATACCATTCCACGACGCGTAAAAAAAAATTCTAGAAAACTTGGAGCCAAGCAACTGTGAACAACACATACAGAGCCACATCTAATCGAACGCAAATAGCCAATTTCACCAAATAGGCGAAAATCAATAACATAAAACCTGACATAAACAAACTCATACACTCACTTCAATTGACTACCACATACCTAGTCAATTCTACCACATAAATGGAGTACTAGGCTATACGGCAGGCAAAATCATTCCCGACCTCAGGACCTGACATGTCAAACAACTTGATCCAAGAGGCATCGACGCCCACTTACAAATATTCAACCCCCTTATCACATGATTACCCATCCTCAAGCACCCAAACCCAGGGCAAACCTGCATCGTACCACTCAATCTCCGTATTCTGCACCCCATCCAAAATAAGGGAACGTCTAGTAGACTCCTCCCAACACGAATTCCGTCGAACTTCCACCCAGCGCACGATCATTCGAACAACAGTAAAGAATCATAAAATGGAGGAGGCCAGCTCCTCCAAAAAGTCCACAAGTCTGTGTGCGCGACTTCGCTTGTCCCAGTACGGAGACCGGTAACGTGGGTGAAGATCACCCAGACTGAGACACTCAAAAAGAATATGTCAAAGTTTTGGTGACAACACAGTCATTGCTATAAGGTGCAAGAGAGCGCCCCGTAAAATGGCGGTGCTCCCCGCGTGTGCCCAATTCGATTTTTTTTTTTTAATTCTATAGAGTCCATCTGGCAACTGCCCACTTGGGCATAAGTCGCCGAAAAACACGACAGCCTAGAACTAGGCTACTTTAAAATAAAAATATGAAAACTTAACAATGATATAAATTGGAAAAACTTAACAATCAGGAAGCAATCTCCAGCAGCGGGGGGAGGTCCCCCCTCACCCCGGTGCAGGAGAGTGCAACCTACAAACAAAACAATAAAAAAAAGAACCTTAAATAAAGGAGAGAAGCCCGGCCTCCCCCCAAAAGTCCACAAGTCAATGTGCACGAATCTGTCCCGAGTACAAGGGACAGGCGGTAGCGACCCCGCCCATCCCGGTACCGGGACAGGTATCGTGCGCCAAGATCACCCAGACTGGGACATTTGACAAGAATGTGCCGAACAGTCTGGGGGAAGACGGAGTCGTTGCAATAGGGCGCAGGCGAGCGCTCCATCAAATAGCGATGCGTCACACGAGTGTGTCCTATTCGGAGACGACAGAAAGCAACCTGAATCCGCCGCGACATTGGGGGATAGGTCCATGGGAACAGTCGTGGCGCAATGGCACGCAACTTTAAGTTCCCTTCGACCGTCTCCCATCTTCTTTGCCAAGCAGTCCGAAGAGCTGCCCGTATTCCTGTCATGTAGTCGGTGTGAGGAAGAGTGAAACGCTGGTCCGGTCGCAGTCCTCGCGGACTCTGGCGCGCTCATTCCCCGCAATTCCTACATGTCCAGGAACCCAGCAGAAGATAATCTCGACATCTACCCGGCTCGCCAAAACCGTGGCGTCACGGATTTCACGAACCAGGGGATGCGGAGATTCCAATGCCCCAAGAGCACTCAGGGCACTTTGTGAGTCGCTATAGATCACAATCCGGGCACGTCGCGTAATCTCCCGTACCGAGTGGTGTATTGCCACCAGCTCGGCCGAGAAGACAGAGGCAGCGCCTGGTAGAGCCCCGCTGACTTCAAACAGAGGGGATACGGCGTGGAAGCCGACCCCTTCTTCGGACTTGGAGCCATCCGTATACACTGGCACGGTTCCAGCGTGACACGATGTGTGCTCCAAAAAGGTCGAACGCAATACTCCCGGCGCAGTACAAGCTTTGGGAGCAGAGGCGTGGCGACAAATAGCCAAATGTGGTACCCTCCAGGGTGGCGTCCTGGGCAGAACCAGGGGCGCCACCGGCCCGAGAGCTATATCTACCTCTCGAAGGAGTTTCCTGGCCCTAAACCCAAAGGGCTTAGGGTATGACTGGCGTCTCTCGGCGGCATAAACACCATCAAGATCAGCTGCGGATGCAGTGAGAGCTGTTGGCGACTGAGGGAGGCGCCGGGCTCGCGCGTACAGGCGAGTGATGCACTGCACGCGGCGCAGAGCGAGTGGCATCTCCCCAGCATCGACCAACAGGCTCTCAATGGGGAAAGTGCGGAAGGCACCGGTCGCAAGGCGAAGGCCGGTGTGGTGGATCGAATCCACCTTCCGCAATAAACGCTCGGCTGCGGATGCATAAAACTCGCATCCGTAGTCGAGCTTCGAACGAACAAAGGATCGATAAAAAAGTAGGGCAGTAGCCCTATCAGCGCCCCAAGCGCTGAACGTCACGGAACGGAGAATGTCCATGGCGCGGGTACAAGAGACCCTAAGGCTGCGAATATGAGCCTCCCAGGTGAGGCGTCGGTCGAATACAAGACCAAGGAAACGGTGCGACTCAACCACATCCAGGCGCACCACATTAAGAAACAACTCTGGGTCGGGGTGAAGCCGTGGATGGCGGCAGAAGTGCACCACCTTAGTCTTGGTCAAAGAAAACCGAAACCTGTGCGCTTCAGCATAGCGAGAGACGCGGTTCAATGCCTATTGGAGTCGACGCTCCAGAGTTGGCATCTGGGCCGCGCCAAAAGAGATCGATAGGTCGTCCACGTAGAGCGTAGCGAGAACATCTTCCGGTAGCACCGAGGTGATGCCGTTGATGCTCAGGGCAAAGAGTGTGACACTGAGGACACTTCCCTGCGGGACACCCTCTTCCTGCTCCTTTGGACCGGAGAGGGCTCCCCCCACCCGTACGCGGAATCGACGATCTCGCAAAAATTCAGATATAAACATTGGGAGGCGTCCCCTCGCCCCCATCGTGTGGAGAGTCTCCATGATACCGTATCGCCATGCGGTATCATAGGCCTTCTTCAGATCGAAAAACACCGTGGCGTAGTGCTGTCTACGAAGGAAAGCCTCGCAGACGGCATTTTCCAGTCGGAGCAGAGCATCCGACGTGGAGTGGAACTTGCGGAAGCCGCACTGTGCAGAAGACAGATGGCCTCCGCTGTCCAGGAAATAGGCTAATCTAACATTTACCAATTTCTCCATCAACTTGCACACGCAAGAGGTTAGAGAGATTGGGGGTAAACCGGTCGGAGTAGAGTGATCTCTCTCCGGCTTGCGAAAGGCGAGCACAGTAGCGATTCGCCAGGAGTCTGGGAGAAGACCTTCCACCCAGATCATGTTGAACAAATCTAACAGAAAGGCCATGCCTCGCTCACCCAGGTGTCGAAGCATGGCGTACGGGACATCGTCCGGACCATGGGCGGTGTCCGCGCACGAAGCGAGAGCGGAACGCAACTCACTCACAGTAAACTTGTCGTTGAAGGGTTCTCCGCCTCTGGAGGCAAAGTCCAGCCGGCGGCATTACGACGTGCATTGAATGCTGGCGGAGCAGCATCCCGGCTAGAGAATGCGGAAAAAGCAGTCGCTAAGGATTCCGCCACAGTAGCGATTCGCCAGGAGTCTGGGAGAAGACCTTCCACCCAGATCATGTTGAACAAATCTAAAAGAAAGGCCATGCCTCGCTCACCCAGGTGTCGAAGCATGGCGTACGGGACATCGTCCGGACCATGGGCGGTGTCCGCGAAAGAAGCGAGAGCGGAATGCAACTCACTCACAGTAAACTTGTCGTTGAAGGGTTCTCCGCCTCTGGAGGCAAAGTCCAGCAAGCGGCCTTCCGCGACATTACGGCGTGCATTGAATGCTGGCGGAGCAGCATCCCGGCTAGAGAATGCGGAAAAAGCGGTCGCTAAGGATTCCGCCACGGACGCGGGGTCCGAGATTGCGGTCCCATTCTCCTGGAGAACGGGAGGGAAGTCCTGCGAGAACTTGCCCCGAATCCTTTTGAGTCGCTTCCACAACTCAGCTAAAGACGTCTTCCCGTTAAGTGAAGACACGTATGCCCGCCAAGAAGAGCGGCGGGCGTGCTTCGAAATATACCGGAACCTAGCCCTAGCCCGACGAAATTCACCCACAGTTTAATCGTTCGGGCGGCGCTTATAGCGCATGTACGCATAACGCTTCTGTTTCAGGGCCGTCTCACACTAGGCCGACCACCATGGGAGTGGTCGGCGTGCAAAACGGCCAGACATCCTAGGAATAGTAGTCAGGCCCACAGTGATGAGGTTACCGGAGAAGAACTCAACGGCCTCATCTACCGACCTAAACTCCTCGACTGAGATAGAGAATTCAGTCATTTCCTGAAATGCAGGCCACCGCGCCCGCGCCAAGGACCACCGAGGTGGTCTCTCAGGCGGCAGTTGCGCTGAAAATAATATTTGAATGGGAAAGTGATCGAACACCCCCCAATCAAAATAAGGCTGTGCATCCAAAGAGCACAAAGATAGGTCAAGGCAAGAAAATGAAGCGGTTCTCGGACAGTGATGCGTAAACTCATCCACGTTTAGGACACCCATCTCAAGCTCTTCGATCAGATCGGCAAGGACTTGTCCCCTGGGATTTATGGAGTAAACTCGCCAGAGAGGATGCCTGCCGTTCAGATCTCCAAGCAAGAGATAGGGCCTCGGCAACCGTGCCACGACGCGGCGGAAGTAACCCGCGTCGAGGTCAGCTGACGGTGGAATGTACGCAGAAATGATAGTATACCTCCTAACCAGATGCAGCTGCACAGCCACTGCCTGAAAGGAGGTATCTAAAGAGAAAGGAAGAACGGAGACATCATGCCGGGTGTAAACCGCGCATCCCCAGCCCGGCCATCCCGCGGTGGTGGGGTCGCAAGACCCTTATACCCCGGAAGGGCGGGGAGGGGGCACGCGCCTAGCATGGTCTCTTGCAAAAAGATAGCTAACGGGGAACGGGACGAGACGAGCCTACGCAGCTCCTCCCAGTTGGCCCGGAGTCCACGGCAATTCCATTGAAGTGATATGCCCTCCAGGCCTAGCTCGGAGGAGACGCGGGGGCCCTCCTCGAACAGAAGACCCTCACGGGAATGGCCGTACGCTTCCTGGGGGCAGAACCCCGGGCGCTGTTGGCCGGACCCACGCGCTGTCGCCTTCGAGGACTTATTGGGGAAGGTTGGGCTCGCCATGCGAGTCTTTTCCTCCCTCCGCCTCGAAACCGTAGGCGGGCGTTGCGGGTTCGGAGGCGAAGGGTCCTCTTTTCGAGGAACCACCGTCTCCGAGCCACTCGCTCCACCTTTGGGCGTGGACGAAGGAGCCGAAGCTCCTTTGTTGCTGTCCTCCTTTCGGGGGACAGCTTTAGGAACCCCCGAAGATGGCCTAGCGACTATCTTCAGGGGTGTTGCCTCCTGTGAGTCTAACGACTTCGTGGAGGCGCGTGGCCGTTTTGCCTTACGGGAAACGGTCACGCTGGGGAAAGAGGGGGGAGCCCTGGTTCTAGCCGGGGCTGGGTATGAACCCTTTTTGCCACCAGCTTTACCAGGGGAGCGCCCAGGTTGGGTAGAGCCCGCAGAAGGGCTCCGAATGGGCGCGGAAACAACCGTGCTCGTTGGCCTGGATGGGCCAGGAGCAGAGGATGCCTTTCTAACAATTGAGGCATATGACGTCCCAGGCAGAGCCGGGCGCGCCAGGACCAAGTCCTTAACCTCGCGGAATGAGAGTCGATCCTGGGCCTGAACGGCCAGGATTTCTTTCTCAAGGAGATATGCAACACATTGCTTCGAAGAAGCGGGGTGCGGCTCTCCGCAATTGACACACTTTGCCACACACGATTTGGACTTATCGTGTCCGACCTTGGAGCAATTTACACAAACTTCGGGTGACCCCGACTTTGCACGTCTACATGAGCGATTCGTATGGCCAAAGCGGTGACAGTAATAGCACCGCCGCGGAAGTGGCACGAATGCCTTCACGCGGTAGCGGTACCAACCGGCACGCACCGACTCAGGGAGCTTGTAACAGTCGAACGTGACGAAGAGTGTAGGGGTGGGTCTCGAGGCCCCTCCCTGTTTTCTCATCACACGTTCGACCTTGACCGCCCCATGGTAGGCCAGCTCTAGGGTGATGTCCTCAATGGAGTAGTCAACGTGTCTCCTCGCAATAAACTACTCCTTTCATAAAGTTCATGGTAGAGTGCGGCGTCACACTCACCGGGGTGCCATGAAGTGTCCGAAGAGCACTTATCTTGGCCGCCTCGGCGGGATTCGCCGCATTCGCCAGAAGGCTCCCGTCCGAGAAACGGGTCACCTTCGGCTCTCTACCAATTGCACTAGCTAATCTTCTCCTCTACCGTCTGAGGCTGGGTTTCCTCAAGGACCATGTCTATCTCAGGGGAGGCCTCCAGTTGGCCATTCCCCCCCCCCCCCAAGACATCGTAGGTCCCGTTGGCAGAATCGTCACTAGTCTTGTGTGGGGAGGCATGGGCCTTGACCCCGGCAAGTTTCAATATTCTTGCCAGCGTCTTTTGAGGGAAGCGACCGAAGAAGCCTGGCTTCCCTCTCCCCCCTAAGGGGGTTTTCCCTACCGATGTGGAGCGGCTGGCTAAGGGCTGCCTGCTAGCTTTCTTGGCAGTCCCCTTGGAAAGAACAGAGGGGACTGCCGCTGGTAAGAGGGAGGTGCCCGAAGGCAGCTCCAGAGAAGGGGGTGAGGGGGAGTCCCCTTCACCCGTAGGCGTAGGAGAGGAGTAAGCCTCCTCTCCGGTTGAAGAGATATGGAGGGTCCCCTGCGCAAGCACAGGAGGGGGGACCTCCATTTTTTTGCTGGAGCTGCCCGAGGGCGGTTCCGTGGCTGTTTTAGGGGAAGTTGGGGGTTGGGTTTTTCTTTTTCATACATGGGCATGGTGACCCTCTTTTTTATACGGGACGCAATAGCTCATCACCTCTTGCAGTTGTCCGCACTGCAAGAGGTGCTTACAGGCCTGGCAGAGCCAGGCGCCACCATTTCGGACCACCCCTCCCGCCTGGTGGCCTGGCGGCTCCACCTTGAACAGGGCGTAAAATTGATAGAATGTGAAGAGGAGAGAAAAAGGGATGTGAGGAAGGTATGGGTGGGGATGGAGCAGGTTGTTAAAAACCAGCCACCCCAGACCGGAGCTCAGGGGTTAGGGAACATTGTCCCCTCCCCCCTCAGCCCCGATGCGGGACGGTTGGCTGAGAGGAAGGTCACCATCTACCCTGTGAAATTAGAGGCTGACCAGAGAAAGTTGTAGGAGAGGTTGTATGAAAAGCGAGGAAACAAGTGTTTTGAAGGAAGAAGAGGCTAAGCTGGGGTCGGACGGGGTGCTGAGTCCCGTCAGCACGGCGGCCAGGATGGCAAATCGCCGCGCCCCTTACGGGGTGCCCAATTCGAAGAAGGCAAAAAGCGACCTGATGCCGTCGCGGCATTGCCGCAGGGTAGGTTCATGGGAACAGTCGCGGTGAAATAATGCGGACTCTTTGGTCACCTCATCGGCGCGCTCATTCCCCGCAATTCCATGTCCAGGAACCCAGCAGAAGATAATCTTGATATCCGTCCGGCTTGCGGCAACCGTGGCATCACGGATACATTGAACTAGGGGGAATGGAGATTCCAATGCTCCGAGAGCGCGGTGTCAGTCGCTAAAGATCACAATCCGGTCTCGTACCGGGCCTGACACGTTATCTCCCGTAGAAGCGTGGCGACAAATAGTCAAAGGTGGCGTGCTGGGCAGAACCAGAAGCGCCACCGGTCCGAGAGTTACATAGTGTCTTCGAAGGATTTTCCTAGCAGTAAACCCAAAGGGCTTAGGGTATGACGGGCGTCTCTCAACGGCAGAGGCAACATCCTAGTCAGCTGCGGATACAGTGAGACCCATTGGCAATTGAGGGAAACGTTGCGCCTGCGCTTACAAGCGCATAATGCACCGTGCACGGCCCAGAGAGAGTGGCATCGAAAAATAAGCCGTCAATGGGGGACGCGCGGAAGACAACCGGGTGGTGGATCGAGTCCACTTTCCGCAATACACGTTCGGCTGCAGATGCGTAAAACTCGCATCTGTAGTCAAGCTTTGAGCGAACAAAGGAAAGATAAAAAAGGAGAGCGGTAGACCTACCACCATCCCAAATGCTACACGCCACAGAACAAAGAATGTCCAGACGCGAGTAGAAGAGTCCCTAAGGCTGCGAATATGAGCTTCTCAGGTGAGGCATGGGTCGAAAATAAGACCAAGGGAAGCCCCGTTTAGGAACAAGTGAGGGTGGAGCTGTGGATGACGGCAGAAATGCACTGCCTTAGTCTTGGCGAATGAAAACCGAAACCTGTGCGCTTCGACATCTCGATATATGCAGATCAATGCGTTGGAGTCGACGCTCCAGAGTTGGGATTTGGGTCACACCAAAAGAGATCGAAAGGTGTCCACGTAGAGCGTAGCGAGAACATTTTCTTAGGTCTAAGAGTGAGACACTAGGGACACTTCCTTGTGGGACAACCTCTTCCTGCTGCATTGGGCCTGATAGGGCTCCCCTCACCCGTACATCGCAAAAACTCAGAAACATTGGGAGGCGTTCCCTCGACCCCATCGTGTGGAGAGTCTCCATGATACACTATCGCCATGCCGTATCATGGGCCTTCTACAGATCGAAAACATCGTGGCGTGGTGCTGGTTACGAAGGAAGGCCTCGCAGATGGAATTTTCCAGTCGGAGCAGCGCATCCAACGTTGAGTGGAACTTGCGGAAGATAAGTGGCCTCCACTGTCTGGGAAAAAAGGCTAGTTTAACATTCACCAATTTCTCCATCTACTTGTACAAGCATAAGTTTAGAGAGATTGGGTGGAAGCCGGCCGGGGAGTGATCTCTCCCCGGTTTGCAAAAAGCGAGCACAGTAAGCATTCGCTAAGAGTCAGTAAGGATGTCCTCTGGCCAAACCTATTGGAAAAATCTAAAAAGAAGTGCTACACCTCGCTCACATAGGTGTTGAAGCATGGCATAGGGGATATCGTCCGGACCAGGGGCGGTGTCGCACATAAAGCAAGCGCGGAACGCAAATCAATCAATGTAAACTTGCCGTTGAAGGGGTTTTTCGCCCCGTTAGGTAAAGTCCATTCGGCGGCCTTCAGTGAAATCACGAAGCGCATTGAATGCTGGCCAAGCAGAAAGCCCAGCTAGAGAATGCGCAGAAAGCGGGCGCGAAGAATTCCGCCACGAACTCTGGCAATGAGATTGCGGTTCGATTCTCCTGGAAACAAGAGGGGGTTCCTGCGAGAACTTCCTCGAATCCTTTTGACTCGCTTCCACACCTCTGTAAGAGGGATTTCCCGTTAAGTCAAGACATATTCCCACCAGGAAGACCGACGGGCGTGCTTCGAAATATACCAGAACATTGCTGTAGCTCGATGAAATTCACCGAGAGTGAAATCGTTTGGGTGGCGCTTATAGCGCATAAGGGCAAAACGCTTCTCTGAGGGCCGTCTCACACTCGGCAGACCACAAGGAAGCGGTCGGCGTGCAAAACTACCAGATGTTCTAGGAATAGTAGTTAGGCCCACATAGATTAGGTAGCCGGAGAACTTAACGGCCTCCTCCCCAACTTAAACTCATTCACTGGGAGAGAGAAATCTGTCCTTTCCTGAAATGCGAACCACCGCCCCCGCGGCAAGTGCCACCGGGGAGGTCTTTCAGGCTACACCCGTCCAGAATATGATAGTTACATAGGAAATTGATCACTACCAAGGAGGTCATCGACCACCTCCCAAAGAAGAAGCGGTTCTCGGAGAGTGAAAAGGAAACTCATCTACATTTAGAACAACCATCTCCAGCTTAAGGAACTGACCCCTGGGATTGATTGTGTAGTCCTCCCACAGGGGTGCATCTACTGTTAAAATTCTAGAGTAGAATAAAAGGCCTCCGCAACCGTGCGAGGGCGCGGCGGAAGTCCCTGGCGTCGAAATCGGCGCTGACGGTGTAATGCACGCAGGTGTAGCTGCACTGCCACTGCATGGAGGAGGTATTGATAGCAGAACGAAGAACGGAGACATCATGTCGGGTGTAAATCATGCATCTTCCTGTTCCGACCCCATTCCTGGTGGCAGGGTCGCAAAACCTTTATACCCCGGGAGGGTGGACAGGGGGCACACGCAGTCTCCTGCAAAAAATAGCTAACGGAGAACGGGAGGAGACAAGCCTCCGCAGATACTCCCAGTTGGCACGGAGTTCACGACAATTCCACTGAAGAAATACGCTCTCCAGGCATAGCTCAGAGGAGATGCGAGGGTCCTTTTCGAAGAGAAGACCCTCACGGGAATAGCCATCCGCTTTCTGGAGGCAGAACTCAGGGCGCTGTTGGCCGAGCAAGGCGCCGTCGCCTTCGATGAATTATCGGGAGAGGTTGAACTCGCTATGGGAGTCTCTTCCCCCCCCCCCCCCCGCTTGGAGACCAAGTTCTTAGCCTCGCCCTCAACAACACCAAGGTCGGGCGAGGATTGAGAGAGGTACTCGTACGTATTCTGGCATGATGATGACACTTGAATAACTAGAAAGCTTGCCAACACAAGGTAATTTCTGACACTTATGACCACGAAAGAAAAAAGAAGGGGGTTGGTGGGCTATATCCCGCGTACAGCCGCTCCCGTCTCGGGTTTTCACACTTTTCAAGGCTCCGCCCTCGGTGCGTTAAATGGTGTTCGCAACAGAGACTCACACAGACCAGAAGTTACTAGGTGGCCGGTCATTTCCCCGAGGTTGCAGCTCCCAACTTTCCCAGGCCCCATAAGTGTGTTCCCGTCAACCCAGTGACAGGGATTCTCTAATTTGCACTAGGGCCAGGAAGACGCGTAGCAAGTAAAATGTTCTTCCTGTAAGTACTTACCAGCTGATCCCCTGAGCAGACGAGTTTTAGGTTCTCCGGCGACACTTGAAGGAGTTTGCAAAGTGTGTGCAAGGTATCGAAGAGGGTATTCACAAGTGGTTGCTTGAAGGACGCCACGCATTTCCGATACTCGTTCACGTCACAGATAACGGCCATCGCACCTTTATAAGGGAATGAGGCAGAGAGAATTAATCCTTCCTATGGGCACCCCCCTACCCGCCCGTGTCCCTCAGAGCACAGCCCCAGTATATCATAAGAGGCAGGATCAACTCCAGACCTATTCTTTAGATGAACCTCAACTCCCCAAATTGCTATAGGATGGGCAAAAATGTTAGATGAAATGGTCGATAGAATATAATAGATGCTATAGTAGTTAGAAGACAGTAGTAAATAAGGTAGATAATATAGAGTAAAAGAGATGGTAAATGGTAAGTAATATTAGAATAGATGGTAGATAGTAAGTAGAAGACTAGTAAATAAAGTAGATAAAAGTTAAAAGACTGCATTAAAACAGGGAGTAGTAGTGTTCAGTCACTCCAATTTGGATATGACACGACCACACAACCTGGAAACAATCCATGTGTGAGATCTCCCCCCACTTGGATGCAATCCATGTGAGACCACCCCCCAACTCGGATGCACTTCATGTGTGAGACCACCCCCGCTTGGATGCAATCCATGTGTGAGCCCGACCCGGTGCAATTCATGTGTGAGAGGCGCGGCTCCACTTAATTGTGGTAACGTCAACGGGGCCTACAACACAGCCTGTAGGATCAAGGGGCTTTCTCCCTTAATCTTCACTGAGGTCGGAGGGAGTAGAGGTCATTTTCTCCAATGGAGTAATGCAACAATAATATTAATCGATAATAGTCGAGTTGACGCGCGGAACCCTACAGTGATGCCCATCTCCCAGCGGTGATATTCCTTCTTACCAGGCACACATTTTACCACTCCAGATATAAGGATTTACCACCACGCCCTCCAGTATTCGAGCATTACCTAATTACCCAGCCGTTAATAGCGCCTCCACGCCCAAAATACAGAACTTACCAATAGTGTTGTACTCAAACTTGAGCAGATGGTCGTGAATAACTCTATGAAATCTAAGACCAAGTTCTAGTAAGACACTCTCCAAGTTGTTCCCGTCCAGAGAATCCTTAAGTTTTTCCACCATTCGACTCACCCAACGCACGACTCGCTGGCACGCCTAAACAAGGGATAAAGATTAAGTCCAGTGGGTAAAATCAAGGTACGGCTGACTCCATCATATTCCAAGCTGATCAATAACAGCGTGGGTCATCATATAAAATCCATACTAACTGTATCCACCCGCTACAAATCTTGGCTCGGTCACAAAAATTATCCACTAAAAGGTTCGTTGCTATAGACAATGAATCAATTTTAAGTACCGTATCTCTTATTTTATATCCTAATTTTTTACGAGTCCATAGCATATTTTCTTTCCTAAAATTTAAAGCGAAATAAAGTTTGTAAGTAACCTCAGCTAGAGGGGTCTTCCCGTTAAGTGAAGATACGTATGCCCACCAAGAAGAGCGGCGGGCGTGCTTCGAAATATACCGGAACCTAGCCCTACCTCGACGAAATTCACCAAGAGTAAAGTCGTTCGAGCTGCGCTTATAGCGCATGTAGGCATAACGCTTCTGTTTGGGGGCCGTCTCACACTCGGTTGACCAACACGGAAGCGGTCGGCGTGCAAAACGGCCGGAAGTTCTAGGAATAGTAGTTAGGCCCATGGCGATGCGGTTGCCGGACAAGAACTCAACGGCCATCTACCGACCTAAACTCCTCGACTAGGACAGAGAAACCAGTCATTTCCTGCGGACCACCGCGCCCTCGCCAAGCAGCACCAGGGAAGAGGGAGGATGCTCTCATGGGGCAGCGGCCCAGAAAATGATATTTGAATGGAAAAGTGATCACTACCAGGGAGGTCATCGACCAATTTCCACCCAAAATCAGGCTGTGCATTCGGAGAGCATAAAGATAGATTGAGGCAGGAAAATGAAGCGGTTCTTGGGCAGTGATGCGTTAACTCATATACATTTAGGAAACCTATCTCCAGCTCGTCGATCAGGTCGGCAAGGACCTGAACCCTGGGATTGATCGAGTAGTCTCCCGAGATGTTCAGATCTCCGAGCAAGAGAAAGGGCCTCGGCAACCGTGCTACGACGCGGCGGAAGTCCCCTGCATCGAAGTCGGCTGACGGTGGAATGCACGCAGAGAAATAACTGTATAACTCATATCCATGTGCAGCTGCACTGCTACTGCCTGAAGGGAGGTATTTATAATAGAGAACGGCGATATCATGCTGGGTGTAAATCGCGCATCCTCCCGCTTGGCCTCTATCTAGTGGTGGTGGGGTGGCAAAACCCTTATACCACGTGAGGGTGGTGAGGGGACATGCGCTGGGCATGGTCTCCTGCAGGAGATGAGCCTCCAAGGATCCACCGTCTCCGAGCCACTCAGCCTACCACTAGGTGTGAACGAAGTATCCGAAGCTCCCCTAGTGCTGTCTTCATTTCGGTGGGCAACTTTAGGAATCCCGGAATATGGCCTCACGACTCTCTTCAGGGGTGTTGCTTCCTGTGGAGGCGCGCGGGCGTTTCGCCTTATGTGAAACGGTCATGCTGGGGGAAGGGAGGAGATCCCTGGTTTTAGCCGGGGTTGGGTGTGAACCCTTTGTGCCACCAGCTCTACCAGGAAAGCGCCCGGGGTGGATAGAACCCGCAGAAGGGTTCCGAATGGGTTGGGAAACGACCGTGCTCGTAGGCCTGGATGGGCCAAGAGCAGAGGGTGTCTTTATTATTATTATTCAGAGCTACCAAAGCCTCCCTCCAGGGTGCAAAAACAACTGCTAAATTGATTCCACACAAAATACCAAAATGGTACTGAAGAGAGGTTAAAGGCAGCCATGAAAAAAGTGAAGGGCTAATAGTAAACCCAGATGAATAAGAAATATTAGAAGATGAGAAAAAGCTACTGTTTCAAGAATCCATTCACACGGGACTTAAATGAAGAAATATCCCTTGAGTGTACAATCTCGCTGGATAAAGCATTCCACGTTTTAATTAACGATGGTATAAAACACCGTGAAAACTGTGTAGTACTAACATTCATAAAATTCATAGCCAAGTCATTAAGATTAAGAGCAAACTTTGTCTCGCAATAGATGCTGAGTAGTATTGAATACCTTGAAAAAAAATGCTAAGGGCACCAACTAGACGCCGATGATCCAAAGCAAGGTACAGAGCTGGTAATATAAACTTAATTGAGTTCAACACTCTGTCCAACAACTTGAGATAGCAATTAGCAGCAGACATCCAAGCAGGAGCACAATACTCAAAATGAGGCAGAATAAGGGCATAAAAAGACTTAATAACTGTAGAGTCCAAGCAAAAAGTTCTGCAACACTTACAAAGTAATCAAGTCTTCTGTGAAATTGAGGAGGATAAGAAACGAATGTGCTTCTCAAAAGTTTGCTTCGAGCCAAGAATTACTCAAAGAAGACGTAAATCATCTACTTCCTCAATAAATTCACCTGATACAAACTGGAATGAGATGGATCCAGTGTACGGGATCTACTAATGGTAATAGAATGCGTCTTATCAGCATTAAGCTTCATGCCCCAAAGTTGACAGCAAGAGGTAATCTTGGTTAAATCCCTATTTAGAGATGCTGCAACTTCTCATCTGTTACATGGAGACCGAATTGAGGAGTACAAAGTTATGTCATCAGCATACGATATCAGTTTATTTTCAAGGTTAATGTCCAAGTCAGAGGTGAAAATTATAAAAAATAAGGGACCAAGAACGCTCCCTTGTGGAACGCCTGAGACCACAGAAGCAGAATAGATCCCATCATCAGAAACACACTGGGATCTATTTGTCAAAAAATTCTCCAAAATATTAAAAAGGCTTCGACCAATACCATAAATTTGCATTTTATAAATTAGAGCCTTATGATTAACAATGTTGAAGGCTGAGCTGAAATCAATAGCTACAATACACGACTCATGCCTACGGTCTAAAGAGGACTAAAGGTCATGGGTCAGTGTTTGGAGTGCATTGCAAGTTCCCAAACTCTTGCAGAACCCAAATTGTGAATCAAGTATCACACCAATTTTGTCACAATACAGGGTCAATTGTCTAGCAGCAAGGAGTCTCTCAAAGATCTTAGATAAGATAGGTCTGATTGAGATGGGACAGTATTCAGATCATAAAGTTGAAGCCGATGCTCCCTTTGGAATGCGAGTAATGTTGACTTTACGCCAACAAGAAGGAAAAGAAGCGGTCTTCAGAAGCAACCTTAGAACAACAGCCAATTTAGGTGCCAAAATGGGTGCGATCTTCTTGAAAAGGGGGAAAAAGCCATCCGGATCCGTCCCACCATAAGTATCTAGATCAAGAAGATACTTTTTAAGCTTAGTTGATTTAAAGGCAACTGATTTTACCTGAAGGGGCAACAAGTCAAGGGAAGCGACAACTCCTGATCTCTCTGTTTGTCTATAAAGGTATTAGAGAGCAAATTAGCTTTATTTAAGGACTCAACAAACATGGAACCATCAGGTTCACGTAGTGGAGGCATACTCGAGTCCACACCAGACAATGAAGACTTAAGGGAGTCCCACCATCTGTGTTGCTGAGTAGCTTCAGCAATAACATCTTTCTCAACATTGAGGCATAGGACGTCCCAGGCAGCGCCGGGCACGCCAGGACCAAGTCCTTAGCCTCGCGAAATGAGAGACGATCCTGAGTCGGAACGGCCAGGATTTCCTTCTCAAGGAGATACACACCACATTGTTTCAAAGAAGAGGGGTGCGGTCCTCCGCAATTCACACACTTGGCCACACACGATTTGGACATATCGTGTGCGGCCTTGGAGCAATTTACACAGACTTCGGGTAACTCCGACTTTGCGCGTCTACAGGAGCAATTAGTATGTCCGAAGCGGGGACAGTAATAGCACCTCCGCGGCAGTAGCACGAATGCCATCACGCGGTAGCGGTACCAACCGGCACGAACCGACTCAGTGAGCTTGTCACAGTCGAACGTGGCGAAGAGTATAGAGGTGGGCCTCAAGGCACTTGCCTGTTTTCTCATCACACGTTAAACTTTGAAAGAGCCACGGACGGCCAGCTCTAAGGTGATGTCATCTATGGAGTAGTCCACGAGTTCCCTCGCATAAACTACTCCTTTCTAGAAGTTCATGGTAGAATGTGGAGTGCCATCAAGTGTCCGAAGGGCCTTAATCATGGCCACCTCGGAGGGATTCGACGTATTCGCCAAAAATTCCAGTCCGAGCACCAGGTTTCTTTCGGCTCTCTACCAATCACACTAGCTAAAGCTCTCCTCTGATGGATCATGTTGCCCTTAGCCAACATGCTGCCATCAGTGGAGCGAATAACAAGGATGCATTTGAAGCCAGCGGGCTCGAAAACGCAAGGTACTGGTAGCTTCTGAATGAGGTGAGGAGCCCCAACGTAATCGAGGCTCCGCTTTGCGCAGTTCTGGTCTTCATTTGGGACTCCCCACCCGGGAAAGCAACGGGATCGGACGTGCCGATCTTGGCTTGGTTGCTTACCTAAACGGCAGCGGCCCCTTCCGTCCCCGCAGAAGGAGAGAAGTCCCGAGTCTTTTTTTCTTTTTAAGATAGGAGGTTGGGGAATTAACCCGCTTCCCCCCCCTGCCGGCAGGAGCCCCTAGGCCATATGGGCTGGCCTCAGCAAGATCCTTCTCCGAAATGGAGAAGGTCCTGACTGTCACAGGGCACCAGCTGGAGGAGTAGCTCTCACAGGTGAGGACTCGAGTTCTGGCCGTAGCACTGAGCCCGTGTTCGACCCCATGAAAGATCCTACCATCTGGGGCTGGGTTGCCTCAGGGACCATGTCCATCTCAGGGGGAGGGCTCCATGTGCCTCCCCCCCGTAGACAACAGGGGGGTCCCATTCGATGTCTCATTGGTCATTTCGTCTTCGCCTGGCGAACCAGCATCCGTCGGGGAAGAGAAAGAGGCAGATATACTGACCCCCTGCAAGCTGGTTGCGCAAGCACGCAGGACATTAGGGGGCAGGGGCCGAAGGGCCCTGTCATCCCTCGCTCGCTTAAGAGGGTTGGCCCTATTGAGTCAATTATGGGTGGCCTGCCTTTCTTGGCAGTCCCCTTAGAAAGTGAAGGGGGGTCTGCCACTGGAGAAAGGGGGTCGCCCAAGGGTGGCTCCAGGAAAGCGGGTGAGGGGGAGTCCACTACACCCATAGACAAAGGAAGGGAGTAAGCCTTCTCTCCGGTTGATGAGTTTTGGAGGGTCTCCTGCGAAAGCACTGTGGGGGGAGGGGACCTCCATTTTTTCGGTGGAGCTGCCCGAAGGCTGCTCCATCGCTGGTGAAGGAGAAAGGGAGCGAGATTTGTTTTTTTTTTACATTCTCATCATTGGGCATGGTGACCCTATTAGTGATACGAGAAGCAAACGCTAATCACCCTTACACAGTAGCCCGCTCTGCGAGGGGTGAATACGGGGCCGGCAGAACAAGCTGCTGCTATTTGAGGCTACTCCTCCCGCCTAGTGGCCTGGCAGCCCATCGACATGGCGGCTCCACCTTAGGCTCGGCTTAAAATGGATAGATAGTGAAAGAAGAAAGAAAGGGGATGTGAGGCAAGTGTGGGTGGGTATGAGACAAGTTGTTAAAAAAAACACCGCTCGGGGGTGAGGGAACGTTGTCCCCTTCCCCCTCAGCCCCGATCCGGGATAGTTGGTTGAGGGGAGGATGGTCGGCCTCTACCCTGTGAAATTAGAGGCCGACCAGAGAAAGTTGTGGGAGAGGTTGTAGGGAAAGTGAGGAAGTAGGGTGAAAACACAGGCTGTCAGAAAGAAGAGGCTAAGCTGGGGCCGGACGGTGCGCTGAGTCCCGTCAGCACGGCGGCAGGAAGGGAAATAGCCGTGCCCATTATGGAGTCCTTGTGTTAAATGCAAAGACTCCTACCCCACCCAGTTCACGAAGAATGCAAAGAACTCCAAGGGTATACACTGAGTTGAGGTAGCCCAAGACATCACACCATCCTAAAACCATACAGCATCAGCACAAAGCAATCTACATACACAGAGGGAAAAAATTATCTGAGGCATTTAAAAATACTGCTAGTATGGCTGCGAGGACTCAACTGAAAAAAAGAGGGTTTTATTTTGTACACTTTTAAATCCTTTTTAAAGAACAACACCGTGTACTACTATTAAATAATGCCATACTTATTATACTATGCAGTATGCTCTAGTAAACTTTTCTATATTTTTCTTACATATAATAATATCCTATATAATAATAATAATATAAAAAATCATAAAAATTGATAATTAAGTTGTCTCAGCCTTCTGTTCCTAAGGGCAAAAACTTAATTATTACTAAATTTTTACATCCCGCGGGGCCCCTAAAGCGTGTGGCCCGTAGCACGTGCTACTAGGTTAAACCGGCACTGCTCACATGTCCTACACGTCGCAAGGCTCCCGGCCGTCACCATCGCAAACCCAACACACATCAACGGTTGTCAACATAAACGTCTATACACGCTGTTCCCATGACCAAGACACAGCTCAACACATTCACATCATTTGTACAGCTCATACAAAATGTTCAGCCTCACGAAATGTTGCACCACGTCTAATCGGCAAAATTCATCAAGGCAAGTGGCTGCATCGTCACCATGCTAATACCGAGACAAAATCACCCTTAGATCATCTTCAGATATCTTTACTTACGAAGGTCGCATTAGTGATCAACATATCATCACTCTCGGGGCGGAAGTCAGTGCGTTTTTGCTCCGAATTCAAAAGATGCCGGACATAACTGCATATCGCCGTCAGGGCTCGGTCCAGACCGAGTTCCAGTTTCTGCTCCAGGGTTTGCATCAGTTTCTTCTTTCTCTGAAGACACTCGCCGTGTTTCGGGGTCGATCTTCGGGGGGATAGGAACGAGTTAAGGCAAAGCGTCTAGAATTGTCACAATGGCGAGATATTAGCAGCGGAATGGCTCAGAAAATCAGGGAAAGATACGGAATATGAGGACCTCATTTCATTTTTTTTCTATTGAGAGTAATAGGTATTAAAACTTATAATCTTCATCCCCAAACGTCTTCTATGACATATATCTATGCAATATGTTTTTTTTAAATTCAGAAAAGACATGTATTTGAGGACCACCAAATTAGGATATATCAGTGAGGCCTGGGAACCAAATCTCCTTTCCATTCACTCTAACTCATCACACATTATTATCTCTCTCTCTCGAATTTAAAGCGCAATACTAAAGAGGACGCATAAAGCAGGTTTGGAAGGAAAGATCTGAAAAGAAAATTTAAGCTACAAAAAGTGAAAATGTGTGGAAGATAGCCGCCAGATCTTTCTGGAGGCATTGAAGACAGGAGAGTACACGATTCTTCAATGTCACCTGACATCTTCTAGCGGGTCAACATAAAAACAAAACAAAAGATTCCGCATCGTCACGTGATGTATTCTTAACATCCAGGTTAACCCCCTTCACCCAGAAACAAAAATCGTACCACTGGAATACCAGAGACCTCAGGGCGCAATTTCTCCCTAACATACGAAACACGAGTCAACCATGCCACTACATGCAACATTCGTACCATTCTCACATCGCCCATAAGACAATCCACACTTGCATAACGAGGCAAGCTCTCTAATCTATGAGGAGGAAGGAGAGTGTGGTGGATAAAATAGTAGGATGTACTGGATTTCGTGGATTACCCGAATGATGTGTTCGGGGGGCGTTTGCTTCATTCGTTTTGTATTGTCTGAATCTGAATCTGAGTCGTGTGTGGAGATCCGAGTTATCTTTCTTAAGGACTCGAGACAGGAAATAGCGACCTTGTTCGTCTTGTTACTGTTTGAGATATGGCTCACGAAGGCTCCCGACGACATTCAACCAAAAAAGTGTCATACAGTTTGGGGGACCTAATGACAGAAAGGTTCAGGGAGCGTTCCATCTTATGAGACTGCGGCTTGCGGGCGTCTCAATCCCATCGAGGGATTGAGGGATAAGTTGGCAGGAACAGTAGCGGAACTATGGCAAGCAGCTTCCTGTTCCCTGGCGCTGTCTCCCATCTTTTTTTTTTGCCATGTAGTCAGTGTGGGGAAAAGCGAAATGAGAGTCGGGTGGCTCAGTCCGTGGCGATAGCCTGGCTCCCTCATCAACACACTCAGGCAGGCAATCCCTACATGTCCAGGAACCTAACAGAAGATAATCTCGACATCCGTCCGGGTGGCGGCAGTCGTGGTATAACGAATACTGGAAACCAGTTGCTATGAATTACATCAGAACCGGGCACGAGCGTAATTCCCAAGATCTGGCGATATATTGCAACCAGCTCGGGGGTGAAGATGGACACGCGCCCTGAAGGATCACGCCAGCTTCGAACGTGGGGATAATCTTTTCCAATTTTGATATCCTTTCTTGTAGCCGCCAAAATTACAATAAGCCGAATATCAGGCTGTTTAACAATTTTATAAAAAAAGAAACACTGAAACAGAAAAGAAATAATGCAAACCAATTAACTATAAGCAACATTAACAACATAAAAGACATGTCGAGGTAACCCAGGCAAGGCCAACCCCAGCACAATAGACAAGCGGTAAGGCCTCCACTCGTTACAGACCTGAACAGGAATTGCGCAGAAAGCTCCGTCAGACAAGGACATTCAAACAAATAACGGTATACAAACTATGGAACCAAGCACGTTCTGCAGAAAGGTTCGGAGAGCGCTACATCAGATGACGTTGCGTCCCCTGTGCTCGATTCGGAGGCGACAAAAAATGACCTGTAGGGGTTAAGGCATTGGAGGGCGTCGGTCTGCAAGAAAAGTTTATGGCTCAATGGCACACGGCTTCTTTACATTCCCGTTCGCAGTTTCTCCATCTTCTTTACCATGCAATCTGATTCATGCCATATAGAGAGGGAAAGAGCTAAAGGCTGATTCTGTCATTCAGTGTGTGCAGACAGCCTGCATCAAACGAGGGGGATATGGCATAGAAATAAATTCCCCCCTGGGAATGAGGGGGGGTGGGGCTGGCTTCAGTGTATATTGACTAGACCAAATGTGCGACACGGTGTATACTCCAAGAAATACGAACCCAGTACTCCCAGTGTTGTAGAAGCTTTGGAAGCAAAGTCGTGGCGAAATTTAAAGGTGGCGTCCTGAGCAGAACCATGGGCATTACCGACCGTCCCGAAAGTTACGCCAGACACTCGAAGGAGTTTCTTAACCTGAACCTCGTAGATTTGGACATGAATGCAGTCGATCATCAGCATAAGCACCGAGATCAGCCGGCGACAAGTCGAGAATCGCTGGCGATCGGGAAGACTGAATCAGCGCATACAAACGCATGATGCACTATGTCCGGCGTAATGCGGAGGGTATCTTCCCGGCGTCGATAAGAAGGTTCTCTATACGGGACTTGCAGAAGGCACAAGACAAGATTAGTGTGGTAGATCGAATCAACCTTCGCAATAGGTGCTCGGATGCACAAAAATAAATCCCGCATCCATAGTCAATCTTTGAGTGAACGAAGGAGGCTAAAAGATGAGAAGGTAGCCGTATCAGCACCTCGCACGCTGAACACCAAAGAGCATAGAACGTCCATGGCGCGGGTAAAGGAGAGACTGAATCTGTGAATATGCGCCTTCCAGGTGAGGCTTAGTTGAATGTAAGACCGAAGAATTGTGTCGAGTTCATTACATCCAGGAGAATTCATTTAAGAACATGTCCGGGTCGGGTTGATGCCCATGAGGTGGGCAAAGTCCACGACCTTGGACTTGGACAAAGAAAATCGAAACCGGTGTGTGTCGGCACAGCGAGATTTTTTTTAAAAATAGCAATCTGTCGACTGCCTACTAGGGCAAAGGTCAGCGTAATCGCCTTACAGCCTAATGTTAGGCTAGTTAAACAAAAAAACATACAAGACAAAAAGAACAAGAAGCAGGTTCCGGCGTCGGGAAGGGGCCCGCCTCCCCTCTGACGCAGGAACATGAGACCAATAACAGAGAAAGCCAAATAAAATGGAGGCTAGCCTCAGAAAAGTCAAATAATCTACAAGTCTGTGCACGCGAACCTGTACCAGATACAACGGACAGCGGTGGCGATCCCACTGGTGCCGGTGGGTAACGTGCGTGAAAATCACTCAGACTAGTGCTAGACATAGTGCTAGGCAACTTCAAGATCACCAAAACCAAACAAAAACAACCAAAGGCAAAAAACAAACAAACAAGAAAACAAAACAAGGGAAGCACGCATAATGAGGCACGCAGTTCAATGCCTGCAGGAGTCGACGCTCCAGAGTTGGCATCTGGGCGGAGCCAAAAGAGATCGAAACGTCGTCCACGTAAAGCGTCGGGAAGAAGTCCCCCCGGCGCAGGGACGTGCAACCTATAAAGAAAAAAAACAAAAGGGAGAAGGCCGGCCTCCCCACAAAAGTCTACAAGCGCACCAGTCAATGTACACGCACTCGTCCCGAGAACAAGGGACAAGCGGTAGCGACCCAGCCCATCCCGGTACCGGAAAAGGTAACGTGCGCAAAAATCGCAAAGACTGGGACATTCAACAAGAATGTGCCAAACAGTCTGGGGGATAACGCAGTCTTCACAGTAGGGCGCTGGCGAGCGCCCAATTAAATGGCGGTGCGTTCCGCAAGTGTGCCCAATTCGGGGACGACAGAAAGCAACCTGAAGCCTTCGCCGCATTGGGGGGATAGGTCCATGGGAACAGTCGCGGCGCAATGACACGAAACTTTAAGTTCCCTTCGACCGTCTCCCACCTTCTTTGTCAAGCAACCCGAAGAGCTGCACGTATTCCTGCCATGTAGTCGGTGTGAGGAAGAGCGAAACTCTGGTCCAGGCACAGAGTCCTCACTGACTCTTTGGCGTCCTCATCGGTGCACTCATTCCTCGCAATTCCTACATGTCCAGGAACCCAGCCAGAAGATAATCTAGACGTCCGCCCGGCTCGCCAAAACTGTGGCATCACAGATATCGCGAACCAGGGGATGCGGAGATTCCAATGCCCCGAGAGCACTCAGGGCGCTTTGTGAGTCGCTATAGATCACAATCCGGTCTCCGAACCGGGCACGTCGCGTAATCTCCCGTACCGAGTGGTGTATTGCCACCAGCTCGGCCGTGAAGACAGACGAAGCGCCTGGCAGAGCCCCGCTGACTTCAAACAGAGGGGATACGACGTGGAAGCCGACCCCCCTCTTAGGAATCGGAGCATTACGTATACACTGGCACGGTTCCAGCGTGACACAAGGTGTGCTCCAAAAAGGTCGAACGCAATACTTAGGCGCTGTACAAGCTTTGGGAGCAGAGACGTGGCGGCAAATAGCCAAAGCTGGTACCCTCCAGGGTGGCGTCCTGGGCAGAACCAAGGGCGCCACCGGCCCGAGAGCTATACCTAGCTCTCGAAGGAGTTTCCTGGCCCTAAACCCCAAGGGCTTAGGGTATGACTGGCGTCCCTCGGCGGCTGCGGATGCAGTGAGAGCTGTTGGCAACTGAGGGAGGCGCCAGGCTCGTGCGTACAGGCGAATGATGCACTGTACACGGCGTAGAACGTGTGGCATCTCCCCAGCATCGACTAGTATGCTCCCAATGAGAGAAGTGCAGAAGGCACCGGTCGCCAGGCGAAGGCCGGTGTAGTGGATCGAGTCCACGCTCAGCTGCGGATGCATAAAATTCGCATCCGTAGTCGAGCTTCGAACGAACAAAGGATCGATAAAAAAGTAAGGCAGTAGCCCTATCAGCGCCCCCAGCGCTAACGTCACCGAACGGAGAATATCCATGGCGCGGGTACAACAGACCCTAAGGCTGCGAAAATGAGCTTCCCAGGTGAGGCGTCGGTCAAATACAAGACCAAGGAAACGGTGCTATTCAACCACTTCCAGGCACACCCCATTAAGAAACAAATCTGGGTCGGGGTGGAGCCGTGGATGGCAGCAGAAGTGCATCACCTTAGTCTTGGCTAAAGAAAACTAAAACCTGTGCGCTTCGGCATAGCAAGAGACGCGGTTCAATGCCTGTTGAAGAAGACGCTCCAGAGTTGGCATATGGGCCGCGCCAAAAGAGATCGAAAGGTCGTCCACGTAGAGCGTAGCGAGAACATCTTCCGGCAGCACCGAGGTGATGCCGTTGATGCTCAGGGCAAAGAGTGTGACACTGAAGACACCTCACTGCGGGACACCCTCTTTCTGCTCATTTGGGCGGGAGAGGGCTCCCCCCTACCCGTACGCGAAATCGACGATCCCGCAAAAATTCAGATATAAACATGGAGAGGCGTCCCCTCGCCCCCATCTTGTGGATAGTCTCCATGATACCGTATCGCCATGCGGTATCATAGGCCTTCTCCAGATCGAAAAACACCGTGGCTTAGTGCTGTCTACGAAGGAAGGCCTCGCAGACGGCATTTTCCAGTCGGAGCAGAGCATCCGAAGTGGAGTGGAACTTGCGGAAGCCACACTCTGCAGAAGACAGATGGCCTCCGCTGTCCAGGAAGAAGGCTAATCTAACATTTACCAATTTCTCCATTAACTTGTACAAGCAAGAGGTTAGAAAGATCGGGAGGAAAGCAGCCGGAGTAAAGTGATCTCTTCCTGGTTTGCGAAAGGCGAGCACAGTAGCGATTCGCCAGGAATCTGGGGGGAAAACCTCCACCCAGATCATGTTGAACAAATCTAAGAGAAAGGCCATGTCTCGCTCACCCAGGTGTCGAAGCATGGCGTACGGGATATCGTCCGGACCATGGGCGGTGTCCGCGCACGAGGCAAGAGCGGAGTGCAACTCACTCACAGTAAACCTGTCCTTGAAGGGTTCTCCGCCTCTGGAGGTAAAGTCCTGCCGGCGGCCTTCCGCGACATCACAACGTGCATTGAATGCTGGCGGAGCAGCATCGCAGCTAGACAATGCGGAGAAAGCGGTCGCGAAGGATTCCGCCACGGACGCGGGGTCCGAGATTGCGATCCCATTCTCCTGGAGAACGGAAGGGGGGTGCTGCGAGAACTTGCCCCGAATCCTTTTGACTCGCTTCCACACCTCTGCCAGAGGGGTCTTCCCGTTAAGTGAAGACACGTATGCCCGCCAAGAAGAGCAGCGGGCGTGCTTCGAAATATACTGGAACCTAGCCGTAGCCCGACGAAATTCAGCGACAGTGAAGTCGTTCGGGCGGCGCCTATAGCGCATGTAGGCATAACGCTTCTGTGTGAGGGCCATATCACACTCGGCCGACCACCATGGGAGTGGTCAGCGTGCAAAAGGGCCAGACGTTCTGGGAATAGTAGTCCGGCCCGCGGCGATGAAGTTGCCGGAGAAGAACTACTCGACTGAAATAGAGAATTCAGTCATTTCCTGAAATGCAGGCTACCGCGCCCGCGCCAAGCACCACCGAGGTGGGCTCTCAGGCGGCAGCTGCCCTGAAAATGATATTTGAATGGGAAAGTGATCACTACCATGGAGGTCATCGACCACCCCCCAATCAAAATCAGGCTGTGCATCCGAAGAGCACAAAGATAGATCAAGGCAAGAAAATGAAGCTGTTCTCGGGCAGTGATGCGAAAAACTCATTCACATTTAGGACACCTATCTCAAGCTCTTCGATCAGATCGGCAAGGACTTGTCCCCTGGGATTTATTGAGTAGTCTCCACAGAGAGGATATCTGCCGTTCATATCTCTAAGCAAGAGAAAGGGCCTCGGCAACCGTGCCACGATGCGGCGGAAATCCCCCGCTTCAAGGTCACCTGACGGTGGAATGTACGCAGAAATAACAGTATACCTCCTATTTAGGTGAAGCTGCACAGCCACTGCCTGAAAGGAAGAAGGGAGACATCATGCCGGGTGTAAACCGCGCATCCCCCAGTCCGGCCATCCCGCGGTGGTGGGGTCGCAAAACCCTTATACCCCGGAAGGGCGGGCACGGGGCACGCACCTAGCATGGTCTCCTGCAAAACGATATCTAACGGGGAACGGGACGAGACGAACCTCCGCAGCTCAAGCCTCCTTTCAAGGATGTTAGCGTCCTCGTCCGTCCCCGCGGCACCCGTTGAGGGAGAAGAGCCCCGAGTCTTTTTGCCCTTTTTTTTATTAGTCTTTTTCTTTTTAGGAGTGGAGGGCGGGAAATGGCCCCGTTTCTCCCCTCCTCCAGCAGGAGCTGCCAGGCCAGATGGTACGGCCTCTGCAAGGTCCTTCGCCGAGATGGCGAAGGTCCCAGCAGTTGTGGGGGCACTGACTGGAGGAGGAGATCCCTCCACTGCTTGTGATGTCTTAGCAGCCCGACCCTTCTGGCGAGGGCCCCGCGCAGGAGCAGAATCGGGCTCGGTGTTTGATGCCGAGCACGAATCTGCTCCCACGGAAGGCCCCACCTTCTGAGGCTGGGCTGCGTCAGGAAGCATGTCTATCCTAGGATGGGGGGGGGCTCCATTTGGCCCTCCTCCTCCATGACATCACAGGTCATGTCAGTTTTGTCCATGTTCTTTGGGGAAGCATAGGCCTTCACCCCCGTTAGATTTAATATTTGGGTAAGCAGGTCTTTAGAGGGAAGCAGCCGATGGGGCCTTTCTTCCCTCTCCCCCCTAAGGGGGTTTGCCCTACCGAGCCGCCTCAACTGTGAGCGGCCGGTTATGGGCTGCCTGCTGGCTTTCCTGGCAGTCCCCTGTGAAAGCAAAGGCGGGACTGCCAGATTTGAGCTGGAGTCACGTGGTGACTCCAAGGAAGGGGGTGAGGAAGAGTCCCCTGCATCCGCAGGCACTGGAGACGAGTAAGCCCCCTCTCCGGTTGAAGAGTTATGGAGGGTCCTCTGGGAAACCGCAGGGACGGGGGGAACCTCCATTTTCTCTGTGGAGCTGCCTGAGGGTGGCTCCGTTGTTCTTAAAGGAGAAATGGGAAGAGATTTTTGTTTTTGTAAGTTTTCATTCATGGGCATGGTGACCCTCTTTTTCTTACGGGAAGCAAATGCTCATCACCCCTCGCAGTAGCCCGCTCTGCAAGGGGTGCGTACGGGCCTGGCAGAGCCAGGTGCCGCCATTTAAGGCCAACCCTCCTGTCTGGTGACCTGGCAGCCCTTCAGCATGGCGGCTACACCTTGGGCAATGCGTAAAAAAAAAATAGATGGTGAAGTGAGAAGGAAAGGGGATGTGAGGAAGGTATGGGTGGGGATAAAGCAGGTTGTTAAAAAACCACCATCGCAAACCGGAGCTCAGGGATTAGGTAACATTGCCCCCTCCCCCCTCAGCCAGCCCCGATCCGGGATAGTTGGCTGAGGTCAACATCTACCCTGTGAAATTAGAGGCTGACCAGAGAAAGATGTGGGAGAGGTTGTATGAAAAGCGAGGAAACAGAGGGAAAACAAGTGTTCTGAAGGAAGGAGAAGAGGCTAAGCTGGGGTTGGACGTAGAGCGTAGCGAGAACATCTTTCGGCAGCACCGAGGTGATGCCGTTGATGCTCAGGCCAAATAGTGCGACACAGTGGACACTTCCATGCGGAGCAACTTCTCCCTGCTCCATTGGCCCGGAGAGGGCTTTCCCACCCGTACGTAGAATTGACAATATCGCAACAACTCAGAAATAAAGATTGGGAGGCGTCCCCTCGCTAACATCGTGTGGAGGGTCTCCATGATACTATATCTCCATGCGGTATCACAAGCTTCTCCAGATCGAAAAACACCGTGGCGTAGCGCTGTCTACGAAGGAAGGCCTCGCAGACGGCATTTTCCAGTCGAAGCTGGCAGCGCATTCGACATGAAGTGGCGACGATGTCATGATAACACAATCAGAAAATTGGGAAGCGCCCTCTCGCCCCCAAAGCCAAAAACATCGTCGGGAAATGGTGCCTGCGAAAGCTTCGCAAATAGCACACTCCAGCCCGAGCAGAGCATCTGAGGTGGAGTGGAATTATAGGAAGCCGCGCTGTCCAGAAGACAAATGACAAACTCTCTACAGAAAATAAGCTAATTTAACATTTACATTTTCCTCCAATCACTTGCCTACGCAAAAGGGTTGGAAAAAAACGAGTAGAAACGAGCCGGTCTGGAGTGATCTCTTCCAGACCTACGAAAAGCAAGCACGGTAGCCATTAGTCAGGAATCTGGCAAGCCTCGCTCCTCTAAGCGTCGAAGCATAGCGTATGGGATACCACCCGCACTAGGAGCGGTATACAGGCGAGGAGCGAAACGAACTCGCTAAACGAAAGCAGGGCAATAAATCTTCCCCGCCCCTCAAGGTGAAGTCTAGGGGTATGTGGATATGAGTAGAGAGAGGGCACTATACTCCATCAACAAGGTCAGGGAACAGATGAAAGCAAGTATGTTGTGCTGAGAAGGCGGAAATGGAAATGAGAGCGGTGTTGTGATTGGATATGTGCAAGATGCACGTGGAGCTATATACCCCCAGGAAGTATCAGCATATCGGCCCAATGAGCGGCCAGCTCGTGATGCCCCATAAAGTCTGGCTCCACGCTAACTGGGATTGAACTTGAGGAAAAAAAAATTATGCGGAAGGTACAGAGACCGACTAGGCTAAAGAGGAGGCTACTTGGGGCAATAGGAACCGGGAAGGTGGGTAATTCTCGACCAGAGAAAATCCACTTACATTATGAGAGGAACCAGACTGTCGCTGAAGAGTTTGTCCAAGAGGTTGACCATGGAACTGCTCTGGTGCACCACCTGGAAAAAGCTCAGCTCAGGGGACGCCCTCACCTCACCCAGGGGAATCGTCTGCACCACCAACTCTGGAAAAGACAAAAAAAAAGGTGTCAACCAACGAGACAATAAACGGGGAAATGGCACTGTATATGAGAAATGAAAAATATTAATAAAAAGACTAATAAAAATCAACTTAATAATCCAAAGAATGCTAAGGAAAGGATTCTATCCCTCGTAGTGTCACTTGCGGTAGAATCATAATTCTCATGAAAATATAAAAATAAAAATTGAAAACCTGGGTACAAGGTATTTTGAACAGGTACCCTCAAGGCTGGTCGAGGCGAGGAAATAACATCTACCCTCTCCTAAACCGCTGTTCCAAATCCTAAAAGACATTTTCCACTTGAAAGCATCGTTGCCCATGGCAACCAGGACCTCTCGTCAAGTCTGGGGTTCCTCCGAGCTATTAAGCTCTTCGTGCGGCAGCGTTATAACTAGTGACCTTCAGGTGTGCCCCCTTCCTGCTCGAATCCCTGCAGGAGGATCTGTGGTTATATATATTTATATATCTTTCCTTATTCTCTGCATGTTACGGCCTTGTTGCTATTGCGCTTCAAGTTTCGAGAGAGAAAAAATACCCCTTTACACATAGCCTCAAAGCACAATTAAGTGGGCCAAAATGATTTAGAGGGAGGCATAGGTGAACGGGTTTCACCGACCATGGTCTGGTTGAACAAACTGACAGGGTTGGATGACGAGGGTAACACTCACCAATAGCGTAATCCACGTGATCCACCATCAATGCTTTGGTGAGAAGGTCGAAGATTTCCACCGCATTATTCGGCCGCTCGGATTGAGATGACAGCTACAAATAAATAACAAAGAGTCGAGACAACAAAGACTGGTAGAGAAGACCTTGTGAAATGAGAGCGTGGCAACAAAGACTGGTAAGACCTTTTGAAACCCATCTACCTCAACTGAAAACAACATCCCCACACGAAGAGGTCGGCATCCATCTACAACGCTTTAAAACCCTCTCCAACCCATTATGCCCTATCAAGCATAGCACAAGACCACCCATCCTTTTTATCAATACTAAAATTGCCACTTCTGAGGTGCTTTGTCCTGTAGCTTTACCCTAAAAAAGTATGCCCCCTCTGTAGGATAGGGGTAGGAGCTAATATATTTATTTTTTATTTTAGGAGCCTATCTGGCGACTACCCACTTGGGCACAAGTCGCCGCACTCAAGACAGCCTAGCACTAGGCTACTTTAAAATAAAAATATGCGAAAAACTACAACAATAAAAAAAGGGAAAATGGCAAGAAAGAGGAAACAAGATCCAGCGTCGGGGGTCCGACTTCCCCCCGGCGCAGGAACGTGCGACCTACAAAGGCAACAAAAAACTAGTTAAATAAAGGAGAGAAGGCCAGCCACCACCAAAAAGTCTACAAGTGCACAAGTTAATGTGCACGAACTCATCCCGAGTACAAGAGACAGGCAGTAACGACCCCGCCCATCCCGGTACCGGGACAGGTATCGTGCGCGAAGATCACCCAGACTAGGACATTCGACAAGAATGTGGCGAACAGTCTGGGGGACAACGCAGTCTTCACAGTAGGGCCCTGGCGAGTGCTTCATCAAATGGCGGTGCGTAACGCGAGTGTGTCCAATTCGGAGGCGACAGAAAGCAACCTGAAGCCTTCGCAGCATTGGTGGGTAGGTGTATGGGAACAGTCGTGGCGCAGTGGCACGCAATTTTAAGTTCCCTTCGAACGTCTCCCATCTTCTTTGCCAAGCAGCCCAAAGAGCTGCCCGTATTGCTGCCATGTAGTCGGTGTGAGGAAGAGCGAAACGCTGGTGCGGGCGCAGAGTCCTCGCGGACTCTTTAGCGCGCTCATTCCCCGCAATTCCTAAAAGTCCAGGAACCCAGCAGAAGATAATCTCAACATCCGCCAGTCTTGCCAAAACCGTGGCGTCACGGATATCGTGAACCAGGGAATGCGGAAATTCCAATGCCCCGAGAGTACTCAGGGCGCTTTGTGAGTCGCTATAGATCACAATCCGGTCTCTGAACCGGGCACGTCGCGTAATGTCCCGTACCGAGTGGTGTATTGCCGCAGGCTCGGCCGTGAAAACAGACGCAGCGCTTGGCAGAAACCCGCTGACTTCAAACAGAGGGGATACGGCGTGGTAGCCGACTCCATCTTGGGAGTAGGAGCCATCTGTATACACTGAAACGGTTCAAGCGTGGCAGGAAGTCGAATGCAATACTCCTTGCGCTGTACAAACTTTGGGAGCAGAGGCGTAGCGACAAATAGCTAAAGGTGGTACCCTCCAGCGTGGCGTCCTGGGCAGAACCAGGGAAACCCCAGTCCCGAGAGCTATACCTATCTCTCGAAGGAGTTTCCTAGCCCTAAACCAAAAGGGTATAGGGTCTGACTGGCGTCTCTTGGCGGCATAAGCACCGTCAAAATCAGCTGCGGATGCAGTAAGAGCTGTTGGCGAGTGAGGAAGGCGCCGGGCTCGCGCGTACAGGCAAATAATGCACTGTGCAAGGAGTAGGGCAAGTGGCATCTCCCCAGCATCGACTAGTAGGCTCTCAATGGGCGAAGTGTGGAAGTCACCGGTCGCCAGGCGAAGGCCGGTGTGGTGGATCGAGTCCACCCTCCGCAATACACGCTCGGCTGCGGATGCATAAAACTGGCATCCGTATCTGTAGTCGAGCTTCGAACGAACAAAGGATCGATAAAAAAGTAAGGCAGCAGCCATATCAGTGTCCCAAGCGCTGAACGTCACGGAACGGAGAATATCCATGGCGCGGGTACAAGAGACCCTAAGGCTGCGGATATGAGCCTCCCAGGTGAGGCGTTGGTCAAATACAAGACCAAGGAAACGGTACGATTCAACCACTTCCAGGCGCACCCCATTAAGAAACAAGTCTCGGTCAGGGTGGAGCCGTGGATGGCGGAGGAAGTGCACCACCTTAGTCTTGGCTAAGGAAAACCGAAACCTGTGCGCTTCGGCATAGCAAGAGACGCGGTTCAATGCCTGTTGGAGTCGACGCTCCAGAGTTGGCATCTGGGCCGCGCCAAAAGAGATCAAAGGTCGTCCACGTTGAGCGTAGCGAGAACATCTTTCTGCAGCACCGAGGTGATGCCGTTGATGCTCAGGGCAAAGAGTGTTACACTGAGGACACTTCCCTGCGGGACACTCTCTTCCTGCTCCATTGGGCCGGAGAGGGCTCTCCCACCCGTACGCGGAATCGACGATCTCACAAAGATTCAGATATAAAGATTGGGAGGCGTCCCTTGGCCCCCATCGTGTTGAGTCTCCGTGATACAGTATCTCCATGCGGTATCATAAGCCTTCTCCAGATCGAAAAACACCGTGGCGTAGTGCTGTCTACGAAGGAAGGCCTCGCAGACGGCATTTTCCAGTCGAAGAAGAGCATCCGACGAGGAGTGGAACTTGCGGAAGCCGCACTGTGCAGAAGACAGATGGCCTCCGCTGTCCATAAAAAAGGCTAATCTAACATTTACCAATTTCTCCATCAACTTAAACACGCAAGAGGTTTGAGAGATCTGGAGGAAACCGGCCGGAATAGAGTGATCTCTCCTCGGTTTGCTAAAGGCGAGCACAGCAGCGATTCGTCAGGAATCTGGGAGGAGACCCTCCCCTCAGATCCTGCTGAAGAAATTTAAGATAAAGGCCATGCCTCGCTCACCCAGGTATCGAAGCATGGCGTACGGGATATCGTCCGGACCATGGACGGTGTCCGCGCACGAAGCAAGAGCGGAACTCAACTCGCTCAGAATAAACCTGTCGTTGAAGGGTTCTCCTCTCTGGAGGTAAAGTCCAGTCGGCGGCCTTCCGCGACATCACGACGTGCATTGAATGCTGGCGGAGCAGCATCACGGCTAGAGAATGCGGAGAAAGCGGTCGCGAAGGATTCCGCCACAGACGCGGGGTCCGAGATTGCGATCCCATTCTCCTGGAGAACGGAAGGGGGGTGCTGCGAGAACTTGCCCCGAATGCTTTTGACTCGCTTCCACACCTCTGCCAGAGGGGTCTTCCCGTTAAGTGAAGACACGTATGCCCGCCAAGAGGGGCGGGTGTGCTTCGAAATATACCGCAACCTAGCCATAGCCCGACGAAATTCACCGACAGTGAAATCATTCGGGCGGCGCTTATAGCTCATGTAGGGATAACGCTTCTGCTTGAGGGCTGTCTAACACTAGGCTGGCCACCACGGGAGTGGTTGGCGTGCAAAATGGCCAGACCTTCGAGGGATAGTAATTAGGCCCGCGGCGATGAAGTTTCCGGAGAAGAACTCAACAGCATCATCTACCGACTTAAACTCCTCGACTGAGATAGAGAATTCAGTCATTTCCTGAAATGCAGAACACCGCGCAAAGCACCACCGGGGCGGGCTCTCGGGAGGCAGCAGCCCAGAAAATATTTAAATGGGAAAGTGATCACTACCATGAAGGTCAACGACCCCCCACCCCCATCAAAATCTGGCTGTGCATCCGAAGAGCACAAAGATAGATTGAGGCAGGAAATGAAGCGGTTCTCGAGTAGTGATGCGTAAACTCATCCACATTTAGGACACCCATCTCAAGCTTGTCGATCAAGTCGACAAGGACTTGACCGTGGAGATTAATAGAGTAGTCTCCCCAGAGGTGTCTACCATTTAGATCTCTGATCAAGAGAAAGGGCCTCGGCAACCGTGCCACGACGCGGCGGAAGTCCCCCGCGTCGAAGTCAGCTGACGGTGGAATGTACGCGGAAATAACAGTATACCTCCTATCAAGGTGCAGCTGCACAGCTACTGTCTGAAAGGAGGTATTTAAAGCGAAGAGAAGAACGGAGACATCATGCCGGCTATAAATCGCGCATACTCCCGCCCGGCCCCCATCCCGTGGTGGTGGGGTCGCAAAACCCTTATACCCAGGGAGGGTGGGCAGTGGACATGCGCCCAGCATGGTCTCCTGTAAAATGATAGCTAACGGAGAATGGGAGGAGACGAGCCTTTGCAGCTCCTCCCAGTTGGCCCAGGGTGTGCGGCAATTCCATTCTAGGAATATGCCCTCCAGGCCTAGCTCGGAGGAGATGCGGGGGCCCTCTTCGAAGAGAAGACCGTCACGGGAATGGCCGTCCGCTTCCCGGAGGCAGAATTCCGGGCGCTGTTGGCGGGACAATGCGCTGTCGCCTTCAAGTACCTATTGGGAAGGGCTGGGCTCGCCATGCGAGTCTTTACCTCCCTCCACCCCGAAACCTTAGGCGAGGGGGAAGTGGGGGTAGGAGCTAAGACTCCTGGAACACCACAGCAGCCTCTACACCATTTTCCTTCTTTTACCTGTTTGTGACGAGATGATATGGTAAAATGTGAGAGGTCGCATGTTCCATGAACATAGCACGTGCCACACGCGGCTCAACCAGAGACTTCTGCAAATGTTTGACACTAGCGAAGTCCAACGTTGGACGGGTAAGAACGTTTTTTTTTTAAATTTTATAGAGCCCATCTACGGGTGGGAACGAGAAGGGCAAGACTGAGTTGTATGAACCTAAACGAAAAATGTGTTTTGCTACACCAAGTCCCAAGGGCCGGTGTACGGATAGAGACTTATCACAGGTGGCGACAGACCCTGCGGAGAAGACGATCTCGTAGAGCTCTGAGCAGGGTAGATGTTAGATACAGAAAATATACCGTAGACAGACCTAGAGGCAGTGGTGATGAAGCTAGAAAATAGCTCCCTCAGCATAAATGCTCGATATAGGGGAAAAAACGGAAGGTGCCATTGGATAGACGGATGGCCAGGTTGCGAATAGGATCCAGCATATGGAGAGATGAGTGAGAGGTCGAGGAATACCTCACTACCATAATACAACTTCAACTCGACTAGGGAGGTGTATAGCGTCCACAACGTGAGCCTATCGCTCCCCCAAGATGTATGGGAGAGCATCTTTAGTAGGTTAATCTTCCGGAAACATCTCGGTCGCAGATCACAGAGAT
Source organism: Ceratothoa steindachneri (assembly GCA_963969495.1). Taxonomy (NCBI): domain Eukaryota; kingdom Metazoa; phylum Arthropoda; class Malacostraca; order Isopoda; family Cymothoidae; genus Ceratothoa; species Ceratothoa steindachneri. Next base: position 93,244,357 of record OZ018320.1, read on the forward strand.
GAAGACACCAAGTAAGTTTGGGTCCCAGGAACCGTATCTCTGACGCAAATTCAAAGGGGTTAGTTACTCTATAAGTACAAGGAAGTCTAACTTGCGGCCCCCATTTCAGGTGAAAGTACCAAGGTTGGCAAATCAAAAAACCTAGCCCTAAAATCCCGGGTTTTATTACCGGGGTTTGGGGGTCTTTTTCAAGTGAAATTTGAAACCTATTGTTTTTTCCAAAATTACAGTTTTTTTTCCTCAAGAAATGAACGCTACTTATTATTTTATTCAAAATGCATATTTATGTTTATAGTTTCAACAAATATGTATCAAATTAAGATTATTTCTCTTATATTGACTCATAATTCATTTCTCTTTCTACAGGTTATGGCTATCATGGGTACCCACAATTCTCGATCAGTGATCTGTTCTTACATTAATATAATTATTAAACTAATTAATTATTAATATTATAAAAATAAAGATAGCTATTTTTTCTACGTTATTTTAATGCTTGTAGTGTTTGTTTTTTGAAAACAAACAAACAATAAAACCCGTGGTTTTGTTTTTTTAAACAGGTTTTGGGGGGGGTTTTGCCAACCCTAGAAAGTGCATCGCATTCGTCTTCCAGGCAGAGAAGCGGAAACCTTTACGAAGAACCCGGCGGTGGATGTATCAACCACCAACTGCAGGCAGCGGGCTGCGGGTGCCGAGGGTCAAGGGGTTGCAATAAGGAACGAGGCCGTCCACAAACAAGGTTGCAAAGACCCCTTCTGACAGAGAGTAGACCATGCTATTTATCGCAATAGCGAACAGTTACACCTAATACACTAACGTGGGGAACAACTTCCTCCAGGACAAGAAGATTTGTTGCATTCTGCTTCTTATGGAAGCCAGACTAGTATGGAGTTAGGAGGCCATGACATTCAAGAAACCACTGCAAGCAAGCATTTACCATTTTCTCCAACAACTTACTAAGACAGGTGGTGAGAGCTATTGGACTATAATGGGAAGGAGATAAGACGCCTCTATCCGGTTTCAGAACAAGATGTGGAGATTTCAATGCCCCAAGCGCACTTAGCCCGCTTTGTGTCTCGCTGCGACTGACAAAACTATCTCGTAACCTGGCATGGCGCGCAATCTGCCCTACCGAAGGGTATACTAACACTAGTGGCCGTGAAGACAGGCGCAGCACCCGGCTTCAAACAAGCGAGAAATAGCATGGAACCCAACTCCTTCAGATTTGGAGCCATCTGTGTACTCGGGCAGAGCTGGATTTTTTTTATTCTTAAAAAAAATTCGGCAGAGCTGCAGTGTGACAAGATGTATGCGCTAAGAAATACTCCCAGTGTTGTGGAAGTTTGGTGACAAACATTGAAAGGTTTGTCACCAAGCCTCTGCTCGCAAAGCTGCAGGGCGGAGTCTTGGGCAGAACCATCAGCATTACCGAACATGCGCACAGCGTTACGCTAAGAGAGTAGCATATCTGTTACGTTGACAAAAAGGCTTTATATAGAGAACGTGCGAAAGGCAACAGTTGCCAACAGCGGAAGGGGAAAGGAGGGAATGTCCCTCCTCGAGGTTTCAGTTGTAGCAAAGGGTCTACCCCTCCTATACCATCTAGCTCATTGCAAAAGTGGCTGCTGCCATGTAGAGATCTCTTTGATTTGGAGACCAATTAAACTGTAGGTCAAACAAATTATCGAGTCCTGTTTAATTGAGGAATGTGTTCACAATTTAGACACCAAGAGTAATTTCTAAACACAACTTCAATGCATTTTCAGCCGACTTGAATAAAAAACACAATACTTTGCGCTCAAACGTACAACTCAACACCAGATTGAATTACATCCAAATCCACTCAACTAACCACCCTATTTATACAATTTATTCACACCACACTGAATTATGCCTCACTTGCCCGGCACCAAACACATAAAAAAACAAACAACATAAAATAAACCCATTAGAACAATCACTGAGTGTACACAAACTATCCCACTTTCACTCAGAAAACAAAATTCTATACCAAGACAAAGTCCTAATCACACCCATACCATAGCCTCAACATAAACTCCCCACTCACCCCGAGGGCCAACAAAATAACACCATCACATTTCAACAGAATCTCCACCTCATAACCTTTTGCCCAATGGGAGGAGAAAGAACTTACATACACATTCAAATAGTCAGCGGACAATTACACAACCTCCCAATCAATCTCATACTACATTCACATCGCCCACACTTAGCAAAGGAAAAATCTTCCTTCCACAGAAACACTGGAGTCGCTCTTTCCAAACTCAGATCAGGCCACCACCCAAAAGTGCAATACTACAAACACATCAAAACCGAACAGAGAACTAAAACTGCCCATGATATGACCCCCCCCCCCTCCATCAGAAAAAAAATGAACACCTAATGCCAACACGCCCAACCCTTAAACCACACAGAGGAGAGAGACAACACATCCTCAGTCAGAGACTTGTGGATTCGACCATCCACTGTGGCGACTTGCCTGATGGATGGGGTTGGCCCAAAATAACCAGAGAGGGGACAAAAAAAAAGGTAACAAATTAAACCTCGAAGATATTAATTTATCAATTAGGGTTTTATGAATATAATCAAGGACAAATACGTGAATCATGTGCAAAACTCCAACTTACCATTTGGCACCTTTTAAATGCATGTTTGGTTTCTTGCAGCAATGAAATGGCTACTTCTTCTGAAAGAAAGGTCTCCCCTCCATAGTTTTCCACAGAACCACCGATATTAATGTTCGCTTTAGAAATAATGACGTCTTGAATTCGTTCACGGATTTCAGTGATACTGTAAAGGGAAGCCAAGAATCAATTAATTCATGGACATATTACCATTACTATCGTTGCGCAATTCGTCATTCACCCGTGGACGAGAAAAGAATGACAATCTCTGGTGAGTCCGAAGGCACCCTCTACACTGCTACCACCAACTACAGAACACCCCGCCACCCACTACACCCAATTACTAGCTGACCTTCCCCCAACCCCACTGAAGGAGAGTACTATAGAACATACTCGATCGAATTGGATCTATAATTCAACTTTAACTGCTTCCCCACAGAGTGGTTGGTACGCATCAACGCCAATGAAAATATACCCACCTCAATCTAGCTATTTACATATCTTCCCAAATCAATGTCTTACCATAAATGACCCACAGCCTAGCCGTATGGAAACGCTGCTTCACCCCATGAACGAAGTTAAACCACATTCAGTATAGCTAGTCAATAGATAGGAGCACAGTTTGAGTCGCCATGGCAGTGGCTGTCATGTATCGCCAGGTGGTTGGGAAAAAAAGTTAAATTGCAGACTCCTACTGAGAGACACTTCAGACAGTGCAAATCAGTGGCAAAAGTCAAACCAAATGACACATTTACCATAAACTTCTCCAATCCACTCAGCAGATTAATTTACCACTCATGTTTAGACTCCAACTATGTAGTGGTAGTAGTGCAGGCACAGTTGCTACCGTCTCCTACTGGATCTCAACATCCAGGGAGTAGGAGGGGATGTGAAGATAGCACGATCATCCATGTGGCACAAACAAACTACGAGGAACAGGCAGGAAGAGGGCAGATGCAGGAGGGTTTAACGGATTAAGGTAAGGAACCAGTGGGTTGATGCCCAATTCAAGTGGATTCTATATGGCAGCTAGGATGAAACGAGGCAAATCATCTAGAAAAGGTGGAGGAGGAGACCACTTTGTGACAAACATTAAAAAAACAAAGGGTTAAAAGATTCTTCCGCCGATATGAATCGAAGACGGGTGTGTTGAGGAATAGTTAAAAGGGTCGGGAAACAGGACAACCGGAGAATGGCGAAATGGCTACAATCCAATAAAAGGTGGGCAACCGATTGGTCCCCACCGCAAAAACGACAGCAAGGGCTGATATGAACATTACCCGAAACAAGATGGCCGTGAGTAAGTCTCGTGTGGTCAATGCGAACTCGGCAAAGGGCCACCTCCAACGACCGCATTCTATGACGGCTCAAGGGCAAAGAGTGAATAGAATTTTTAATTTTGTATAGTTTGGATGTTGAACAGTCATCGCATTCATTCTGCCACAGTTGAAAAATATATTTTCTTTTGAAGGAAAGTAGTCCCTAAAAGGCAGAGCCGAGTTCTCAGGAGACACAGAATGTGCTGAGCGGGCCAGCCGATCAGCCCTCTCGATGCCCAGGACCCCCACATGCCCAGGGGCCCAGCAAAAAATAATTCTATATCGGGACGCATTTTGGATCAGCCAGTTGCAAATTTCTGTGACTAAGGGATGGGACGCATTAAAAAATCTAATTGACTGTAAGACACTCCTTGAGTCGGAAAAAAATGACAAAATCACTAAAAGGTAAAATTTGGATGAGTCTAAAGGCTAAAAGGATTGCTGAAAGTTCAGCGGTAAAAATGGATGCTGCTGGCGGCAAAGCTAGAGTTAGGAATTCTCCTCCTGGCTGCGGCACCTACTCCACCGTCCGACTTAGAGCCATCCGTGTATAGTGGGCAGCATTGCTTGTGCGAGATCGAATGCTCTAAGAACAGGCTCTTAATGAGGCGAGGGTCCATGGAGGACTTCTCCAGGCTCCACATGTTGGTACATACAGTGGGGAGAGGAGCACGCCAACTAGGGGTCAGTAAGGATGGAAGGGTAAGGACCCTTGGAGTACCCAGGTAAGAGAGATGATCTCCTATGCGAAGGTTCAAGGGTCGGGGTAAAGATGGCAACTTATCATATGCCGCCGTTGATTCGGCAGCATACAGGCATCTGTAGACCTGATACAGGGGCTTGCTGTACTCGGCAGAGGTATCGCATGCAGATTTGAAGTTTATGGTAGAGCAAAGGGAGTACCCCACTCTCGCAGTAAAGGCTGTTGCCAGGAGAAGTACGGAAGGCTCCACTAGAAAGGCGAACTCCGAGGTTTCGAATGGGGTTCAGCATTTTAAGGGCTGAAGGGTAATCCGATGAGTAAATTTGACAGCCATAATCCAATTTGGATTGGACGAGGGCTGTGTATAATGTCCACAATGTTTGTCGGTCGCTGCCCCACGAAGTGTGTGAGAGGACTTTCAAAATGTCTAGAGCCCGCAGACAGCCTGTTCGAAGTCGGCGTAGGTGTGGTAACCAGGATAACTTTGGATCGAGAGTTACGCCAAGGAACCGAAACTCGGAGACAAACTCTATATCTTTGCCTTGTAGGGAGATAGATGGCGGAACAAGAACCCCTCTGTCTCGGTGGAAATACATTGCTTTGGTTTTGTTCATGGAAAAGCAGAATCCCTTAAGTTGTGCTCTTTTGGATACAGCATCGACCTCCAGTTGTAGCCGACGCGCTACTGATGGAAGGCGAGGTGAGGAACAGTATAGTGCTAAATCTTCAACAAACAGAGTTGCCGATACACCCTCTGGGAGAGACGAAATAATATCATTGATGATAATTATAAAACATAAGACACTTAAAACACCCACCTGAGGAACTCCCTCCTCTTGGGGTTGCAGGTCAGAGTATGCGTCTCCAACACGTACCTTGAACGATCGAGATGCTAAAAAAACTTTGAATAAGTGACGGTAAAAGGCCTCTTATCCCCCAGATGTATAGCTGCTTCAAGATGCCGTATCTCCATGTTGTGTCGTAGGCTTTCTCAATATCGAAAAATATGGCCAGGACTCGGTGCTTTAATGAGAAAGCTTTCCGGACCAATCCCTCGAAACGTACTAGTAGGTCAAGGGTACTATGACCTTTGCGGAAACCACATTGAAATGGAGAGAGAAGGTGATTGGTTTCTAGGAACCAGTTTAGGCGCTCCAATATCATTTTTTCCAGCAACTTACTCAAACAGCTGGTGAGAGCTATAGGGCGGTAGAGATCTGCGTCCAACCCGTCCCTGCCCGGTTTGACAAAGGGAAGGATGATCCCAATGCTCCATGATGAGGGGTAAAAACCCTTCACCCATATAAGGTTGTACAAATCGAGTAAGAAGAGAGTAGAGTGTGGATGTAGGTGCCGAATCATATCAAAATGGATCTCGTCAAGGCCAGGGGAAGTATATCTGTAAAGGGACAAAGCGCTATGCAGCTCATGGATGCTGAATAGAACGTTTTATGGAAGGTTAGATTTTGTTGTGAAGTTGAGAGAATGAGACTCTTCCTTTGATTTGTGGGATTGAAAAGCCTTATCGTAACGGCTGACACTGCTGACGGTGCGGAAATGGTCAGCAAAAGCATTGCTGACCGCCAGGCCGTCATTCTCCAAGGAACCGTCTAAGTTGAGTGTGGGGATATGATGATTAGCATAACGGCCTCTGATCTTATTAATCCTCTTCCAGATCTTGGCAGTAGGAGTCATAGAGGAAATTGATGAAACGTAACGGCGCTATGAATTTCGGCGAGCCTGACGAAGGGTTCTTTGGCGAGCGCACGAGCTCGGTTTCGGTCGACCTTGTTGCACAAAGTTGGGTTCTTTCGGAATCGGGCATGGGCTAACTTGTAATTTTTGATAGCTGTTGCATACGTCGAGGTCCACCGGGGCACGGTTGAGCGGCCCGTGGCGGGTCGCCTCCGTGGGATGGTCTGTGTTGCTGCATTGTAGATAGTGTAAAGTATTCTACTGCCGCGTCCATTCCATTGAAGGTCCCCAAGGATGCCCTTGTGAAGGACGCCTCTTGGAAACCTTCCCAATCTGCATGACCTAAGTCCCACTTAAGGGGTATGGTTGTATGAGGGCTAACTTGAAGGGCCGACAAGACAATAGGGAAGTGGTCACTCCCATGGAGATCGTCAAGAATTGACCATAGAAATTCCGTGAGGCAATCCGGGGAACAAACAGGCAGGTCAACACAGCTAAAAGAGTCCGTCTGGACATGATAAGAGGTAAAATCGACAGTATTTAAAACACAAAGAAAGTCAGATAATAAAAGAGACTCTAAAACACTGCCTTTGGCATTTCGAGTGATGTCACCCCACTATGGGTGACGGGCGATAAAATCTCCTAGTAATAAGAATGGGGAGGGCAACTGGTCTATAAGTTCTAAAAGGTTGGGTATTGACAATGATAAACAAGGGGGTAGGTAAATAGAGCAAACGGTAAAAAGCTTAGTAAGAAAAACCCTTATGGCAACAGCTTGGAGGGTAGTATGTAGGGGGATGGGAAAAACATGGTGGGACGAAGATACCATGATTGACACCCCTCCATGAGAGGAGCTTCCAGCAGGAGCAATAGAGTTGAAAGTGAGAAAGCCGGGTACCGGCGGAAAGGGCCGCATACCCAGTTTATTCTCCTGAAGACAAATGACAGCGGGTTGGATAGTCGTCAAAAGAATTTTGAGTTCTTCCCACTTTGGAAGAACGCCTTGGCAATTCCATTGTAAAATGGAAGATATTATGTGTGACGATTAGGATACCACTGTGGATATCTTTTTCTCTTTTGAGGCCGATATTGTATTTGAGGTTCGTCCCAAAGAGCTTGGGAGACGGAGAGCTGATTTTGAGGAGCTTGCTTTTGCAGGGGAAGAGATCCTAGATGGAGCAGTAACTGTTTGTTTTTTTCGTAGGTTTTGGAGAACCGACCGAGGCTCTTGATTGTAATTCGGGCTCACAACATGGCGGAAAAGGAAGATCAAGAAGGGATTTTCGGCCGGGAGATCCGGATTCATGGGTCGAGGGTATTTTCGGTGTCTGAGGAGTTGGTCCAACCACCGCGATTGGTGATGTTGGAGCATAAACTGCTTCCATCGGATCATGGGTTAAAGGGTGAGCGGAACGAACAGGTGATTTGAGCGAGGTGTGTGAAGCTGGGTGTATATCTGCCATCGTTTGGATCAGGATGGGGCCTAAGACCTGTGAAGGGCGGGACGGACTTAAGGGTATTGAATGTTCAGCCATAGAGGAGGAGTCCATTGAAGATTCCCGGGGCTCGACCGAGTCAGCTCCAGAGGCTGCCCGCTTATTGGTGGTCGATGACCCAGGTGAGGAATCCTTCCTCTTACAACTGGGCTTTGGGTCTCGGGGCCGGGTGGATGAACTTTCCCTGGTCTATGTTGAGGATTCTTTCAAATAGAGTCTGATGTCTCCAAGTGTCTCACCTTGGGAGTCTATCCCAGCTAGAGCTGCTGGAGAGAGGGGGACTACATTGGTTATCTCGGTGTGAGAGCGATGCTTCGACTGCATATTCTGAATGTTTCCGACGCTGCGAGTAGATGTACGGTGAAGTGCTTCAGGCTAGTCGGAACTCGCGCGTGATGGTAGGTTTCGTCCAGCGTCCCTTAAAACGTCAGGGAAGAGCCGGCCGAGTGGTGAGGTTTGTGTTCGGGCACGCTGGCGGGCCTCTCTTATATCTAGACGTAGGGAGTCGCGCAAAGCGAACACCTCCTTTTCATATTAAAATATAGAGCAGAGTTTTGACGCAGCACTGTGGGTACCTCCGCAGTTGGCACAGCGCGGTGTTTTGGTGCATTCGGGACCATGGTAGTCAGAGCTACAATTCACGCCGGAGCGAGGGTACCGACAGGCACAGCCAACATGTCCAAATTGATTGAAATTGAAGCAGTGTCTGGGTAGTTCGATGTAGGGACTTACCGGGACACGAAGGTACCCAGCTTTAATATACTGCGGCAGCTCTTGTCGTTCAAGTGTTAAAATCAGTGTGGTGGTTGGGACTTTAGTGGAGCCTAATGTTTTAGTTACCCTGTGTACGTGTGTGATACGTTGGGTACTAAGCTTACTTTGAAGGCGGGTGGGGTCGTAGTCCTTTAGTTCGTTTGAACGGACGACACCTTTGACAAAATTTAGACGCGGATGGGGCGAGACAGTTATTGGAATTGCAGCTATCGAAGATAGATTTCGCACAAGGTTGTGTTGAGAGAAAGATGACACCTCGACTACGACATCACCGCTACCTCTTGACCACATACGGCGGGGTTCACCACAGCGGGACTCAAAAGATTCATTGACGTCAAACACATCGACTTTTGCAAGTGTGGGATGTCGGATGATGAATTCATGACAAGAAAGCGAGGATAATCCAGATCTGGGTCTACTTCGTTGGAATAGGGGTCCAACGAGCGAGGGAAGGATGAAAGGGGAGCTAAGGAACGTTTAGCACGAGGACCCTTACGAGAAGGGGAGGTTTTTGGTTTATGGCTAGCCATTGCAAAAAGAAAAAAACTTCGCATTCTCCCTCGGGGCTGCGCACCATGGAGGTCTACAAGGGCCCGGCACTACTGCAACTATACAATCAGTTACGAACGGTATGTCCTCTTGGAGAATGGATACGGATCCACCACACCATCTTTAGAAACCGAAGAGGCTGCCCGAGTTCTCCTACGCACGAAAAAAGGGGGCCAACGATGGGTTTCTCCTTGGGCATTCGGTAGACGAAGGCGGTGGAGATGACCAGCCTCTTTCACCTTTATGAAAGAACAATTCGGAATCAATCCATTAAACGAGCAGAGGTCGGGTATCCATAAGGACCACTAGATAGGTGAAGGAAGAGGGGGAAATAAAGGGCAGTGTAAGAACGTAATAGGGGAGGAAAGAAAGAGGGGCATGTTAAAAGTCTTGTTGGCAGCACCATGGGTCCCCTAAGGGGCCCAGGGCTGACCCCACTCGCCACGAGAAGGCCAGCGCCTCTCTGGGAACAACCCCTGAAAAAAAGATCCCAGAGAGGGAGATGGCAGATGCAGGATGTAAGGATTTCAAGGGCAGGGATACGGGTCAGAGAGGAAGTTGGGTAATAGGGCGCCGCGGCATTTAAGGTCATATAAGTAAGTAGGGCTGTGAAGGTGATGATTCTGTATCAAATGGGGAGGAGGAGGAGGGGTGTTTTGCGGTTCATAGAGCAGTCTCCCATCTTTGTCAGACAGCCTTAAGGGATGACCAGATCCCTGTCATGTAGTGATTTCGGGGATTTTTTTTTTTTTTTTTTTAGGAGCCTATATGGCGACTGCCCACTCGGGCATAAGTCGCCGGAATCGCGACGGCCTAGCACTAGGCTACTTTAAAATAAGAATATGAAAACACAACAATGATAAAAAGGGAAGATCATAAAAATTAGGAAGAAATCTCCGGCGTCGGGGGAGAGTCGTCCTCACACCCCGGCGCAGGAGCGTGCGACCTACAAAGAAAACAATAACAAAAAAATAAAACCTAATTAAATAAAGGGGAGAAGGCCGGCCTCTCCCCAAAAGTATATAAGTCCACCAGTCAATGTACACGAATTCGTACCGAGTACAAGGGACAGGCGGTAGTGACCCCGCCCATACCGGTACTGGGGCAGGTAACTTGCGCAAAGATCACCCAGACTGGGATATTCGACAAGAATGTGCCAAACAGTCTGGGACGCGACGGAGTCGTCACAATGGGGCGCTGGAGAGCGCTCCATCAAATGGCGATGCGTCACACGAGTGTGCCCGATTCGGAGACGAGAGAAAGCGACCTGAAGCCGTCGCGGCATTGGGGGATAGGTCCATGGGAACAGTCGCGGCGCAATGGGACGAAACTTTAAGTTTCCTTCGACCGTCTCCCATCTTCTTTGCCAGGCAGCCCGGAGAGCTGCACGTATTCCTCCCATGCAGTCGGTGTGAGGAAGAGCAAAACGCTGGTCCGGTCGCAGAGTCCTCGCGGACTCTTTGGCGCGCTCATTCCCCGCAATTCCTACATGTATAGGAACCCAGACGAAGATAATCTCGACATCCGCCCGGCTCGCCAAAACCGTGGCGTCACTATAGATCACAATCCGGTCTCCGAACCGGGCACGTCGCGTAATCTCCCGTACCGAGTGATGAATTGCCACCAGCTCGGCCGTGAAGACAGACGCAGCGCCTGGCAGAGCCCCGCTGACTTCAAACAGAGGGGATACAGTGTGGAAGCTCGACCACGAAGACAGAGAAAGGAAACAGAGAGATGGGAGGTTTGTTTATGAGATATTTTATTCTTGAATGATGGCTGTATATAATGTATTAGCGTAAGAAGTTAGTTATTGGTGGTGGTTATTGGAGATTGACCCTGCAAGGGAGGAGCGGCACACACTCCCAATCGTAATGCACAAAGAGAAACTGAAGCTCTCTCTCGAGTCATCCTTTGCACCTCCTAAATCCCACTTTTTTTCATTCTTCCTACGTCTTAACCTATCCACCATACAAAGGTATGGGTGTAGAGGGGCGAAATACAAAAAAGCCTCAGCACATAATGGAAGTCTGTTGTTGAATACTACCTTTAGCATCCTATGCTGGCTACAACAAATTTCTATCTTCCAGGGTGTCCCACAAAGAGAACATCAGTGGCTGACATACTTGTCACCATCACCACTAAACCAGGTGAATGAGTAAAGCAATAAACCAAAGATATACAACCTTTCCCTCTATTTCACTCACCCTCCAGCTTGAATAATTTTTTTCTGGTGTCCTTTAGAGTCATAATAACGAGTAAGGATATTTTTAAATTTTTCTTTCAAATATCTCGCCTCAACACTGAAAAAAACAAAAAAAAGTATGATTTAGTCTTCCAATTAAAGATATTTTTATTTTTTTTTGTGGTAGCCCATCTGGCGACTGCCTACTTGGGCATAAGTCGCCGTACACCACACGGCCTACTACTAGACTATATTTAAAAACAAATAACAGGGAACAAATAATATGTAACTAACAAAAACAACGATAAAAAGCAAGAGGACAAGAAGGAAGCATGCTCCGGGGTCGGGGATAGGCCCGCCTCCCCTCGGCGCAGGAACATGCGAACTACAAAAAGAAGCATAAAAAGGTTAAATAAAGGGAAGAAGGCCGGCTTCCTCCAAAAGGTCATAGAGTCCATAAGTAAATGTGGAGGAACCCGTCCCGAGTACAAGGGATAAGCGGTAGCGATCCCGCTCGTCCCGGTAGTGGGACAGGTAACGTGCGCGAAGATCGCCCAGACTGAGACATTCAACAAGAATGTGCCAAACAGTCTGGGGGAAATGCAGTCTTAACAGTAGGGCGCAAGCGAGCGCTCCAACAAATGGCGGCACGTCCCGCGAGTGTGTCCAATACGGAGACGACAGAAAGCAGCTTGAAGCCTTCGCGGCATTGATGGGGTAGGTCCATGGAAATAGTCGCGGCGCAATGGCACGCAACTTTAAGTTCCTATCGACCGTCTCGCATCTTCTTTTCCAAGCAGCCCAAAGAGCTGCCCGTATTCCTGCCATGTAGTCGGTGTGAGGAAGAGTGAAACGCTGGTCCGATCGACCAAGCCTCGCGGACTCTTTAGCGCCCTCATTCACCGCAATTCCTACATGTCCAGGAACCCAGCCAGAAGATAATCTAGATGAACGGCCACCGGCTTGCCAAAACCGTGGCATCACAGATATCGAGAACCAGGGGATGCGGAGATTCCAATGGCCCGAGAGCACTCAGGGCGCTTTGTGAGTTATTATAGATCACAATTTGGTCTCTGAACCGGGCACGTGGCGTAATCTCCCGCACCGAGTGGTGTATTGCCACCAGCTCGGCCGTGAAGACAGACGCAGCACCTGGCAGAGCCCCGCTGACTTCAAACAGAGGGAATACGGCGTGGAAGTCGACCCCCTCTTCGGACTTGGAACCATCCGTATACACTGGCACGGATCCAGCGTAACAAGAGGTGTGCTCCAAAAAGGTCGAACGCAATACTCCCGGCGCTGTACAAGCTTTGGGAGGAGAGACGTGGAGGTAAATAGCCAAAGATGGTACCCTCCAGTGTAGCGTCCTGGGTAGAACTAGGGGCGCCACCGGCCCGAGAGATATACCTAGCTCTCGAAAGAGTTTCTTAGCACTAAACCCAAAGGCTTAGGGTATGACTGGCGTCTATCGGCAGCATGGGCACCGTCGAAATCAGCTGCGGATGCAGTGAGAGCTGTTGGCGACTGAGGGAGGCGCCGGGCTCGCACGTAAAGGCGAGTGATGCAGTTTTCGGGCGTAGTGCTAGTGGCATCTCCCAATCATCGACCAACAAGCTCTCAATGGGGAGAGTGTGGAAGGCACCGGTCGCCAGGCGAAGGGTGGTGTGGTAGATTAAGTCCACCTTCCGCAATACACGCTCAGCTGCAGATGCATAAAACTCGAATCCGTAGTCGAGCTTCGAACGAACAAAGGATCGATAAAAAAAGTAAGGCAGCAGCCCTATCAGCGCCACAAGCGCTGAACTTCATAGAACGAATAATATCCATGGCGCGGATACAAGAGACCCTAAGGCTGCGAATATGAGCCTAGTGGTGAGACGTCGGTCAATTACAAGACCAAGGAAACGGTGCGATTTAACCACATCCAGGCGCACCCCATTAAGAAACAAATCTGGGTCAGGGTGGAGCCGTGGATGGCGGAAGAAAGGCACCACCTTAGTCTTGGCCAAGGAAAACTGAAACCTGTGCTCTTCGGCATAGCGAGAGACGCGGTTCAATGCCGGTTGGAGGCGACGCTCCAGAGTTGGCACCTGGGCCTCGCCAAGAGATCGAAAGGTCCACCACGTAGAGCGTAGCGAGAACATCTTCCGGCAGCACCGAGGTAATGCCGTTGATGGTCAGGGCAAAGAGTGTGACACTGAGGACACTTCCCTGCGGGACACCTTATTCCAGCTCCATTGGGCGGGAAAGGGTTCCCCGCACCCGTTCGCGGAATTGACGATCTCGCAAAAGTTCAGATATAAACACTGGGAGGCGTCCCCTCGCGCCCATCGTGTGGAGAGTCTCCATGATACCGTATCGCCATGCGGTATCATAGGCCTTCTCCAGATCGAAAAACACCGTGGCGTGGTGCTGTCAACGAAGGAAAGTCTCGAAGAAGGCATTTTCCAGTCGAAGCAGAGCATCCGACGTGGAGTGGAACTTGCGGAAGCCGCACTGCGCAGAAGACAGATGGCCTCCGCTGTCCAGGAAATAGGCTAATCTAACATTTACCAATTTCTCAATCAACTTGCACACGAGGGAGGTTAGAAAGATTAGGCGGAAACCGGCAGGAGTAGTGAATCTCTCCCTGGATTGCGAAAGGCGAACACAGTAGCGATTCGTCAGGAATCTTGGAGAAGACCCTCCACCCAGATCCTGTTGAACAAATCTAACAGAAAGGCCATGCCTCGCTCACCCAGGTGTCGAAGCATGGCGTACGGGACATCGTCCGGACCATGGGCTGTGTTCGCGCACGAAGCAAGAGCGGAACGCAACTCACTCACAGTAAACCTGTCCTTGAAGGGTTCTCTGCCTCTGGAGGTAAAGTCCAGCCGGCGGCCTTCCGCGACATCACGACGTGGATTGAATGCTGGCGGAGCAGCATCCCGGCTAGAGAATGCGGAGAAGGCGGGCGCGAAAGATTCCGCCACGGACGCGGGGTCCGAGATTGCGGTCCCATTCTCCTGGAGAACAGGCGGAGGGGTCCTGCCTGAACTTGCCCCGAATCCCTTTGACTCGCCTCCACACCTCTGCCAGAGGGGTCTTCCCGTTAAGTGAAGACACGTATGCCCGCCAAGAAGAGTGGCGGGCGTGCTTAGAAATATACCGGAACCTAGCCTTAGCCCGACGCAATTCACCGACAGTGAAATCGTTCGGGCGGCGCTTATAGCGCATGTAGGCATAACGCTTCTGTTTCAGGGCCGTCTCACACTCGGCTGACCACCACGGAAGTGGTCGGCGTGCAAAATGGCCAGACATTGTGGGAATAGTAGTCAGGCCCGCGGCGATGAGGTTACCGGAGAAGAACTCAACGGCCTCATCTACCGACCTAAACTCCTCGATCGAGATAGAGAATTCAGTGAATCCTGAAATGCAGGCCACCGCGCCCGTGCCAAGCACCACCGAGGTGGTCTCTCAGGCGGCATTTGCCCTGAAAAGGATATTTGAATGGCAAAGTGATCACTACCATGGAGGTCATCGACCACCCCCAATCAAAATCAGGCTGTGCATCCGAAGAGCACAGAGATAGATCAAGGCAAGAAAATGCAGCGGTTCTCGGGCAGTGATGCGTAGACTCATCCACATTTAGGACACCCATCTCAAGCTCTTCGATCAGATTGGCAAGGACTTGTCCCCTGGAATTTATTGAGTAATTTCCTCAAAGAAGATGCCTGCTGTTCAGATCTCCAAGCAAGAGAAAGGGCCTCGGCAACCGTGCCACAAAACGTCGGAAGCGCCCCGCGTCGAAGTCAGCTGACGATGGAATATACGCAGAAATTATAGTATACCTCCTATCCAGGTGAAGCTGCACAGCCACTGCCTTAAAGGAAGAAGGGAGACATCATGCCGGGTGTAAACCGCGCATCCCCCAGTCCGGCCATCTGGTGGTGGTGGGGTCGCAAGACCCTTATACCCCGGGAGGGTGGGCAGGGGGTACGCGCCTAGCATGGTCTCCTGCAGAAAAATAGCTAACGGGGAACGGGAAGAGACGAGCCTCCGTAACTCCTCCCAGTTGGCCCCGGAGTCCACGGCAATTCTATTGAGGAATATGCCCTCCAGTCCTAGCTCGTGGGAGACGCGGGAGCCCTCTTCGAACAGAGGACCCTCACGGTAATGGCCATACGCTTCCCGGAGGCAGAACCCCGTGTGCTGTTGATCGGACAAAGCGCTGTCACCTTCGAGGACTTATTGGGGGAGGTTGGGCTCGCAATGCGAGTCTTTTCCTCCCTCCGCCTCGAAACCTTAGGCGGGCGTTGCGGCTTCGGAGGCGGGGGGGCCCTCTTTTCGAGGATCCACCGTCTCCCAGCCACTCAGCCCACCACTAGGCGTGGGCGAAGGAGCCGAAGCTCCTTTCTTGCTGTCCTCCTTTCGGGGGACAGCTTTAGGAACCCCAGAAGATGGCCTAGCGACCAACTTCAGGGGTGTTGCGTCCTGTGAGTCTAACAACTCGGTGGAGGCGCGTGGCCGTTTCGCCTTACGGGAAACGGTCACGCTGGGGGAAGGTGGGGGAGCCCTGGTTTTAGCCGGGGCTGGGTGTGAACCCTTTGTGCCGCTAGCTTTACCAGTGGAGCGCCCGGGTTGAGTAGAACCCGCAGAAGGGCTCCGAATGGGCGAGAAAACAACTGTGCTCGTTAGACAGGATGGGCCAGGAGCAGAGGGAGCCTTTCTAATCATTGAGACATAAGACATCCCAGGCAGAGCCGGGCGCGCCAACCAAGTCCTTAGCTTCGCGGAAAGAGAGTCGATCCTGGGCTTGAACGGCCAGGATTTCTTTCTCAAGGAGATATGCACCACATTGCTTCGAAGAAGCGGGGTACGGCTCTCCGCAATTGACACACTTGGCCACACACGATTTGGACTTATCATGTGCGGCCTTGGAGCAATTTACACAGACTTCGGGTGACCCCGACTTTGCACATCTACATGAACGATTCGTATGGCCGAAGCGGTGACAGTAAGAGCACCGCCGCGGCAGTGGCACGAATGCCTTTACGCGGTAGCGGTACCAACCGGCACGCACCGACTCAGGGAGCTTGTCACCGTCGAACATGACAAAGAGTGTAGTGGTGGGTCTCGCGGCCCCTCCTTTTTTCTCATCACACGTTCAACCTTGACTGCCCCATGGGCGGCCAGCTCTAAGGTGACGTCCTCTATGGAGTAGTTAACGAGTTCCATAACATAAACTACTCCTTTCACAAAGTTCATGGTAGAGTGCGGCGTCACACTCACCGGAGTGCCATCAAGTGTCCAAAGAGCACTTATCTTGGCCGCCTCGGAGGGACCCACCGCATTCGCCAGAAGGCTCCTGTCCGAGAAACGGGTCACCTTCGGCTCTCTACCAATTACACTAGCTAATGCTCTCCTCTGATGGATCATGTTGCCCTTGGCCAACATGCTGCCATCAGTGGAGCGAATAACGAGGAAGCGTTTGAAGCCAGCGGGCTCGAAAACACAAGGTAACCTCTGAATGAGGGGCCCCGATGTTATCGAGGCTCCGCCCTGTGCTCTTTCGTCTTAGTCATAGTTCGGGGCTCCGCACCCGGGGGGGGGGGTAGAGGGGCTGGATGTGCCGATCTTGGCTTGGTCGCTTACCAAAGTGGCAGCAGACCCTTCTGTCCCCGCAGTCCCCGCGGATGGAGAGGAGCCCCGAGTCTTCTTAGTCTTTTTCTTTTTAGGAGAGGAGGGCGGGGAATGAAGCCGCTTCTCCCCTCCGCTGGCAGAAGCCCCTAGGCCAGATGGACCGGTCACAGACAGGTCCTTCTCCGAGATGGAGAAGGTCCTGGTAGTCGCAGGGGCACCGGTTGGAGGAGATCCCTCCCCTCCTTGTACTGCCTTGAAAACCCAGGCCGTTTGAGGAGGACCATGCATAGGGGCGGATTCGGGTTCGGTGCTTGGCGCCAAACCCAATTCCTTCCCATGGAAGGCCCTATGGTCTGAGGCTGGGTTGCCTCAAGGACCATGCCTATCTTAGGAGGGGCGTCCAGTTATCCATCCCCTCCCAGGACATCACAGGTCCCGTTGGCAGCGTCACTAGTCATGGGTGGGGAGGCACAGGCCTTGACCCCAACAAGGTTCAATATTCTTGCCAGCAGGTCTTTTGAGGGAAGCGACCGAAGGGGCCTGGCTTCCCTCTCCCCCCTAAGGGGGTTTGCCCTACCGAGCCGCTTAACTGGGGAGCGGTCGGCTATGAGCTGCCTGCTGGCATTCTTGGCAGTCCCTTTGGAAAGAAAAGGGGGGACTGCCGCTGGGAAAAGGGAGGTGCCTAAAAGCACCTCCAAACAAGAGGGTCAGGGGGAGTCCCCTACATAGGCGAAGGAGAGGAGTAAGCCTCCTCTCGGGTTAGAGAAATATGGAGGGTTCCCTGCGCAAGCACAGGGGAAATTGGGAGAGATTTTTGATTTTTTATATTTTCATTCATGGGCATGATGACCCTGTTTGTTCCACGGGAAGCAATAGCTCATCACCCCTCGCAGTAGCCCGCCCTGCAAGGGGTGCGTACAGGACCTGGCAGAGACAGGTGCCACCATTTTGGACCACCCCTCCCGCCTGGTGGCCTGGCAGTCACTCAGCATGGCGGCTCCACCTTGGACATGGCATAAAAGTGATAGTGTGTGAAGAGAGAAGGAAAGGGGATGTGAGTGAGGTATGGGTGGGGATGAAGCAGGTTGTTAAAAGCCCACCATCCCAAACCGGAGCTCAGGGGTCAAGGAACATTGTCCCCTTCCCCCTCAGCCCCGATCCGGGACGGTTGGCTGAGAAGAAGGTCAGCTTCTACCCTGTCAAATTAGAGGCTGACCAGAGAAAGTTGTGGGAAAGGCTGTATGAAAAGCGAGGAAACCGGGGGAAAACACAAGTGTTTTGAAGGAAGGAGAAGAGGCTAAGCTGAAGTCAAGCGGGGAGCTGAGTCCCATCAGCACAGTGGCCAGGATGGCAAATCGCCGCGCCCTTTACGGGGTTGCCTGTATGCAAGGCGGGAAGAAAAAGCATACCATCCTCCAGTAGGTGTCGTAAAAGGAAATTAACCCCAAATAGGGAAAGCGATTGCCTCTGGCCTGGGAAACTATGCACCCAAAACACAGCAATATGTAGCATTGATATGCACCAACTTGACTTTGTGACAAAGGAGACTATGATCATGATGATGAGTTCTTTTCCTCCAATTTAAAGTGCAATAGCAATGAGGCTATATCACATAGAAAGTAAGGAGCGATCTATAAGGAAAATAGAGAAGGTAGACAAAGAGAAGACATATGAATGTAGGTGCTCCTGCAGGCATTTAGGCCAGGAAGGCAAACTCTGTTTGCTGTGTCTGGGAGGGTACACTATCCAGATGTCAGCTGCAGCAAGAATGCCCAGGCTACATATATCCACTTGCTAGTGTGTAAAAGAATAGATAAGGAAAAGTGGGAATGGGTGCAGCTCCTCCCAGTACCAGATGTAACAGTATGACCTAACCTTCGATCCCACCATTTATGAACATTACTGGTCACTTTAATCCTATTGGTCACCAAACAAAATTGAGTGGGGGAATATTAAATATTCCATATTGTAAATTTGAATATTTAAAAATAAATTGCTTCATTTACAGTCAAATCATTTAAAAAAAATAATAACCACAAAAGTACCTTAAGGTGGAGTATTCTAATATTGTTCAAAATATACTTCGTATTTCCCACATTTTAAAATTATAAAAAAGTTTTAAATCATCAAAGATGGCATAAAAAAAAACAGGTCATACCTAATATAAGATGAAAGATGCTGTTGAAAGATCTGTTTCGTGAGACGAGGCAAAAACTGGGAATCTGCACCTAAATTAAGGGCCTGAAGTTCTTTGCAAAGGCGAGATGTTTGTGAATAAAGGTCATGGAGGTTACGTAAGTACAAATCCGGTGAATTTTTATGCTCCAATTTGGCATGTATGTGATCCTATAAATGATATACAAAACACTAAATTTAAACATTTAATATGAGGAATTGTGAAAATATGTGTTTATACATCAATCACATTGGAGTTAGTATAGCAATGAATAGCCACAACCAGTCAGCATCGGGAACATTTGAGGGACGCTCTTCATCAATACCAAGCGAGTGAGTGTATGCAATACATTGATATACTAACTGTATACATTGCAATTTACCTTACTATCAATCATATTGACCAGAATCCAAGATTCTCTATCAAAGCCTTATTTAAATTTTAACCAATTTAATCAATCATTTGGTATAGTTTACTCATACAAGGCTTTCCACATTGTCATAGAATTCAGGAGCCCCCCCAAAATACCAAATCTACAGAAGCAATCAAAACTTCTTGAATACTACACTAAAAAAATTTAGGCAAAGCTTCCAGAAAGAGGCATAATTTTTTTTTTTTTTTAAAGAACTCATCTGGTGACTGCCTACTTGGGCATTAGTCGCCGTATTAAAAACTTGACTAACACTAGACTACTTTAAAATCAAATTCAAAAATACACACGCAAAAAAACCCAAACACAACACCAAAAATTAAAAATAGGGGAAAAGCCAACAAGCAGGAAGCAAGCTCCTGTGTCAGGGGCAGGTCCCCCCGGCGCATGAACGTGCAACCTATAAGAAAAAAAAAGAAGAAATAAGAGGGAGAAGGCCGGCAACCCCTCCAAAAGTCTAGAAGTCAACCCGTCAAGGTGCACGCACTCGTCCCGAGTACAAGGGACAGGCGGTAGCGACCGCCGCCCATCCCGGTACGGGACAGGTAACGTGCGCGAAGATCACACAGACTGGGACATTCGAAAAGAATGTGCCAAACAGTCTGGGGTACGACGCAGTTGTCACAATAGGGCGCAGACGAGCGATCCATCAAATGGAGATGCGTCACACGAGTGTGCCCTATTCGGAGAACACAAAAAGCGGCTTGAAGCTGTCGCGGCATTGGGGGGTAGGTCCATGGAAACAGTCACGGCACAATGGCACGCAACTTTAAGTTCCTATCGACCGTCTCCCATCTTCTTTGCCAAGCAGTCCGAAGAGCTGCCCGTATTCCTGCCATGTAGTCGGTGTGAGGAAGAGCGAAACGCTGGTCCGGTCGCAGAGTCCTCGCGGACTCTTTGGCACCCTCATCAGCGCGCTCATTCCCCGCAATTCCTACATGTCCAGGAACCCAGCAGAAGATAATCTCGACATGCGCCCGGCTCGCCATGTGCCCTCCTCGAATTGAAGACCCTCACGGGAATGGCCGTACGCTTCCCGGGGGCAGAACCCCGGGCGCTGTTGGCCGGACAAAGCGCTGGAGGCGCTGTCGCCTTCGAGGACTTATTGGGGGAGGTTGACCTCGCCATGCGAGTCTTTTCCTCCCTCCGCCTCGAAACCTTAGGGGGGGCGCTGCGGCTTCGGAGGCGGGGGGGCCCTCTTTTCGAGGAACCACCGTCTCCGAGCCACTCGCTCCACCTCCAAGCGTGGGCGAAGGAGCCGAAGCTCCTTTGTTGCTGTCCTCCTTTCGGGGGACAGCTTTAGGAACCCCCGAAGATGGCCTAGCGACCATCTTCAGGGGTGTTGCCTCCTGTGAGTCTAACGACTCTGTGGAGGCGCGTGGCCGTTTCGCCTTACGGGAAACGGTCACGCTGGGGGAAGAGGGGGGAGCCCTGGTTTTAGCCGGGGCTGGGTGTGAACCCTTTTTGCCGCCAGCTCTACCAGGGGAGCGCCCGGGTGTAGTAGAGCCCGCAGAAGGGCTCCGAATGGGCGCGGAAACAACCGTGCTCGTTGGCCTGGATGGGCCAGGAGCAGAGGGTGCCTTTCGAACTACTGAGGCATATGACGTCCCAGGCAGAGCTGGGCGCGCCAGGAACAAGTCCTTAGCCTCGCGGAATGAGAGTCTATCCTGGGCCTGAACGGCCAGGATTTCTTTCTCCAGGAGATATGCACCACATTGCTTCGAAGAAGCAGGGTGCGGCTCTCCGCAATTGACACACTTGGCCACACACGATTTGGACTTATCGTGTGCGACCTTGGAGCAATTTACACAGACTTCGGGTGACCCCGACTTTGCACGTCTACATGAGCGATTCGTATGGCCGAAGCGGTGACAGTAATAGCACCGCCGCGGCAGTGGCACGAATGCCTTCACGCGGTAGCGGTACCAACCGGCACGCACCGACTCAGGGAGCTTGTCACAGTCGAACGTGACGAAGAGTGTAGGGGTGGGTCTCGAAGCCCCTCCCTGTTTTCTTATCACACGTTCGACCTTGACCGCCCCATGGTCGGCCAGCTCTAGGGTGATGTCCTCAATGGAGTAGTCAACGAGTTCCCTCGCATAAACTACTCCTTTCACAAAGTTCATGGTAGAGTGCGGCGTCACACTCACCGGGGTGCCATGTAGTGTCCGAAGAGCACTTATCTTGGCCGCCTCGGCGGGATTCGCCGCATTCGCCAGAAGGCTGCCGTCCGAGAAACGGGTCACTTTCGGCTCTCTACCAATTGCACTAGCTAATCCTCTCCTCTGATGGATCATGTTGCCCTTAGACAACATGGTGCCATCAGTGGAGCGAATAACGAGGAAGCGTTTGAAGCCAGCGGGCTCGAAAACGCCAGGTAACCTCTGAATGAGGGGCCCCGATGTCATCGAGGCTCCGCCCTGTGCATTCTTCGTCTTAGTCATAGTTCGGGGCTCCGCACCCGGGGGAGGGGTTAGAGGGGCTGGATTTGCCGATCTTGGCTTGGTCGCCTACCAAAGTGGCAGCAGACCCATCCGTCCCCGCAGCCCCCGCGGATGGAGAGGAGCCCCGAGTCTTTTTCGTCTTTCTTGTCTTTTTCTTCTTTTTAGGAGAGGAGGGCGGGGAATGAACCCGCTTCTCACCCCCGCATGTAGAAGCCCCCAGGCCAGATGGACCGGCCTCAGCCAGGTCCTTCTCTTAAATGGACAAGGTCCCGGTGGGCGCAGGGTATTCATCCGGAGGAGATCCCTCCCCTCCTTGTCCTGCCTGAGAATCCACAGCCGTTTGATGAGGACCTTGCATAGGGGCGGATTCGGGTTCGGTGCTTGGCGCCAAGCCCGGATTCCCCCCCATGGAAGGCCCTACCGTCTGAGGCTGGTTTTCCTCAAGGACCATGTCTATCACAGGAGGGGCCTCCAGTTGGCCATCCCCTCCCAGGACATCGCAGGTCCCCTTGGCAGCGTCATAAGTCTTTAGTGGGGAGGCACAGGCCTTGACCCCGGCAAGGTTTAATATTTTTGCCAGCAGGTCTTTTGAGGGAAGCGACCGAAGGGGCCTGGCTTCCCTCTCCCCCCTAAGGGGGTTTGCCCTACCGAGCCGCTTGTACGAAGGGCGGTCGGCAATGGGCTGCCTGCTGGCTTTCTTGGCAGTCCCCTTAGAAAGCATAGGAGGGACTGCCGCTGGAGATAGGGAGGTGCCCGAAAGCGCCGCTGGAGATAGGGAGGTGCCCGAAAGCACCTCCAGAGAAGGGGGTGAGGGGGAGTCCCCTACACCCGTAGGCGTAGGAGAGGAGTAAGTCTCCTCTCCGGTTAAAGAGGTATGGAGGGTCCCCTGCGCAAGCACAGGGGGGGGGGACCTCCATCTTTTCTGTGGAGCTGCACGAGGGCGGCTCCGTTGTTGTTATAGGGGAAATTAAGGGGAGATGGTTTTTTTTTTCATCATTGGGCATGGTGACCCTCTTTGTTTTACGGGACGCAATCGCTCACCACCTCTTGCAGTAGCCCGCACTGCAAGAGGCGCTTACAGGCCCGGCAGAGCCAGGCGCCGCCATTTGGGACCACCCCTGCCACCTGGTGGCCTGGCAGTCCTTCGGCATGGCGGCTCCACCTTGAACACGGCGTAAAACGGATAGATTTTGAAGACGAGAGGAAAAGGGATGTGAGGAAGGTATGGGTGGGGATGAAGCAGGTTGTTAAAAGCCAACCACCCCAGACCGGAGACGGGGAACGGGACGAGGCGAGCCTCCACAGCTCCTCCCAGTTGGCCCGGAGTCCACGGCAATTCCATTGAAGGAATATGCCCTCCAGGCCTAGCTCTGAGGAGACGCGGGGGCCCTCCTCGAACTGAAGACCCTCGCGGGAATGGCCGTACGCTTCCCGGGGGCAGAACCCCGGGCGCTGTTGGCCGGACAAAGCGCTGAAGGCGCTGTCGCCTTCGAGGACTTATTGGGGGAGGTTGGGCTCGCCATGCGATTCTTTTCCTCCCTCCGCCTCGAAACCTTAGGCGGGCGTTGCGGCTTCGGAGGCGGGGGGACCTCTTTTCGAGGAACCACCGTCTCCGAGCCACTCGCTCCACCTCCAAGCGTGGGCGAAGGAGCCGAAGCTCCTTTGTTGCTGTCCTCCTCCTTTCGGGGCACAGCTTTAGGAACCCCCGAAGATGGCCTAGCGACCATCTTCAGGGGTGTTGCCTCCTGTGAGTCTAACGACTCTGTGGAGGCGCGTGGCCGTTTCGCCTTACGGGAAACGGTCACGCTGGGGGAAGAGGGGGGAGCCCTGGTTTTTAGCCGGGGCTGGGTATGAACCCTTTTTGCCACCAGCTTTACCAGGGAAGCGCCCGGGTCGGGTAGAGTCCGCAGAAGGGCTCCGAATGGGCGCGGAAACAACCGTGCTCGTTGGCCTGGATGGGCCAGGAGCAGAGGGTGCCTTTCTAACTATTGAGGCATATGACGTCCGAGGCAGAGCCGGGCGCGCCAGGACCAAGTCCTTAGCCTCGCGGAATGAGAGTCTATCCTGGGCCTGAACGGCCAGGATTTCTTTCTCAAGGAGATATGCACCACATTGCTTCGAAGAAGCAGGGAGCGGCTCTCCGCATTTGACACACTTGGCCACACACGATTTGGACTTATCGTGTGCGACCTTGGAGCAATTTACACAGACTTCAGGTGACCTCGACTTTGCACATCTACATGAGCGATTCGTATGGCCAAAGCAGTGACAGTAATAGCACCGCCGCGAAAGTGGCACGAATGCCTACACGCGGTAGCGGTACCAACTGGCACGCACCGACTCAGGGAGCTTGTCACAGTCGAACGTGACGAAGAGTGTAGGGATGGGTCTCGAGGTCCCTCCCTGTTTTCTTATCACACGTTCGACCTTGACTGCCCCATGGTCGGCCAGTTCTAGGGTGATGTCCTCAATGGAGTAGTCAACGAGTTCCCTCGCATAAACTACTCCTTTCACAAAGTTCATGGTAGAGTGCGGCGTCACATTCACCGGGGTGCCATCAAGTGTCCGAAGAGCATTTATCTTGGCCGCCTCGGCGGGATTCGCCGCATTCGCCAGAAGGCTCCCATCCGAGAAACGAGTCACCTTCGGCTCTCTACCAATTGCACTAGCTAATCCTCTCCTCTGATGGATCATGTTGCCCTTGGACAACATGGTGCCATCAGTGGAGCGAATAACGAGGAAGCGCTTGAAGTCAGCAGGCTCGAAAACGCCAGGTAACCTCTGAATGAGGGGCCCCGATGTCATCGAGGCTCCGCCCAGTGCACTCTTGGTCTTTGTCAGGGGCTCCGCACACGTGTGGGTAGAGGGGCCGGATGTGCCGATCTTAGTTTGGTCGCCTACCAAAGTTGCAGCAGACCCATCCGTCCCCGCAGCCCCCACGGATGGAGAGGAGCCCCGAGTCTTCTTGTTCTTTCTTGTCTTTTTATTCTTCTTTTTAGGAGAGGAGGGCGGGGAATGAACCCGCTTCTCACCTCCACCGGCAGAAGCCCCCATGCCAGATGGACCGGCCTCAGTCAGGTCCCTCTCCGAAATGGAGAAGGTCTTGGTAGTCGTAGGGGCACCTGTCGGAGGAGATCCCTCCCCTCCTTGTACTGCCTCGGAGCCCTCAACCGTTTGAGGAGGACCTTGCATAGGGGCGGATTCGGGTTCGGTGCTTGGCGCCGAGCCAGGATTTCCCCCCATGGAAGGCCCTACCGTCTGAGGCTGGGGCTCCTCAAGGACCATGTCTATCACAGGAGGGGCCTCCAGTTGGCCATCCCCTCCCAAGACATCGCAGGTCCCGTTGGCAGTATTGTCACTAGTCTTTTGTGGGGAGGCACAGGCCTTAACCCCGGCAAGGTTCAATATCCTTGCCAGCAGGTCCTTTGAGGGAAGCGACCGAAGGGGCCTGGCTTCCCTCTCCCCCCTAAGGGGGTTTGCCCTACCGACCCGCTTCGATGGGGAGCAGCTGGCTAAGGGCTGCCTGCTGGCT
The DNA here is from genome assembly GCA_963969495.1 of Ceratothoa steindachneri. Taxonomy (NCBI): domain Eukaryota; kingdom Metazoa; phylum Arthropoda; class Malacostraca; order Isopoda; family Cymothoidae; genus Ceratothoa; species Ceratothoa steindachneri. The sequence goes on from OZ018320.1 coordinate 93,269,924, forward strand.
TTCTTGGCAGTCCTCTTGGAAAGAAAAGAGGGGACTGCCGCTGGAAAAAGGGAGGCGCTCGAAAGCACGTCCAGAGAAGGGGGTGAGGGGGAGTCCCCTGCACCCGTAGGCAAAGGAGAGGAGTAAGCCTCCTCTCCGGTTAGAGAAATATGGAGGGTCCCCTGCGCAAGCACAGGGGGAGGGGACCTCCATTTTTTTGCTGGAGGGTCCCGAGGGCGGCTCCGTCGCTGTTTCAGGGGAAGTTGAGGGTTGGGGTTTTTTTTTGTTGTACATACATGGGCATGGTAACCCTCTTTTTAATATGGGACGCAATCGCACATCACCTCTGGGCTACTGCGAGAGGTGCTTACAAGCCCGGCAGAGCCAGGCGCCGCCATTTGGGACCACCCCTCCCACCTGGTGGCCTGGCAGTCCATCGGCATGGCGGCTCCACCTTAGACACGGCGTAAAACAGAATGTGAAGAGGAGAGGAAAAGGGATGTGAGGAAGGTATGGGTGGGGATGAAGCAGGTTGTTAAAAACCAACCACCCCAGACCGGAGCTCAGGGGTTAGGGAACATTGACGCCTACCCCCTCAGCCCCGATCCAGGATGGTTAGCCGAGAAGAAGGTCAGCATCTACCCTATGAAATTAGAGGCTGACCAGAGAAAGTTGTGGGAGAGGTTGTATGAAAAGAGAGGAAACAAGTGTTTTGATGGAAGGAAGAGAGGCTAAGCTGGGGCCGGACGGGGTGCTGAGTCCGGTCAGCACGGCGGCCAGGATGGCAAATCGCCGCGCCCCTTACGGGGAAAAGTTGTGGGAGAGGTTGTATGAAAAGTGAGGAAACCGGGGGGAAAACACAAGTGTTTGGAAGGAAGGAGAAGAGGCTAAGCTGGGGTTGGATAGGGTGCTGAATCCCGTCAGCACAGCGGCCAGGATGGCAAATCGCCGCACCACTTACGGGCGAAAGAGGCATAAGGTTTAATAGAATCACAATATAGTGTTCCATCTTGCCAAGTATAAAATCCATGTTTAGGAGGTTGGATCCACATATCATAGACAATTCGGATGAAATTCTGGGCCAGTTAGGCAGATGTTCGTATTCATTCGAGTCAAATCACGAAAGTTCTTAATGATACAAATTTCAAATCTCATAGGAAAGGAGTGCAAAAAAAGCGCTCCAATCTCTGGAGTCAAACAGTTCCTAAGCATCATTCTACCAAACAACAATAAAGAAACATCCCTCCCATGTTGCAAGCATGGAGGGCTTGCAGTGTTGTGGGTAATGGATCCCTATTTACAGCGTTATGTGTTTCGTTTTGAATACTTATAGTATCCATTGGAGTTTTGCAATGTTTTGCAGAAGATGGTGTGAGTCTTGGATTAGTGTCTCTTCATGTACGATGGAAAAATTGTGTTCCACAGAAGCCAACAGTTTTTATGGGCATGACCATTATTTAAAGCTGTAGGTCGCTAATTGGAGTACTGCAGGTGCATGTTGTGACAAGACAGTGTGTTTGGTTTGAGTTCAATAATGTGCTAAGAGTGGATGCGAGGTTGGGTGGCGAGGTTGGGTGGCAAGGTTGGCAAGCCATTTTTTCTGGAATCTAGTGTAATGTTCAGTATTTTTTTGATGAGAATGTGTCTATGTACTGTGTCCATGACTGATGATATTGACTGTTGTCATTAGTATAAGGTCATCTTTTCCTGGGGAGCAATGCAACCACAACTGTTCTGCATAGTTATGGGAGTTAGTTGAAGTCTAATTCTATGAGTTGGGCGATTTTGATGAGTTCAGTGATAGTTGAGTACAATGCGTGGAATCTGGATGGGGAGACATCTAGTGGGATGTGGTATTGATTTTGTTTAATAATAGGCAACCCATTATTTTGAAAAGAGTGCAGAGTAGGGAGATAGGGTATTTTTTTTTTTTTTTTTTTTAAGGGGCTATCTGGCAACTGCCGACTTAGGCATAAGTCGCCGTAAACAAACAGCCTAGTTCTAGGCTACTTCAAAAAATGGAACAGGGAACAACAAAAAAGAAATAACAATAAAAAAAACAATAACAAAAACAACAACAACAACAAAAACAACAACAACAAAAATTAAGCCTGGTTAAAAAAAAGGGAGAAGGCCGGCCTCCCCCAAAAAGTTAGCAAGTCCACCAGTCAAAGTGCACGCACTCGTCCCGAGTACAAGGGACAGGCGGTAGCGACCCCGCCCATCCCGGTACCGGGACAGGTGTCGTGCGCGAAGATCACCCAGACTGGGACATTCGACAAGAATGTGCCGAACAGTCTGGGGGACGACGCAGTCGTTGCAATAGGGCGCAGGCGAGCGCTCCACCAGATAGCGATGCGTCACACGAGTGTGTCCGATTCGGAGACGACAGAAAGCAACCTGAAGCCGCCGCGGCATTGGGGGATAGGTCCATGGGAACAGTAGCGGCGCAATGGCACGCAACTTTAAGTTCCCTTCGACCGTCTCCCATCTTCTTTGCCAAGCAGTCCAAAGAGCTGCCCGTATTCCTGCCATGTAGTCGGTGTGAGGAAGAGCGAAACGCTGGTCCGGTCGCAGAGTCCTCGCGGACTCTTTGGCGCCCTCATCGGCGCGCTCATTCCCCGCAATTCCCACATGTCCAGGAACCCAGCAGAAGATAATCTCGACATCTGCCCGGCTCGCCAAAACCGTGGCGTCACGGATATCGCGAACCAGGGGATGCGGAGATTCCAATGCCCCGAGAGCACTCAGGGCGCTTTGTGAGTCGCTATAGATCACAATCCGGTCTCCGAACCGGGCACGTCGCGTAATCTCCCGTACCGAGTGGTGTATTGCCACCAGCTCGGCCGTGAAGACAGACGCAGCGCCTGGTAGAGCCCCGCTGACTTCAAACAGAGAGGATACGGCGTGGAAGCCGACCCCCTCTTGGGACTTGGAGCCATCCGTATACACTGGCACGGTTCCAGCGTGACACGATGTGTGCTCCAAAAAGGTCGAACGCAATACTCCCGGCGCAGTACAAGCTTTGGGAGCAGAGGCGTGGCGACAAATAGCCAAATGTGGTACCCTCCAGGGTGGCGTCCTGGGCAGAACCAGGGGCGCCACCGGCCCGAGAGCTATATCTACCTCTCGAAGGAGTTTCCTGGCCCTAAACCCAAAGGGCTTAGGGTATGACTGGCGTCGCTCGGCGGCATAGACACCGACGAGATCAGCTGTGGATGCAGTGAGAGCTGTTGGCGACTGAGGGAGGCGCCGGGCTCGCGCGTACAGGCGAGTGATGCACTGCACGCGGCGCAGAGCGAGTGGCATCTCCCCAGCATCGACCAACAGGCTCTCAATGGGGGAAGTGCGGAAGGCACCGGTCGCAAGGCGAAGGCCGGTGTGGTGGATCGAATCCACCTTCCGCAATAAACGCTCGGCTGCGGATGCATAAAACTCACATCCGTAGACGAGCTTCGAGCGAACAAAGGATCGATAAAAAAGTAAGGCGGTAGCCCTATCAGCGCCCCAAGCGCTGAACGTCACGGAACGGAGAATGTCCATGGCGCGGGTACAAGAGACCCTAAGGCTGCGAATATGAGCCTCCCAGGTGAGGCGTCGGTCGAATACAAGACCAAGGAAACGGTGCGACTCAACCACATCCAGGCGCACCCCATTAAGAAACAAATCTGGGTCGGGGTGAAGCCGTGGATGGCGGCAGAAGTGCACCACCTTAGTCTTGGCCAAAGAAAAGCGAAACCTGTGCGCTTCGGCATAGCGAGAGACGCGGTTTAATGCCTGTTGGAGTCGACGCTCCAGAGTTGGCATCTGGGCCGCGCCAAAAGAGATCGAAAGGTCGTCCACGTAGAGCGTAGCGAGAACATCTTCCGGCAGCACCGAGGTGATGCCGTTGATGCTCAGGGCAAAGAGTGTGACACTGAGGACACTTCCCTGCGGGACACCCTCTTCCTGCTCCTTTGGGCCGGAGAGAGCTCCCCCCACCCGTACGCGGAATCGACGATCTCGCAAAAATTCAGATATAAACATTGGGAGGCGTCCCCTCGCCCCCATCGTGTAGAGAGTCTCCATGATACCGTATCGCCATGCGGTATCATAGGCCTTCTCCAGATCGAAAAACACCGTGGCGTAGTGCTGTCTACGAAGGAAAGCCTCGCAGACGGCATTTTCCAGTCGGAGCAGAGCATCCGACGTGGAGTGGAACTTGCGGAAGCCGCACTGTGCGGAAGACAGATGGCCTCCGCTGTCCAGGAAAAAAGCTAATCTAACGTTTACCAATTTCTCCATCAACTTGCACACGCAAGAGGTTAGAGAGATTGGGCGGAAACCGGTCGGAGTAGAGTGATCTCTCCCCGGTTTGCGAAAGGCGAGCACAGTAGCGATTCGCCAGGAGTCTGGGAGAAGACCTTCCACCCAGATCCTGTTGAACAGATCTAACAGAAAGGCCATGCCTCGCTCACCCAGGTGTCGAAGCATGGCGTACGGGACATCGTCCGGACCATGGGCGGTGTCCGCGCACGAAGCGAGAGCGGAACGCAACTCACTCACAGTAAACTTGTCGTTGAAGGGTTCTCCGCCACTGGAGGTAAAGTCCAGCCGGCGGCCTTCCGCGACATCACGACGTGCATTGAATGCTGGCGGAGCAGCATCACGGCTAGGGAATGCGGAAAAAGCGGTCGCTAAGGATTCCGCCACGGACGCGGGGTCTGAGATTGCGGTCCCATTCTCCTGGAGAACGGGAGGGGGGTCCTGCGAGAACTTGCCCCGAATCCTTTTGACTCGCTTCCACACCTCAGCTAAAGGGGTCTTCCCGTTAAGTGAAGACACGTATGCCCGCCAAGAAGAGCGGCGGGCGTGCTTCGAAATATACCGGAACCTAGCCCTAGCCCGACGAAATTCAGCGACAGTGAAATCGTTCGGGCGGCGCTTATAGCGCATGTAGGCACAACGCTTCTGTTTGAGGGCCGTCTCACACTCGGCCGACCACCATGGGAGTGGTCGGCGTGCAAAACGGCCAGACGTCCTAGGAATAGTAGTCAGGCCCACGGCGATGAGGTTGCCGGAGAAGAACTCAACGGCCTCATCTACCGACCTAAACTCCTCGACTGAGATAGAGAATTCAGTCATTTCCTGAAATGCAGGCCACCGCGCCCGCGCCAAGCACCACCGAGGTGGTCTCTCAGGCGGCAGTTGCCCTGAAAAGGATATTTGAATGGCAAAGTGATCACTACCATGGAGGTCATCGACCACCCCCCAATCAAAATCAGGCTGTGCATCCGAAGAGCAAAAAGATAGGTCAAGGCAAGAAAATGAAGCGGTTCTCGGACAGTGATGCGTAAAATCATCCACGTTTAGGACACCCATCTCAAGCTCTTCGATCAGATCGGCAAGGACTTGTCCCCTGGGATTTATGGAGTAATCTCCCCAGAGAGGATGCCTGCCGTTCAGATCTCCAAGCAAGAGATAGGGCCTCGGCAACCGTGCAACGACGCGGCGGAAGTCCCCCGCGTCGAAGTCAGCTGACGGTGGAATGTACGCAGAAATGATAGTATACCTCCTATCCAGGTGCAGCTGCACAGCCACTGCCTGAAAGGAGGTATCTAAAGACAAAGGAAGAACGGAGACATCATGCCGGGTGTAAACTGCGAATCCCCCAGCCCGGCCATCCCGCGGTGGTGGGGTCGCAAGACCCTTATACCCCGGGAGGGCAGGGAGGGGGCACGCACCTAGCATGGTCTCCTGCAAAAAAATAGCTAACGGGGAACGGGACGAGACGAGCCTCCGCAGCTCCTCCCAGTTGGCCCGGAGTCCACGGCAATTCCATTGAAGGAATATGCCCTCCAGGCCTAGCTCGGAGGAGACGCGGGGGCCCTCCTCGAATTGAAGACCCTCACGGGAATGGCCGTACGCTTCCCGGGGGCAGAACCCCGGGCGCTGTTGGCCGGACAAAGCGCTGAAGGCGCTGTCGCCTTCGAGGACTTATTGGGGGAGGTTGGGCTCGCCATGCGAGTCTTTTCCTCCCTCCGCCTCGAAACCTTAGGCGGGCGCTGCGGCTTCGGAGGCGGGGGGCCCTCTTTTCGAGGAACCACCGTCTCCGAGCCACTCGCTCCACCTCGTGGCGTGGGCGAAGGAGCCGAAGCTCCTTTGTTGCTGTCCTCCTTTCGGGGGACAGCTTTAGGAACCCCCGAAGATGGCCTAGCGACCATCTTCAGGGGTGTTGCCTCCTGTGAGTCTAACGACTCGGTGGAGGCGCGTGGCCGTTTCGCCTTACGGGAAACGGTCACGCTGGGGGAAGAGGGGGGAGCCCTGGTTTTAGCCGGGGCTGGGTGTGAACCCTTTTTGCCGCCAGCTCTACCAGGGGAGCACCCGGGTGTAGTAGAGCCCGCAGAAGGGCTCCGAATGGGCGCGGAAACAACCGTGTTCGTTGGCCTGGATGGGCCAGGAGCAGAGGGTGCCTTTCGAACTACTGAGGCATATGACGTCCCAGGCAGAGCTGGGCGCGTCAGGAACAAGTCCTTAGCCTCGCGGAATGAGAGTCTATCCTGGGCCTGAACGGCCAGGATTTCTTTCTCCAGGAGATATGCACCACATTGCTTCGAAGAAGCAGGGTGCGGCTCTCCGCAATTGACACACTTGGCCACACACGATTTGGACTTATCGTGTGCGACCTTGGAGCAATTTACACAGACTTCGGGTGACCCCGACTTTGCACGTCTACATGAGCGATTCGTATGGCCGAAGCGGTGACAGTAATAGCACCGCCGCGGCAGTGGCACGAATGCCTTCACGCGGTAGCGGTACCAACCGGCACGCACCGACTCAGGGAGCTTGTCACAGTCGAACGTGACGAAGAGTGTAGGGGTGGGTCTCGAAGCCCCTCCCTGTTTTCTCATCACACGTTCGACCTTGACCGCCCCATGGTCGGCCAGCTCTAGGGTGATGTCCTCAATGGAGTAGTCAACGAGTTCCCTCGCATAAACTACTCCTTTCACAAAGTTCATGGTAGAGTGCGGCGTCACACTCACCGGGGTGCCATGAAGTGTCCGAAGAGCACTTATCTTGGCCGCCTCGGCGGGATTCGCCGCATTCGCCAGAAGGCTGACGTCCGAGAAACGGGTCACCTTCGGCTCTCTACCAATTGCACTAGCTAATCCTCTCCTCTGATGGATCATGTTGCCCTTAGACAACATGGTGCCATCAGTGGAGCGAATAACGAGGAAGCGTTTGAAGCCAGCGGGCTCGAAAACGCCAGGTAACCTCTGAATGAGGGGCCCCGATGTCATCGAGGCTCCGCCCTGTGCATTCTTCATCTTAGTCTTGGTCAGGAGCTCCGCACACGAGGGGGTAGAGGGGCCGGATTTGCCGATCTTGGCTTGGTCGCCTACCAAAGTGGCAGCAGACCCATCCGTCCCCGCAGCCCCCGCGGATGGAGAGGAGCCCCGAGTCTTTTTCGTCTTTCTTGTCTTTTTCTTCTTTTTAGGAGAGGAGGGCGGGGAATGAACCCGCTTCTCACCCCCGCCGGTAGAAGCCCCCAGGCCAGATGGACCGGCCTCAGCCAGGTCCTTCTCTGAAATGGAGAAGGTCCCGGTGGGCGCAGGGGATTCATCCGGAGGAGATCCCTCCCCTCCTTGTCCTGCCTGAGAATCCACAGCCGTTTGATGAGGACCTTGCATAGGGGCGGATTCGGGTTCGGTGCTTGGCGCCAAGCCCGGATTCCCCCCCATGGAAGGCCCTACCGTCTGAGGCTGGTTTTCCTCAAGGACCATGTCTATCACAGGAGGGGCCTCCAGTTGGCCATCCCCTCCCAGGACATCGCAGGTCCCCTTGGCAGCGTCATAAGTCTTTAGTGGGGAGGCACAGGCCTTGACCCCGGCAAGGTTTAATATTTTTGCCAGCAGGTCTTTTGAGGGAAGCGACCGAAGGGGCCTGGCTTCCCTCTCCCCCCTAAGGGGGTTTGCCCTACCGAGCCGCTTGTACGAAGGGCGGTCGGCAATGGGCTGCCTGCTGGCTTTCTTGGCAGTCCCCTTAGAAAGCATAGGAGGGACTGCCGCTGGAGATAGGGAGGTGCCCGAAAGCACCTCCAGAGAAGGGGGTGAGGGGGAGTCCCCTACACCCGTAGGCGTAGGAGAGGAGTAAGCCTCCTCTCCGGTTAAAGAGGTATGGAGGGTCCCCTGCGCAAGCACAGGGGGGGGGACCTCCATCTTTTCTGTGGAGCTGCACGAGGGCGGCTCCGTTGTTGTTATAGGGGGAATTAAGGGGAGATGTTTTTTTGTTTCATCATTGGGCATGGTGACCCTCTTTGTTTTACGGGACGCAATCGCTCACCACCTCTTGCAGTAGCCCGCACTGCAAGAGGTGCTTACAGGCCCGGCAGAGCCAGGCGCCGCCATTTGGGACCACCCCTCCCGCCTGGTGGCCTGGCAGTCCTCCGGCATGGCGGCTCCACCTTGAACACGGCGTAAAACGGATAGATTTTGAAGACGAGAGGAATAGAGATGTGAGGAAGGTATGGGTGGGGATGAAGCAGGTTGTTAAAAGCCAACCACCCCAGACCGGAGCTCAGGGGTTAGGGGACATTGTCCTCTCCCCCCTCAGCCCCGATCCGGGACGATTGGCTGAGAAGAAGGTCAGCTTCTACCCTGTGAAATTAGAGGCTGACCAGAGAAAGTTGTGGGAGAGGTTGTATGAAAAGCGACGAGGTAGGATAGGAATACAGGCTATCTGAAGGAAGGAAGAGAGGCTAAGCTGGGGCCGGACGGGGCGCTGGATCCCGTCAGCACGGCGGCCAGGATGGCAAATCGCCGCGCCCCTTACGGGGGGGAGATAGGGTATTATGATGCAGGGTTAGTGGGTGGTATCTTTGGCATTAGTATGCCGTATGGGTGTTATGAGAGCAGATTTAAAGATAGTTAAGTGTAAAATAACAGATATATACAATCTTAAAATTAATTATAGGCTTTGGGCTTGTCATAAAAGGAGACTAAACCCAGATATGGGTGTAGGCCATGGAAGACACGCACCTGAATGATTTATCCTGGGAGTACTATACACAATGGCAGTAAAGGTGGGGCTGTTGCTGACCCCAGTCCAATCATGCCAGTGATAGATTTGATGCCAGCCATAATGTCTCTTGTACCTGTGCCAGATATTCTTCATTCTGTGATGTTCAGCACCTGGGATTCTTATAGATTTAATGATTTACTTTTCTACTTATCCTTTGTTCATCCAAAGCTTGACTACCAATGTGTGTTTTATACATCCGCAACCGAACGTGAATTGCAAAAAGTGGACTTGATCTACCATGCTGGTCTCCCTTTGGCGACCAGGGTCTTCCGCACCTTCCCTATTGAGAGCCTTCTTCTCGATGCCACTCGCTCTGCATCGTACAGTGCATTATGCGATGGTACGCGCGAGCCCGGCGTCTGCCTCAGTCAAAAAACGGCTCTCACTGCATCCACGGCAGATCTCGATGGAGCCGCCTATATCGCCGAGACGCCAATCATAGCCTAAGCCCTCATACATGGATGGATTGTTCCAAATCAAAAAGAGGGTGTCGACTTTCATGCCAAATCCCCTCTGTTTGAAATCAGCGAGACACTACCAAGTATTACATCTGTGTTCACAGCCAAGATGGTTGCAATACATCACTGGGTATGGGAGATAATGTGTTGTGCCCGATTCAAAGACTCGATCATTATCTATAGCAACTCACAAAGCACCGTGATCTCGGGATCCAGTGGTTAATGGTAGCCAACGCCACTTAAGATGATGAGTTTTGCATGAGTGTCTCGGGTTTCGTGAATGATGGAAAAATTGTGTTCCATAGAAGCTAAGACTATTATTTATATGAGCACAACCTTTGTTTGAAGCTGGAGGTCACTAATTGGATTAATGCGGGTGCATGCTGTGGCAAGACAGTGCATTTTGTTTTACTTCAATAGTGTACTGAAGAGTGGATACGAGGTTGAGTACCCAACAGGGTGTCTACTTGTTTGGTGATTTTAAATTCAAGGACTTTTTTTTTAAATAATCAAGGATGGGTTTTAGCCTCTTTTTTTTCTTTAAATTAAAAAAGTGCAATAAACATTATGGGACATTGAGGAAGGTGAGATATTTAAGGGAAAAATGAGTTATAAACAAAGCATAACCAAAATCAACTCACCAGTGCAAAAAATCAAGAACAAGGTATCCAAGCGACAGTCACAGAAGTATAGCGAGCATCCATCATAAAATACAATGCATCCAAAACATACATATCTTCACTCACATTAGTGAGTAGATTAACTTAAATATTACTATTTTCCTAATAAACATTAAAAAGTATATAAATAGTGAATTTAAAAAATCATTTGAACAATCACTCAATGATTTATTTTTTAAATTCTAGGACCACCTTTTTCATCAAATTCAAGGATTTTTCAAGGACTTCAAGGGCAGTATACACCCTGCCCAAGCAATAGATGTGCGAGGGGCAGAGATAGTGCTTGGAAATGTGGACAATGGATTCTTTGGATTGCCATAATGTCTTGCAAATGCTCGGTGTGTTTTCATTTTTGTATTAGTTTTTTTCTTGTTTCTTGTGCGCTATCAGAAATGTATGCATTATCCAATGTGACACATAAAGCACTTTAGGTCTTCTATTTAAGGAGAACAAGGTGTTTAATAAAATAATGTGGAATTTTTGTTGTATTCTAGTTTGTAGGTTGTGAAAAGGATTTTATACGTGCGGGCACGGCATCTTTCTCAATTGACAAAGGCCCTCACTACATCTGTAGCCGATCTTGACGGTGCTTATGCTGCTGAGAGGGGCCAGTCATACCCTAAGTCCTTTGTGTTTAGGGCTAGGAAATTCGAGTCAAACTCTCTCGGGCTAGTGGCGCCTTTGTTTCTTCCCAAGACACTACCCTGGAGGGGATCAGTTTTGACTATTTATCACACCATCTCTACTCCCAAAGCTTCTACAGCGCTGGGAGTATGTGTCCGACCCTTTAGAGTGCACTTCGTCTCACGCTGGAACGACGTCAGTGTACATAGATGGCTCCAAAGCGACTCACAAAGCATCCTGAGTGCTCTCAGAGCATTGAAATCTCGTCACCCTCTGGCTCGCCGTAGCCAAGGTTGCCACGAGTCTGGTGGATGTCGAGATCATCTTAAAATAGGTACCTAGACATGTGGGGATTGCAGGGACTGAGCATGCCAGAGGGAGACAAAGAGTACACAAGGACTATGTGGCAAGAACAACACTTCGCTCTTCCTCACACTGACCACAGAGCAGGAATCAGGACAGCCCTACAGGCTGCCTGGCAAAGAAAATGGGAGAAGGCTGAGGGGAATTTAAAAGTTGTGTGCCATTGCGCCGCCACTGTTCCCATGGACCTACCCTACCAATGTTTCAGTGGATTCAGGTCGCTTTTGGGCATACTTGTGGGCTGCACCACCATTCAATGAAGAACTCTCCTGCACTTTACTACGACAAATGTGTGGTCCTCCAGACTTTACAGCACATTTTGTTGAATGTCTCAGTCTGGGGGATCTTAAAGCATATTACCTGTGGCTTGTTTGACTTCTTGGAGGAGGCTGACTTCTCCATTTGATTTAATTGTTTTGGTTTTGGTCATATGCTCAGGCGCTAGAGGAAAGTGTGCCTCCCTTAGACATCAAAGCATGCATTTTTTCCCTCTTTTCTTAAGTTTCTTTATGGGTTTTGGGCTTTTTTATTGCTGTTTTTTAGTATAACCTAATAAATAGGCAGAATTGTTTTCAGTACCTAGGTATGCCCTTGGTATCAATCACCAGATGAGCACATTAAAAAAATGAGTTGATACATGACTGCACCACCTTGTCGAAAAGCGGTTGATGATGGTGAAAACTTACGTACTTTTAGCTGCTCCTGAAAGATCCTGATGACAAATTTGGCCATAACTTGATCTGGGTTCGTGAATACTTCTCTGATCAGGGAATCTGATTTAACACATAGGGGCACAATTTCTCCAAACAGATCTCTTGATCTCAAAGATCCCTAAGAAAAATAAGAGTTAACAAAGATAAGCTGTTTTTTATCAATGCCCATCACTCACTTTGAGGCTTTTTAATTTGTAATGGAGAGTTACTGACTAAAGTGGAATCCCCCAAAAAAGAGACTCCATGAAGTCGACCTAAATTATGTCTCCATTCATTGTCTAACCATATCTGATGTGGCTTAACTTTGCTAAAAACCACCAAATTCTGGTGGTTTTAATGCTTATTAAATAATGAAAAGGATAGCATATTCAAATGATGGATAAATAATTTGAAGATATTCGGATTAATGAAAGTAAATTTTCGTCCCTCTGTGGATTTCAAGTTGCTGATAATAAATTATTATTATTAGCTTTTTGATTATAGTGCATAAAAGAGATAGGAGGGGAGTGAAAATTTCATAGTGTTGATGTGTGATGACTCCACCATGAATAAAATAATTCCACCTTTGATAAGGATATCAAGATGCATAGGAAAATGTATGCCATGTCTATATACCTACTATTTGAGAAGAGACTACTACTTGGGGCACTGGGTAGGGCAGGCATCTCTCCCTACCCTACACTTCCCTAATCAATATAGAGAGGGATGTCGCTTCACAGAGAGGATTACTTACAATCTGCGCTTCTTCAATGAAGGCATTCACACATTGATTGTAACCTTTGAAGTGAGACAGTGTGGATGCGATCTCCTTCATCCTGTCCTTGTCACCGGAGATGTGTGCCTTCACGAACTCCTGAATCAACGAACACTCAATCATGTTGTACTTGTCTGTGATTTTCTTCCTGGCCGTTTCGAACCTGCGAATCGGAGTTACAGGTTGCATTGAGGCTTTGACTTGTGAATAGTTATATAAGCCAAGGAGGAAACAAATGATGTACTGACTGAAGAATAATTTTATTATTGAGAAAAGTGATGCAATCAAATGAGGGATTTTTATTCGGGGGAAAATGAGGAAGGGGAAATAAATTTCACCTAAGTGATTCAATGAGTTAAAAATAATCTCCCAATTTCCCATTTTCACCTAATTTGTCAATGAGACAAAAGTCATTTTCACCATTAAAACTATATGAAGACTGAAGAGCCTTGTCACAATCATGTTGCATACATTGGCAAGAGGATAAAATTCTTGTCCCATTCAGAGAATCTTTTGTCATTCCTTACAATATGCAAGTAACACATCATGGGATTGGAATAAGACCTAGTAGAATCAAAACAACACTACCTGCCAGTGGTAAAAACTACAAAATGTCTTAGGTAAATACCAAAACAAAACCATTGATTTATGTTGTGAACCTAGTTGCTATGATAAAATAAATACTAAAACAAAACCTCTGGTTTATGACCTGAACCTACTTGCCAGTGGGCAATTCTTGAGCAATCAGGTAGAGTTTCTGGATGACATCAGCTGCTTCATATATCTGCCAAATAAATAAGGATTACTGGAATTATCGCACCAAGATTCCATCAATTTTTTTTTTTTTTTTTTTTTTTTAAGAGCTCATCTGGCGACTGCCTACTTGGGCATTAGTCGCCGTATTAAAACTGGCCTAGTTCTAGGCTACTTTAAAATAAAATTAAAGAAGAAAAAAAAAAAAAAAAACACCCCAAAATGGGGAAAGGAAGCAAGCTGGTGCGTCGGGGAGAGGTCCCCCCGGCGCAGGAGCGTGCAACTAAAGGAAAAAAACAAACAAAAAACAAAACAAAACAAAACACAAACCTTGCTTAAATAATAGGGAGAAGGCCGGCCTCCCCCAAAAAGTCAGCAAGTCCACCAGTCAAAGTGCACGCACTCGTCCCGAGTACAAGGGACAGGCGGTAGCGACCCCGCCCATCCCGGTACCGGGACAGGTGTCGTGCGCGAAGATCACCCAGACTGGCACATTCGACAAGAATGTGCCGAACAGTCTGGGGGACGACGCAGTCGTTGCAATAGGGCGCAGGCGAGCGCTCCACCAGATAGCGATGCGTCACACGAGTGTGTCCGATTCGGAGACGACAGAAAGCAACCTGAAGCCGCCGCGGCATTGGGGGATAGGTCCATGGGAACAGTCGCGGCGCAATGGCACGCAACTTTAGTCTTGGCCAAAGAAAACCGAAACCTGTGCGCTTCGGCATAGCGAGAGACGCGGTTCAATGCCTGTTGGAGTCGACGCTCCAGAGTTGGCATCTGGGCCGCGCCAAAAGAGATCGAAAAGTCGTCCACGTAGAGCGTAGCGAGAACATCTTCCGGCAGCACCGAGGTGATGCCGTTGATGCTCAGGGCAAAGAGTGTGACACTGAGGACAATTCCCTGCGGGACACCCTCTTCCTGCTCCTTTGGGCCGGAGAGGGCTCCCCCCACCCGTACGCGGAATCGACGATCTCGCAAAAATTCAGATATAAACATTGGGAGGCGTCCCCTCGCCCCCATCGTGTGGAGAGTCTCCATGATACCGTATCGCCATGCGGTATCATAGGCCTTCTCCAGATCGAAAAACACCGTGGCGTAGTGCTGTCTACGAAGGAAAGCCTCGCAGACGGCGTTTTCCAGTCGGAGCAGAGCATCCGGCGTGGAGTGGAACTTACGGAAGCCGCACTGCGCAGAAGACAGATGGCCTCCGCTGACCAGGAAATAGGCTAATCTAACATTTACCAATTTCTCCATCAACTTGCACACGCAAGAGGTTAGAGAGATTGGGCGGAAACCGGTCGGAGTAGAGTGATCTCTCCCCGGCCTGCGAAAGGCGAGCACAGTAGCGATTCGCCAGGAGTCTGGGAGAAGACCTTCCACCCAGATCCTGTTGAACAAATCTAACAGAAAGGCCATGCCTCGCTCACCCAGGTGTCGAAGCATGGCGTACGGGACATCGTCCGGACCATGGGCGGTGTCCGCGCACGAAGCGAGAGCGGAACGCAACTCACTCACAGTAAACTTGTCGTTGAAGGGTTCTCCGCCTGTGGAGGTAAAGTCCAGCCGGCGGCCTTCCGCGACATCACGACGTGCATTGAATGCTGGCGGAGCAGCATCACGGCTAGAGAATGCAGAGAAAGCGGTCGCTAAGGATTCCGCCACGGACGCGGGGTCCGAGATTGCGGTCCCATTCTGCTGGAGAACGGGAGGGGGGTCCTGCGAGAACTTGCCCCGAATCCTTTTGACTCGCTTCCACACCTCAGCTAAAGGGGTCTTCCCGTTAAGTGAAGACACATATGCCCGCCAAGAAGAGCGGCGGGCGTGCTTCGAAATATACCGGAACCTAGCCCTAGCCCGACGAAATTCAGCGACAGTGAAATCGTTCGGGCGGCGCTTATAGCGCATGTAGGCATAACGCTTCTGTTTGAGGGCCGTCTCACACTCGGCCGACCACCATGGGAGTGGTCGGCGTGCAAAACGGCCAGACGTCCTAGGAATAGTAGTCAGGCCCACGGCGATGAGGTTGCCGGAGAAGAACTCAACGGCCTCATCTACCGACCTAAACTCCTCGACTGAGATAGAGAATTCAGTCATTTCCTGAAATGCAGGCCACCGCGCCCGCGCCAAGCACCACCGAGGTGGTCTCTCAGGCGGCAGTTGCCCTGAAAAGGATATTTGAATGGGAAAGTGATCACTACCATGGAGGTCATCAACCACCCCCCAATCAAAATCAGGCTGTGCATCCGAAGAGCACAAAGATAGGTCAAGGCAAGAAAATGAAGCGGTTCTCGGACAGTGATGCGTAAACTCATCCACGTTTAGGACACCCATCTCAAGCTCTTCGATCAGATCGGCAAGGACTTGTCCCCTGGGATTTATGGAGTAATCTCCCCAGAGAGGATGCCTGCCGTTCAGATCTCCAAGCAAGAGATAGGGCCTCGGCAACCGTGCCACGACGCGGCGGAAGTCCCCCGCGTCGAAGTCAGCTGACGGTGGAATGTACGCAGAAATGATAGTATACCTCCTATCCAGGTGCAGCTTCACAGCCACTGCCTGAAAGGAGGTATCTAAAGAGAAAGGAAGAACGGAGACATCATGCCGGGTGTAAACCGCGCATCCCCCAGCCCGGCCATCCCGCGGTGGTGGGGTCGCAAGACCCTTATACCCCGGGAGGGCAGGCAGGGGGCACGCGCCTAGCATGGTCTCCTGCAAAAAAATAGCTAACGGGGAACGGGAGGAGGCGAGCCTCCGCAGCTCCTCCCAGTTGGCCCGGAGTCCACGGCAATTCCATTGAAGGAATATGCCCTCCAGGCCTAGCTCGGAGGAGACGCGGGGGCCCTCCTCGAATTGAAGACCCTCACGGGAATGGCCGTACGCTTCCCGGGGGCAGAACCCCGGGCGCTGTTGGCTGGACAAAGCGCTGAAGGCGCTGTCGCCTTCGAGGACTTATTGGGGGAGGTTGGGCTCGCCATGCGAGTCTTTTCCTCCCTCCGCCTCGAAACCTTAGGCGGGCGCTGCGGCTTCGGAGGCGGGGGGGCCTCTTTTCGAGGAACCACCGTCTCCGAGCCACTCGCTCCACCTCGGGGCGTGGGCGAAGGAGCCGAAGCTCCTTTGTTGCTGTCCTCCTCCTTTCGGGGCACAGCTTTAGGAACCCCGGAAGCGACCATCTTCAGGGGTGTTGCCTCCTGTGAGTCTAACGACTCGGTGGAGGCGCGTGGCCGTTTCGCCTTGCGGGAAACGGTCACGCTGGGGGAAGAGGGGGGAGCCCTGGTTTTAGCCGGGGCTGGGTATGAACCCTTTTTGCCGCCAGCTTTACCAGGGGAGCGCCCGGGTTGGGTAGAGCCCACAGAAGGGCTCCGAATGGGCGCGGAAACAACCATGCTCGTTGGCCTGGATGGGCCAGGAGCAGAGGGTGCCTTTCGAACTACTGAGGCATATGACGTCCCAGGCAGAGCTGGGCGCGCCAGGACCAAGTCCTTAGCCTCGCGGAATGAGAGTCTATCCTGGGCCTGAACGGCCAGGATTTCTTTCTCCAGGAGATATGCACCACATTGCTTCGAAGAAGCAGGGTGCGGCTCTCCGCAATTGACACACTTGGCCACACACGATTTGGACTTATCGTGTGCGACCTTGGAGCAATTTACACAGACTTCGGGTGACCCCGACTTTGCACGTCTACATGAGCGATTCGTATGGCCGAAGCGGTGACAGTAATAGCACCGCCGCGGCAGTGGCACGAATGCCTTGACGCGGTAGCGGTACCAACCGGCACGCACCGACTCAGGGAGCTTGTCACAGTCGAACGTGGCGAAGAGTGTAGGGGTGGGTCTCGAAGCCCCTCCCTGTTTTCTTATCACACGTTCGACCTTGACCGCCCCATGGTCGGCCAGCTCTAGGGTGATGTCCTCAATGGAGTAGTCAACGAGTTCCCTCGCATAAACTACTCCTTTCACAAAGTTCATGGTAGAGTGCGGCGTCACACTCACCGGGGTGCCATGAAGTGTCCGAAGAGCACTTATCTTGGCCGCCTCGGCGGGATTCGCCGCATTCGCCAGAAGGCTGCCGTCCGAGAAACGGGTCACCTTCGGCTCTCTACCAATTGCACTAGCTAATCCTCTCCTCTGATGGATCATGTTGCCCTTGGACAACATGGTGCCATCAGTGGAGCGAATAACGAGGAAGCGTTTGAAGCCAGCGGGCTCGAAAACGCCAGGTAAACTCTGAATGAGGGGCCCCGATGTCATCGAGGCTCCACCCTGTGCACTCTTGGTCTTAGTCAGGGGCTCCGCACACGAGGGGGTAGAGGGGACGGATGTGCCGATCTTGGCTTGGTCGCCTACCAAAGTGGCAGCAGACCCATCCGTCCCCGCAGCCCCCGCGGATGGAGAGGAGCCCCGAGTCTTTTTCGTCCTTTTAGTCTTTTTAGTCTTTTTCTTTTTTGGAGAGGAGGGCGGGGAATGAATCCGCTTTTCACCTCCGCCGGCAGAAGCCCCTAGGCCAGATGGACCGGACTCAGCTAGGTCCCTCTCCGAAATGGAGAAGGTCCTGGTTGTCGTAGGGGCACCTGTCGGAGGAGATCCCTCCCCTCCTTCTACTGCCTCGGAGCCCTCAGCCATTTGAGGAGGACCTTGCATAGGGGCGGACTCGGGTTCGGTGCTTGGCGCCGAGCCCGAATTCCCCCCCATGGAAGGCCCTACCGTCTGAGGCTGGGTCTCCTCAAGGACCATGTCTATCACGGGAGGGGCCTCCAGTTGGCCATCCCCTCCCAGGACATTGCAGGTCCCCTTGGCAGTGTCGCCAGTCTTGTTTGGGGAGGCACAGGCCTTGACCCCGGCAAGGTTTAATATTTTTGCCAGCAGGTCTTTTGAGGGAAGCGACCGAAGGGGCCTGGCTTGCCTCTCCCCCCTAAGGGTGTTTGCCCTACCGAGCCGCTTTGATGGGGAGCGGCTGGCTAAGGGCTGCCTGCTGGCTTTCTTGGCAGTCCCCTTGGAAAGAAAAGAGGGGACTGCCGCTGGGAAAAGGGAGGTGCCCGAAAGCACCTCCAGAGAAGGGGGTGAGGGGGAGTCCCCTGCACCCGTAGGCGAAGGAGAGGAGTAAGCCTCCTCTCCGGTTAGAGAAATATGGAGGGTCCCCTGTGCTTGCACAGGGGACCCTCCATATTTCTCTCACAGGGGGGGGGGACCTCCATTTTTTTGCTGGAGCTGCCCGAGGGCGGCTCCGTTGTTCTTGGGGAAGTTGGGGGTTGGGTTTTTTTGGTGTGATTTTCATCATTGGGCATGGTGACCCTTCTTTTAATACGGGATGCAATAGCGCACACCTCTCGCAGTAGCCCGCACTGCGAGAGGTGCTTACAGGCCCAGCAGAGCCAGGCGCCGCCATTTGGGACCACCCCTCCCGCCTGGTGGCCTGGCAGTCCATCGGCATGGCGGCTCCACCTTGGACACGGCATATAAATGATAGATTTTGAAGACGAGAGGAAAAGGGATGTGAGGAAGGTATGGGTGGGGATGAAGCAGGTAGTTAAAAACCAGCCACCCCAGACCGGAGCTCAGGGGTTAGGGAACATTGTCCCCCACCCCCTCAGCCCCGATGCGGGATGGTTGGCTGAAAGGAAGGTCAGCATCTACCCTGTGAAATTAGAGGCTGACCAGAGAAAGTTGTGGGAGAGGTTCTGTGAAAAGAGAGGAAACAAGTGTTTTGAAGGAAGAGAGGCTAGGCTGGGGCCGGACGGGGTGCTGAGTCCCGTCAGCACGGCGGCCAGAATGGCAAATCGTCGCGCCCCTTACGGGGAGATTCCATCAAAACATCTATGTCTAACAATAAACATGGGGCATAGGAATACTTTTCACTCATCAACCAACCCACACTCCCATCCCATTATTAAGTGAAATCCCCAAAATGACATTACCAGCAAAATGTTTGGAAAGGAGATTCATTGTAAAATGGTGAAGTGAAGAGATGTGAAAATTTAGGAAAGGAACATAGCTTGAGCAGCCAAAAATAAGTTCTTAGAGGATTTGGGACCAAGAGTATATGTAATTCTTCTTAAATCACTCTTAAACATTCCAGTTAAAGAAGGAAGATTGCAATGTGAGGATTTTTTTTTTTAAAATTTAGAGCCCATCTGGCAACTACCCACTTGGGCATAAGTCACCGAAAAACACGACAGCCTAGAACTAGGCTACTTTAAAAAAAAATATGAAAACATAACGATATAAATTGGAAAACTTAACAATCAGGAAGCAATCTCCGGAAGCGGGGCGAGGTCTCCCTCACCCCGGGGAAGGAGAGTGCAACCTACAAAACAACAATAACAAACGAAAAATAAAGGGTGGAAGCCCAGCCTCCCCCCAAAAGTCAACAAGTCCACAAGTCAATATGCACAAACTCGTCCCGAGCACAAGGGACAGGCGGTAGCGACCCCGCCCATCCCGGTACCGGGACAGGTATCGTGCGCGAAGATCACCCAGACTGGGACATTCGACAAGAATGTGCCAAACAGTCTGGGGGACGACGCAGTCGTCACAATAGGGCGCTGGTGAGCGCTCCATCAGATAGCGATGCGTCACACGAGTATGTACGATTCGGAGACGACAGAAAGCGACCTGAAGCCGTCGGGCATTATGGGATAGGTCCATGGGAACAGTCGCGGCGCAATGGCACGCAACTTTAAGTTCCCTTCGACCGTCTCCCATCTTCTTTGCCAAGCAGTCCGAAGAGCTGCCCGTATTCCTGCCATGTAGTCGGTGTGAGGAAGAGCGAAACGCTGGTCCGGTCACAGAGTCCTCGCGTACTCTTTGGCGCCCTCATCGGCGCGCTCATTCCCCGAAATTCCTACATATCCAGGAACCCAGCAGAAGATAATCTAGACATCTGCCCGGCTGGCCAAAATGGTGGCGTCACGGATATCGCGAACCAGGGGATGCGGAGATTCCAATGCCCCGAGAGCACTCAGGGCGCTTTGTGAGTCGCTATAGATCACAATCCGGTCTCCGAACCGGGCACGTCGCGTAATCTCCCGTACCGAGTGGTGTATTGCCACCAGCTCGGCCGTGAAGACAGACGCTGCGCCTGGTAAAGCCCCACTGACTTCAAACGGAGAGGGATACGGCGTGGAAGCCGACCCCCTCTTGGGACTTGGAGCCATCCATATACACTGGCACGGTTCCAACGTGAAACGAGGTGTGCTCCAAAGAGGTCGAACGCAATACTCCCGGCGCCGTACAAGCTTTGGGAGCAGAGGCGTGGCGACAAATAGCGAAATGTAGTACCCTTCAGGGTGGCTTCCTTGGCAGAACCAGGGGCGCCACCGGCCCGAGAGCTATATCTACCTCTCGAAGGAGTTTCCTGGCCCTGAACCAGAAGGGCTTAGGGTATGACTGGCGTCTCTCGGCGGCATAGGCACCATCAAGATCAGCTGCGGATGCAGTGAGAGCTGTTGGCGACTGAATGAGGCGCCGGGCTCGCGCTTAGAAGCGAGTGATGCACTGCACGCAGCGCAGAGCGAGTGGCATCTCCCCAGCATCGACCAACAGGCTCTAAATGGGGAAAGTGCGGAAGGCACGGGTCGCAAGGCGAAGGCCGTTGTGGTAGATCGAATCCACCTTCCGCAATAAACGCTCGGCTGCGGATGCATAAAACTCGCATCCGTAGTCGAGCTTCGAACGAACAAAGGATCGATAAAAAAGTAGGGCAGTAGCCCTATCAGCGCCCCAAGCGCTGAACGTCACGGAACGGAGAATGTCCATAGCGCGGGTACAAGAGACCCTAAGGCTGCGAATATGAGCCTCCCAGGTGAGGCGTCGGTCGAATACAAGACCAAGGAAACGGTGCGACTCCACCACATCCAGGCGCACGCCATTAAGAAACAAATCTGGGTCGGGGTGAAGCCATGGATGGCGGCAGAAGTGCACCATCTTAGTCTTGGCCAAAGAAAACTGAAACCTGTGCGCGTCAGCATAGCGAGAGACTCGGTTCAATGCCTGTTGGAGTCGACGCTCCAGAGTTGGCATCTGGGCTGCGCCAAAAGAGATCGAAAGGTCGTCCATGAAGAGCGTAGCGAGAACATCTTCCGGCAGCACCGAGGTGATGCCGTTGATGCTCAGGGCAAAGAGTGTGACATTGAGGACACTTCCCTGCGGGAAACCCTCTTCTTGCTCCTTTGGGCCGGAGAGGGCTCCCCCCACCCGTACGCGGAATCGACGATCTCGCAAAAATTCAGATATAAACATTGGGAGGCGTCCCCTCACCATCGTGTGGAGTCTCTCCATGATACTGTATCGCCATGCGGTATCATAGGCCTTCTCCAGATCTAAAAACACCGTGGCGTAGTGCTGTCTACGAAGGAAAGCCTCGCAGACGGCATTTTCCAGTCGGAGCAGAGCATCCGACGTGGAGTGGAACTTGCGGAAACCGCACTGTGCGGAAGACAGATGGCCTCCGCTGTCCAGGAAAAAGGCTAATCTAACATTTACCAATTTCTCCATCAACTTGCACACGCAAGAGGTTAGAGAGATTGGGCGGAAACCGGTCGGAGTAGAGTGACGTGCATTGAATGCTGGCGGAGCAGCATCTCGGCTAGAGAATGCGGAAAACGCGGTCGCGAAGGATTCCGCCACGGACGCGGGGTCCGAGATTGCGGTCCCATTCTCCTGGAGAACTGTAGGGGATGTCCTGCGAGAACTTGCCCCGAATCCTTTTGAGTCGCTTCCACATCTCAGCTAAGGGGGTCTTCCCGTTAAGTGAAGACACGTATGCCCGCCAAGAAGAGCGGCGGGCGTGCTTCGAAATATACCGGAGTCTAGCCCTAGCCCGACGAAATTCAGCGACAGTGAAATCGTTCGGGCGGCGCTTATAGCGCATATAGGTATAGCACTTCTGTTTGAGGGCCGTCTCACAAAGGCCTACCACCATGGGAGTGGTCGGCGTGCAAAACGGCCAGACGTCCTAGGAATAGTAGTCAGGCCCACGGCGATGAGGTTGCCGGAGAAGAACTCAACGGCCTCATCTACCAACCTAAACTCCTCGACTGAGATAGAGAATTCAGTCATTTCCTGAAATGCAGGCCACCGCGCCCGCGTCAAGCACCACCGAGGTGGTCTCTCAGGCGGCAGTTGCCCTGAAAATGATATTTGAATGGCAAAGTGATCACTACCATGGAGGTCATCGACCACCCCCCAACAAAATCAGGCTGTGCATCCGAAGAGCACAAAGATAGGTCAAGGCAAGAATATGAAGCGGTTCTCGGACAGTGATGCATAAACTCATCCACGTTTAGGACACCCATCTCAAGCTCTTCGATCAGATCGGCAAGGACTTGTCCCCTGGGATTTATGGAGTAATCTCCCCAGAGAGGATGCCTACCATTCAGATCTCCAAGCAAGAAATAGGGTCTCGGCAACTGCGTTGAAGTCAGCTGACGGTAGAATGTACGCAGAAATGATAGTATACCTCCTATCCAGGTGCAGCTGCACAGCCACTGCCTGAAAGGAGGTATCTAAAGAGAAAGGAAGAACGGAGACATCATGCCGGGTGTAAACCGCGCATCCCCCAGCCCGGCCATTCCGCGGTGGTGGGGTCGCAAGACCCTGACGAAGAGTGAGAGGTGGGTCTCGAGGCCCCTCCCTGTTTTCTCATCACACGTTCGACCTTGCCTGCCCCATGGTCGGCCAGCTCTAGGGTGATGTCCTCAATGAAGTAGTCAACGAGTTCCCTCGCATAAACTACTCCTTTCACAAAGTTCATGGTAGAGTGTGACATCACACTCACCGGGGTGCCATGAAGTGTCCGAAGAGCACTTCTCTTGGCCACCTCGGCGGGATTCGCCGCATTCGCCAGAAGGCTCCCATCCGAGAAACGGGTCACCTTCGGCTCTC
This sequence comes from Ceratothoa steindachneri, assembly GCA_963969495.1. Taxonomy (NCBI): domain Eukaryota; kingdom Metazoa; phylum Arthropoda; class Malacostraca; order Isopoda; family Cymothoidae; genus Ceratothoa; species Ceratothoa steindachneri. The sequence continues at coordinate 93,293,186 of OZ018320.1, forward strand.
TACCAATTGCACTAGCTAATCCTCTCCTCCGATGGATCATGTTGCCCTTGGACAACATGGTGCAATCAGTGGAGTGAATAATGAGTTACAAGGAGTTACAAGGAAAGAAAGTACCCTAGGAGACCTTACGGTCCATTCAAAGAGGGTAAACCTCTGAATGAGGGGCCCCGATGTCATCGAGGCTCCGCCCTGTGCACTCTTGGTCTTAGTCTTAGTCAGGGGCTCCGCACACGGGGGATACAGGGGCCGGATGTGCCGATCTTGGCTTGGTCGCCTACCAAAGTAGCAGCAGACACATCCGTCCCCGCGCCCCCGCGGATGGAGAGGAGCCCCGAGTCTTCTTTGTCTTTTTAGTCCTTTTTCTTTTTTGGAGAAGAGGGCGGGGAATGAACCCGCTTCTCACCTCTGCCGGCAGAAGCCCCCATGCCAGATGGGCTGGCCTCAGCCAGGTCCCTCTCCAAAATGGAGAAGTTCCTGGTAGTTGTGGGGGCACCTGTCGGAGGAGATCCCTTCCTTCCTTGTACTGCCTCAGAGCCCTCAGCCGTTTGAAGGGGACCTTGTATAGGGGCGGATTCGGGTTCGGTGCTTGGCACCGAGCCCGGATTCTCCCCCATGGAAGGCCCTACTATCTGAGGCTGGGTCTCCTCAAAGAACCATATCTATCACAGGAGGGGCCTCCAGTTGGCCATCCCCTCCCAGGACATCGCAGGTCCCCTTGGCAGCGTCAAGAGTCTTTTGTGAGGAGGCACAGGCCTTGACCCCGGCAAGGTTTAATATCCTTGCCAGCAGGTCTTTTGAGGGAAGCGACCGAAGGGGTCTGGCTTCCCTCTCCCCCCCTAAGGGGGTTTGCCCTACCGAGCCGCTTACACGAGGGGCGGTCGGCAATGGGCTGCCTGCTGGCTTTCTTGGCAGTCCCCTTAGAAAGAAAAGGAGGGACTGCCGCTGGAAATAGGGAGGTGCCCAAAAGCACCTCCAGAGAAGGGGGTGAGGGGGAGTCCCCTTCACCCGTAGTCGTAGGAGAGGAGTAAGCCTCCTCTCCGGTTAAAGAAATATGGAGGGTCCACTGCGCAAGCAGAGGGGACATTGACCTCCATTTTTTCGGTGGAGCTGCCCGATGGCGGCTCCATGGTTGTTTCAGGGGGAGTTAAAGGGGTTTTGTCTTTTAGAGATTCATCCATGGGCATGGTGACCCTATTTGTGCTACAGGACGCAATGGCTCACCACCTCTCACAGTTGCCCGCACTGCAAGAGGTGCTTACAAGATTGGCAAAGCCAGGTGCCACCATTTGTGACCACCCCTCCCGCCCGGTGGCCTGGCAGTCCATCGGCGTGGCGGCTCCACCTTGAACTCGGCGTAAAAGAATAGATTATGAAGAGGAGAGGAAAAGGGATGTGAGGAAGGTATGGGTGGGGATGAAGCAGGTTGTTAAAAACCCCCCATCCCAAACCGGAGCTCAGGGGTTAGGGAACGTGCAATGTGAGGAGTTCTTCCCCTAAATTAGAAGGATCTTGAAGATTTAAATGAGGGTCCTCTAATTTCATCATCTTAGCACCTGCACAAAGTCTAACTACAGTATTTATTTAAAAAAAAATTATAAGTCACCAATAATCCTCACAAGAGATTAATTATATGCAAAAGCCAACAAAATTAACAAATAGTTTCAATTGGAAGAAGTAAATTACCAAATTAGGAACCAGCCAAGCCCTATCATCCATCAGAGGCCAGCCCAAGAAAAGAAAAACAGGGAAGAGAGATTAAAGTAAAAAGGAAAAAGAAAACTCTCAAATCCATTCCTCCTCCATTATCTTCTTGGTTAGTATCCAAGTGGGTTTATTATTTTGCTTCAACCAAGCTTTTTATTCTCTGGGGAAACCTCCTCCATTTGAAGTAGGATATTCCTTTTCTATAAAAACTTGGTTTCAATTAATCAATCAAATGCTAATTAATAACCCACACACATTGAAAGAATCCATTAACACCCAAAGTTTCAACTCCCATAATCGCTTTTGAATAATGATTTGAGGTAATTATAGCAATTTACTGATTTAATTTAAATATTGTATCATCTTAGGGTCTTTAATTGGGCCAAACATTTCTTCTCAACTTTTATGTTTTCTTACCCTACTCTTATCAGTGAAGACTTCTGACACCAGTGGTCCATCAGAAAGGAATTCTGCGAAGTGATTCATAAGCCTCTGTGCTTCCACTGCTCTTGACCTGGGAGTATTCACATTTTCCAACTGGTCTCCCAAATGAACCACTTTTGTGGCTACACTATTGATGTGGCTATCAAGATCCTGAAAGCTCTGAAATGCATCCTGAAAAGATTTATTTTTTTATTAGTGGAATTGGGAATAATGGAAAGGAGTGTAAGACTAATAAAGAATGGGCTCTATCTATGAAGACCTGGTATTATTTGGTGAGAGTGAGAAGGATTTGGAAAATATTGAGTAAGGTGATGGTGTTTGGGGGTAAGGATCTGTTGGGGTGTGATACAGAGTCCATGGTAATACCCTTAAAAAAGGGGTTTCTTAAAGTACTGAGGATGTATCGTGAATGATAGTACAGATGAAGCAGATTGTGACCACAAGGTTTTAAATGGTAAGAAATTTGAGGGGCAATCAGAGCACTAGTAAATCCTAAAGGTTTGAATGTGGAATGTGGCAGGAGCTGCATTAGGGTATGCTGGTACCAATGATGGTATATGGGAGTGAGACTATAGTATGGAAGGAAAGATCTATGAGCGAGAGCAATGCAAATGGACACCTTGAAAGGGAAGCTTGGCGTGTAAAGGATATAGGGTGTGTGGAACAAGGGGGTAAGGCATTTTTGTGGTGTGAGGAAAAATGTGAACAAGGTTGGAATGTTTGTGTTTGATATGGTATTGGCATTTACAAAGAATGGCTGGAAGACTGTGTAAAACGTGGTTAATAGTAGTATTAGTGGTTTGCAAACCTGCCTTTAACCAGGCGGATCTTACAGGATAATGAAATTGACACCAGGGGTGGGCCAGTCTGCTTTGGGAAGAGGTGCCAGGTGAGAAAACTATGTGAAGGAGTGTTTGAGAGAAAGTATATGAAGAGGAAGTATAAGATATATACGATAAGTGTACATGGATGAGACTTTTAAGAGAGTGTGATAGGGTTCTGCTGCTCGAGGATGAACCCTTATTGGTTGTAATACAACAGCACGTATCACACCACTACTACAGGGTCACCCCCCCAAAACGGGCCCCAACTTTCGATAAGCCTTATTTCTTAGTTTTCTACAACAATTGAATGAAACTTTGGTGATAACTAGTTTATTGTGTCTAAAAACATCATATCAAAACATGAGAGTCTTTGGACTTTTCTTCTTTATTCTAGAGATTACCCCCATTTAGCTCTGTGCATTTCTTGAGGCACATCACAAAGTTGTTCATGATGTCCTTATAAACCGACCGACTAATGGCTATGATCTCCTGCCTAATGGCTTCCTTGAGTTAGGTGATAGTCCTGGGTCTTCCTGCGTACACTCTGACTTTAAGGTAGCCCTAGAGAAAGAAATCTGGGGGGCTAAGATCTGGGCTGTGAGGTGTCCACTCAAAATCAGTCTTGAGACTGATCACATGGCCACCAAAGTTCTCTTTCAGCCAATCTCGAGACAGGTTTGAGGTGTGAGAGCTTGCTCCATCTTGCTGCAACCACAACTTCCACATAAGCGACGGGAACAGGGCCTGCCGCTCCCTCTTGAAGGTTTTGAGGACCTCAACATACTGATTCTTGGTGACTGTCACTGTCGCACCAGATTCCTTGAACAATGGTCCAATGATGCCTCTGGCTGAGATTGCAGTCCATACCATGCACTTAGGGGAGTATAGGGGCTTGGTGGCTACCTCATTTGGTCTGGATGTTCCCCAGAAGACATTTATTTGTCTTTGAGTTTATCTTTCCTTCAAGATGGAAGTGAGCTTCATCTGAGGTCCAAAAATGTTAAGGAAAGTTGGGGTCCCCTGAATCTTGACCAGTATCTTGATTGCCATAGCCTTTCTCTGCTCCTTGTCTGGGGATGTAAGGGTCTGCTTCATCTGTATTCTGTATTCCATTTTTCAATATCTTAATTAGAAGCAAAGTTATGGATATCACAATTGGAGGGGGGGGGGGAGGGTTAGCAGCCCCCCTCCCCAAAATAGAAAACCTCATATCTCAGCCCCTAATTTGCCGAGGAGGTTAAACAAAAAGCCATTCAAGAGAATTTTTGATTCTGTAAAATTGATTAACCCATTAACGCCCAACTTCTAATTTTTAATAATTCTTTATTTTGGGGGCTTATAATTATTTATAATGAGCATTTAAACATAAATTGAACTTGATTTTATACATATATGCCATATTTGACCAATTAAGACCTGATCTCTAAATAGATCATTGGGAGGATTCAAGAATAAAAAAATATAATGGTAATACATAAGAATATATTTTAACATATGAAAATAGATGCCGTACATAAACAAAATAACATAAAAATAAGTTTATACATTTACATAATTAGTTTCGTTTATTTTATTGACAAAAAGTTGATTTTATTTATTATGATATGACTCAAAACATGGAATGCAGAGAGTTACTCCACATTTGCCACAAAATGACTTTGGTCGTCCTCTACATGGTTTATTTTGGCATCTTCTTTGTTGGTCTCTTTTTTCAAGAAAGTGACTTCTATTGTCAAATCTTGAATCCACGTTTGGAGATACTGTTGAACATTTCATGAGTTTTCTTCCAGAATTGCATTTCAGGTATGGAACAGCTATTTGTCTTTTGAAAGTCAAAAGATCAGATGCTTGTTCTATGTGTATGAATTTGTAAAGAAGCCATGCATTCACTACAGCCATATCTAGTACATGTGTGAACAGTGGCCAATACCATTTCTTTCCCCTAACATTAGTCTTATATTTACCTAAAAGCCAATCGTGGTGATCTACGCCTCCCATATTTGTGCTATAATTTTTCAACACATTTGGCTGTGGAACTCTTACTTTGGCTTTTTCTTTTTTATCCCATCTCAGCACATTATTTACAGGTTCAATGGAATCCCAGTTAGTTGCAATGGTGACACATTTATTGTCATTCCACTTGGTAACTAGAACTTCTCCGTTTTTGTCAAATGAATAATTGTAGTAACCTATTTTTTTCTTTTTTCTGTTCTTCAACTCTCAAGGGACAATCTTGCAACCTATTTTCTCTGACAGTACCTGTTGCTCTTATTCCTTGCATTTGTAAATACACAAGTATGTCTCTGGAGGTGAACAAATTATTGAAATATACACATGATGTATCTTTCATTGCTAGTTCATGAGTCATGGTGACAACTACCTTTGTTCCTAGAGTCAATTGTTCAGTTGGATTCCCTGGATTACTTCCACAATACAAATCGAATTTGTAACAGTATCCTGAAACTCCACATAAAGCCCAAAATTTATACCCAAATCTTATTGGCTTTCCTTTGATGAATTGTTTCAAGGAATTATGACCATAATAGCTGACCATCATTTCATCTACTGCTAGATTTTGTTCCATGACTCCAAATTGCTGAAACGAATTGTTAATTTTAGTGAATAAAGGTCTTAGTTTGAAGCCTTTGACATCTTTGCAGTTATCAGCCTCAGAATTATCTGTGAAGTGTAAGAAGCTTTTATTTCAAGATACCTATTTTGATACAATGCCTTTTTTACAATATCAACGCCCAAGTCTTCTTCATTCGACCAATAACTTCTTTCAGAGGGCAATCGATGGTACCCACTGAGTAATAGTATCCCAAAGAATGCTTTGATTTCTTCCACGGAAATAGTAAATACTCCTTTATTCTTCTGTTCAATGGCATAACGAACTGTTTCTTTCATTATATGATCAAGCACTTCACTAGAAAAAAAGACTTCAAATAGTTCAACAGGTGATTTCAATAAACACTTTTCTTTCATTTTTTCTAAGAATGGCACATGGTCATTTTTTTGTGGAATAAGTTTCTGATAAATAGGCACTCTCTTTTGCCATGAAGGTTGTACATTTGTCAGAACTTTTTTCTTTGATGATATGGTATCAAAATAGTACTGAAGTTCTAAAGTTCCTGGAATATCATTCACTGTAGCTTCTCCAAGGATATCTTCATCGGCCTCATCTTCATCAGATAAACTATCAACATCAGGTGGAATGATAGCAATTCAAATATCGCCTGCACCTTCTTCTTCAACATCTTCAAGAGCTTCAATGATACCTTTTATATTGGCAAGTTTTCTTCCACGATACGTCATATTGATGGGTGGATGAATCAGAGATAAAGTAAAATATAATTTAGGGCGCGCTTCCTTTTCTACCAAATGATTGCGTCATGTTATGAAATGGTTGCGTCATGTTCTGAAATGATTGCGCCATTTTATGAAATGATAAAATGTAATTTAGGGCGGGCTTCCTTTTATACCAAATGATTGCATCATGTTATGAAATGATTACCTCATGCAGATTTTGATGTCATATCCTCCCAATGATCTATTCATAGATCACCAAAATTGCTTCGGTTTTCGTTCTTATACTATCTAAATAAACTTGCCGATATCATGACAATACTTATGTTTTACATCTTACTTATCATATCTATGCAAAAAAAAAAAGAAAAAAAGTATATTACAATATTATATTTAATGGTTTGCATTGCTCATTTTTATCTGAAAATCTATGTCAAATTAAATTTCATATAACTTCAGAAAATTTAATATTGCATTATTGACAATTTTATTATAGATAAAAGTATATGTTTACTTTAATAAATTGCTATAATATATCAATTTAAAGTACAACATCTAATTTAAAAAAAAAAAAATAACTGATTTCTAAATAGATCAGTGGGCATTAATGGGTTAAGTTGATATTTTACATAGAAACAATATTAAAAAGTTACAACCATCTAAATTTTTAAAGGGGGTGGAGGACTCCAAAAGATACAAAGTTAAATATATTAAACTTTTTAGCATTTTTTTAAAAATTGCTTATAGAGATTTTTTAGCATTTTTAAAAAAATTGCTTATAGAGATTTTTTAGCATAGACAATAAAACAGCATAAACAACATAGACAGAAACAACTCTAGACAACATAGATTATAGATAGTCTACGCTGTACTATACCTGTATAATCACTTATGTTAGAACTTAGAAGGGAACTTTTCTGCTTCTTTTGGGTCAAATGAATATATGATTGTGACTTCTACATTCAATTTGGGGGCACTCAACACACTCAAAATATTTGGCACCAATGGCCAACATGTATCCTCAGTAGACAAAAAAGAAAGTTGGTTTTATGCAACCTGGTGCATGAAGTTAATTTGAGAGGGTTGATGTTCATCTGAGATTTTTCCAATAAACCCTATGTAAGGAATATTTTCATAGGTACAAAGAACATATTGGCCAGTATTAATGTAGGTCATGGAATTGATATATCAGCTGAAATTTGGTGGATAGTATATTCTGTTGACTGTGATGTTTTGAATGCTTTGACAGTCATTAAACTGTTGGGGATAATTTAATGGAAACCTGGTATACCTGTTAAAGTTTAAGCAGTCTTAAATCTAGAATGCAATTGTTCTTTAATTGTCGATATGTTATCAGATAGATTGTAAAAGAAATGAATTTCAGTAAAGTAATTTACACAGAATTTTAAAAATTCTAATCATGTCATAATTGGTGATTTATAGACCCTCTGAAGACTCTCCTTAGTTGCAGCCCTTTAAGCCAGCCTACAATGTCATCACAGGCATTCTTGCTATGATTGATACTAAAATAAATCTTCACAATTCATTCCAAATTCTAAAAAGTTATAGCACAGATTTAGTACTTATTTTTGTACTGAGCAGCACAACTATCTTAGAAATAGTGAACTTTGGTGCATTTGGGAAATTATCATTTATAGAAGGCAAAAGTTTTTTAAAGAAATACAGTACTGGCAAAATTATTATGGATGTTTCCAAAATTTGACTTTTTTCTCCCAAATAGCCAGTGAAACAAATTTCATTGATTGCAAATTAATTTATTTTATGCACCAACACCAAGCAACTATTTAACTTTTATTTCCAAGAGCCTTTGGTTACTTCATAAGTATAATTGGTAACACTGAAGGAACAATACTTCATTGGACCATTTCAATCAAATCACAGCCAGATGTGTGGCTTTAGAGTGCAAAGAGGATGTTTTCTGTTATCATATTAACCTGTGATTGTTAACAATAGTGCTTTTCTGTGTTTCAGATAATTTATTAGTTATTTTAATAATTTGATTTTGTATGTTTCAGGTAGTTTTTTTAGCTATAAATGAATTAAACCAAAATAGGTAAACAGTGTGATTTAAGTCCTCAAAAAGTTTGACATTAAACACTTAACTGAAAGAAACTAAATTAAAACAGAAAGAAATAGCAAAAAAATAGGCGTTTCAACTAAAACAGTCAGTGTTATTAAGAAAAAAAAAATGATAAAGGTCAAGATTTGCTCAAAAAAGGTTGGAAAATGCGGTTTAAACAAAAAACAACTCCAATAGTAGATAGAAAATTAATACAACAGGATCTTAAAAACAGAAGAATGACTTGCAGGAAGATTTCTATTGAGTTGGCAGCAGTGTGTTAGCCTTGCCCAAAGAACAGTGAATGACAGGCTTTTGGAGGCTGGATTGAAATCATATTGCACGAGAAAGAAGCCTTGACTCAGGAAGCAATGATGAAGCCACACTATTCCTGAGCAAAGAATCACCTTGAGTAGACTTCAGAGCAATGGAGAAAGGTAAGAATGACACATCTCGCTAACCAGTTACCTGTAGCGACTTCTATGCTAGGGTGCCGGGTGTGTATGTTAACCATGATGAAACAGACAGAGGGCATGACATTCAGTCACATAGACAATCTCACCCTAAACAACAACTCTCACTTTCATACCCACACCTCTATCAATCTGTCTACTACCCTTCATCTCCAGACATCACCTTCCACTCCCTCAACCACACCCCCAGAAACATCCCAGAAAGTGGTTAAATCCTTAGGTTCTGACCACCTAACATCGTTTTCACAAACACAAGAATTAAACCAGTTGGCTACTGATATACCTACACAAAATACAAAAGAACCCCCTGGAAAGCATTCACAATTGACACGAATAACACTTAAAAATACTAAGCAGTATACCCATCACAGAATTCACCAGCAAACTTGACAAACAGTATCACTATTCAACACAGCACAATCAAATGCAGCAATCGCCACAATAGGCACTATACCCTCAAACACATCACCAAGCACTTTTCCCATGTTAGCCACTTAAACACCTACTTAGATGATCAATGAGTCATCTTATATAAACAATTCTTCTCATACCCTGACACCTATCTTCAAGTGAAGGCAATTTCAATTCTTTAAGTCTGCATTGATAGTGTTTGTTTCATAGTTCCAGAATGAGCTTTTGTCACCCTTTGTTGTAGTCTCTCTAATGTAGTGATATCGTTTTGCAAATAAGAAGACTAGAACATAGCTGTATATTTCAGCTATCAGCACACAATCAATTTGAAGAATGGAACTATTTCTTTACTCTTATATTCAAATTTCTCACATGGGCTAGTCTTCATTGGGAGATGGAAGAATGTGCTTTGGTCATATTGTATAGGTTTGATGCCAACAAGCAATGGTGACACCTTTTGTGACCTCCCTTCCTGAGGTCACAAAAGTGTCACCATTGTACTCATTCCACATTAGAGTTTTGTGGATATAAGACACAGGAGAGGAAGTGGGTATGATGTGCTGTGAGGCGGGAAGGGAAATGATGTGGTGTTATGATTAGCTATGTGCTTGACAGCCCTCCAAACCTCTCTTCTGTGAGGTGGGTGGCCCCTAGGAAGCCCACCACAGTCCATAGAGTGGGTTCACAGGTCCCTAAGAGAGATATTGTGGAGATTTGGGCAATCTATAAGTAGGTGTTCAATGTTGTCTGAGCTTTGGTTGTATCTGTGTCATGTTGGCGTCAAGGAAAGGTTTATTCTCCAAGGTAGGACATGGATGCAAGAAGAATGGATGAGAATCAACTTATGAAAGTGAGTATCCATATGGGAGGGAGGGGGGGGGGGTGAAGGGATGGAACACTGCATGAAAGATAGATTGATTATGGTAGAGTATGTTTAAGAGAAAAGTGACTGAAAGAAACAAGTGGATTACATTGCAAATAATAGGTGTGGCATGGAAGGTTTTGAAGGGGATATGCTTGGGGCCTTACATCTGGGGAGAAACCTTCCCTAGATGAGAACCTACAGGAAAGTGTCCCATCACTATGAAGTACCAATAGGATAAGTTTGTATTTAACACATTTGTGGCCCAATCGCCAACTGCCTTCTCTATCTGTAGGGCCATGATGGAATTTTCCGTCATTTATAGGGAGGCAATTTGTGGTCCATGACTGAAATCAACGTCATTTTTTCCATTTGTTTTATTGATAACTTTGAAGCTTGGAACTGTGAGTAGACTTACAGAGATTATCGTATGTCTGGCTCTGTTACCAGTTTTAAGCTATTTAAAAAATAAAGCATTGGGCCTGGTAGTAAACTACCAAATGACAGATATATCCATCATGGGCCACGAATGTGTTAATATGGTATAGAGGTATGAGATGAGGAAGGGGTTTTTTTTTAGTGGCAGTTATGCACAATGATTCCTCCCAAAGGAAGAGATGATAATTTCAAGCAATTCAAGTTTTAACTTTTTTCCTACCCTATTTTGATCCAAAAGTAAGGCTATACGATGCCAGTGCTGACCTTCTTCATCCTTCACATTATTTTCTAGCTTTTGGCACTTTTGGGCGATCCTCTGATCAAGTAATTTTAAATCCCTGGAAAATCACAAATTAGGACCAATTCTAGCAAAATCTTTCAAGCCTTTAAGGGGATACCACATTTTTTCTTGAGTCACTTTTCACGTTGTTTCATTCCAAAATCATATTTTTGTTTTTTTTTATATCATTTTATTGCAAATTTTATGCACTTTTTTATGGTATAATTATTTTTTTTAGCAACATGACTGGAACATAGTGAAAATAAGGATAATGCAAAATTGTATATATATATGTGGAAAATTTTTCTTAGGTATTTAAATTTCATTTGTAAAAAAAAAACTACACCATTGATTTTTATATCATTTTTTTGCAAATTTTATGCATCTTTTTATAGTATATATTTTGTTTTAGCAACATGACTAGAACATATTGAAAATTATGATAATACACAATTTTATACATTCGTGGAAATTCTCCATAGATTTTTAAAGTTGATTTGTGAACAAAACGCAAAACTATACCATGCAATTTTAAATATTGGCAAAAAAATTACAAAAATTTAGTATTATTTGAATATAGATTGAATTAAATTCTAGGGCATTCAGAACACCCCTACTATTCACCTAACACACCCTCCCCCCTCCCTCCTACTGAGAACAACGCCTATAGTTGATCTTGTCCGAAAAATATATGTTTTAGTCCACCATTAACATAAATTTTAATGGAACTAAAGAAAACTTATTTCAAATGATAAGTAAATCATATGTACATATTTTGGTCATGATTTGAGTTCAATTGCTTAATTTTTATTAATTCTATAGCCATTTATATATCAGGTTTCAAGGGGGGAGAGGGTTCTGAAAGAACCCCCTGTATCTCAAAAATGGCGCCGTAGGTTATTATGATTTTGGCAGGAATAAAAGGGCTTTTAATGATCTTTAATTTCATATATAATAATCTAACGTAGTATAAAGTTCAAAAATTGAATGTGGTATCCCCTTAAGAATCTCCTTCAATTATCAAATAAGAGAATAAGTAAGTATCTTTGTATTGAAAATTATTTTTTTTTAATATTTATTCAAATAGTGAAGAGAGAACAGGATAAATATAAAAAAAAATCAAGAAAACCTACAAAAGCAAAATGCATCAACCTTAGATACTCAGACTGAAAGAGTGCCTTCAAAACTTTTTTAAATAATTTTGTACAAAAAGAACAGTCACAAAAACAAATTTCAACCCTCCTGTATGAGTTTTGTAGGAAGTTTCTTATTCTTACTTTATGGCATCGATGAAGGCAGAATGAAGAAGATCTGGATTGAATGATGTAAGTGTCCCTTCTCTGGGGACATAATTGGAATGAACACGCCAGGCGAGTCTTTCAACAAACTCTTCTCCATCAAATGGATCCTGCCAAATATATACATATAATGAAATATTATAATTGAGCTACAACCTCAATATTCTTTACAAATAGTCTATATTGGGTCACATCCCTTTATACCTAATAGTTAAAGTAACAGGAGCAATATTTTCTAGAAAGGTGCTCATATAGTTTACTCCTATTGCATTATGAGCCCTCATAAGAAACATTGAAGCAATAATATATAAATACAAGTGCAACTTAATACAAGTCACGCAAGAAGTGACAGGGGTCAAACAGTCACAAATATCCCCCCCTTACTTACTCATTGGGCACAAGATTCTGAGAGTGGTTTCGGTCAGCAGGGCAAGTACCCAGCCCTCACCACAATGACAAACCACCTTTTTAGACACTGAAAAAAATGGCTCTTTGGGGGCATTTATCAGATTCTCCTTCTAGTGGGAGACATTGAGAGCAGCCATGGACCAATTTACAAATACACTTGTCCAACATATCACCTCAACCCAACAGATTAAGAGGGTTCACTTCAATGCAACTCTGTCAAGAACAGGATCCACTTCACATGTATAACACTTTTCTCCAAAAAAACGCTACTCAAACACATGGACCTGCTGCTCAAGATCCCACTTTCCTCCCCTATACCCAACCCATATTCCTTCATTCAACCACACCCACCTCCACCATCCTCTTCTTTTCCACCTCATCCCCACACAGAAGCACCTAACAGACACTGTAGACATGTTTAATATATTAAAAGTTTATTATAGACAGCATTAACAATGAAAACGAACTTAACTTCTTGAGACAACACAACATACATTGCCATCCAATACCCATCCTATGCACAACATCCCATCAATTTTCCTCCATTCTACACTCCCACTACACTATCTGCTTCTTCCCCACCTCAGCCCCACACAACAGCACTTAACACACACTGTCGACAATTTTAATATATTAAAAATGAATATAGATGGCATTAAAAAAATGAACTCGCTAACTTCTGGAAACAAAGAAACACACATTGCCATCCTACAAGAAACAAAATTCTGCACAACACAAAAGACATCCTTTCCAAACTTTACCACCATCAGACAGGACTGGGCCAACAGCATTGGTGGTGGAGTCATTATCCTGGTAAACAAATCCTTAAACTTCACATACCAATGCAAACACTCCCTCCTCCTCCTCTCCCACAAGACCACTAGAGAACTGCTATCAATCAAAGTACCCAATGGCAACAAATTCCACACAAAAATAGTAAATGCTCATCCCCACCCCCAAATCATCTACTGTTCCAGCAAATTCTTTCCTCCTAGCTTCATCAAATCACTACTCAACCCAACCTCAGCCCGGGTAGTGACATATGCCAGGCTACTAGTTGTGTATGTTAACCATGATGAAGCAGACAGAGGGCATAACATTCAGTCACATAGAAAATTTGACCCTACTCAAGAACTCTCACTTTCATACCCACACCTCTATCAATCCGTCTACTACCTTTCATCCCCAGACATCACATTCCACTCCCCCAACCACATCTCCAGAAGCATCCCAGAAAGTTGTTAAATCCTTAGGTTCTGACCACCTAACATCGTTCTCACAAACACAAGAATTAAACCAGTTGGCTACTGATATACCTACACAAAATACAAAAGAACCCTCTGGGAAGCATTCACAATTGACACAATAACACTTGAAAATACTAAGCATATACCCATCACAGAATTCACTGCTGCTGTAGATACTTCCAACACAATCATACAAAATACAGGCAAAAAACAGCCTCATAGCCACAAGAACAAATAGTAGAACAGAAAACACAACACTGTTCAACAAAACACTAAACAGTATCACTATTCAACACAGCAAAATCACATGCAGCAATTGCCACAACAGGCACTATACCCATAAACACCTTCTTCAAGCACTTTTCCCATGTTAGCCACTTAAACACCCACCCAGATGATCAATGAGCAAGCTGACATAAACAACTCTTCTCCCCCCTCCTGTGCCAGAATATGCACCTTTTACAAACAGACAGATGAATCCCATTATCCACAACCTCAAGCACTTACCTGCCTGTGGTCCAAATAGCATCAGTAACATGCACATCAGGTTGCATGAAATACAAGCAGTCACCAACACTACAAACTATAGCTACTTGCACAACATAATACCACACTCCCACAATTAACACAAGTTTGACTAACACGATTCTCAAATTAATGAGTAATGAATTGACACAACCTCAGTCAGCCTGATTTAATATTTGATTTAACACAATATTCCAGAGCAGCAGCTCCTAGAAATTCACATGTGAAAATGGCACAAAATCAACCTAAGTATGTCATGAGTCATGACTCACAATTATGACAATCAGTCATACTTCACCATATAATTATTTTGGTAGGACTACTCCTCATTATGATAAATAAAAGAAAGAATCAAATGCAAGATGATGGTACTAAAAGAAGTGAAATAAAATTAGTTTAGAATAAAAAGTTGAGATAATAAAAGAGAAACATGGTATGGTCAACACAGCAATAGGTTGCATGAATGATATAAGTGAATCAACAGTACAGACTTATTTTGAAGAGAGCGGAGAGTTATATTAAAAAGGTAAAGTTGCATGAACTTCATTTGGTAGCATGCAGACCAATAGAAATAGAAGGGTTGCAATGATTGAGATGGAACGTCTTTTGTCTAAATGGATCAAAGATTGCAATCAAAACCAAATTCAACTAGGTACGATGATGATTAAAATAAAAGCATTATCACTGTTCTCTGTTGTGACAGAAAATGCAACATATTGAGACCAGTGGCAAAAAAGTTGATTTTAAAAGAGTTAGATGCAATGTTTCACACCACGAAAACTTTAAACAACGGATGATGGATATTAACCCTGATATCGAGCAAATCATAAAAGTTTGCCAAAATCTGGAACAATGTCATCATGTGCTATGAGAAGAAAAAAATAAAGAATGAAAATGCTGTTCAAAGTTCCCTATTCAAATATTTCTCTAAAAAATAAGTATGTAATTGAATGTATTAAGTAATACAACACATTAAATTGATACAATGTATTGTATCAATTTTATATGGATTACTATTTCCAATTAGTGTGATTTTGATTAACACAGCAAATTCATGGAACCAAACCCTCATGCTAATCTGGAAACATGGTACAATCAACACAATCCCTAAATCTCAAAAAGACTACACTACCTTCTCACACCATTAATCCCCTCTGTACCCCCTCCAAAGTCATGGAAATAGTTCATCATGGACTTTTAATGAAAGACTGGTATCTGCATGGACAACTTATTGAAGTATTAGGACATCCCACAAGTAATGCAGCATTTATTTTGATGTCTATCATTATTTTACAGTTAGAAATATTTGAGTTTTGTTTTTATACATACATTTTTTTAGCAGGATTGTTAAAAGAGATGAAAAGTGGATTATATACAATGATAGTAAATATTTGAGACAATGGATAGTCCTGGGTAATAAAACAAAATACCAGCGAAGCATCTATGAAAGATTATCTGCACACTGAGACTTAATTCACTCAAACCACATACAAAATAAAGAAACCACAGTTTCTAGACAATTCATTTGAGCAGTAATGGACCATATAAGCCATGCTGGGGTCCCTAACCTCTCTCAAATATTCCTCAACACTCCACAGACAATACAAAAATAAAGCACTAAAAACAATCATAGGTTCAAAATCTACAACACCCACAGAACAGCTACACTCGGAAACCAAATTCTCAAAGTCAAGGATCACCTTGACAGAGTCACAGAAATACTAGCCACAGCCTCCACAAACCCAGAAAACCCACTACACTCCATGGCAGAACACCCATTCCCACAAAGAAACATTAAAACAACACTGAATTTATACTGCATCAAAGATAGACTGTCAAGTTTCACACCTAATCTACCTAATACCAGCTTCCAGAAACATATTTACACCCACATGAATTCACTTTCACACAACATCAGTGTGCATGTATGCCCCCCCCCCCCATTTAATATCCAGCCTTCTGAATCCTTCTTCTCCTTGTGGAAACAGAATCCTGTTAATATCTGGTGGAGTAATAATGGCGTGCAATCGTACAGTGCACTAGGGTGTGTTAATTTTTTCAACTTTCTAAAAATAAAATTGTGTAGCAAAATTTTTGTGCCTTTTCATGACCATAGAAGAGAACTGCAAAGAAAAGTAAAAAATAATAACCGTTACTTACATAAATCGTGGCCTCAAATTTCAAAAATCAGTTAAATTCCATTTACATGCATTTCTATTTTCTTTCAAATGCAGGATGAGACATTGAATTACTCCATTTCAGTGAAATTCTAAGACATTTTATTAGTCACTAGCTTTTGCACAATACGGGCGTTGTAAACAGCTCCATTCCTGTTGCAATTTGTATGCACCGTCTCAGTACGACATGCGTGGCACTCGAGTGATGAGTCAGTCTGTTTCCAGTTTTCATGCAAGATGGTTGTGTTCACTCCCCTTCACTTGTAGCTCCTTATACTGATGGATACCACTTTTCAATCATAGTAAGTATCTCATAAATATTATATAATGAAAGCTGGTATTATTTCTTGAAATATTATTCAAAAGTACATATTTAATTACACTAATTTTGCATCTCTGACTAAAAAGTAAAAACCTTAGAATGGTTCACTAAATTACCTATTTTTGACATTATTTTCAGATGGTGAAACAATGTTGAAATTAAAGACAAGAAGTCAATCATCACATTTGAGTCTTCTAGTTGGCAATGGGCAGGTGCTTCATGTATCAGAACTTCTAACTGTGAGAGACATGTTAAGATTGGGAATTTTTCTTCACACCCAAAATGTCTGAGACAAAAGAAACTATACTGACAAAGAACTTGTAAATGACATGATAGATCCACTTCTGTGTCAATGGAAAAAAGCTAATGACCTTTTCAAACCACCTGTGATTAATCAGCATTGCAGCATTAAACTGAAACTTACTAAGTTGTGGCACAAAGCAATTGCTACATCACTTGGAAAAGGAAATTTGGCAAAGAAAAATGAATTCCTTCAAACACTTGACACTCTTTTTGACATCCTAAACTGCAAGTGCACAATACAAATGTGTTCTAAAGATAGTTGTTCTACCACAGGTAAAAAGGGAAACCATCCCCATATTGATTGTATCTGTCCTTGTCAGAAAAAGATTCCCATTCTAGAGTTGGCCTTTATAAATGCTAAGAGGATGAAGAAAGCAGGTAAAGCTAGCATGCAGATTGGGTCAATTTACTTTGCAGAAAAAAAATCAGAATCTCGCAGCTAAAAGAGTAAAAGAAATCGGAGAATTGAAACAAAGAAATAAAACTAAAATGGATGAAATCACTCAGCGAGAAGAACTTATTTAGGCTCAGTGTGCTGAAAGAAAAGGAGAAGAAGCTAAGGCGGGGGCTGGAAGGGGCGCTGAGTCCCATCAGCACAGTGGCCAGGAAGGCAAATCACCACGCCCCTTACAGGGTGTTCTACTAGTGTGTCGTAGACAACGTTGTGGCTGCAGAAATACCTAAATTCCCTATCTAAATATGACCAGTCATTGATTAGAGAGCAACCATCTGTTTCAACATTTACGTTTAGTGATGGCGCCTCTGTACCTTCATTGAATAAATTAACAATTCCTTGTTAGATTAATAACATGCGTGTGGAAATTACTACCGATGTTGTTAAAGCTAATATTCTGTTGCTGCTGAGCAAGAAGTCTATGAAAACTGCTGGCATGGTTTTGGATTTTGTGAATGAAACCGTGAAGATTGCCAAGAAATGGGTCAAGTTAGGTTCTACTTCATCTGGACACTATGTACTACCATTGTGTAGATGACTAGACCAGGCTAACATTCACAAGGTGGTGATGGCTTCTACTGATGCTGATGTGAAGAAAGTTGCCTTGAAACTACACAAACAATTTGGACATCCCACAGCTGAAAAATTGATAAAACTTCTAAGAAATGCAGGCAGCAACAATACTGATCTTGAAAATGAAATTAATGATTTATCAAGTGTTCCTAGACCAGTTGTATGTTTACCAATGGTGATGAGTTTTAACAAAAGTATTGTAATGGAATTGAAAGTGTGGGGTCAATTTTACTTCCTTGTGATAGTCGACATGGCTACAAGATTTTGTACAACAACAGTAATAAAAAACAAAGCTGCTTCAACAATCATTACAGGTTTGTTAATGTGTTGGATTAGTCTATTTGGTTCTCCCCAGAACATCCTCACTGATAATGAGGGTGAGTTTAATAATGATGAGATGAGAGCCCTTGGCAAAGCATTCAATATAAAGGTGATGACTACAGCGGCAGAGAGCCTGTGGGAGTAACAGGACTTGTGAACAGCTCAATGCAGTCATTGGTAATCTAGTAAATAAAATTATGGCCGATTCTAGTTGTGATCTGGAGACAGCGCTTGCCTGGGCAATTTTTGCACATAATGTCTTGCTGACTAATTCAGGATTTTCACCTAACCGACTAGTATTTGGTTTTAACCCTGCTATTCCTAATGTGTTTTGCAATAAACTTCCTGCATGCGAACTAGTGATGGCTTCCACTATTGTAACAAATAATGTGAATGCTGTTCACTTTGCCAGGCAGCAGTTTTTGAAGATTGAGTCAAATGAGAGACTGAATAGAGCATTAAGAAGCAATGTGTGTACTACAGATGTGGAAAATCTTAAGTAATGGTGATGAAGTTTTTTATAAGTGTGATGACAATAACGAGTGGTATGGACCCAGTATTGTGATCAGATGCGACGGAAAGCAGGTTTTGGTTCATCATGGTGGCATCTATGTGAGAGTTCATGCTTGTCACTTAAACCATGCTCCACTTAGCACAACCATGTCCAGTGACACTACACCAGATGGTGTAGAGCAGCGGCACTCTGGCAAAGATGACAGCAGTGATGAGGCTGCTGAAGTGCATCAGCCAGCTGATGGTAATGAGAATCATGATGAAGATAGTTGCATTAACATCGGCAGTAACTTTGCATACCAAATCAAAGTTGGACAGCGATTTCAAGGTGTGAGTTCAGCCACTGGTGACCTTGTCTCTGCTAAGGTGATAAGTAGAGCGGGAAAAGCCACAAGTTACAAATATCATAATTGTTTCAATGTCAGGTACGATTCTGATTGTACTGTTGATTGGATTGACTTCAATGATATTGTTGAATTATCTATGATAGCAGACAGTGTAGAGACGGTTGTTATGTTTAATAGTGATGATGTGATGGCAGCGAAAGAAGCTTAAATGCAAAACTGGAGAAACAATAATGTTTATGAAGTTGAAAATGTTGGTCAAGATGTCGTATCAGTGAGGCGGGTAAAAACTGAGAAAGTGCAAAATAATAAGATGGTTACATGGATTTGAAAAGGACACTATCTCATTGCGCAAGGATTCGCCTATATGTTCCAGGGAAGCAGTACATTTGGCTTTGTCTCTGGCATCTTCCAAGCAGGGAAAGTGTTACACCATTGATGTTGAGGCTGCTTATCTGCAGGGCAATGTCATTGAATGCAAGATTTACTTAAAAACCACCTCCTGAATATTTTAATGGAAACTTGTGGAATTTATAGAAGACTGTGTATGGTTTGTGTGATGAAACCAGAGCTTGGTATTTAAGAGTGAAGGATGAATTATTGTTCACATGTGTTCATTAGATAATTCTTTGTTTTTGTGGTATAATGACAACAATTTTGAGGGCATAATTTGTATCTATGTTGGTGATTTTCACTGGGCGGGAAGTGCTGCATTTGAGGACGCTGTTGTTAAGAAATTATATCACATGTTCTTGATCATTCAAGTATGTTGGTTTGAACATCAACATGACTGCTGATCAGTTCCAGTATGCTTCAACTTTGACACCTGTCAGCATTAGTCATCAGCTTGCTCTTCTTAAAACAAGCCACTTAACACTGGAAGAAAAAATGTGATTGGACAACTGAACTGGATCAAACCCATACCAGAACAGACATTACTTTTGAAACTTGTCAGTTGAGCATTGCGTGTAACAAGGCAACTGTTGGTGGTCTGCTAAGATTGAATAAGTTAATAGTTCAAGTAATTAGAGACAACATGAGATTAGAATTTCCTAAGTTTGAGCCACTCAAAACCTGTTCTCTAGTGTTATTCGGGTGCAGCTTTTGCTAATTTGGCTGACGGTGGTTCTCAAGGAGCGTTTATTGTATTCCTGGATGATAGTGGTGCTCGTTGTCCAATCTACTGGCAGACTAGGAAAATCTAGTGCGTTGTCAAGTCAACATTGTCTGCCAAGACCCTGGCTCTTCTCGAGTGCGCTGAAGCTGCAGTGTACATCACCAGTATCATTGTTGAAATATCTCGCTGGGCTGGTATTAACATTCATTGTTTTGTGGACAAGAGTTTGGTTGATGCTCTGTACTCTTCAAAAAATTGTTGATGATAGAAGACTGAGAATTGATGTGGCTATTCTATGTGATATGCTTGCTAGAAAGAATATAACATCTGTGACTTGGGTTGACACATCAGAACAACTAGCACACAGTCTCACCAAGCGTGGAGCGTCCACCCAGCAGCTATGGGCTGCTGTTAGTAGAGACTAATGGTCGTTTATCAAACCGCTTTCACTGTGAAAAAGATCCTGCAGTGAAAAGAAGAGAAGACGATTTGTGTTAATATCTGGCAGAGTAATAATGGCACGCAATTGTACAGTGGCGCTATTCATTTGTTTATGGCATGGCATGATGTCATAGCTGTGTGGCTAGCGAGTGTGACATTGGTCGGTGGTGTAATGGCGGCCCAATGCTCGCTCCGCAGCAGTTGTTGTTCAGAGGTAAGCTTGCGCAGACGTTTTTAACAAATCCATCTGGCCAGGCTGTGGTATGGGCATCACGCAGTTCTCCTGAATTACCAGAAAAGGCTGGATGTCACCATCATGGATGCCTGTCCAGAATGCAACACAAATACATAATGGAAGACAGCACACAATCATATATGCCAAAAACATAAGTCTTTGAGGGCTCTGTGAGAAAACCTGTGATAGGCAATATCCTATCTCATGCTTAGCCAGAGAGCTTAAGGATCAACAACTTAAAACATTTCTACTTTATAAATTACTCACAATACAACCCCTTCCTGAACATTAAATATTTTTAATAGAGAAGAGAAATGTATAAAAGAACATTTTCATTTATTGGATGAAGAATGAGATAAATTTAATACATCATATATCAGGAGTACTCCTGTGAAAATGATTCTGGTTCAGATGTAAGAATTTTTTTAGGCCTCAGATCAAGCAAAAATCTTTTAAAACTTTTTTTTTTTTCAAATTGTATATTTCTTGATTTTTAACTGTCCATTAGTATCTTTGTAGAGTTTAAGATGTGTTTTGAGTGATGCAGTGATTCACTTATTTATTTGTTTTCCTAGTTTTGCTCACATTTGTGTGGTTGAGAGCTAGGATCATGTTTTGTTTTGCTCCTTATTGTTTATTTGCTTTTTTCCTTGGTCTGCTACATTATTCTCTTATGGTGTTTGCGTGGTTAATTAAAACCTTATGTTTTTCTTATGGGGTGGGAATTTGCTCAATATCTTAGTTGTTGCTTTCATGTATTACGTGTTTTTACCTATTTTATTTTATTCACTGACTATCATTCATAGAACTTGTGCAAGCTTCATCACTTCGGAGACATGTATTAATCATTAAATTTTGTTAATATATTTGCTAAGTATTCTGATTAAATAACATCTTATTTCCAGTGTTTCAGAGTGGCAACACAAATTGTATCCCCTGTCCCAACCCCACATATCTTGTTTCATTCTCAAATATAATGTTAGAAAGATCCCTGCACTCTCTTTTGAGACAAAGGGATTTCTAGCACACTCACAAACACACTTTACTCTCATCAAAAGACTCCTCCTCCCACTCCTACAAACCTATATACAATGCCCACTCTCTCACTACTGGCTTTTTAAATTGTCACAGCTTGAGGTTGGGCAAAGTGAACTTCATCTGGGACCTTATCTCATCTGAGAAGCTTTTGCCTTTTTTTGGCTTAGCAGATTTTCTTAAAATGATTATACTGGCAACTACCAGCAAGGGGGTAGCTGCCAAAATTACTCAATTGGAGATTACTTTTAGCAAACAAATAGGCTCATTATTAAAAATAGAACAAAGCAAACAGCATATTTAAAAAAAAGGAAAAAAGACCCACAATCAACTTAAGATAAGCCCAAACCCCAAGGATATGCCCAGGTGTTGGAAAGAGGCCTATGTCCCATACATGTCTGGGAGTGGAGCCAACACACAAAAAGCTATATATAGAGGATACCTGGTTCCTCAAATGGCTTATCAGAAAAGTTGTTAGTGAAATACAATTACTTCTGCTGTCACTGGAGGGATATATTCATTCAATAAGAAACACAAGCTGTGGAAGTAGGAGTGGTTTAATTACTGCCCCATATCTCCCCCCTCTATCTCATTCAAATAAAATCCCCAAACATCTCTGAAGACTTGCTTGTAACCTCACATTTGAAGCCCACTCTTACAGTTGCTCTAATATATCCTGCCCCCCCCCCCCCTCAATCCACAGAAGATTTGTTGATAAGATGGCTGAATTTACACACATGGCTCTCTCTAATTCTTCTCCAACCTTACATACTTCTGGGAAATTTTAAAATCTCCTAGTATACCACCTATCTTTGTTTCTTGTTATTTTTATGCTTTATACTCAATCTGTTTCATCCCCCACTCACACACATGGAAATATACTTGATCTAGCCACCTCCTACTTTCCTGATTCATAGCCTAACATAGAATATACCTTACCGCAACAGATACAACCAAAGCCCAGACAACATCGGAAGCAACCCACTTCACAGAAGAGAGGGGTAGGGGGGAGCTAAGAAGCGAGTTCATAGCCAAACCATAACTGACCCCTCTACAGCTATTTCAGATGAATCTTCATCATTTTGTTTCTCTCTTTTTCACTCATTTATTCTTTGCACATACCCTGCCACCAAGCATTTTCATCGTTCGTTCTCTTCCAATAACCAAGAACAATGAAAGGGATCTCCCCTCTCTCCTTCCTCTGTTAGATTTATCCATCACCTTTACTAACCTCAACAAGACTCTCCACTCTTTCCCCAAGATCCTCTCCTCTTGCCTCATCATCTAAGACCCCTTTCTCTCAAACTCTACTAGCTGGAAAAATGCCCTGTGGTTTTCATCCACTAATTTGAGTACCAAGAAACAGATGAACATATAAGAAATAGCATCTGGCTGACAATGCTCATGGGGCAAAAACAAAAACTTACTCCTTGTTAATCACTTCTACACTGCCCTCCTAATGTCCACCCATGAAGCTCACACCCACCGTATCCTTGCCCAAATTTTTTTTAAAGAAAACAAGCAGGCTACAGCTCAATCTTTCAACACTATTCCTCTCAAAAGTCCTTGAAAGTATGGTGTCAGCCTGGATTCTAGATCATCCTTCATCTTCCAATGGTAAATTGCCCAGCAGGCAAGAGCAGTTGTAGTGGTCAGTCATTTCCAAGTGGATATGACTTGACCACCCCACCTGGACGCAATCTTGGTGCGAGACAACCCCAATTGGATGCAATCTGTGTAAGGTTAAGCTACAATCGAACTCCCACTTCTTAACTGTTCTTGGGCCAATAGCACAGAGGGGTGTTATAAAATTTCCATAGCATGCAAGATTCCCCACTGTACTCTAACCTGGTCCTTCATGACATTTGACAGAAGGTGGAGAACCATTTAATTGTGGTAATGTTGACAGAAGCCTACAATGCAGACTGTAGGATTAATCTTTCTCCTTTAATCTCCCAAGCAGTTATAGGGCAAAGAGGTCATCTGCTCCCGGGGAGTTATTAACAATGACAACAAACCATTAAAATGAGAAAAAGTTATATAACAATATGTAATAAAATTACTTAAATATATTGTTTACTTTTTCAAAGCAGCACTAACTTTCTAGATGATCTAATATCTATTTATTTTTCATATTTTTAAATAAATTAAAAATTTAATTCACCTTACCTGTTCCAATTCTTGCAGATACTGATTCAGCATATTTCATGTATTATATGCTATATAATTCTTATTCATACAAATCACCAGGTAAGAAATTTTATAAAATTAAAATATGAATAAATTACATTTTCTCAACAAAAAATATATTGCTTTACACATATACTAAAAAAATATAAAAAGGAATTAAATTGAAAAGGTGCTTCGTTATTATCTAGAAAAGGGAAAATATTATTTTAGCTCCACAAGTGTCATTTGCTACAAATCTTTCAATTTGTTTTAATTGGGAAAAGGAACTGATGAAGCTAACAATATTTTTACTAACTGGAGCTATAATAAATAGTGAGAATATGGGTGAATTAGGAAGGTGAAAGGAAGAGATGATGATCTTGAAGATCACTGGAGGTCTCGTGTAATGGTATGGCAGGAGCCTTCCTTTCACATATCGGCTGTTAATTGGTGCATTCCATGACATCATGCAGTGGGTAAAAGCCCCCCTCCCTCCTTCAGTTTTTCTATAATTTGATCTATAGCATTAGGTCAAGAAACCCAAGATTTAAAATTTTAGGTTGATCTGACTAAAGGTTCAAAAGTTATGGACACCCCCATTTGGAAGGAGCCCTGAATTTCAAATTGCTATATCTCAGCTCGTAATTGAGCTACAATATTGATTTAAAGTGCATTTGAAAGATAATTCATCATATACAGGGTGCCCCCCCCCCCTTCCACAAAAAAATGGGCCCCAACTTTAGATAGGCTTCATTTCTTAATTTTCTGCAAGGATTGAATGAAATTTTGGTGATAACTAGTTTATTGTGTTTTAAAACACCCAAAACATGAGTCTTTGGACTTTTCTTCTTTATTCTAGAACCCATGTTCGAGATGACCTCCATTTAGCTCTGTGCATTTCTTGAGGCACAGCACAAAGTTGTCCATGACGTCCTTACAAATTGACTGACTAATGGCTCTGATGTCCTCCCTGATGGCTTCCTTGAGTTCTGTGATGGTCCTGGGTCTCCCTGTGTACACTTTGTCTTTAAGGTAGCCCCAGAGAAAGAAATCAGCAGGGAGGGGGGGCTAAGGTCTGGAGTGTGAGGTGTCCACTCAAAATCAGGCTTGAGACATCACATGGCAGCAGCCAGCAGGACCTTTCCCCAGGGGTAGCATGTGAGGCCTTTTCTTTTGTTGTTTGCATCCAGTGTGTTATTAGACCTCTTTTGTATCATTGTTTGTGTGTATATAAATTATTGGTTGGTGATAGGATTTTTTTTTTTAGTAACAAGATCTCAAATTTATTTACCCCATATCTCTTTTAAAATATTATTGTAATTTTTTTGTGAATACAGGACTGTACATCCAATTGTTTCATTCTCCCTCAGGTTTTCATGTTCAAGACGAAATGAGCTTTCTCCACTGTGGATTTCTCTTTCTGTTAAATAAGAACCAGTCTTTAAGAGATCAATTAATAGTTTGTCTTTCCTATGATCGTATTTTCTTAATGAAAATAAGTAATTGAGTTTATTTGATGAAAATTCAAAAGTTTGAGATTTAAGTTTTAAAGAGTTTATATTTTTTTAAATTTGTAAAAGGATTTTTTAAATAATGGAATCTGCTTCATATTTTTCATAGCCATTTGAAGTTTAAAAAAGATCCAAATTTTTAAAAGTTGCAAATATAATATTTTGAATAAATTTCTTTTTATTATAAATTGCTTTTTAGTCCACTTAAAATTGACTGAAAATTATTAATTTAAAATGATTGTGGTGAATTAATTCTGTGGATTAACAAGGAACAAATAAAAAAATGTATTTATATATGGGTATATAAATTTAAAAATGCACATTTAGTTTTCCATATCAATTTTTCCTGCAGAGCCGCAACTTAGGAGTATATGTAAATATTAATCAAAATTGATTAAATGTACCTGTTGGGGCACCTCTACTAGATAGCTACGAAAAGTGAATTCGGTTGTTTGGATTGTTTGTGTCATGTGCTCCAACCCTGTTTTGTGGAATATAGCCTAGAGTATAATAAAAATAAATATTGACTGGAAAAATGAATTATTAAAAAAATTATCAATCCTAGGATTGCTCTGGGGATTAATAAATTTTCATGATTTAATCCTGGGATTAAAAATGTCAGGATTGTTACAACCTGTGATTACCAACCTAATTAACTATTAACTTTTATCCTAAGGCTCAACTAATTTTATCTCATTTGGACGAAATGAGCAAGCCATTTTAACTCCTGGCTGGACATTTGGAATAGACATTGGCTGAATCATTTCAATTTGACCTATCTAACAAATATCTTCCTTCTCTGGAAAATAGTATTTATTGGGTTGTCCTGAATATCTTTAAAAAAAACTAATTAGATAATCATTAAATTCTTATGAACTGTCCTTAATAATTCCTAGCTAGATTTTACTGTAATAGGTACACTGGTACAGGCAATATATTAATATATTGACTAATGTGATACTCAGCATCCTGCTTTCATTCTGATGGTCAGTTTTCCATATTCTAAGTTTCTAAACAAAGTATAATTTTTTTTTAATGTTATGTAAGCCTGTATCTAATTGTTTGACTTGGGTGCAATTTTATGGAAGCCTCTTGTACCTTTGACAGTTTAAAGCTTTATTATACCCATCAGAAAGATATAATTTACTTGATTCCACCTCCTTTTTAGTAACATTGAAAAGGGCAATTAAATAAAAATACTTAATACTAAAATCCTATAATGCTCTTGTAGTCAAAATATGATGAGCATCAATTTGTTGCAGATTAGCCTTTGCTGCACATCTTTTTACTGCCCCTCCAATACCATCATGTGGCATTTTTACCATGGTTTGTAGCAAAGAAATTCCAATCTGGGGTCTTGTTCATGATAGCAGAGATTAAAGAAATTGAAACTATTTTTATATTGTCCACCACAGCCATCAGAAAAGTTAAAAAAAATTTAGACATCAGGAATTCTTGCTTTTATATCTTTAATCAAAAGCTGCTGAAAAGTATAAACAACTGAAGTTGAGTGCTCAAAAGTCACTGATAATAAAATAACTAATATGCTTTAATTCATCAACATTCTTATAATAGACTACAAATGGACGGAGTGTTGCCAGATCATTAAGGATTTAAGGAAGAAACGAATTGGACAGCTGCCCAATCCAAGTGGATTCAAAATGGCACCAGGAACAAATGGGGCAAATTAATTACAAAAGTGTATACAGCCCCACTAGTATTAAAGTTAAGTGTAAATAAACCTTTTGAAATGGTAGCAATTAATTGTGTCTCTTCCAACGACTGCAAGAGGAAATGTAGGAATGGTTATGATGGTGGATCATAAGAGTAAATTTGCATATGTTGCACCTGTGACAAATAAGTCATCATTGAGTGTTGCTAGAGTAGTGAGTGAAAGAATGGTGTTCATGTGCATATGTAAGCAAGCACAAATGTTGAGTGACAATTGACCTGAGTTCATGGGACATGCTTTTTGAAGAGATATTGAGTGAATAGGGAATGGATCATGTACAAACGATGTTGTATATACCTAGTGTGAATGGTTTGGCTGAAAGAACTATAAGAACCCGGAGTGAGATGCTGATATTAATAGTAAAAGAATGGGATGAATATTTGGGAAGGTACTTTGGGCGTATGACAGTGTATAAGGTGAGTGGAATGCCACCAAGTAAGTGATGAATTTTGTAAGAATGATTAGGCCACATATGTGACTTAGTGACAGTGATTGTGAGTTATAGAGTAAAGTGAATGAAGGGTTTGAAAGTTTTTCTTTTGGGGATAAAGTGCTGAAAGAGATTGAGACAAAAGGTGAAGGAGAGGATGGAAGTTTGGATGAATGTAGAACACATCAAAGGTCAGTTACAGAAGTGGCGTGAACCTCCTGAATACTTGGTGCAACGTCCTGTGAATGAGTTTCTGTTAGAAAGTGTAGGCGACTGTGAAAAGGTGGATGATATAGCTAGTGCTTTAGAAAGGGAAGCAGTTAGTGTTAGTCAAACATGGAAGGGAAAAGCATAAGAGAAAACGACCGAGAAAGGATGGATGGATGGATGGAACAGTTCAGTGAGAGAGTTTTCAGGATTTTTTGCAAGATCGAGATGGAGTATATGATAGAAAGTAAAATATTAGTAAGTTTCCTTTGAATGAGTCTAAGTCTATATTAGTGAGTATAAATGGGATAAGTGTGCAATTGGAGCAAAAGTTGATTAATAAAGTGGTTATCTTTAAACTCTGCAACTCGTATGTCAGGCCACATTTAGAATAGTGTATACAAGCATGGCCATCACATTTTAGACATGATATCAACCTGCTAGTCAGTACAAAGGAGGGCAACTTGAATATGAAGATAGACTGAGGGTACTAAATATGTTCTCATTTGAAATATGTATGAAGGAATATTTGATTGAGCTTTTTAAAATCTGTTCAGGGATGGATAAGTTGGATTTTAGCAAGTTATTTGAATTGGAATGTAGTAATAGTAAGAAGAGTGTAGCGAGAACATCTTCCGGCAGCACCGAGGTGATGCCGTTGATGCTCAGGGCAAAGAGTGTGACACTGAGGACACTTCCATGCGGGACACCCTCCTCCTGCTCCTTTGGGCTGGAGAGAGCTCCCCCCACCCGTACGCGGAATCAACGATCTCACAAAAATTCAGATATAAACACTGGGAGGCGTCTCCTCGCCCCCATCGTGTGGAGTCTCCATGATACCGTATCGCCATGCGGTATCATAGGCCTTCTCCAGATCGAAAAAGACCATGGTGTAGTGCTGTCTACGAAGGAAAGCCTCGCAGACGGCATTTTCCAGTTGGAGCAGAGCATCCGACACTGTGCAGAAGACGGATGGCCTCCGCTGTCCAGGAAAAAGGCTAGTCTAACATTTACCAATTTCTCCAACTTGCACACGCAAGAGGTTAGAGAGATTGGGCGGAAACCGGTCGGAGTAGAGTGATCTCTCCCCGGTTTGCAAAAGGCAAGCACAGTAGCAATTTGCCAGGAATCTGGGAGAAGACCCTCCACCCAGATCCTGTTGAACTCTGCAGTTGAATAGGTCAGCCAATTGGGTGCAATGACCATTTAGAATCTTCCAAACCATTATTAAGTCAGCACAAATAAGATGGCCTTTGATTGAGAATAAACCCAATCTTGATAATCTTTCAGCATATAGGAGATTCTCCAGGCCACTAACTTTTTTAGTCCATTTTCTTTGAACTGATTCAAGAAAGTGCAGATCACCAATATAACCGGTATTCCATACAACACAGCCAAAGTCAATAATTGGACGAATATGCATAATGAACACCTGACATATAAACTGAATCGATCTACAAACAGTAACTCAGAGAATATTATTACCAACACCATTAGCTTTAACAAAAACCTCTCTAACATGAAGATGGAATTTTAGAGTTGCATCTACCAAAATGCCAAGGTCCTTAAAGGAGGATTTAGATGGAATAGGACCATTGCCCAACTAGTACACACCCATAGGGACAGCAGGTGAATGACAAAAGCGGATGTGGGCACATTTATTTACAGAAAAGGAAAGGCCTCAGGATTTACTTTTATTGTAAATAAGAGAAACATCATTTTGTAGAGAAACACAAGCACCATTATTATTAAACTTGCTCAGATCAATATGTGGGAGAGCCAAATACAATTTCAAATCATCTGCAAACAAGACGATTTTACGGCTGAGACCATCACAAATGTGATAAATATAAATTAAAAAAAGAACAGGACCCACTACAGAACCCTGTGGAACCCCACTAGTAACATCAACTGAGTAGCTGGAATAACCCTGCACTACAACCTTCAAACTTCTGTCTGTTAAGAAACCGCTGAACCATCCAAGCAATGGGTTACAAATACCAAGTTGAGAAAGTTTGATGATAAGCAATCTATGATTAACAACATATAGTACATCAACTAATGCTTCAAGATCCACATTTTTGCTAATATAGTCATAAGTCAGTAGTAATTGATCAGGCACAGATAGGTTAGCACGGAAGCTAAATTGAGAGCGTGAAAGTACAGAGTTTGACTCTAGATAATTAAACATTTTTGAAACAATCACTCTTTCCAATGTTTTACAACAATTAGACATCATACGAATAGGCCTATAATTGGATGGATTGGAGTGAATGCCACTCTTGAATAAAGGAAGCACATGAGCAACCTTCCACAGTGAAGGAACAGTCATTGAAAAGAGGCTTTTACTAAAGAGAAGAAATAAGGGATAGCATAAAACAGTAGCACAGTTTTTCAGAACAATGGCATAAATATTGTCAGGGCCACAGCTTAGAGAATTTTTTAATAAATTTTTTTCTTAATGCATTTAGCACATCAATGATTGTAAGATCTTCAAACATCAACTTTGAAATAGAAAACTGGTGAGGAAAGAGATCTAAGGGCGCTTTCCTCACAAAACCTGATGAAAAATAGTCAGCCAAATAGTTGGCCACTGAACAGTTATCATACACCCAGGAACCATTAATGATCAAAGGTCCCATAGAGGCTTACAGTCTTTTTATTCCTCAAATAACAATCAGGTCTCTTGGGATCATTATGCTGGGCTAGATTCTTTGTAATTAGAAACTGTGCTGACAACATCATGTTTAAAGCAAATGTTAATTTCACGGAAGTTCAGCCAGGTTTGGAGAGTTAAAGGAGAATTTCGACCAAAACGCGTCTGTAGGATACTATACCTACACCAGGCATTAGACTTTTGTTTAGAAAAGGAAACCAGTCAAGATGTTTACATGGTATCAAAAAATTTATTTCAGGGGAAACCACAGAACACCTAAACCTGACACCTACATGGTCACAACCAGGAAGAGGGTCCAAGCATGACAACTCAAAAGAGATTTTATCATTACAAGAAGTGAACACTAGGTTAAGAATGTTATTAGAATAAATGAAAGTGGGAAAATTGACCCATTGAGTAAGCCCAAGAGTTAAAAAGATTGAGAAAAGAGTGGGAGAGGAGCGAGTGTGCAACAGGGGCTAAGCCAGACCAGTCAATTTCAGGCAGGTTGAAGTCACCCATTAGGATTAAATCTTTACCAGAACAGAAAGATTCCAAAAATGAAAGCAACATACCATTATCAAACAATGAATAGCTAGGAGGCCCATACACCACCATGAAAAACTTTAAAGCTTGGTAAAAAGACACAACAGGTATTAGAGTGGTTATTAAATAACTGGCCAACTTTATAAGAATTATCTACATACAACCCAACTCCAAGCTTAGGCAGATTGGAGGGAGAATCATTTCTGTAAAAAGTATATCTGGGAACATTGACCACAGAAGAAGTAGCAGCAGAAGTAAGCTATGTCTCTGTTACCCCAACAATCCCAAAACCAAAATTAAAACAAATATTAGAAACAAAATTAACTCTATTAACCAAACAATTTAAATTACATAACCAAAAAAACAAACAAATGAAATTAGGCAAAACTACATTCTTGCTTGAAAATTTGCCACTTATGCATGAACAGATCCACCAGGAGTGAGACGATTCAGGGAGAGAATTGGGCGAGGTGTCTCAATAGCCGAGAAGGTAATACAGAAGATGCTGAAGGCACAGAAGCAGGAAGAATACTTGAACCTGAACCAACAGAAGCACTAATACCACTCCTACAAGATCTTTTCTCCTTCATATCCTGTCTCTGTTTGTAAGTAAGGTCCTTATTTATGTATACCGAGGAGAATACAGAACCAACTAGCCTTTTAGTTAGACAAAAGTTGCATGCAATGGTTATCATTGGAAATTTTAGCACAAACTAGATTTCCTCTAATGTGGATAGTATCAGTGACCAATATGTTTGGGATGTCAGGGCACAAGAAAGAAGTTACTTCTCTGAAGTCACTGACAAAGTTTGAAGAAGACAACCCCCTAACAATAATACTCTGCCTTCTCTTGTCGCTCTCATGAAGCTCTCCTGTCTCCTCCTTAATGGCCTGTAACACTTCCTCCCTGGAAATAGAGGATCCAGTACCTGAAGCCACACCAGCACACAAATCTTGCACCTCACCAGCAAGACTTATAAGCTGTGCTCTGAGGTCATCCAGGCTACCCTGAGCAGACAAGGCAGCGGCAAACTTAGTACTTAGCTCAGCCAGTCACCACCATTTCAGCCATAGAGTCGCTAAGTGACTTTACTAAGTCCCCACAACAACCATGTGAAGAGCGTGGAGCAGCAGACTCACACTGGGGGCAAGTAAAACAAATATTTCCCTAACCAGCACAGGAGACAATCCAGAACAGGCACTTGTACCAAGGCACCAATTATTACAAGTACCACAAACTATAGCGTCTTCATCGAGGACAAACTTACAGCAAGTGGTACACAGGAAGGAAGATTCAGCCCTCGATCTGGAGTAAGCAGCCTGCTTACTCTTGGCACCATGACTCACATTGCAATGAGGACAAGGCAGGAGAAAAAAAAAACAGGATCAAATAGCTAAAAGCAAAAATATAAATGGAAATAAACTCTCATTCATAAATCTCAGTTTACAAATAAAGAAGGACTGACCTAATCACTAACATAAAAGCTTGAAAAAAAATTGACAAACTATCATAATTACTCACCTGGTAAGGCTACTCTCCATAAGACGAGGCACCACTGACAGAGCAGCCCAGTATTGCACACAATGACACACCAGCTCAGAATTGGAAATAGAACTAAGGCAGAAAAGCTAGAGGGCCGGTATTATATGACATTCAAGGAGTTGGGCTCTGTTGTATGAAAAAGAATCAATTAAGTACAAGTGGATATGATACAAGGCGGGTGGAGGTCTAAGGTTCAAAAAGATGAGACCCCAAAAAATTAGTTAGCCTGGACTTGAAGGAGTTGAATGAAGGGGCATCGACAACTTCAGAAGAGAGTTCCAAGTAGATATGATACGGCACGTAAAGAATCGCTTTTGTGCTTCAGTTGAGGAATGAGGGACAAAAACTTTTTATTGATGGCCTCTATTATCCCTGGGAGCTGGTATGAACAAGTCAGATGGTTTTATAGGAGAAAGGTTATGGAATATTTTATAACACTGTAGGAGGTCAGCACGCAAGAGTCTACCTTTGACAGAAAAAAGATTTAACTGAGAAAGTCTGACAGAGTAAGATAGAGATGATAAGTTATATATATGCTTGGTGCAGTGGCGTTGAACTTTTTCTAACAGGGCAAGGTCTTGCAAGAATCCAGTATTCCAAATAACAGAGAAGTGGAGGATGGGTCGTATGTTGGAAACCAAAAGCGAGGTCATAAAGGAAGAAGAATGACATAGGGTAGATTTAAGGAGATTAATGGAAACTCCACTGGCTTTATGGACTGTATTTGAGATATGACTATGGAATCTCAGCCATGTGTCAACCAGAACACCAAGATCACTATGAGAAGAAATAGAAGATATAGGAGCATTACCAAGCAAGTAAATGTGATCCCGGTCCTCTGCCCGACCATGCTTGAAGCGAAGATGAACACATTTATTAGGTGCAAAGGATAAACCCCAGGATGTGGTTATGTCTAAGAGGCAGTTTTTATTTAACCAAATGCACATGAATATGCATGCGCGGGTGAACGAAACATACACGCAAACCAAATACATTTTGGGGGGCACGCCAACCTTTGATAGGCCCTTGTGGCTTTTGTCATCCATGAAATTATGTTATGTTATGTTCATGTTTACTGAAAGTAGCTATAAAAGTAGCCCCCAAAATCGTGTGGGAAATCAGGGGCCGCGAATCTTCACAATTACCCAAATTATAATGGTAAGTTATAAGGGTAAGTCATAGAGCTGAGTTACACCTGTAGTAGTAGTAGTATTCTGCCAGAGATATGCCTTTTCTATGGCTCTCTGTAAAAAGAAAATGGCACAGGTTATTATGTGCTTCCAAATCTGTCAATCTTTTTTATGTTATATAACCGTTGTTTTTTGTTATCTTGCGCCTTATATTCCACAATTCCAGAATATATCGTTTCATATTCTCTACATTTTGATTATTGCATTCTTTAAATAATAAAATTGACCTTAGTGTTTCTTCTCTGTTCGTTTCTCCCCGATTTGTTATAATGAATTTATTTCTAATATTTTTTCATTTTTCACATTCTAGAAGGAAATGCTCGAGCGTTTCAACATGCTTTTGGCATAGATTGCAGGTTGTTGCTTTTTGCATAAATTTGTTTCTCCAATTTAAGTATATTGAATTTGTTCTACATCGATACATTAGTGTTGATGCAAAGTCATTTATATAAATTTTTTCTTCTTCTATTTCTGTTTTGTATTTCTGGTATAGTGTTATGGTCTTCTTACAATCTACCCCTTTCCTCCATTTCTCTAAATCTTTTTCTACTATTTTATGTTTTATCTGCTCCTTGCTCATTTGTTCCAGGTCTCTTACTTGAAGGTTGTTTTTATTTAAGTGACTAAATAGTGCTTTTGTCCATTTGCCTTTGTTGTCCTCTATTTGCTTTTTATAAATTTCCCTCAATAGTTCATTTGATGTCATGAGATATTTTGCATACAGAATTTTCATTTGTGAGTCCCTTGATGTCATTTCTGAGGATCCTATTTCGGCTCTTAATGTACAATTTGGTGCATTATATGGTGCCTCAAGTATCGTTCGATAGACTTCATTTTCAATTCTTTGAATGTTTTGCAGTTCTTTTGTGTGGGGAATAGAGGACTATTGGGAGTACTAATGTCTTCCAGTATGACTTACTCAATTACTCTGTTACAGCTCTTCCTTATAACTGAGAATGTCATATTTGCAAATTTCCTGGCTTTGTCAAGTGTTATTTTTTTGTGTGTGTTAAAACATTTTTTGTTATCATCCAACCAAATACCTAAGTACCATATCTTTCTGACAACTTCAAGTTCTTCTATTTTTCCAGGTTTATCTTTTAAGTTATAGATTAAGATTTTACTTTTTTCCTTGCTTATTTCTAAGCCACAGTCTTTAGCAATGGTTTTAGCTACATCAATTATAATCTTTGCATCTTCAATTGAGTGTGTCATCAGTAAGCCAGCATCCGCAAAAAACAATGCTGCTATTTTAAAAAGACTATCTTTATATCCTTTATTTGCATATTCTAGTTTCTCAATTATAAGATATGTTACAATTAGGAAAAGAATTGTTGAGCCATTACAACCCTGTCTTATACCAATGGATATTTCAATTTCTTGTATTTGGTTGCTATCTACATAGAGCTTTGTTTTATCTTCTGTGTATATTTTCTTAATTATCTCAATTAAATCCTTATGTACTCCATATTTATATAGTAACTCAATGATTTTCTCTCTTTTCTTGGGTCGAATGCTTTTTTTAAAATCAACCAAAATTATTACAAGTGTTATATTCCTGGTATAAACACTTTCCACACAATAATTTAAAATATGTATATTATCTAAAACTCTACAATTTGCTGTGAATCCACTTTGCAAGTCATTCACGCTCCCATTTTGTCTTAAATGTGATTCTATCTTGTTTTTGAGTATTCCCATGAATATCTTATAGGTCTGGTTCATCAAAACAATTGGTCTTAGGTCTTTTATACTGTTGGTTTACTTGTCTTTGGAATCAAAATTGTCTTTGAAGTTTTCCATTGTTCAGGGGTGCATGGTAGGTGGCGCTGTTTATAGGCTACAATATATGTCTTTGCACTTATAAAGGTTGAAAGTCATTTGCCACTTATGTGCCCAGGATAAAAATTTATTTAAATCCCCCTGCACTTTAAAATTATCATCAATATCTTTAACTACAGCTGCTAATTTGGTATCATCCACAAAAATTGACACTTTATTACTAACTGCCTCCCCAAGATCGTTTATATAGATGACAAATAATAATGGACCGAGAACTGATCCCTGAGGAACCCCACTGATAACATCCCTCCACTCTGACTTTACACCATTTAGCACTACCCTTTGCTTCCTGTCTTTCAGCCACTCAGCTATCCAATTTGAAACACCCCCACATATCCCAATCATTTTTAATTTATGAACTAGTCTCCTATGTGGTACCTTATCAAATGCTTTACTAAAATCTAAGTAAATTATATCTACATTCTCTCCCTTATCTACTTGATCTGTTACAAACTCCAGAAAGTCTAATAAATTAGTCAAACATGATCTAAACCCATGCTGAGCATCGCTGATTAATCCCTCCCTCTCTAGATGTTGGCAAATCCCTTTTTTAACTATTTTCTCAAGAATTTTATAGACTGCAGGAGTTAGGCTAGCCGGTCTAAAGTTATTTGGATCCTCTTTAAAACCCTTCTTGAAAATGAGGACTACATTCGCTCTCTTCCAATCATCGGGTATTTCTCCACATTCCAGTGACCTAGTATACAACTTCTCCAGAGCTATTGAGATACTTTCTACCCCTTCTTTAAGTATCCTTAAATGAATATTATCAGGGTTGGAGGCCTTGGTAGTATCTAACTCACCCATTAGTCCTTTTATCGTCCTCCAATCCACACTAATGGTAGTAAACACCTCTTTCCCTGACCCATGAGTACTATACATAAGACTATTTAGTTTCTCCTTTGTAAATACTGATGCAAAATGACCGTTTAGTACCTCAACTATTTCCTCATCAGTTTCTCTCACAACCTCTTCATATTTGATAGGCCCTATTTTAACTCTGCCAGACTTATTATTATTTTATAGCAACTAAAGAACTTTCTAGGACCTTTGTTGCTATCCTGAGCTAATTTAATTTCTGACACCCTTTTGTTCTTCTTTATAATCTTATTTAACTCATTCCTAGCCATTCTATAATCACATCCCATAAGCATTTTTACCTCTGAATTCTACATCCCAGTCTACAAAATTTAGCAAGCTTCGGAGTTTTACATAATCTCCCTTATGAAAATTTGGAACTTTTACAGCATTCTCGGTTATTTTACCCTTCTCAATTCCCAAGTTAAAAAGAACTATCTGATGGTCACTATTTCCCAATGCTTCCCCAACAGTCAATTCTTGAACTAAATGATCAGTGTTGGAAAGTACTAAATCTAATAAATTTTTCCCCCTCGTTGGCTCATTAACAAATTGATTCAAAAAATTATCCTCGAAGCATTCTATGAACCTGCCACTTGTTCTATCCCTACCTATCATATTTTCCCAGTTCACAGAGTTTAAGTTGAAGTCCCCAATAATAACTGCATCTGTTTCACATCCCTTACTTATTTCCCTTATCATTAGTTCATCCATATCATCAGTCTGCCCAGGTGGCCTGTAAAAAGCTCCCAAATGCACCATTCTATTTTTACTGAACCTAATATCTATCCAAAGTGACTCGACTCCATCCTGCTTTATTGAAGTATTTAAACTTGAAACAATGTTGTTTTTTATATAGATAATTATTCCTCCACCAATCCTACCTGTCCTTTGACTAAAGTACATATTATAGCCCTGTAAATCAAATTCACTTATAGTGTCACTAAATTCTATTTCATTAACCCATGATTCAGTAACACATAATATATCTATATCCTCATTGCTAATATAACTAAATAGCTCATCCTTCTTGTTTCTAAGACTACGAGAATTTGTATAGAAATAATTTAACCCCCCTATCCCTGAAGCACCTCTTGAAACCTGAATGACCTCACCTCTATCGCCTTGGAACCTATTTCTGTTATCTGCCAAGTCCATTCTACTTTCAGTACTATAATGTCCCCTCATAATTCCCTGACCAGTATTAGTATCTAGTTTCCCGCCCGCAAAGACCTAATAACACGATCATACTCCTCCCACAACACATAACTTTGCCAAGTTTTGAGGTGTTTCATCTGCATTCATTTTTTTGCCATCTTCATTATATAGCTCTACTTGTTTTTTCAACTTATTTGTTTCTTTTAGTTGGCCTTTTTGATTTTTGTCATTTGCATACTTGTTTGTAGTTTGAATTTCATGATTCTCTTTGGTTTCTTTTACCAAATTCTGTACCTTATACTTTTGTATATAATACTCTTTTTCCAATTGTTGTTTCATATTTTCATTTGTACATTTCCTTCTTTGCTTATTTATTTTTCTTCTTTTACTAATGTTTTTTATTATTTGTTAGCAATTTGGGTTTGAGTCTCCCTCTAGTTTTATCTGTATGTTTGTTGTTTATTAGCTTGTGCATAATTGTTTTGGTAAATATGTAGACGAGTGGCCCAGCCAATAGGACTTACTATTTTGTCCGTGTTCCAAAATCTTTCACGTTTTTTGAGTACATTTAAGTTGATGGATCGTGTTGGGGTAAACACAATGCGTGGACCACACTACGATGACCCTGAGTTTCATTAAATTGGGGGGGTCTGAGGGGCACAGCCCACCAGTATATAATCCTAATTGTTTATAATAATAATAATGTCTTTTGTAATGCGCTCTTCAAGGCCTGAGGCCTTCCCAGAGCGCACGTTGTGCTGAGATGAGAATGGAAATTCAAGAGGGGGAGAAGGGAATATTGAAAAGATGCGTTTTCAGGAGACGCTTAAATGTGGTAAGAGAGGGAGAAGACCTGGTTTCAGCAGGAAGAGCATTCCACAACTTAGGGGCACAGATTGAGAAGGAGCAGTCCCCCATTGAGCAGAGGGGTGAACGAGGAATATTCAAAAGAGGTGCATGTGATGACCGAAGGGCCCGAGGGACATGGCGTGGCGAGAGGGCAGAAGAGAGGTAAGACGGGGCCTTGTTGTTTAGGGCCTTAAATGTGAAAAGAAGTATCTTGCCGTGAGCACGGGATCTGACAGGGAGCCAGTGCAGTTCATGCAGCAAGGGTTTCAAGGGAGAGAAGGGAGGGCGACGGAGGAGAAGCCGGGCGGCATAGTTCTGTACAAGTTGAAGGGGGCGGAGAGAGGAGGATGGCAGATTCACAAGCAGAGAGTTACAGTAGTCAAGACGTAAGGTGATGAAGGCATGAACGGCAGTCTCAAGACTTTGGCGATCAAAGTGAGAGCGAATGCGAGAGAAGTTACGATGGAAACATAGAGAGGATTTGCTGACATTGCGGATATGAGGCTTAAAGGAGAAATGCTCATCAAAAACAACACCCAGATTCCTAACGCAGCCAGAGAAAATGATAGTATTAGCGCCCAGAGTAAGCGAGGGAAAGAGAGATTTAGATTTTTTGACAAGAGCAGGGGTGCCGATGAGGAGGACCTCAGTTTTGGAGTGATTAAGTCTGAGGAAGTTGGTAGAGAGCCAGTCAGAAATGGAGGAGTAGGCAGTGAGGAGGTCAGTGATAGAGTAGGCAAGAGACGTGGGCGATGAGGAAACGAAAATTTGAGTGTCATCAGCATAGAGGTGGAAGGATAGACCGAGATTACGGAGAAGGGAACTAGGAGGGAGAAGGTAGATACGAAATAGTAGAGGACCAAGGACAGAGCCTTGTAGCACTCCAAAGCGAATGGGGGTAGAGTCGGATAAAGGGTCACCTGGGTTCAGTTGAGGCTTTTTAAGAATTGGATGGATGCGGGCACGTGTGAAGGAAGAGGGAACAAGACCAGTTGCAAGTGAAGTGTTTACAGAGGTAACAAGGAGTAACAAGGAAAGTAAGTACCCTAGGAGACCTTACGGTCCATTCAAAGAGGGTACCTTTGGACTAGCAATCGAACAGGCACATGGCTGCTCAATTGTTTTGCGTCCCTGAACGACCGATTTTCAAGACTTTGTCTAGTCTTGACTTGAACTGGTCAACAGATTGACTGTTGACAACTTCCACTGGAAGGGCGTTCCACTTACCGCAGATACTGTAGGTGAAAAAATTTCCACACAGATTGCGGTTGTAACGCTTCAGTTCAAGTTTGAAGCCGTGATTGCACGTTCTGTTCTCACTTAGTGTGAAAATATCCCGGTAGTCAACATTGTCGAACCCTCAAAGTATTTTGAAAACTTCAATGAGCTGACCACGCAGTCTACGGGTTTCCAGTGAGAACAGATCTAATTCCCTTAGTCTATCCTCATAACTTTTATGTCGGATAGAGGCAACCAGCTTGGTTGCCCTGGCTTGTACGTGTTCCAACCTTTTGATATCCTTTCGAAACGAAGGACTCCAAAATTGTACGGCATACTCCAGGTGCGGCCAAACCAGGGAGTTGTACAGACAAAGTACTATCTCCTTGTTACGGTATCCAAACTGGTGCTTTATGTAGCCTAACATCCTTTGGGCTTTCTTCTCTGCCTCGATGCACTGTTTCGAAAACTTGAGGTCGCTAGTAATAGTTACACCCAAGTCCTTCTCAGCGTCACTCGATTCAAGGGCAGTTCCCTTAAGGAAGTACTGAGATTTGGGGTTTTGGTGGCCGATATGCATTACTTTGCATTTGTTCACGTTGAAAGGCATTTGCCATGTGTCCGACCACTCCCCAATCTTCCCAAGATCTTCCTGCAGGCGGGCAGTATTTCCATCCTTTGCAACGTTCATACCAAGCTTGGTATCGTCGGCAAATTTGGAAATCTTGGCAACCATGTCACCGTCCATGTCGTTGACGTAGATGATGAATAGTAGTGACCCCAGGACAGAACCTTGAGGCACCCCGCTAGTAACGGGCACCCACTTAGAAGCCTGTCCATTCACCACCACCCGTTGCCGTCTGCCACTTAGCCAGTTCTCGATCCAGTCGGCTACTTTTCCGTCTATGCCCAGTGCTCGCACTTTCCGGAGAAGGCAGCGGTGTGGTACCTTATCAAAGGCCTTCTTGGTATCGTCGGCAAATTTGGAAATCTTGGCAACCATGTCACCGTCCATGTCGTTGACGTAGATGATGAATAGTAGTGACCCCAGGACAGAACCTTGAGGCACCCCGCTAGTAACGGGCACCCACTTAGAAGCCTGTCCATTCACCACCACCCGTTGCCATCTGCCACTTAGCCAGTTCTCGATCCAGTCGGCTACTTTTCCGTCTATGCCCAGTGCTCGCACTTTCCGGAGAAGGCAGCGGTGTGGTACCTTATCAAAGGCTTTCTGAAAGTCTAAGTACACCACATCTACCACCTTGTCCCGATCGTGCTCACTGAACACGAAGTGGAAGAATTCCACAAGGTTCGTCAGGTATGACCGTTGCCTTCGGAAGCCATGCTGGGAACTCCTCAGTAGCAGGTTTGACTCTAAATACGACGTCATTTTGTCCACCATCATGCTTTCCATGAGTTTACCGACTATCGAAGTCAGACTGATAGTTCGGTAGTTTGACGGTTGGCTTCGGTCTCCTTTCTTGAGGATAGGAGTCACCTCCGCTTCACGCCAGTCTCTAGGAACGCATTCGGTCCAGATTGACATGTTGAAGATTGTGCTCAGGTGTCGTGACACTTGATCACACACTTCTTTTAACACTTTAGGTAGAAACCCATCCGGGCCAGGTGACTTATTCGTCATTAGGTCACTGATCTTCTTTTTTATTTCCCCTTCGGTGAAGTCCATATCCTCCAGCTTTTCCCCCCGAGTAGGAATCCATTGGCTTGGGGTTGGGACCACCCTCTTCAGTAAACACTGAAGAGAAGTAGTCGTTGAGGAGGTTAGCATTTTCTGCATCTAAGTGCTTTAATGCCCCCTCCTCATTTCTCAAAGGGCCAATCGTTCGACGGATTGGTTTATGGCTGTTCACATATCCAAAAAAACTCCTTGGGATTCTCTTTACAGAGTCTCCCCACTCAGAGTTCCTCAGACCATTTAGCCGCCCTTATGCTGGACTTCACTCTCCTGGCTAGCCTCCGGTATTCGACAAAGTCAACCAAGATCTTTGATTGCCAGTACACAGTTTTCTTCCTAAGCAGTTGGCCGATTTCTCGATTAAACCACTTTGGTTGAACAGAAGACCGATGGGGACATTTCAGACGGATGAAACATGATTGAAGACTCATGAATGTGGTTTTGAAACTGTTGCATGAGTCTTCAACATCATCGCACACTTCTAGCCTCGCGTCAGTCAGTCCAGCACAAAGACCTGCAAAGTCTGCTCCTTTCAAATCAAGTGTCCTGATTTACTAGTTGCAGGCCCTGCCTTCGGGACTTTGACTACAAATCTAATTAGTCGGTGGTCACTGCCACCGAGCTCTTCACCAATTGAGTCAGGAACTCATTGTTCGCGAACTCCAGGAGTAGTGCATTC
This sequence comes from Ceratothoa steindachneri, assembly GCA_963969495.1. Classification (NCBI taxonomy): domain Eukaryota; kingdom Metazoa; phylum Arthropoda; class Malacostraca; order Isopoda; family Cymothoidae; genus Ceratothoa; species Ceratothoa steindachneri. The sequence goes on from OZ018320.1 coordinate 93,335,605, forward strand.
TCGCCACAGGGTTCTCTGGTTTCCCAGTCAACTTTGTGTTGAAATCACCCATGATGATACACACTCTGTCTTCGACAAGTTCTCCTAGTAGCTGGTACAGATCTCTGTCCTTTTCAACGAGTTGGGTAGGAGGTCTATAAAGCACCAGGGTCCTGTATTTGGCAGGACCTATCTCTAGGTCAACACCTAGTAGTTCATGGTCGGATATGATGTTGCAATCCGTCGAGTTGAGAGTATCCTTGACATACAACATCACACCGCCATCCTCTCTGTCAGGCCTATCTTTCAGGAAGAGCTGGTAACCAGGAATCGTGAATTCACCTTCAAAATCTCGGCTTGAGGTTTTTATCCACGACTCTGTTATGGCCACCATCTCAGGTTCTTCTGTTACTACGAGGCCACAGAGCTCAAGAAACTTATTCCTGATTGACCTCGCATTGAACAGAAGAACTTTGAGGGAGTCCCCTAGTGTAGGACTCCCTGCGCTCTTCCGTTTCCAGGCTTCTCTGTTTTCGTGGTCACACCATTTTTGACAACCTCCAAGGTCGTTCCAGGAGTGACACCGGCATGCTGGCGCCCGTCTCCTTTCGCTCTGTTTCGAACGCTCCTTTGGGTGCGTTCCACGACATCTTGAATTAGGTTGCCGAGAAAGGCCTTCCCTTTAAAGGAGAGATGTACCCCGTCCCTTTGGTAGAGGTCGTCTCTACCGATAAAGGTACGATAGGGGTCCACGAAGGAGACTCCTTCTGCCGTGCAGAGATCCGCCAACCTTCTCTTCACTGCGATGTTTCTTTCGTGAGTGGTTCGGGATGGACCTCTTCTTGGAAGCATCCCAACCACCACATGTTTGCGGGTTTTAAGCCCTATGCCGTCCACGGTTTCCATCACCGTTTGGATGGTCTTACCACTGAGGCCAACCTTACCCCCTCTGAGGTAGAGGTCGTTGCCGCTCACCATCAGAGCAACAACTGAATTCTCAGAAATCTGAGCTTTCTCTACCTCTACTCTGATGTTGTGGTTACTCCGTCCTGACAGGCAGCTTACCTTCACGCTAGTGCAAAGGCGGGCCGCTAGCAGCGGCTGCAGATCCCGTGTTTGTGAGTCACCAATGAGGGTGACCTTCGGACACTTGGTCTCTGAAGACGGGGTCTTCCCTTGTTTCCACAAGGGAAGACCCCGTCTTTCCTCTTTACTCTCCACATTCTTATCTTTCTTTTTCTTCTTGTTTTTTCTGTTTTTCTTCTATTTTTGGTTCTACTTTTGTTTCAACTTCATTCTTTTTCTTTTTTTTCTTCGTTTCTCCTTTCTTCTTTTTCTCTCGCCTCAGCTAGCTTAGCCTCAGAAGATGCCGGAATGTCCGCTTGGTTACCAGGGGTTTCCGACACGTCAGTGGGCAGCGCCTCTTCTAGGCATCGAACCTGAGCTGCGTTAAGGGCTTCGAGTTTCTCCAACTTTCTTTCAAGGATTTTAGCTCTCTCCTCTGAGGCTCTATAGAGGTCTTTTAATTTCTCCACCTCTCGCGTCAATATGCAAGTAGTGCAGATACTTTCAGGCCTGCATTTTGAGTAGCAGCTCTCCGGAAAGTCAACCCACCACTTTTCTAACTGGCATGTTGCACAGTTGTGTTTGAGATGAACGGGTCCTTTTTTGCCTGTCATTTTGACGCTTTCTCTCTCTCTGAAAACTTGTGACCAATCAATGATAAAAAAAGGGGGGTTGGTGAGGTCTCCCAGCATGAGTCGCTCCCACCTATCGATCGGAGAGGTTTCGGATCTTTAAGAAGGCACGCTCCATGTGCTGCTATTCATTTGACCGAGTCGTCAAACCTCAGCGTGCCGTGGCTCCCAACCAAGCAGCACTGATGGTCCCCGAAGGGGCCATCGATTTGTCACCAGATGAACAACAAAGAAGCACGCCCCTTACTAAACTCCTACTAGTTCCCTTCACAACGGCCAGGACCTCGGAGTAGCGTTCAATGGATATCCTGCCACACCAAGGAACTCGACCCAAGGCTTTTTATTGGCCTGGCAACCAACATGGGAACAAAGGGCCGTCACCTCAGACCAATGCTACCATAAGCACCCATCAACGGGTACTGGGAACAGGCAATAATTACGCGCCAGGGAAGGGGTTAACGGGGCACTACCCTCATTGCATTCATCGTGCCCCAACACCTAGGACACCTCTAGTCCTAGTCTCTGGCAACCAGTAAGCATCGATTGGCGTTATTTATAGAGGTTCCAAAGCCTCTCTTCTGACGCGTGAGGTAGCTGCCAGGTCCTTATATGTAGATAGAGGAAGAAAGAGAAAGAGTGACATGATAGGAGTAGGCTTTTTTTCTATTTGTATGAGTGGGAGATAGGATAAAAGTAAAAAAGGAGAGGGATAGAGTAGAATAAGGAAGGAATGACGCACTTAGTCTGAAACCTCGTTTCCGACCAAATCGACAAGGAAAGCCCTACCAGGGGTACCCAGAAGAGGTACCCCCGCCGAAATAGTTTGAAAATTCCAAGGTCCACACAAGCTCTCTTCCCGCGGCAAGGGGGCATCACCTCTCCCTCTATTATCGTTTTGCGAATTATAATAGGGGTGGGGGTGGGGTATGTCAGAAATGATTGATTTGAATTTTTTTTTCACACTTAATAGCTTATTATCATCCTCCTTTAGGGTCATTTTTATTTGTCAATATATTTTTCCTCATTTTACTATTTTTATTACCTTCTTTTATACATTTAAATCTATTTAGCTGGATCATTTAAAGGAACTACTTTTTTTAACAGTGTGCAAATGACTCATACAGACGTCTTTTAAGCAGTATGAAAATGGTATCGAATTGTGCACTTTGTCCGTCCTCCAGTTCGGAATTATTAACTCTAGTTTCTGATAAAGATAAATTGTTCACCTTTTTTATGTTCATAATTTAGTGAAAATTAAAAGGGAATGCAACATTTGTGGCTGGGCATTAGATGTGACAACTCAGTTTGAATTTAGATGCTCTAAAATAAAACGTGTTTCGAATAGGACGCAGATGCGAGAAATAAATAGGCTTTCCTCTTCACTATTTCAGAAGTATAACCACTGCAATAAAGTATGTAAACAGTGTTTTTCATTTGGTTATTTTCAGACATTTTGGTAAAAAAAAAGGCCTACGTAAACAGGGCTTTCCGTTTGTTTTTACTTTCGGCATTTTTTGTATACAAAAAATGCTGACAACTATAATTTGAAGACTCAAACAAACATGAATATTCAGACATGGGTGAACGATAATATTTACACAAAATAAATTTTTTAGGCTGGGCCGCTCGTCTACATATTTACCATCTACTCCAAAAACATGAAACATTTTGGAACAAGGACGAAATACTACATCCCATCGTTCGAGTCGCTAATCTAAATATTTACCATTGTTTTAGCAGTCTATTTAATTACCTTTTTTAATTCATATAATTATTGTATTTGCTTATTTTCTAGGGCTTCATTTAATATTAGAATATACTCCTTTTTTGTTTCATCATCTACAGGTTCAGGTTGTTGAGTCACCCTTTGTATCGGGATATGGCATTTATTTTTTTTCTGTGGAGAAGAGAAATAATTTATTAGCCTTGTTCATTTCTCTTCCACCACACACACTGCAAAATTTCTTTGTTGCTCTTACTATTTACACTGACTTTTGTAAACAAACTTTAAAGCCCTTCCCACTGCAGCGGTACTTTGAACGTTAGTCTTGTTATGTATTGTCTTTGTAATGATATCTATAGGTTTACTTTTTCTTTTCGTTGTAACATTGAATTGGCCATAAATTAACTTCGTTTTTAATAAGGAATAATAGATAACTATAAATCACTAAGATAATATCTTGGTTTACCAAGGAACACACGACTTGCATTAATTCATTTTTGCCATAGTGTAAAGAAGACTATAATTAGCTAGTTAATTATGCCACGCATCCGTTTTCAATCCGTAGTTATAGGGAACACAGCAAAGAATGTTGTGGCTTGGCAAAGCTGGAATGAGCTGTATGGCCCAGCTGAGAAGGAAGAAACCACGCCGGTTCGCCTGCAGTTAGCGAAAAGCACGTTGGTCGTGATGTTGTATCGTTGTGGCAGATCCTGAGGTTGGCAAAGATGTCCTGATTTGCTCCAAGGTTGATTAAGGTATTGAGAAGCAGTGAGGTTTACCGGCGCCGGTCAGTAGAGTTATTGTTTGTAAAAGGTTTGTTTACGTTGACGCTGTCAATCGTCTTTCATGCTGCAACACGAGTAAGTAAGACTTAAGACTGTTTCTCCTGTTCATTACTACTTTGTATGATTTGGCAACACAATCGTCAACGAGTTTCACTAACCGGATAATGAAAGTCAGATAAACATTAGAATGACAATCTCTGTCAATTTGGAAGCTCCATTGGACATTTTTTATGGTGAATGGGGAATTGTCAGAATGGGTGGATGTTACTAACGGCATGCCACAAGGATATGTGCTGGGCCGCCTCTTGTTCACTATGTATGCACGCGACATACCAAGCATTTTAGAGAACATGATATCTATGTTTTCAGACGATACCAAGGTTTACGAAATTATACAAGACTTGGATACTACACACTGTGACTTGCAAGAATGGGCTTCATTGAAGCTTCTGTCGAAGAGGAAAAGGACTTCGGGTGATTATCGACGGGGACTTGAAATTCTCAAAGCACACTCAGGAACAGGTCAACAAGGTGAACCAGATCCTAGGCACCCTTAAACACGCATTTGAACTGATGGACAGAGCAACATTCTGTCCCTTATATAAAAGTTTGGTTCGTCCACATTTCGAATGCGCTGTGGTGGTATGATCTCCGAGGCTCAAACGGGATAAGGATGCTCTGGAACAGGTACAGCGCCGTGCCACGAGACTTGTCCAGGGAATTGCTCATCTGTCCTATCCAGAGTGACTGAGGGAGCTTGACCTGCCAATACTGGAGTTTAGGCGACAGAGGGCTGACCTACAAGATCAGACACCACCATGACCAAGTGAACTACCAAATAAAATGTAGAACCTGCGGCAATACTATGTTTTAGACATCCTTGAGCTCATCCACTAGAGGTCACAGCCGGAAGCTCACAGTGCAAGATCAACAAAGAGCACGCAAATAATTTTTTGGTTCTAGAGTGACCCAAGTCTAGAATAAACTGAGGGAGTAGTAGCACCACCCAGACAAATTCCACTACACATTCTTCTATTGATCACTCTAACCTTGGTATAGGTCTAAATACCCTCACGAGTAACTAATGACCTTACTGAAGGTAAATAGAAAGAGCAGTAGTAATATCCTTTGCCGCCAACCCGGAGCAGAAATTCGTTCGTGACCAAAAGGAGAGACGCTGTAGCGTACGAGAAGTGCAGGCAAGCGGCTTGAAAGCATTGCTTGAATGAGTCTTTTTTGAGATTCAGGATTGCCGAGTGGATTCACCACTGGCTAACAGTAGTCCATCGACGCCGAAGGCTGTTTGCAACTCGCATACGCTATTATTTTCTATTTGCCCGTTTTCCTACTCGCTTTTATCTACAATGGTGCCCAGACACGGGAGGGAGAGCATTAACCCTTGGATAACATTTCCAAACGGGTTCTCTTAATTTCTTCATTCACGCTCCGCTTCTAGTAGGCGGGTTGTTGTGTAGCGCACGAGAAGTGCAGGCGAGCGGCTAAAAAGCTTTGCTTGAATGAGTCTTTTTTGAGACTCAGGATAGCCGAGTGGATTCGCCGGTGGCTAACAGTGGCCCAGCGACGCGGGAAGCTGTTCGCAACTTGCATACGCTATTACTTTTTCTTTGTCCCTTTCCTACTCTCCTCTATTTATAACGCCTGTAGAGGATCAAGAAAGTGTGTAAATAAAATGGCCTTCAGCATGTTACGAAAGGGAGCAGGGAAGTTTTGTCAAGTCAAAGGAAGAATGATGGGAATAACCGAAGGCTTATGATTAGATATGAGTGTTTGCGCATGGTGAGGTAGGTCGCGGAAGTTATCTGTCAGCCTCAGAGTCGACATACCTCCTAATTGGCAGCCACTCTGTATGTAATGAATTTTTGTTTTATCTCTCTTGGAAACTAAGTTGAGGATTCTTTTTTTTTAAGCTGGTGATTGCTAACAGGGGCACGCGAAATTTCCCCCATACCTAAATGTTAAACGAGAATGCGTCAGACAGTCAGGGGTAATAAGTATTCATCATAGTTAGCTTCATGGGAGTATAGTATATAGTTATCTATGTGATTTATCTTCTGTTAATAAATCAGTCTAAATAGCGTTTCGAAAACCATAACCATAAATTTGTTTGATCGATGTTGTCTGCAGTTAGTTTTAGGCCTAAGGCGACAGCGAAATAAATTTGGGGAAAAATGACTTGGGATTTAAGAAAGACAATTGCACAAATATAAATATATTCATAAAATCAACGAATGTACAATGAGATAAGTAGGTTAGGTATAAAATGTAAGATATTTTAACATATGATTTATAGCAACAAGATGCGAAGAGAATTGAAGTATGTGAAAATTAATATGGTGGAATAATATGGTGAAGAATAGTGAAATAATAATATTATAATTAATAGTGTGACTATGATGGACTGTGAATTAGGGGCTGCAATGAGAAGTAAATATAATTAGGACCTACTCTCGTATGGTCGTTTGCAAAGAATGGGAAAGTAGAATAAACTAATTGCTGATACTTTCTCCTCCTCGGTGATGAGCTGTGGTTTAAGGAGGAGGGATGAGACTTCCAACCATGCAATCGGGTTTGCAGGATCAAACACGGGAAGAGAGAGGTACGCATATAGTTGTCTATGCGCGGACTGTGGGTTCGATGCAGACGGTTGAGCACTAACTGATGTCCTTAGTTGGTGTGTTTGGTCCATCATAGTCACTGTTTTATGTATACTTGTGCTAGTTTAATGAAGGTGTTCACGTGAGAAGTAGTTGTGACTGTGTGCCCGTGTGTGTGTGTGTAAATTGGTCACGAGCACAGGAATATAAAGAAATGAAAAATAATTGAGAAATAAAGGAAATTGTCCACTCGTTGAATATAGGGGATAATATTAAATTAAAATGACGTGAATTATGATAATTGGAAGGATGATGTTAAAGATTACACACGATATAAAAAAAATGAACACGTGAATAAAAAAATGCTCGAGCGAGCCTTTGGGATAAAATAAAGCGTGGAGTCAAGAATTATTTTATCGTTTAAACTTATTTATTGATTGACGGGAGATTACTAAACTTTGGGCACCAATTTTACAGTATATGGTTATCTATGTGATTTATCTTCTGTTAATAAATCAGCCTAAATAGCGTTTCGAAAACCATAACCATAAATTTGTTTGATCGAAGTTGTCTGCAGTTAGTTTTAGGCCTAAGGCGACAGCGAAATAAATTTGGGGGAAAAATGACTTGGGCTTTAAGAAAGACAATTGCACAAATATAAATATATTCATAAAATCAACGAATGTACAATGAGATAAGTAGGTTAGGTATAAAATGTAAGATATTTTAACATATGATTTACAGTAACAAGATGCGAAGAGAATTGAAGTATGTGAAATTAATATGGTGGAATAATATGGTGAAGAATAATGAAATAATAATTAATAGTGTGACTATGATGGACTGTGAATTAGGGGCTACAATGAAAAGTAAATATAATTAGGACCTACTCTCGTATGGTCGTTTGCAAAGAATGTGAAAGTGGAATTAACTAAGTATGATTTGTTTGGAGGTAATTGAATAATTGTAGGAGGAATGATTACCGACCTTTATAAGAAGAATGCTGCGAGTCGACTGGGGCAGATAGTGTGCTATTTGGTCGATGGTGAAAGTGTGTGTTTATTTGTTTGTGTGTGAAGTTTTAAGATATGTTGTTTGAAACAGTATTACGTTAAATGAATTGACAAGTAAAATAAATGAATTAATTAATTATTAAGTTGTACATAAAATGATTTAATTTACAAAAGTTGAATTAAATTAATTGAAAGATTAAAGTGACAAAGTTAAAGTAAAATAATTGAATGATTAAATTAACAAAGTTAAAGTAAAATAATTGAATGATTAAATTGACAAAGTTAAAGTAAAATAATTGAATCAATTTTATACATAATAAATTATGATATATATATTTAAGTTTCCCAGGAGGTTTTTATTATAGGAATGCCCCGAGGCATTAATATAAGAGCATTCCATTAACTTGAGCTGTGTTCCGCGAGTGAACCCGAATTAGGGTAGACAAAATAACGGCACTTCCCTGCGGGACGATTTCTTCCTGCCATATTATAACAGAGATAACTCTCCACATCTACACGTGGAGTCGACGATATCGTTGAAACTCAGAATTATTGGGAGGCGTCTCTATTGCTTAGCATAAACAAGTAGTTTATGGGTCTTTGTTTCAAAATGTGTAGTTCAATCGGTGTCCTTCAGCGAGCGCGCGACGCGATTTAAATGCTATAGAAATAGCGCCATAGTTATAGAAAACGGTCGCGAATGATTTATTTCACCACGAATGCGGGTGCCAAGATTGTAGTTCCGACATCCTAAAGAACGGGAGAGGGTGTCTTGCGAGATGTTGCATCGAATCCTTTTGGTCCACTTCCACATCTCTGCAGGAGGGGTCGTCCCATTGAATTTCATAAGTAGGGAGCACATCGGAAGATAGAATAAGACACTCAAATGCACCTGAAAATGAGTACTTTGAAGTTTTATGAATCTTATAATGGGTCCACACGTTGAACCAAAATAAAACTTGAAGGGAGGGAATCCGTAAGAAAGGGTGCTCTACTACTTCTTTCTACTTTCCCTACACTTTTCTTCTATTCTTCACATCTAAAGGGCTAAACACTGGATAAGTGAGACAGGGGCACTATAGTAAGAATGGATAGTAAAAGGATATATTACATACAGTGATTCGGAGCCCACGTAAGGCTGTAGGTCCGCTGACCAACTACAACAACTTTTAAGTCTATTACTCTATATCAACCTTTGCCAACTCTACCTTTTACTCTTCCTCTCTAACTCCTGCCCTCCTCCCCACTCCCCTGGCAGTCCCGACAGGGCTCTAGAGGGACGGGAGAGCCTGGGGTCGGGTTCCCTTCCCTCCCCCTCCGGTCATCTCAGGATGACCGGAGTGGGAGGAGAGGGGACTGGCAATCTATCTCTCCTCCCCCACATTTCCCTTCAAAAAGATATTCAGGAAGCTAAAATTCGTACGAGCTATCTTCACTTATTTAAACGATCTTAGAAGTAGACTCCTGAGCGCTTGTTTTTAGACCTTGTAGTTTAGATTTCTTACCTACTTACATATTTGCCCGCTTGCCCAGATCCCACCAGCTTAATATTAAAAAATCGGGTCTTTTAAAAGACTAACCGTCATATGGACAAAAATTCGCTCTTATGACCCGACGTCCTTCTTAGGACTTTTAAAAGGGAGAGATAATGACACCTCAGGGAACCAGTGCTCTCCTGAGAACACTCGTCAGATTTCCCTCCCTCTATGTTTTTTTTTTTGGGGGGGGGGGTCAACGTGTGAACCCATTATAAATTTTATTAAACTACAAAATGCTCATTTTTAAGGTACTTTTGTATCATTTTTGATTCTACAATGTGGTTCTAACACTAGAACTTAATGAAATAGAAACTCATGCAAAGCTCCGAAATTTAGAAGCATCCTTTTTCCTTACTTTCATAGTTCGGCCCCAAAAGTAATTAAGTAGTTTTATAATAGTAAGGATCATTAACATTATGATTTCAATATCTGCTAAAGTTAAAGAATAAGAGCTTAGTTAGACTTTTTCAAATTTCTGTCGTTTTCCTCATCAATTGTTTTACTTTTACGACCAACTGATTCATTGCTTTATTTCCGTTAATTCGAGCAAACTTAAAAGCGTTTAAAAGAAATATACATAAGACGAATATCATAGTTTTGGTTGTATAATTACAAAATTTGGTGTAAAAGTTTCTAGGTAACAATTACAATCCCATTTCTTCTATATATTTAATATAAATCGAGTTAAATTTATTATTAAAAGATAAATTGTCATTTGAGCATAAAAATAAGAGAAATAGCGGCATTTGGCAACACTGAGAGGATGTCTTCAAACGCCACCATATCAACTAACTAAATATTTGAACTTAGCCATAAAATGACTAATCTTATGGAGAAACAACTAATATAATGGTTTGGTTTTGTTTATGTTAAGATTATAATATCTGTAATTAAAATCAAAACCATTTACTATAAACTAAAATAAAAAATATATATTTTAATGTGTTAAAATATTCTTAATTGAGCTCATTCTTATCATGGAGATATATCAATGGAAAATGTTAAATCTTATTAAATTGCATATGTATAATAATACACAAATTGTAAGATTCAATAATAATGTAAAATAGTGTAAAATTATGGAAAGTTCGTAGGTTCATTATTTAGATTAAGACCTATTAACTGGTTACCAAGTTATAGGTGACGGGCTAAGGTGGTTAAGACGGACTATTTATTTTCCCATCCAAGTACTAACCTTCCCCAATGTTGCTTAGCTTCGACGTAGTGCTATTAGGGTATTTGGTTAACGGGCCCTAACCTTGGCCTGACTTCAATTGAGGAGGAGATTATCCTCTTGCTTGGTTTTAGTGGAGTAGGGTATGTAAGAGAATCGGTTGGATTATTCTCAGGATATGTAACCTCGGAAGGCAGATTCAAAACTCTTTATTGGGCGGAGGCAGGGATGCCCGCAGAGATTATTTAGGGGTGGCCATTGGGCGGCAGGTAAAATAGCTGGGTAGCCGAGAGTTATTAAGCCAACGATGCATAACTACAAAAGTTCCAGCAGTCTGTGGCTACAAACATGAATTTGCTCAGTTTGTGTTATGATGGCACATGATAGCTCCTGATCAGCAGTGTTCCTAGGAAACAAACAGGATGAGAGATTATCTGCTATGATCTAGAGAAGGCTTTATCCATGATTACAACATATTGGGAGGGACCAAATTCTTCTAGAGGGGTTGAGTGGTATGCCCCCCACCCCTTCCCGGAAAAAAGAACATTGTAGATTAAAATGCATCAATCTGGTTCACTCTGAGTGCAAAACCTCAATATGCAGCCCCTCGTTCTTCAAGAACTAAAACTGAAATTTAACTTCGAGGCCTTAAAAATTGGATTGTTGGATTTAGACTAATGCTTTTGAAGACCAGCTTGAGTAGTTGCCGGGAAGCAAAAATAATCCAAATATTCCTTTTTTGCCTTTATTAATTTAAATCATTCTTGTTGCTGATTGCGTGCCTCCATAACAGACATCCTCAAAATTTCCCTCCCAATATATTGCTGGAAATTATCTGACCATTGGGTAGGACTTGTACTTCGCAATGTATATGGCGGTTACAGCCTTGATCTATTCAAACAACCTTAATGAACACGAGAACACTGGCACTTCTCTCCATTAAAATTTACATTTATTTACATTATTGTCAACAAATAATTATACTGCTTTTCTCATCAATAGTCCAGTCCAATAACAAATAAAATGGTTCCCTGTCCAACGGAGCTAACCTTAATAACGTAACCAGCTAACGTTAGGTAACTTACGGGTGGCTTGATTTGATGGACACTAGCTAACGTTAGCTAGGTAGCATTATAATAGGAACGTACATTACCTGCTTTCATTTGAATTAGCTAGCTAACGTTCGCCTGACACAATAATACTAAGCCCTTAGCTACTTAGCTTGTTTCAAGGAGAAAAGTTAGCTAGCTTAATGTTAATGTTAACGTTAGCAAAGCTACCGGTAGCTAGCTAGCTAGCGTTAGCTAAACTGCGGCAGCACCACCAACGATAAAATAATTTTAAAATCACCCGCCTCGGTGTCCTCGTTTTAAGCTTCAACCTGTGAAGTGCCCTCTGTGCGTCTGACTAAAATATATACATTTTTATATTAACTTTTGAAAGATCTTGACATTCAAATATAAAAAAGCCTGCTGCGCTATGTTAGCAGTTCATAAATGTTGGTATAAATACAAGAAATAAAATTTAGGCAGAAGTGGCCAGTACACTTGAAGGCGTGCGTGGGCGGATGACTCGGTAGTCTTAGGCAGAAGGAATTTGAGTGAACATGTGTTGGGTATTTGAAGCAGGCCTACTAATGCATAAGCCTCTTTTTGACTATGCTTCCGACTACTTGGCCGTCTGATTATCGTTTACTCTTTCTTGACTCTTGACTAAATTGACTCTCCTGTCCGGACTACCTCTAGAGCTGTATATCCCTCATCAAAAAAACCGTGGGCGTGGCCCGCTGTTGACCAATCACACGGTTTGGGCTGAACTTACTCTACGGGATGTTTATTTGTGTCTACATAGGGTTAGAGAAAATCTTTATCTCAAATTTCGAGTACACATTCTTGCGTTTCACAGCCCCCAACAGTAAATAAAGGCCGTATATTTCCTGTCTTCAGCTTGGTGTCAATAACTGCACCTGTTTTGACGTTTGTTGGTGATCGCGAAAGATGTGTAAGTGTATATGCATGTGAATGTGTAAGTATGTAAGCGCGTATGCGTGTGAAAATTCGTTCTGCCTGTAGCCCTTTATAAGAATAGTACATACTATTGTTTACATGATCAGATAATGTTTTTTTTTATTTCTCTGACAAAAATGTTATATATATATATATATATATATATATATATATATATATATATATATATATATATATATTACTTCTATGACAAAATGTTATATATTTAGCATGCGCATAATTATGTGCGTACCCATTTCAAGCTTTCATAAGATTTATATGACACTCATCTGTGAGGCTTTATTGTTAATCCTATTTCGCCTTGCAATTTGGCACTACGAAATAATGTAATGCAAGTAGTGTATAAATTAAATATTATTTGAATGCATATCTACTGTATAAAAAATAATTCTATTTGCATTCTGTATAATACCGCCCAGGCGTGGATCCAGTGGGGAGGGGGGGCTAAGGGAACTGAAGTCTAAATTTCAGAGAAGAATATGTTTATATTTATTTTTTAAACCATACTTGTGTGCTGCTCTTCAGAAAGAGTTATGTAATCATATAGAATATATGTATATAAAACAGTTTTTTAAACCATTGCGATAGAATGTATCTTATATGAATCATGTCTGAAATACGGGTAAATCACAAAGATTATTAAATTCAGTATGTATATACTCGTATATAACTGAATAAATGAAAGGAAAATGAAACAGGAGATCTGCGAGGCCTTTCGACTAATCGTCCTTTACAAAGCAGAAGGAAGCAGGAAGAAACATAAGAAGAATTTTTTACAAAGAAGCCACACACACGTATATTACAGATGGGGACATTAGGATTATAAGGGCACTAACAGGTACCTGGAAACCAACCCTATTAAAGAATTAAGCCTGCTGAAACAGAAGGTGACCATTGAAAAAAGGGGGTTTACAAAAAGGAGGAGGGGAACTCAAACCGTCCAAACTAAATTAAGATTACAATTTTATAATTCTTCTATTTGAGAAGCAATAATAATTTATAAGAGATGAAAATTATCAAGAATAAAAAGCGAAAATATATTAAACATAGGAATAACTAGAAAAGCATAAACGCGCATATATGACAAATGAAGAATATAGGGAGAAATAAGCCTGACGAAACAAAAACAATTTCTAAGAGATAAACAGTATCATGAATAAAAAATAAAATATATTAACCATAGGAATAACTAGAAAAGCTAATTATTAATTAGGTTAGTGATTTTATCTTTAAGATCATTCTTGAAGATTTTTGTAATACATATAAGGGTTCAAAAAATACATGCCGGGGCTGAGGTTAAAATTACAATTAGAAGTTAGCTGTTTAATCGCAGATTCTAAAAGATTTCGTGAAAAGAAATCTTTCGATCTGGCGATCACAGAACTCTCGGTCCAATTTATCCGATGAGAGTTGTCCCTCAAATGAATAAATATTGCATTTGATGTTTGCCGAGTAATTACAGAATATTTATGCTGTTAAATACGTACTTCCAAATTTTTGTTAGATTGGCCGATATAAAAAGAGGGACAATCCAAACATGGAATTTTATATATTATGTTGTTGCTTACATTAGGGCTATTTTTTATTAACATTCCTTTTAATGTATTATTTTATGAAAAAACAAGGTTTACATTAAGAGATTTCAACAATGACTTTTTGTTTTCAAAACCACTAATATAAGGCAGACTGAGGATGTTCTTAGGGGTTTCTTTTTCACTGGTACTTACATTATTAAACTTTTTGTGGGCTTTATTATAGCAAATGTTAAGCATATGTGGAGGATAACATAAATCTGTACCAATTTTTCTTATGTATTCAATTTCGTGATCCAAATATTGGGGACTGACAATGCGTAATGCACGTAAAAACATAGAGGAAAAAATAGATATTTTGATTTTAAGGTCGTGGCCTGAATAAAAATGGACATAAGTTAGGTTATTGGTTGGTTTCCTATAAATACTGAAATTAATTGAAATGGTTTTCTATGTATTAAGACATCTAAGAAAGGGAGGCAATTTGTCTTTTCTAATTATAAAGTAAATTTAATGGATAGAACCTGGTTATTCAAATTAGAGAGTAAATTCTTTACATCAATACCAGAAGGCAAAATAACTAAAATATCATCAACATATCTATGCCACTTTAAGGGAACATAAATGATATTAGGTAAATATTGTTTTTTAAAAAATCCATATACAAGTTTGAGAGTAGTGGGGATAATGGATTGACCATGCCATACCAAATATTTGTTGGTAAAATTCACCATTGAATATAAACTTGCATCACAAATGCACAACCTAGTGAGTGAAATAATATGACTTATAGGAAGAGGTAATTCATGATGGATAAGCTCATTACTAAGATACTCTAAAATAGAATCTTTTTTATAAATTTAATGGATAGAACCTGGTTATTCAAATTAGAGAGTAAATTCTTTACATCAATACCAGAAGGCAAAATAACTAAAATATCATCAACATATCTATGCCACTTTAAGGGAACATAAATGATATTAGGTAAATATTAGGTAAATTCTTTACATCAATACCAGAAGGCAAAATAACTAAAATATCATCAACATATCTATGCCACTTTAAGGGAACATAAATGATATTAGGTAAATATTGTTTTTTAAAAAATCCATATACAAGTTTGAGAGTAGTGGGGATAATGGATTGACCATGCCATACCAAATATTTGTTGGTAAAATTCACCATTGAATATAAACTTGCATCACAAATGCACAACCTAGTGAGTGAAATAATATGACTTATAGGAAGAGGTAATTCATGATGGATAAGCTCATTACTAAGATACTCTAAAATAGAATCTATAGGGACTTTAGTAAAGAGGGAGCAAACTTCAAAACTAACCAACCTATCAGTAGTGCAAAAAGTAATTTTGCTTAATTTTTTCACTAACCACTAAGTCTAGAGAATTATATATGCAAGAATCGGAGATAGTTCCAAGTAAAGAGGACAAGAGTTTATATGAAACTCAGCCGACAGTACTGATAATAGGCCGCATAGGATTATTTTCCTTGTGTATTTTAACTAATCCGTACAAATAAGATAACCAGAGAGATTTTACTGACTAAAACCTATTAAAAGGCTGATTGATAGCAATCTTTTTAGATTGATTAGAAAAGCAGGATTATATGTTCTTCTTTCGTGATTGTGAGAAGAGCTCCTTCCGAGGACTTGATGAAGTGCTTAGTTAGCCATAACATTGCCTTCTTAACCGCATAATTAAAATTGCGTTATTGCAAATATAATTCATATATATATAATTAGATTAGAGTGTTCTTTGACCTTTGAGAATATTTTTGAGAGAACCATTGAATGATTTAGTTTTGTTTGCCTTGGATCATTATTAATTTTTTCATAACTGTTCCTGTCATTTGCCAAATCATTTAATTTAGCAGAATACTGATCACTGTTCATAATGACTATCTGATTAATTTTGTCAAATTTAGTAAGAAGAATATCCTTGTTTTGTTTCACCTCTCTCAAAGTACTTGGTAAACGAAATTGGATAAACGCAAAGTTATGGTCGGAGTTTAAATCTTGGAGTTGGATTCAGTATTCTTTATTCGGCGAGAATTTGGAAAGCATTCAGATATAACTCTCTTGATAGATTTTTTTGAGTCTTCCTCCTGAGGCACTTTCCAATTTTCCCCCTTACATTAACGGCCCTCACACACGGCAGTATTTAACAGATTACAAAAGGGAATGAATTTTTATACATTGGATATGAGTTCAAATAATAATTAATTTATACCCTCTACTTATAATAATTAATTTTACACTGTTTTACATTATTACTGAATCTTAAAATTGTTTTATTGTTATACATAAGCAATTTAATAAGATTTAATAAGCTTTTTAACAAATTAAAATAGAAGTTTTTTAGTTTAGTTTATAGTGAATGTTTTTGTTTTTAATTACAGATATCTTACTCTCAACAGAACCAAAATAAAGCCATTGTATTAATTGTTTTTCTATAAGATTGAAGTCATTTAATGGCTCAGTTTAAATATTTAATTAGCGGAAATGGTGGCGTTTGGAAACATCCCTTCATTTTAATTCACAAATCACAATTTCTCTTTTCAATCATCGATTAAACCCGATTTATATTAAATTTATAAAAGAAATGTTATTGTAATTGGTATCTACAGATTTTTACACCTATTTTTGTAATTATACAACAAACATTTTACATTTCTGTGTTTTGTTTCTTTTTAAAATAGTTATCAGGTTCCTCGAATTAACGGAAATAAAACAATGGTTTAGTTAGTCATAAAAATATAACAATTGATAAGTAAAGTGACAGAAATTTTTAAAAGCTGTATATTCTTTAACTTTAGAGGATACTTAGATTATAATGTTGGCGGTATTTATTATTATAAAATTAACTAACTTTTGGGGGACTAGCTTTGAAATCTAAGAAAAAAATTGGTTTTCAGTTTCCGCCCTCCCATTCTTCATTTCTTTTCGGACTTTTCCAAATAGAGAGGTAATACTATACGGGAACAGTGCTATCTTTAGCTCACTTAACCATACGGATTCCCTTTTATCGAGTATTATTTTTGGTTCAACATGTGAGCCCATTATAAGATTTCATAAAACTTCTAAGTGCTCGTTTTGAAGTGTTTTTCAGTGTTTTATTCCATCTTACACTATCGTCCTTACCGTCAGCCCCAGCAAAATGAAGGTGATGGAGCAAACTCAACCACCTCTTCAACCGACATAAACTCTTCGATTCAGATAGGTGAGTCATTAATTTTCCCGAATTCGAACCACTGCGCCAGTTCCAGGCACTAGTGCACTGGATTCATAGTCGGCAGTGGTTGGGCGAAAGATATTTGAATGGGAAACTCATTATTACCATGAAAGTCGTTGATCACTTCCCTGTCAAAATCAGGGTGAGTATGCGGAAAGCACAATGATAGAATCGATGATTTAAAAGAAGCGATTCTCGGAGAATGATACGTGAATTAATTCACATTTGGGACACCAATCTTTAGTTTTTCCATCATGTTCGTCAAGTCTGTTCCCTGGAAATAGTTGTATAGTTTCCCCCAGAGAGACAGTACCTACCGTTCAAGTGACCGGGGGAGATAAATGAACTCAGCAACAGTCTCACGACGCAAATAAAACTCATCACATAAAAGTAAAGTGATGGTGGAGTAAATACAGAGTAATTCCTATCCAGGTGTTGCTGCACCTCCACCGACTGTAAGGAGGTATTTAAATCCAAAGAGAGAACTGAGACATCACGCTGGGTGTAAATTCCGCATCCACCCGCCCTGTTCTCATCTCGTAGTGTAGGAGTTGCAAAACTCTTAGACCTCGGGAGGTTTGGCAACGGGGAATCCGATTAAATATATAGAGGCGGGGGCTTACTTTGTTAAACTAGAATTTAAAAATTATTATAATATGATAAATAAATTTTAGCAATATAATAATCACTTTCAATAATTATGTGTAAATATTTTAGAACGACAAGAAAATGAGTTCATTTTACCATTATTTTGTATATTTTAATATATTTTGTAATAATTGGGGTTAATGTTAATCTAATTTCAAATCTTGCGTTAAATTAGCATTTGTAATCAGCATGTAGAAGCTTCGGAGGATTATGTAAGGAATCTTGCTCTCAGTTTACATAACAACATATTAGTATCGTAGCAAAATATTTAGCTAATAACTCTTCGCTCCAATTCCAATGACGGAGGATTTATTACAAAATTCCCCTTACATTATAATGCATAACATAGCAGGAAAAGAGTGCAACCGCATATATTATATTTTTCCAGTTACAAAACTTTCTACATGTATATAACAATTAAATAGCTACTTAAATTTTCATTAAAATATAATTTATTCAAAATGTAAAAATAAAATTTCTAGAAAATCTAGCACTCACAAGATGCAATATAGCGTGAGTTCATTGATTTCCCCTTGCTATAATTGTACGAGTTTCTTCTAACTAAAAATTTTACCAATTATTGTGATCAATTTGTACTTGTGTTAGTACTTAACCCTTTAAGCGAAGAGATTAAATTTGAAATAAAGGAAGGACAACGTCAAATATATCTAAAATTGAAATATGTATAAGCATAAACAAAAGTTTTTCAGCAATTTGGTATGATTGTTTCAAGCAGCTTTGTGTAAGTGTGTAAAAAGGTTTATTTTTTTGGCCTTGCATTTTAATTAGTGCTTTACTTTGGTGAGATTTGCAGGCGGGCGGTTTATAAGCTCTGCTTGATTGATTCTTCTTTGGGACTCACAATGGCCGAGATGACTTAGCTACGTGTACACTGGTCGCACCCCACCGCACTCTTCGTTTGCTGCTTAATTTTCATCTCTCTTCTTCCTACGCACATACATTCCTCCTATGAATAGTGTAATTTTTTTTTTTTGGGGGGGGGGGTAACTAAGGGTTTCTCAACTGCAAAAACTTGTCAAGGAGCACAGGAACGAGATATGGGTTCTAAAGAACACATTAAAGATGAGATAAGTGTCAGCAGTTATCAAACAAACTTTCATCATTTTGTAAGAGCTAAATGAACAAGCAAAGAGAATTAAAAATCAGTGTAATGCTAAAAGTAAAAAAAGAATAGGAAAATATTCCACATTTTGTTCGATATAAAGTGCATATCAAGTAAACAATAACTCGCGTTTCTGGAAGTGATGCATTCCAAAGTTCTTTCAATCAAGGCAATTTCAAGATTTTTAAAATTTAATATTCCTCCAAAATATAAAGTAAAATCCCATTAGGAAAAATGTGAGCCTTAACTGGCTGGTCTAAAACAATTTGAAATGGCATTATTGGCTGGATTGTAAGTGAATAGAACGATACAATATAATACGTAATCAAAAGTGCCCCTTTATGCAATTTAAGTACAGCCACGGCCAAAAGTTTTGAGACTACTATATTTTTTCATAGAAAAAAAAATAATACAACTAATCAAAAGTTAATTTTGGTTTTGTAGGTTTGTATCATAATTTTAAAGTAAAATATACAAATATTTAGAAACCAATCCCTTTTTATTAATAAATACAGTCAATTGATACAGGCAGTATATATTTACAATAATGTGCCTTATTATTCAATACTGCTTTAATTAGTTTTGGCTTGTTAGAGACCAAATTTTTGATGATAACATGACTGATATTGATCTACTTTTGTTCAGTAAGCACTCGAAACTGCTCAAAATTGGAGAGCTTCTGTTTATCAACCGCCAGTTTGATTATCACCCACAAATTCTCTATTGGGTTAAAATCTGGCGAATTCCAGTGCCAAAAATGCAAAAGTTTAATGTTTTTTGGGGGGGCAAATAACTTTGTTATTGCTTTTGCTTTGTGACAAGGTGCGCCATCATAATGAAAATTACAGTTATCATCCTCAAATGGGTCCTGAACTGGGGAAAACGGTGCTTATGAAGCACGCTTTGGTACAATTTTGAGTTCATGGCAGTGTTCTTGAGCCAAATTGTTAGGGCTTCAGTTCTCTTAGACTTAGATGAGAAACAGACCCAGAGCATGGAGAGCGTCCGAATGTTTCACCGTTGGTACGATAGTGGACTCATGAAAGCGTTCCCCTTTTTCCCTACTAACAAAAAATATTACAAAAAGCTCCAAACAAGCGGAAGGGAGCTTCACCAGAGAATATCCCTTTGCTCCAGCCTTTAACAGTACATTCTTTCTATTTCTTACAAAAGTGGATCATATCCGTAAGGTTATTCCTCGTGAGATGAGACTTCTTCGTAGCATCTCTCAACTCGAGACCTTTGTTGAAAGGTTTCCGCCTCACACTGTGCGCTGAAGTGTTTGCACCGGCTTATTTCCAATTTTGAACAAGCTTGGCACCTGAGTCAACCGGGTTCTGGACCTGGGCCCTTGCCAGAAGGTGATCTTGGCGTTCATTTTATGCTCTTGGGCTGCCAGAAAACCTTTTCTCACGAGTATACCACCATTTGTAAGGATGTGATATTCACATTGTAAACTGAAATAAACCTAAAAAATGAGCACTTTGATGTGTTTTATGAAATATTATAATGAGTTCACCGTCGAAGCAAAATAATATTTGACTTAAGGGAATCCAAATGGATAATAGTGGTCTAAAAAGGCTACTTATTCCCAAAATCGTATTACCTATTTTTTGGAAGAGTCCGAATGAACAATAGTCAAATGACCGGGGATTTTTTGTTGTTCCCGTTACTGGTGAGTTGTGTGCAAACATTGTAAGTTAGAATAGTAAACATGAAAAACTACAAAAGCAATAACGAGCCCCTATAATTAATAACAGAACCCTTAAAAAATGAGAAGAGCTCGTGCTGGTTCTTAGGATCAATGATGAGCTCTGAAACTAAGACAACCGCTCTCCTGAATTTCAAAGTTCGACCCGAAAAGTAATTAGTAAATTTAATATAAATAAATACCATCAAAATTATGACCGATATGTTCCCTAACGTAAAAGTTGGAAAAAAGATTAGGTTGTTCTGCACAAATGATGTAACGTATGTTTGGTGTAAAAGTAGTGAGGCTCGTCTTCCAAGGAAACATTGCTCTCACAGTAAAACATGCGGGTGATCTATTAGGTTATGGGCAGTTTCTGTGCAACATGTATCGATATATATGATCGAATCAGCGGATCTATGAATAAAGAATACAGAAAATCATAGGAATTCGACAACCAAAAATGACAAGTATTATTTATCAAATATCCTGTGACAGATGCGACCTCAATTATTATGATGAATCACTAAGAGACATTAATACTAGGATTACTGAACATGAGAGCACATAGAACATCAAACGCTATGATAATACATGTCGATGAATATGATCATTTGCCTAATTGGGGTGTAATTAAAGTAATTCACAAGGGTTTAGGAAAAAGAGAGAAAAAAATTATTAAAGCAGCGCACATTATTTCTAACAGGTTAACCAATCAATGGGATGGGTTCTACCGGCTGGCCAATGCTGCAGCTAGGGTCATAGGAAATGATGCGGAAAGGGCGGAGTCCGATCACATTAACCGACCAATTCGAAGAATCCGACCGAGGACAGGCTGCCATGAACCAGGATGGCATCTGCGTACATATATAGAGAGTGATTTCCTTTCCTCTGTAGTTCTGTTTTGAAGAAGCTGTAAGCCGAAACATTAATAAAGAGCTCCAGAGTGTTCCTAGACTTTTACTTCTTCCACTTATTCTAACCTATACTTCGTCATCCGGCAGTCATTATATCGGAGCAAAATTATTAGCTTTAAAGGGCAGAGGTGATTGGTCTATTCGAGGAGACCAAGCCCGAGCTTTTCAAAAAGCTTATCGCATCCTCCACGCTCACAGGCCGACCCTCGACAAATTTGGAAGAACTACAGAAAACGTCCCTTCAGGTAGGAGTTGGTGAAGAGCTTGTGTGACACAAGTTCTTTCAATCCTTGCAGGCTAACATCGCGCCTATAATCGCCACACAAAAAGAATTAACCCTGGCCCAATTAGGAAAACTGGCGGACGAACTTATAACATTCGATAGAGCGCAGTGCCTTAGTATAAATACTTGTAATGAGTCGAGAGCACGTAGTGCCGTTTCCGTGTCCAACGAGTTTATGCGCTATAATAATACCGATACGAGTGGTAATCATATAAATAATTCGGCAGAAAAACCGCGGGCAGTGCCCAAAAGTGATCACAGTGCGTATAATACACCGAGGAGATTGCAACCCTTCCGAAAAAAACAAAAACTTGTAATTTGCCACTCGCATGCGTATTTTGGCGAGAAAGCTAAGTTCTGCAAACCATGCTGTAGGTGGCCAAAGAGAGGAGAATAAGTGCAAATGCAACCTTCCTCCAAGCCTTCTTCGCCAGCCCCAGCGGAAAACTAGCTGGGCATGCCATTGCGAGCGCGGCCGTTGATATGCCATCAGTTTTCACCGTCGCTTCTAAAGTATGCAATAATAAATGCGAGTTTTTAATCGACACGGGGGCGACCGTATCGATACTTCCGGCTAAATTGGTGAAATTGGGTGAATTACGCGAGTCCGGTATAAATATTTAAACGGCTAATGGCGGAAAAATAAAAGTGCACAGCGAAGTTCACACGGATATACTGATCCCTAGTTTTCGTTGATAATTTAGGGAATCATTTGTACTTGCGGATAAAACCTCGTCGTTATTAGGGATTGACTTTCTGAGGCATTTTAATCTTTTAGTGGATTGTGTGCGCGTCATACTTATAGACAAACAAACCAAACTTGCCTCTGAATTAAGATCATTAATAGAGCCTGCCGTAGCCTTAATTATCAATGACATTCAGCACCTACCGACCCATTGCAAGGCCATATTGGCCCATACGATCGAAACTGGTATTGCTCCACCGACGTTTGCACTGCCGAGGCCTCTTTCAATGAAGCAGCTACATGTTGTCAAAGCAACTTTCGATACACTATTGAAGGAGGAAGGCGTGCGCCAGTCTAAGTCATCATGGGCTTCGCCAATTTACATGGTGCCGAAGAAGTCACCCGGTGAGTACAGGGTGGTCGGAGATTTTGGAGCGCTCAATGCGATCACGAAGCCCAACGGGTATCCTTGCTGCGGATTCAAAGTGTTATTAACCACCTCCATGGCAAAAGTTCTTTTCAAGGATGAATCTGACTCATGCTTACCACCAAATCTCTATGAATCTGGCAGACATAGAAAAAACAGCTGTTACAACACCGTTTGGTTTGTGGGAATACGTGAAGCTCCCATTCTGCCTCTGAAATGCAAGTTGCACATTCCAACGGCACATGGACAACCTTTTTCGAGGATTAGGGTTCGTTTATGTATATATAGATGATATCCTTATATTTTCGGGCAATATGGACGACCACCTAAGGCATTGTGATCAAGCCTTCAAATTCCTGGTTGAAAACAGTCTGAAGATATCCCTGGAGAAATGCGAGCTGGCAAAGAAAGAGATTTTCTAGGGCATTAAATTTCAGGGGAAGGAATTTGCCCACCTGCCAAGAAGATGAAGGAAATTAAAGATATGCCATTGCCAAAGGACTATAAGGGACCTTCGACGATACGAGGGGCGGTCAATAAGTTTTGCAATTCGGATATAAGGAAACGAGATATGAGGAAAAGTGGTTTATTATTTTTCAATATAACTACCCTCGACTTCAATGCACTTGCGCCACTTGTCCCTGAGGTTTCGAATTCCCGACAACCACAAATCTCCCGACTGTTGTTCAATCCATTCCTGGACGGTGAACTGGACATCTTCATCGTCCCCAAACCGGCGTCCACGCAGTGCAGCCTTGAGCTGGCGGAATAAAAAGTAGTCGCTAGGGGCCAGATCTGGACTGTAAGGGAGATAGTTGAGCTCCTCGAATCCGCACTCGCGCAGGGCAGCTTGTGCAACTCTGAACTAGTGGACTTTGACGACGTTGAAGTCGATCATGGGGCGTGAGGTTTCTAGGGACCCAACGGGCAGAGACCTTGGTCATGGCCAAATTGTGGTGGATGATGTTGATAACACTTCCATGTGATATTCCAAGTTCTCGCTCGATTTCTTCGACCTTCACCCGTCGATTTTCGAGGATCTTCTTCTCCACACGGGCCACATTGTCCTCGTTGGTCACGTCTGACGGGCGTCTTGGACGGGGTTCATCTTCAAGGGACTCACGACCATGGCGGAACTCCCTATTCCAGCGAGCAATGGTTGCATAGGAAGGGGCGGTGTTGGTGTACACTGCAACCATGCGTTCATGGATCTCTTTTGCATTCTTGCTTTCCTTGGTCAAAAGTTTGATCACTGCGCGGTGCTCAACCTTCTCCATTGTTGAAAAATTTGTGACTGACAATCTGCGATCAGCTACTGCTTCTTAAATAGACGAGGCAGGATTGTGCGGCTGCAGGTCCTGACTTGTCCTAACTTGCCCCCCCCCTCCCTCCCAAACAGCCACCTTCCCCTCCTCTGTTTTGCCCTACCGATTCGTAAAAATTATTGACCACCCCTCGCATGTGGGTATGTTGGGATACTACCGGTGAATGATTCTAAATTTTGCCGCGATTGCAGCCCCGTTGACCGAGCTTGCACGCTTGTAACCAAAGGCTCGTGAGCTCGAGTGGAATGCTGAAGCATGGGAAGCATTCGAAAATACCAAATCGGCTTTAATCGGCTTTGTTAAGCTCTGTCACCCACTCACACGCTGCCGAATGATTCACCGTACCAGCTAGTGGCGGATTGCTCACAGTACGCGGCAGGCGCTGCCCTGCATCGAATGGTAGACAGATCGCCACGACCGGTTGCATTCTTTTCGAGCAAGCTAAGCCGGACGCAGCAAGCATACTCCACCTAAGATAGAGAGTTCCTAGCGGCGTATCTGGCTGTTGTCCACTTCAAGCACATGATTGAATATTGCCATGTTACCTTGTGCACCGATCACAAGCCATTAGTATCTTTTTTTTCATCGCCATTAATTGAAAAAACAGATAAACAGAAACGCTATTAGATAGCCAATTTAGAATACATCAGCGATATCGCGTACGTGCGTGGTCAGGACAATGTAGTCGCTGACTGCATTTCACTTCGGTTTAAATTGACTCTTTTGACCTGCAAACTTTGGTGGCGGCGCAGGATAATGACGAGGAAACGAAGGAATTTCGCTTGAAATTAAAATCTTTTCCTTTTCCCGAGGAAGCTCAATTATGGTATGAAGTAACACGAAGATACCCATGAACATTTGTCCCCATGGCGTACAGAATGACTATCTTCAGTCGATTACATAATCTGTCACACCCGGGAGTCAAAGCTTCACTTCGTCTTATCAAATCACGATATGGATAGGGATATTCGCTCCTAGACAAGAAAGTGCCTCGCATGTCAATTTTCCAAGATTGGTCGCCACACGAAATCCCAGACCCTGCCCATGGACATTCCATCTTCAAGTTCGAAAATGTGCATATCGATATAATTGGACCACTCCTTGGACAATCCTACCCCTCACATAATCGGTACTTACTTTCGTGCATTGACCGAGCTACAAGGTGGATAGAAGTACTACCGATACCGAACAAAAGTACTGCTACGGTTGTGTTAGGTTTCCTAGACGGGTGGATTTCCTGATTTGGCGTCCAGCTTTACGTAGTGACCGACAGAAGCGCCTAATTTGAATCCAAGCTTTCGGTCAGTATTTTTCGTTTGTTTGTACGGCGACTGTCCCCTCCAAGTATCCCCCCCCCCTTCAGCCGTGAAGACCTGTGTACGTTTAATGTGTATAGAACTTGTTTTAAAACTACTTTTAACCTTGTAAAAGAATATTAATTGCATATTAGTAAAGTTATTTTTGGCCAACGTACAATTAGTTAATTCGCACTCTGCTTGTATTATAAATCTCCCACGCACATAGCCGTTCGACCTCGTCTGGGAAACGCGGAAAGGGTTAATTTGACCCTATTCTACGACATATAGTAAAATGCGATGAGGAAAACCAACGAGGGAATTTATATGAAATAGGAACATAATTGGCAGTGGATTTTAATTTTACAAAATAATGTGAAATTTCCTAACAAACTAACATGTTTGTTAATAATGACTATATTTAATGAAAAGGATAATGAGTTATTCTTTAGACTAGGTTGAAGTTTTTTAACGTAAAGTGACTCTAGCAGGTAAAGGTCTGAGATGTTGCTTACCGCATTAAGTATCGTGTTGCCCTAGAGTCACATTGCGATAGGTGGTTTCGAATTGGAGATGGATCAGGTTTACCAAGGTAAAGAGCGCTTCTCTCATATCTACCCATATGCTTCATGAAGCCGGAGTAAAGCATACGCCTTGTTGCTCTTACATATGATACAGTGCTATTGCACGTACAACGAAAAACGTATTTTATTTTGGATCGCAAACTAGTGGGTGGTTGATCGACCACCACCAGTATGCGATCCAAAATTCTATACGTTTTTCGTTGTTTTTCAAGTTCAATATTTGAAGAAGGATTTATGCTCTTTAATCCAATCATACTCTTCTGTCTCTAATGACGCTTTCATCCAGTGTTGCGAGGAATTAATGAATGAGCATTCGACAATATTTCTTTGAACAAAGTCATTCATTAATTCCTCGTCTAATTTTAATATATCTCTCGGTCTCTTTAAACTGAACCCTGTTATTAAAAGACTTATTTATAACGAAATTGTCCATTTTAAATCTTATCCCTTTGATTTATTAATTTAGTTATGTTTCTCTCGTTTATTTTTAAGTATTCACAATTAGGTGTGTATGTATTTAGTTTAGTGACCTAAATGTCTGCATTCTGTGCTTACAGTTGGAATTTCCGGAAGTAGACCTTATCTATTTGGTTTTATACTTCATATCCGTCTCTGATAATATTTCTCTACTTTGTGCCCTTTCATTATACATTTTTTCGTTATCGTTATTCCTTGAGAATGAACTGAACAAGTTAAGGTCAAAAGTACTTGGAATCCACCTTTCATTTTCCTGTGGGATTTTTTTGCATTTATTGCTTTACTCACGCGCTACTTTGTGAGTTTCTCATATCCATATATATATATATATATATATATATATTATTTTCTAAATTTAGATATTTTTTTGTTCGGCATTCTTGATTGTTGAGAAGAGAAGATTTTCTTTTCTCTTTAGTTTTTGCCAGTGTTTTTATTTTTACTTCGATTGCTTGCTGCGCGCGCAGCTGGTTGTTCTTTTATCTTTGTCGGTATCGTGTGTTTTGCAAATTATTATTATCTTCCGGTGTTTTGATACTCTGCATTATTTACTCTGGAAGAAAAGCGTACAATTTCCTGCCATAGTCTTTGTGCCCGCTCGTTCAGTGTCACGTTTAGTTGTTAAATCTGATCCATGTTTTGTTTACTTTTAGAGGTTTTAAAAAATGTAATCGCGTATCTTATAATATTCTTCATTTATGATTCCTCTTGGCTCTTTGATTTTGTCGCTCCTTCTCGGACTGGTGCTCTTACTCTTCCTGATCTCTCTTTTTTTTTTTAATTGGTCGTTGATTAGGTTAAGGAATCATTTTGGGCAGATATTTATCAGCTCGTGTTTCGACGCTGTTGATATAACCTCTTCGTGTGCATTGTAGCCGAAACACCATTTGCATTTGCCTCGAGTTATTCCTTTAATGATTTCTTTTGTTTTGTTTTTTTAATTTTGGGAGCGGAGCGGCGAAGCGAAAATTTTCATGTTTAGTTCCAGGCTTGATGTACAGGTAGATTTTCCTTGTTTTCTTTTGTTGGTCTCTTTTCTTGGGTTGCCTTTTGTGCAACTGTATTTTTATCTTGGGCGGGGGGCTGGTTAGTTTCTATTTGTTCGGTTCTCTATTTTCAGTTAGTTGAGGATCTCTCGATTTGGAGCGTAATCTCGTCATTGTTTGCTCCCCGTTTGGGCTTGGTACAAATCTCCCTATGGCTGGTTTTCCGGGAACCACATCGGTTTGACCTTGTTTTCATCAGCATTTAGTTTAGTTCCGTTGCTTAACTTCAAGGTTTGGTAATATTCACGAAGTGGGTGTGGATTACACACATCACAATGTCTAATTTCATTGTCGGGTCAGTTTGCAGGATTGTCTTTCCCTCTTCTGATTATTTTGTCCCTTGTGCTTAGTTGGTATTTGCCTTTTTTGTTTTTTCTCCATTATTTTTCTTGTTTTCTCCTTCACCAAAGTCTTTTATTGAGACATGACATTGATAGTGAGAGATGAGGGTTTCCGTATTTTAGACACTTCTTGTTATCATTTGTGCATTCTATCCAGATGTGCTCAGGGCCAGCACATTTTGAACAAACTTTTCCTTGAAATTGACAGTCTCTTGTGTCAATTTCCAGGAGAAACACACCTGAATTGACACAAACATCTCACTTTCAGTACACATTGCTGATATATGTGTACAAAGCATAATGATTCCATTCTCTGATGCCTTCGCAACCATCTGTTTCCTTGGAAGTGACTTTAACGAGATGAGTAAAGTTGCCTCCATCTTTGTTCTTGAATTTGTAAATATCGAATACCTTGGCCCAACATTGTTTGCCTTCCTCTTTCTTTATTTCATCTGCTGTGTTCGAACCCTTCCAAGGATCAGGCGAATGATTTTACACCGATCAACTTTTCCAGATCCTGGGTCGTTGTCGCAGATAGTTAAATGACCGTGCATTGAGTAGAGGTAGAGATCTCAGTCACCAAAATTACATATATATGTGTACTCGTATATCAGATGTGTCCGCTATTTTGGCTTACAGGTAGTTTCAGGTTGCTTTCCCATACAAAATTCGAGGCCATTTTAACTTGATAGTAATTAATAAAGTTGAACATTATCTTCTGTTTCAAAAGGTAGGGGTTTGGGAAGCAAGATCAGAACCATTTTTTGTGCTCCCCTAGTTCTAGTTGTAAGTCTATAAGTGCAGTTCGTGATTACTAGAGAAATTTGTGTGCCTACTTATTAATCAAGCTGTCCTTAAAAATGGGTTAACAACCTGAAACGTCGGACAAGAATAAAATTCTATAAAAATAGGGAATTTTTTATGGAGCCATATTATTTCTCCTAAAATAGTCTGGTAGCACGCCTTCTAGGTCATAAATATGGCCGACCCTCCGTTTCCCTCTATAGACGATGCGAATCAACACTTCGCAAACATGAAAAGGCTGTCGAATTAATCAAATTTTTATCAGGAATCGCTCACCTAACTTGAAGCAAAAGGACCGTCGTCACCAACCCTTTTTATCTCACCTTGTATCACAGCTAAAACTGCAGATCTCCCGTATTGACTAAAATACATTCCTCTCACTTACCCGACGTATCTTAGATACCTACTTAGCTAAGGTCAGACTCACTCACACACGCCAACTAGAACAGATGTACCTTTCCCTTCGATCCTGTCCGATCCAGAAAAGGTTGTTTAACCTCCCTGAATACCTTGATCTCCGTCTGCCCCTGCTATCTCAAGAAGAATTGAATTTCTCTTCAAATTTGAGAGGCTATCCAAAGGTGTTTAAAACTACACACACACACATATACACACACACATATATATATATATATATATATATATATATATATATATATATATATATATATATATATTTGGGCAGTAGAGTTTCTTGGTAGCATATTTTATTGAATCTGACTCGACTGCGAATTTAGCGTTAATTATTTTCTTTTCAAATCACTCTCGATTTTTCTTATGTTCCGCTTTTGGTCCTTAGTTAACTCATGGATAAGTTCGCCAAAATTTATCAGAAAAATATTAACGAACGAGGGTAGGAAACTAATTTATTGAGCAAAACAAATAAATGTATTGGCCTGACGCGTTTCGATACACACCTGTATCATTATCAAAGGTTGATATTTATAACTTAAGCGATTGAAGAACGCGACTTTATATTACATCGTTATTTAGTTAACAAATATACGACCATACTTAAAGGGAATTTAAATTCCTAAATACAAAAGGTACATTGAAATTAAGTTTTTTAAGACAGCTTAAACACACAAAGTTACATTAAAATGAACTTTTTGATAATGCTTCAAATGTTTAATTTATAATGGGCACAGGATGAATTTGGCTCGGGATTATTATTCAGTAGTGCACGGGGACGTGAGGAAGGCAGAGTGAATTGTATGTTTGTTTGCATATTTAATTTTGGATGTTTTTATTTTATATATAATCATCACTCACTCTATAATTTAAGAAGGGGATTTTTTTTTAGTATTTGAATAATAATTTCATCTTAGTTTGGTTATGACTTTAAATTTTTATCAAGGTAATTTCTATTAATTTCTTTAGAGTTTGAAAATACAAAATGGTTAAGTTCAGAATTTTTTTTTATTAGCCAATGCTTTATAATGTTTTAAAAGAAAATGAATTACAATTGGTGAGGTTCAGAAAATTTATTAAAATTTACGCAAGGCTGCTTTTTTTATTTTATCTTCTTCTTCTATAACTCTATATTTTAAGTAACGTAATTTTTTGAAAATGGGGAAATTTAGTTTAGAGTTCCCTTTCAAAATTATTATAATTGGCGAAGTTCAGAAAATTTCTAAAAATTTAACCATGGCTGCTTTTTTTTAGATTTTAAATTTTAATCTTAATAGCGAAGCGCAAGCTTCCCCCATAAGGGAAGTGGCGAAGCCATTGCCTGATGCTTCTAATATAATTAGCTGTCGCTGGTTTAGAGCATATGATAGGATTTTGGTATTATCTTCGAGTGACTTCCTGTCCAGTTGTCTTCCATGATTTTCCAACGTGGATGCTTTGGGGGCACCATTATTTAAATGGTAACTCATTCTTCGTGATAACTTTGTTTCTGTCATTCCGATCTATGAATGAGGTAGGAACTTACAGTCTCATATATTAAATGACTTCTCTGCTTAGGTGTTAGGTGAGGTCCTGCGTTGTTTTCATGATAAGATTGTATGTTCATTTACTATCGTAGTAGATTATGAGTGATACATTATTTTCATTTTGTGTTGGTTTTACTCCTCTGTTTATGATTTCCTTCATTATTCTTCCATCTATTTTGTACGCTGTGCTCATAATGTTCCTGTAATATAGTTTAATAGTGTTTCTTTCATCTTGCTGATTGGTACTGTTTGTAGGAGATGTATACTATCTTTCCATTTTCTTACATATAGCGGTGTGTATGACACCGTTTGTAAAACCGTTATTTACAAGTACTTGTGTAGCACGCTCGAGTTCTTCGTGTGTTTCTTTCCATGTGGAGCAATGGGTGAAAGCAGGGTTGATGTAGGAATTTATTACACTTCTTTTTATACCGGTCTGGACATTTCCTTGTTACATTCATGCCATGACCTGGATTTGTGTTTTTGACATAAATCTTGGTAGTTATTTTATTGTATGTAGGGTGGTTAGGGTATCTAAAATTGGAAGTTGGTTATTTTGGCTATTTTCTATGGTGTAGTTAAGTGAGGAGCAATTCTTGAATGCTCTTAATAATTCCTGAATTTCTTCTTCTGTTTGTATATTTATATATATATATATATATATATATATATATATATATATATATATATATATATATATATATATATGTCATTTATATATCTACAGTAAATTGTGGTTTTGGCAACATTGAAAAGACTCGTTCTTCCACACTTTCCATGCAAATGTTTGCAAAGAGTAGGGTAGGGTGAGGCAATAAGCCCACCTTAAGAAAAAATATTCATAAAAATAAACTATTTATTCAAAA
This sequence comes from Ceratothoa steindachneri, assembly GCA_963969495.1. Taxonomy (NCBI): domain Eukaryota; kingdom Metazoa; phylum Arthropoda; class Malacostraca; order Isopoda; family Cymothoidae; genus Ceratothoa; species Ceratothoa steindachneri. The sequence continues at coordinate 93,367,386 of OZ018320.1, forward strand.
TGTGTGTAATTTTGTAATGATACAGTTACAGTATTTCCTCATATTATAACGAAGTAATATTCTTTTAAAGTTTAAAGAAAGTTGCGAAAAAATACAAAATTCACAAAATGTGTAAATAGGCTTCATGCTGGGGCAAGAAGCCTACATATGGGCCTTTTGCCCCCACCACAAAAATGAAACAAATTACTGTCCAGTCGAATTAAAAATCACATTGGTACCTAGCTACAAGAATATTTATGGAAACATAGGCAATCGCTCATAATTAAATGACAAAAATAGTAGCCTACATGGGCTTAATATGTTCCTTTTGCTCCAACCACAAAAAAAAAAAAAAACAAAACAAAAACAAACTGACATCACTTCCCAAATGAAACAAAAATCACGTTGGTATGTAGCTACAAAAATATGTATGAAAACATAGGCCATTCCCCATAATAAAAATGACTAAAATAATATCCTTCATATGGGCCTTTTGCCCTAATAACAAAAAAAACAAACAAACAGAAGTTAGTTTTCAATTGAAACAAAACTCACTTTAGAACCTAGCTACAAAAATATTTAGGAAAACATAGACCATTCCCCATTATCAAAATTACAAAAAATAGTAGCATAATTATGGCTTTTTTCCCTAGCCACACACACACACAGTTTTTTTTTCAATTGAAACAAAACTAACTTTGGTAGTTAGCTACAAAAAATATGTAAGATAACATAGGCCATGCCTCATGATAAAAATTACAAAAATACGAGCGGCGGTCAATAAGATTTGCGAATCGGTAGTGCAAAACAGAGGAAGGGGGATGGCTATTTGTTGGGGTGTTAGGACAAGTTATGACAAGTCAGGACCTGCAGCCGCACGCTCCTGCCTCGTCTATTTAAGAAGGAGTAGCTGATCACAGATCGTCAGTCACAAATTTTTCAACAATGGAGAAGATTGAGCACCGCGCAGTGATCAAATTTTTGACCAAGGAAGGCAAGAATGCAAAAGAGATCCATTGCTCGCTGGAATAGGGAGTTCCGCCATGGTTGTGAGTCCCTTGAAGATGACCCCCGTCCAGAACGCCCGTCAGACGTGACCAACGAGGACAATGTGGCCCGTGTGCAGAGGATCATCCTCAAAAATCGACGGGTAAAGGTCGAAGAAATCGAGCGAGAACTTGGAATATCACATGGAAGTGTTATCACCATCATCCACAACAATTTGGCCATGACCAAGGTCTCTGCCCATTGGGTCCCTAGAAACCTCACGCCCCATGATCGACTTCAACGTCGTCAAAGTCCACAAGGCCAGCCAGAGTTGCACAAGCTGCCCTGCGCGAGTACGGATTTGAGGAGCTCAACCATCCCCCCTACAGTCCAGATCTGGATCCTAGCGACTACTTTTTATTCCGCCAGCTCAAGGCTGCACTGCGTGGACGCCGGTTTGGGGACGATGAAGATGTCCAGCTCCACGTTCAGGATTGGATTGAACAGCAGTCGGGAGATTTCTAGTTGTCGGGAATTCGAAGCCTCAGGGACAAGTGGCGCAAGTGCATTGAAGTCGAGGGTAGTTATATTGAAAAATAATAAACCACTTTTCCTCAGATCTCGTTTACTTATATTTGAATTGCAAAAATCATTGACCACCCCTCGTAGTTCAGTCTTCATCACTGTAATCGGACAGGCAATTGGGTCTGTAGTAGCTAGGATCTCCTGATGAACAATTTACATAAGCCTACTTTTTGCAGGCTAAAGACTGGACCCACCTTGGCCTGGACGACTTGTCTTGTACGGCTCTAGACAAATAACGTAGGGCCATTCCTCTTCCGTGTTACTGAGGTTATCCGGCTTTTTTTTCCTTAACTTCTTCGTTTTTAAGCGCTGTTTCTCAACTTCTTTTCTTTCTTGATTCTTCATTCACGATGTAAATGCATTCTTCAGGGCTGATTTGGCCTTCGTTTTTTGAGAGAGTAATTCAGTTTGCCTTTTGAAAGGGCTTGAGGTAATAATTTGAACTTGCTCATGTTTTCTTTTGCCTGTTATTGGGTGGTTTGAAGTTTTTGGGCTTGATATCAAGCTTTTTAATACCTTAGGTGGAGATTTTGGTGGACTGCTTGGCTCTTGGTCATTTTCCTCTACAACAAGAGGGTAATGTTTAGAGATAGGCCTAGATGGAGCCTGAAGGCCAGATGGTCCTTCTAAAGGATCTTCGTTGTTGCCACCTGCTTGAATCATATTTGATGAAACAAAGTCATCATCAGATAATATGTTTTTGTCCAGTGGCTACAACCCACAAACTTTAAAACCATTCACTGATTTTTCAATTGTTGCAACTCTGTTATATGCAGTTAAGAAAATTTCTGGAATGTCATAGGTTTTTATCTTTGTTCCTTTACTTAGAAATTTAAAGGAGTCACAGGCTTGACTGTATGCTGCTTTAAGTGATTTGAAGAATGTCCTATCTAAGGGTTGTATCTTATGAGGGCAATGGGGGGGAAGTGTGATCATAATTATACCATTTTCCTTGGTTAAATCGATTGCAGCTAGTGTTTTATGGGAATGATGGCCATCAAGGATTAAAATGTGTAGGTCTTCTTTGGATAGCTTTGCCACACTGATAAGATGAGTCAACCATTTTATAAAACAGTCCTCATCAATCCATCCAGAGTCAGTGCAAGCAGCAATAGATCCAGATGGAGCATTTTTCATAAGCGTCTGGACCATTCTTTTTCTTGGGAAAATGAACATTGGTGAAATGTAAGTCCTAGCGGCATTAGTAGCACAAACAACTGTAATATTCTTATCTCTTTCTGCAGTGGTGATTTTCTCAACACATCTTTTGCCTTTTGATGCTACTATCTTACCAGGTGTCTGCACAACATATATCCCTGTTTCGTCCATATTCCAAATGTTGAGAGAGGAGGGTTTCACATCTTTCAAAGCATTTTCATAAATGTAGAAAAAAATATTGACTTGTTCTTTATTGAACCCTGTGGCTCTAGCCATGCTTGTCCCTTCTGGCTTTCTAATAGAAAGATGGTTTCTCTTCAGAAAACTCTGAATCCAATCAGACCTAGCCATTTTGGTTTCCTTGGAGAACTGGTGTTCAATTTTGGGGTTTTCAGCATAATCATAGGCCAAAACCCCTCAATTGTTTTGCCGAAAATCCATAGTAGGAACTTTACAATTTTTTTTAGGAGATTTCTTCAATTATCCAAATGTAGTAGACCCTGGATTTTGCACTTTTTCATCTTTGTGACGAGGCAAAGTTCTGACCGAAACTTTGTACTCGCTGGATGTTCCAATAACAGAAGCTCCATTGGCGATGGCTCCAACAGCATTTCTTAGGTCATCGTCACTGTAGGATGCACTATTTGTTTTCCGCTTGTATGTTCGTACCATCTTGCATCAAGCCTAATTTGAAAAGAAAGAAAGCTTGGTTACTTATATACCTCAATTTATATCTTAATCAATAGGCCTTTTTATAGCCTACAATTACAGCAGGGCAAAAAGCCCACCCTGGGCCTTTTGCCCCTACAAGTAGGTAGGCCTCTTGGCCCTGACATCCATGTCACATTCAAGAAGCCATTGTGAAAACATATTGCAAATAAATCACTAAAAACTCTGTAAATTCTAAGAGATACTAGGCTACTTGTATAAACTACAACATCATGGACAGATTGCAGACAAAGAACCATCTTTTCATTAATTAAATTTTATGAAATATTAGATGATTATCAACAAAAAACATACTTGTACATACCATTTGGCTAATTTGAACTGATGACACACCCTCTTCACACAAGAACTTCCCTTACACTGAGTTAATGTGGCCATACTCAGTTGATCATTTTTTGCGCATGTGCAGTAGGTGAGCCAGTCTTTTTGCCCCGGGTGGGCCCTTTGCCCCTCTCTACCCTACTCCAGGGGGAGAACTCATTGCAACACCGTGGGTTTGTACGCATATATCGCCTTTTAGTTCATTAAAGGGGGCTTCTGTAGTGCAGATCAAGAGGAGTTCTTTCAAGGAAATCTCTCGGTATGCTAAGAGGTAGGCGATCGTTTTGGTTGTATCCTTTTTCTAGGAATTTGGCTTATTATAGGTCTTAGAGGGTTGCTTTTTGTGTGTTTTTACATTACCATAGGCGTATCCTGGGGCATTGTCCCTGATTATTTTCTTAAATTTTATATTTCCTGCTTGGCTATTGATGCGCTCGATGATTTTGTTCAATTTCTTTTTTAAGTCTTCAGTGGTGTTTCTTGTGATGTTTTTAAACTTAGTTCGATCGTTCAGGATACTGTCTATTTTAGCAAGGTATTCTTCTTTTGTCATGATAACGAAGGTTGAAGCTTTATCGGTTTTTCTAACGCTGATATTTGAGTTATTTCTAAGGTCTTTGGTGGCCCTAATAGGTTTTGGGGAAAGAACATTACTTTTAAAGTTGCCTCTGCACTTGCCCGTGTAGCAGTTTTCATCCTTGGTAGTTCCTACAAAAGTATAATTCCCCGTCTGAGAGATTACTCATCTCGCTTCCATTAATTCATATTCATGTACGAAAATTTCAATCCTATATAACTCGTACGATTTCCAACAAAATTTACCCTACGTATTGTCCGATAATAATTATCCTATACGTTGTACGATATATATTTTGAACCGACCAATCAGCATCAACCTACCTCGCCCCAATGTTCGCTGACAAAAATAGTCCACTCTTGTTCTTGTTATCTCCAGTTACCTTTAATTTTTGATATTCAAGTCAGTTTATGTTGTAACTTCACTTCTTTCTATTATTTTTCAAAATTACACTGGATAGTATAAATTAATTCTATATATTGTTATTTGTGTTTTTACTTTAATCTCAATAATTGTCCATTTTATTATTTTAACTTGTCTTCATGCGTTTTTTTGGCCATTATATAATCCATGCTTCTAACTGTTTAACTTTTAGCGTTAATATTCCTTCCCCTTATCATTAGTCGATATATATAGTCGCTGAAGATGGTATTAGTGAAGGTCCGAAACGCCCGGCCAATAAATGATTAGTGTAATCACCTGGGTCTTCATATTCCTAATATATATATATATATATATATATATATATATATATATATATATATATATATATATATATATATATATATATATATATATATATATATATATATATATATATATATATATATTGTACGGACCATCGCCGTGAAACCTGCATTTAATATTGAGGAGAAAAGCTACAGCCACCAGAAACGGATGTAACATCATTTAATATTCCACGCAACGTTTCGAAACTACAAGTTTTCATCTTCAGAATACGAGATTAATGCATATAAAGACAATGTGAACCGGCTGTGGTCAAAAAGACAAGAAGAATAAACAAATATTTTTTTAATTGACAAAAGAGAATAAATTTTAAATTTGTTTAAAATACGAACAAGCAGTAGTGAAAATTGCTTTAAAAATGACTAAAAAGAAAAACTAGTTAAGATAAAAACTTTAATCAGATAAACAACTGTATTTTTTAAAAGTTGACAAAAAAGAATAAGTTTAAAATTTGTTTACGATTTAAAAAATTAATAATTAAAAAAATGCAAGAGCGAAAAACATTTAACCGAATGAAAGTATTTTTGGAACATTAAAATAGGGTTTCTTCTAGTATCTACTAAAGAGAATTTATCCTAGATAGTGAATGATGGATTTAGATTAGGGGCTAATATTTATAGGTTTCAGGCTCGAAAAAGTAACGCTTAAGAGAGAGGGAAAGGCTACAACCAACTAACCAACGGTAGTTAAAATTTAGTTAATTAATAACGGCACTGCACTAAAATCTTCATTGAGGGTAGGTTTGTAGTGTTTTATATATAAAGTTTCAAGGTTTCTTAGGCATTGCTAGTTGTTATTATAGGCTAATACTTTAAAATTGGCAATAGAAATATCGGTCTTACAATTTAGTCCGTGTTTCCTAATAGAAGAATTCTCCTTTCTACTCAATATTTTACCCGTGTGCCAACTAATCCTCATATGAGAAGAGAGCCTAGCTCCAAGAGACGTAACAGTGCTGCCAGTGTAAGAAGCGCCATTACAATTGGGACATTTAAATAAATAAACAGCATCACTGTGGAACTCCAGAGATATAGGATCTTTAGTGCTCAACAAACTCCCTATTGATAATTTGTTTATAAAACTATTTTACGAAAATTCTTTTAAAAATAAATAAGATTTTTCTTTTTAAATTATCGTTTTTAAATCCCATCTCTGAAATTGCCAAATATATGGGCATTTTGGTAACATTTATGTGGAGTTGAGGGGGATGGGGTCAATGAGTTAATCTAGCAATTTTCAAAAACTCTATCATTTGTTTATTCTTCTTATAGTTTTACATTAATATACATTTCATTAAAATTTATAATAGGACATTTTAAAAGCAATTCAATGTCTCTTTGACCACTGACGGTTCATATTTTCTTTATATATATTAAGTTTAGTAATTTTGTATTTTAGCCTGAAGATGAAAACTTGTAGTTTTCCTAACGTTTTTGTGGAAAATTAAATGATGTTACATCAGTTTCTGGTGGCTCTGGGATTTCTCATATATATATATATATATATATATATATATATATATATATATATATATATATATATTGATCAAATTATTATGGGTTTCTTGAAAATTCATAATTTTTACTGATAAAAGGTAACTTAAACCGATATAATGAGTCAATATTGATGTTATTTTATCATATTAATATGAAATAACTATTTTACATTTTTGAAGATTAAATATTAGCGTTTGCTTCCTTTTATGGCAAACCTGTTGAAATAAAAGAAGGCAGCACCGATTCGGTTTTGCCTGCTCCGGCAACTGTTAGTCTCGTTCCTCAGTTCCAATTCAGGCTTCGTAGGGTGAGGGTGATCGAGCTATTCTCTTTTGCTGTTACTGACCCAGTAATTCAACTAGTATGAATTTGCTCGCCTGTGGATAATAGTCATCGTGTTCTCTTGCAGTGTAATAGATAAAAAGAAAGTGAACAACTATAGGTAAAGTCACTGACGAGTCCTCTGAAAATTAGACAGATCAAAGTTTTATTAAGTCATAGTGCTTTAAAACAGAAAGTAAAGATATTGCAAAGAAATTGGGAGTCTCTTCTCAAACACTAAGCAATATAAAGAAAAAAATGAAAAGTGTCTTAAGTTGGATTCAGCAAGGACTTGGAAATGTGGTCGCAAGAGGAAAACAACACTAAGAACAGGTAGAAAAATAAAACAAATGGCTATTAAGGACAATAGCAGATCTTGTAAGACGATTGCAAGCGAACTGTTAGCAGATAGCATTAGTCTTTCTTGAATAACAGTAAATAGGAGATTACTGGACAGTGAATCACGAGACTACCCTCCATGGAAAAAGCCTAGGCTTACCAAAACCATGATACAGGCACGTGTATTCTGGGCTAATGTTCATGCTGACTGGACTTCTGAGCAATGGAAACAGGTAAGAGTGGTACATTTAATGGTTATTTTCTTTATTAAGCCTAATAGAACATACTGTACTTACTGTAGTAGGTACATTCTGATTTACCTACTAGCTACGCGCTCATGCTGAATGACATAATTTCAAGTCATAATTTCTCTGGCTGTTTAACTGCTGCTGCCACAAGCATCACAGGTCGTTTCAATGCTGCTATAGTGTTACAATATTGTTGCAGGTCATGTTTTCGGACGAGTCAACTATTGCAGTACTTGATAACCGTGTGGAGACAGTAAGGAGTCGGTCAGGTGAGGAGTTTATGCGAGTGTCTTAAAAAGACTATAAAACATTCACAGAAAATCATGGTGTGGGGAGCAATTTCTGTACATGGGAAAAGTGGCTTGAAAGATTGTTGAAGGTATAATGAATGAGTATAGGTATATTAAAGTACCGAAAAACCGTTTGGTACCTCGAATGAGGGAATGGTTCGATGAGAGATCATGCATATTTCAGCAGGACTCGGCCCCTTGTCACACGGCGCAGCCAGTGAAGCTATGATGTGCACAAAATGGCATTGAACTACTATCATGGCCTGGCAATTCCCCAGAAATGAACCCGCTTGAGAGAGTTTATGGTATATTCTGAATAAAATGAAATACATGAAATTTCCATAACAACCAAAACAAAGCTCATAGAACGTCTTATCTCTGTTTGGTTTAACTCTGACAGAATCAAGCAATTATGCAGAACTTTAATCACTGGCATGCCAGAGCGTGTTAAAGAACTTAAAAGCGGCTAAAGGAGATCAAACCAAGTACTAATCAATAAAATCACTTTATATAACCTTTTCCCAGAAAAAATACGAATTGTTAAGAAATCCATAGAAATTTGATCACTAATATATATATATATATATATATATATATATATATATATATATATATATATATATATATATATATATATATATATATATATATATATATATATATATATATATATATATATATATATATATATATATATATTAAAATGCCGTGTCATATATTTGACTTTGGCCTGTTTATTATAATAGAAAGTGGTCGGAATTTTATTTTAATTTTATTATTAATATTAATTCACATTCTTTTCTCACGCAATTAATGTGACTTTTTACGATATTGGATAATATTTTAAGGAAAATAACTTAAGGAAAAACAAATGAAAACTCTTTATTGTATACAAGGGTTCTTCACATAGTTTTAGAGATCATTTTATTTATTATAACTGAATTAGTTTTCGAAATCTACAACCTGCTGAGACCAATAGATACCTTTAGAACACATATATTTTTTTATTATTGAAGGAGTAACCTCATTCAACTATTTATTATTATTAGTTAACTCAAGTGTTTTCGGTGTTGAAGTGTGGCCTTCTGCCTTTTATTATTACTGCTCTTCAACCCAATTTTTTCCCTAAGTCTTCCACTACACTCTCCGCCGACATGGACATGTGATCGATGAAGTTGGTTATAGCAATTCTTTTGTTCTCTCTCTTTCTCTACTCCTGTTTTAATTTTTCCTTTTCTCGTTCTTCCATTCTTCATTACGACTATATTAATAGTTTCAAGGTCGAATTTCAGAAAATGCCCGTCCTTGATTTTGTGGGTGCTTTGTCATAAATTTCTAATAATGATGTTATGACGAAAAAGATTAGCCGCCATTTTGGGAGCCACATTGTTAGTTGGAATCGCATCATATTGTATTATAATCATTTTGAAGGGATTTTTTTTCTGAAGGAACATATGATATGGAAATTTCATATTAATCTAATTGAAAGAAAATATGAATAATTTAAATAGAATTTAAGGCGAGGCGGTCATTTTCCGAAATTTAGCGCGCTGGCCCGGCAATGGATGGGAGCGGCAGTTCAAATCTCCGTCCGGATTCTTTTTAAGCTGACACTATTTACTTGGGAGGTTACCACCGTGACTCGGCAATCACGCTGTGGAGAGCTGGGGCCTGCCCTTGCTGAAATCCGTCTGAGAAGCAACATAGCTTGATAGGAGGACTGAAACCAGCAAACTTTTAATTTTTTTAAAACGTTAATTTGGTAATTAATTTCCCTGACATTTTCATGGACTAGACTCAAAAGTTATATAAGTTACCCTAAAATAGAAATAGAAAACTTATATTCGTCTCCTATACTCTCATATTTTTAACTTTTTATAATCTTTATTTAGGATGGGTAAATATTTAATGCACCAAATTGTTTTCTATTAAATTTTATTTAATATTGGACACGATCAATTATCCTTGACCTAATAACAACAAAAGCTTTGATTCGATTAGTGCAAGCTATCTTTGAATTAACTAATTGTATAATGGTGATAATTATTTATGTATATAATTTCTCATATAAAAAAAATGATCGTTGTGACCAAAACGTTTAGCAAAAAATCTGTTTTCAAATCATAAAAAATCAAAGGGAAAATATGGAGTAATCTTATTAACAGAGAGCAATAATTATTGTATATTATCCGAGTTGCTCAGTGTGGTAGTGGGGAAATTTTAGATTTGAAAGTAGGAATCTAATAAACTCGCTATATTTTACACTTGCTCACCACCCCACCCCTAAGAAAAGTAATTAGCTTAATATGACACATGCAAGCGATGCCCTCATTACCAGGGCAACTTATACACATTTTTTTCCTGCTCTAACCTCGCACCCAGTCTATGTACCTAATACGTGCCCATATCTTTTCAGACTTATCGTCATGCTCATCAGTTGTTTGCCTAAGCAGTGAATATATGTTAACACAAAGTTTGTATCCATGGCTGTGTATACGTTCTTTTATATGTCTGTAAATGTCTGGAGACAAAATTCAACTTTTAACGTCTGGTAGCAGGAAATTAACTCTATGGTGTTATCTATAATGTATTCGACTGTAATTTGCAATTAATTGTCAATTTCGTTATTAAATACTGCACTAAATACAAACTGGCACTAATACATTCCTTGCAAAACATACATACTGCTTATTAATATAAAGTTATTTTAAAATCTATAAGTTCAACCTTTTGATTTGACACAGCGAAAAGATAAACAAACTTCGGATATATATATATATATATATATATATATATATATATATATATATATATATATATATATATATATATATATATATATATGGGTGAATGTGTAGAAAATAAAGCGATGCAGATACGAGACAATCATAAGAGAAAAGCAAAACAAAGGTTCCTGTAAAGTTTCGTGGGGATTAACAATTAACATTTCCTTAATATTAACATCTGAAATTTTTATTTCTTCTAATGATTTTATTGATTTAGGGCACAATACTGAGGGTAAGGAAGGGCCCCCTTTTCCGGTTATTTGCTTGCGTTTGGGGCCTTGAATGATAAAATAAAAATGGTTTCGTCTGTGATAAAATAATAGATGGAGAGGCAGATAGTAGGATTGGTTAAAGCCCAGGTGATTTCGAACTATCCAAGGGGGAATAAAGATTTCTCCTTACACTAAAAAAATATAGAACAGAACATTTTGCCTAATTAATTTTCCTTTTATTTTGAAAATGCTTCTTAAAAAGAAAATATCTCGACCTGGTCTAAAGACTCATTTGTACTCATTAAAAGGGGAGATAAGATCGAGTTAAACAACTACAGACCCGTCTCCTTTAAATGACATTATAAAATATTTAGAAAAATTATAATCAATAGATTAATGCAAACGTTCCACTCCATTTAGCAGGCTTCGAAATAATTACAGGGAATAAGATCATCTGCTGGCTTGTTAAATAGTTGTCTAACGAGAACAGTGTCCTTCGACCGAAACTAAACGCAAGCGTTCTGATTGAGGATAAGAAGATAAAAAAAAATAGCGGGGATCACACATGGGGTAGGATAATGGGACATAAGATGTCAAGGGGTTAATCGGTCATGACGTAGACCCCACCATCTATATGGTCGGGTTTGGTGGAAAATAAGTCACAGTAAATCGAGAGGTGGAAGATTGTCAGCCGACAAGCCACTGAAATCGGAGAAGCTTCTTCAAAGGCGGTTCCGATTCACTACTACAAGCGTTACAGAAACAAAGATTTAGTAAAACCTACACTGTCTTTTCTACATAATATAATTCATCTAACAATTTGGCTACAATCATTCACTAGGAAGATAAGAATTAAAATGGATTAAATCAAGAGACTATTTTCCTTAAGTTGTTTAAGGGGGTAGTCTAAGAAATATTTAGGGTTCTAGAACTAGAAACTTGGCAAAATTTAAATTAATGGGTGATATTAAGGCCTTGCACACGATGTATTATTTGTTACACATCCATAAAATATACATAAAATGACAATCGATCTTTCATAAGTCAGTATAATCAAAATGAAACTCAGCTTTTCAAAAACGAATTTAATGAGAAATTATTTGCGTGACGATAAAGCTGAAGGATTGTATACAAAGTCTTGTCTAGTGAATAGACGCAGATATGGTATTTATGAGGTCAATGGCTACGGAAATTCGGTTGAAAGGTGTTGCGAAACTACAGCTTATCGATGCTACATTATTTTCAAACATCAGACTTCATATTCACCAGACCTATAACCGTCTGACTTTTACTTTTACTCTTCGATTAAATCTTCAGTTCTTGGTAGTAAGTTCTAATCGACGGAATAAATTTATGCTGTTCTAGATACTTGAATTACTACTAACCCTCGACCATTCTTTGTGGATGTCATAAAAAAATACCAGATAGCAAATATATGTTGCGTAGAAAAGCGATTATTTTGACCATCTTTCTACAACTGGATGTTATGTTGGTTTTCTCAAATAAAATGTTATTAATCGGTAAAATATTTAAATACATTCCTGTATTAGAATTTATTAAATATAGAGGAGATGCAATACGTTTAAGAGAGCTTGTAACTCTCGCTGCTAACATGGAAAAGGAGATATCGGGAGAATAAACAAAGTGGGAGATTTTAGGACAGTTGACCTAAATATGTAGAAGCAATATATATACCTTTCTGCTTAAAATGTAAAGTATTTAACAACTGCACTCGACTTGTATTAGAATAGGTCAAATTATAAAGAAGATGCAATACGTTTAAGACCGATAGTAACTCCAGATGGTAGCATGGAATGGGAAATACCAGGAGAGCAAACACGGGTGGGAGATTTTAAGAAACTTGAACTACCTATGTACAAGGAATATACTTTTATACTTAAAATGTATTTAACAAATGTAATTGAGCTAATTTAACAGAGGTCAGTGCCACCTGGGCAATGAGTACATAAACCATCATAACTTCAAGACAACTTGGAGGAAAATACAACGTTAAGTGTTAGAACAACGTGTAGATAGCATGAAAGAAACATCGCTAAAAATATAAACACGATTGAAGGTTATAGTAAAAGGAATAAAAGTTCCAACATGTAGATGGGTAGGACACATTGCTAAAAGAAATTGTCCTAGTCTTAAAAACTTGGTTTCAATGAGGATTTTTTTTTAAATCATTTTAAGAGAAAATCTAGAATACTTTAATCATATAAGTATATTAAATATAAATACATATTAACAATGATATAACAAGTACTTTAAATTCAAATATTAAATAAAAAACATTGCATTTGAAAGTCTTCTAAACGCATGAGTTAACAGTAAATATTATTATTTAATTTAAAGGCAATTTAATTATTTACAATATATTTTAAATATTATATATTACTAATGCATTCTCTTATCACTATTTTTTACATTGTCACACTTATATGTACAACGAGTTAATTTTAAAAATTTTAAATACAAAGGACAAAAATTATGTAAATCGATCCCTCCCCTAATTAAAATTTTGTTTCGAATCCATTGATGTGAAAATTCGATAGAATTCACTTCAAAGAGCAGAATATATTTGTGAATTAAAGAACCTTAGAGCATTCTAACAGGTTTTTATATTTGTAGAGGAAATTTTTAGTGTTATGTAGATGTTTATTTAATATAAAAAATACGTTGAAACTCTCAGATACACAAACACTGAACTCCCTTTGATGTCCGATAGATGTACGTGGAGTCTTCGTCTAAGGCTAGGCGTAAAGACGTGAAGTCTGTTAACACATTGACAACAAATTGGGTAATATACGTACACGGACAATTTCAAATAATTTACTCGTATGAAGTTAAATGTTTCTAAAACATTAAGGACATCGTTACAACATTTAGTAAATGAAATGTGTAGTACTCTTATCGCTATGTGAGCAACCACAGGCAACGTGTTAAGCCACATCCGTCATCATAGACTTCACCGGATATCAGTCGGCAACATGTCCTTAAATGGACGAGGGTAAACTTAATGTGATGGATTCGTATTTTTGGGTTTTTATGAGATAAATATTATTTACATGTAGGGAGACAGGTACCGAGAATAATCGCCCATTGGGCATAACAAAGAGGGGAATGGGTAACCCCCTCCCCCCAGAGTTTACGGCTTTCATAACCAGTAAAGATCCTTTGCACACTCTTGGGTCATCCCAGTTTCAATTCCTGGAAGCGAAAAAAAAGGATTTGGATTAAGTTAAGTCGCTAAATTATGATCAGGATCATCTGAACATATTTAATCATCAGGCATCATTTGAACATCTTCTTACACCGGGATGATAATCTGAACGCCCTCTTCCAACTAGACTGACCATTTTAACATTCTCTTTTCCCAGACTGATCATTTGAACATCCTCTTCCCAAGACTAATCATTTAAACATTCTCTTCCTAAAGACTGATCATTTGAACATCCTCTTCTTCCCAGGCTGATCATTTGAACTTCCTATTTCACCAGACTTAACTAATCTTCTTCCTCTAGATTGATCATTGGAACATCCTCTTATCCCAAACTGATCAATTGAACATTATCTTCCCCTATAATGATCATTTGAGCAACCTCATCTCCCCGACTGATAATTTGAACATTCTCTTCCTCAAGAGTGATTAGATGAACATACACTTCCCACAGACTCATCATTTGAAAATCCTCTTCTCATTACCCTGATCATTTGATCATTCACTTACCCCAAGACTGAGTAGTTGAACATACCCTTTCCCTAGACTCATCATTTAAATACCCTCTTCTTCCCAGACTGATCATTTGAACATCCTCTTCTTCCAGATTGATCATTAGAACATCTTATTTTCCCAGACTGATCATTTGAACATTATCTTCCCCCATAATGATAAATTAAACAACCTCATCTCATCAGATTGGTCATTTGAACATTATCTTCCTCCAGACTGATTATTTGAACATACACTTCTCCCAGACTCATTATTTGAAAATCCTCTTCTCGTTAGCCTGAACATTTGGACATTCTCTTCCTTCAGACTGAGTATTTGAACATACCCTTTCCCTAGACTCATCATTTGGACATCCTCTTCTCTGCAGACTGATAATTTATTTGAACATCCTTTTCATCCAGACTGATCGTTTGAACATCCTCTTCCTCCAAATTGATCATTGAAACATCTTCTTCTCCCAGAATGATCATTTGAACATTATCTTCCCCCATAATGATAATTTGAGCAACCTCATATCCCCATACTGATCATTTGAACATTCTCTTCCTCCAGACTAATTAGTCAAACATACACTTTCCCCAGAGTCATCATTTGAAAATCCTCTTCTCACTTGCCTGATCATTTTTAAATTATTTTCCTCCAGACTTATTATTCTAACATCATCTTCCTCTAGAATGATCATTTGAATATCCTGTTCTCCCCAGACTGATCATTTGAACACCCTCTTCCTTTATAATGATCATTTGAACATCGTCTTCGTTCATAATGATCATTTGAACAGCCTCTCCCCCGACTAATTGATCATTTGAACATCGCTTTCCTTCATAATGATTATTTGAACATCTTCTTCCCCTAGGCTGATCATTGGAACATCCTCTTCCTTCATAATGATAATTTGAACATTCACTTCCCCCAGACTGATCATTTGAACATCTTCTTCTCTTAGACTGATAATTTGAACATTTTCTTCCCCAGAATGATCATTTGAGCATTCTCATCTCTCCAGGCTGATCAGTTGAACATTATCTTCCCCAGGCTGAGTAGTTGAACATACTCTTCTCCCCAGACTGATCCTTTGAACATCCTCTTCCTTTAAAATGATAATTTGAACATCATATCTCCACAGAATGATCATTTGAACATCCTCTTACTCCAGAATGATCATTTGAACATTCTCTTCCTCCCAGACGGATAATTTGAACATTCCTTTGCCCAAACTGATCATTTGTCCATCCTCTTTGCCCAAGACTAATCATTTGAACATTCTCTTCCTCCCAGACTGATAATTTGGAAACTCTATTTCCCTAGACTGATCAATAAAACTTTCTCTTGCCACTCAACTGGTTCTTTGATCAACTTTCACCCTAGGTTTTCGCTATCGAACCTCTCTTCCCTAAACTTTGATTAAGTTACTTTCAGATGAACATCAGATCACTTCAACATCCTTCCCTAAAGCAGTCTATTGGGATGAATGTTCAATTGAAAAAAAGGTGCTCATCTGGAATGCTGTCAGGAAAAGAACCTACACTAAAGAGTGTGTTTTCAGACCCCTCCCCCCCTAAGTTTTATCTATTGATCATTCTTCCCCAAAGTTATAGGTATTGAAGCTCTCCACCTAAGTTTAATCTATTGAACATCACCAATAAGTTTGGGCTATTGAACACCTTCCCTCTTAGATTGGGCTATTGAACATCTTTCCCCTTTATTTTAGCTTAGAACTCCGCTCTAAGTTTGGGCTTTTGAATATTCCCTCCCCAATGGTTTGGGATATTGAATATCATCCCCTTAGGTTTGGGCAAATTGCAATCCTGTCCATTAAGTTTGGGTGTTTGGACATATTCTTCCTTAAGTTTAACTTTGAACTCTCACCTAAGTTTGGTCCTATGAATACTCTCTCCCCCTCCCCTTATGTTTAAACTATTGAAATCTTCACCCTCATATTTGGGCTAATTAACAGCTCCTCCTAATTTGGGCTCTTAAACTCACCTTTAAAGTTAGGTTAATTAAACTCCACCCACCAAAGTTTGTGCTATTAAATATTCTGCACTCCTAAGTTCACATTTTGATCTTCCTTTTCGTAAGTTTAGAAATCTCCCTCGATCCCTAAGTTTAGGCTAATGAACTCGTAAAACTTTCTGTTTTCAAACTTAAAATTTATTGAACTTTCAAAACTCTATAAATTTTAGAACCTTTACAACTTGCAACTTTTAGAACTTTTAAACAGTTTATGACGTATCAATTTTTCTAACTTTTAAAACTTGAAACTTTGATAACTTTTAAACCTACAACTTACTTTTAAACATACAACCTACATGAAACTTTTAGAACTTTTAAACATTTATATCTCATATAAATTTTAGAAAATTAAAAAACTTGAGTGTTTTGAATTTTGAGAACTCGTATAAATTAAACTTTTGTATCTTGAAAATATTTAGAACTTTTTAAACTTTAGAACTGGTATACATTTCAATACTTTTAAAACGCGTATAAATTCTAGAAACTTTAAAACTTTTATAACCCTTAGACCTCATATAAATTACCAAACTTTAGAAAAAAATAAAGCTTTTAGAACATTAAGAACAATTTTTAGAACTTAAAAATGTAGACTTCATAATTTTTATAAATTTTAGAGCTTTTAAAACATGAAACGTTCGTAAATTTTATAAGTCTTATAAATTGTCGAAATTTTAAAACTTGAAATGTTTGTAAACTTTATAATTCGCATAAATTTTAGAACTTTTAAAACTTTATACGCTTATAAACTTTATAATTCGTATAAATTGTCGAATTTAAAAAACTTGAGAAATGTTTGTAAACTTTATAAATTCGAATAAATTTTAGAATTTTTTAAAACTTGAAAGTTTTGTAAACTTTATAATTCGTATAAATTTTAGACCGTTTACAATTTGAAGCTTTTAGAACGTTTGAAATTTTCTAAGTTTTACAACTTGAAAATGTTAAAACTTTCACTTAGAATAAATATTTTTACCTGCGACATTATGATAATGAGCCGGGGAATAGGAAGCCGCTGTGTCCATCCCACTAGTGAGGTCAGAGGCGCCGACGAAAGTCTCGTAGTACCTCGTGCCCCACCCGTCGCTTTTGTTAATCTGGGGAATTTAATGAAGTTTTATTCTAATTTATTTTTAATCTAATTTAATTTACTTTAATTAAATTTAGTATGGTTTAATTTGAATTAAAATTTAATTTAATTTAATTTAATCTAATATAATAAGAATGAAACCAAAGAAGGCATCTCCTCACCAAGTTTTTGAAAACTTGCGTAAAATGGTGAAGTTAGGGAACGCGAGTATTAGCCTTAGGTATTGAAATCGAGAAGCTAAGAGAGGAGACTACTTGAAGCACTAGGGAGCTGTAATGCACGCAACTCTACATAAAGGTGAAAACCAACGAGAGCATCTGAAGTTTTTTTTTAAAGAGGTCGATAAGTGTTGAGGTTGGAAGAAGTTTTAAAATGAGCTGAACTCAAATAACCCGAGTGTCCAAACGAAAGCACTACTAGTTTAAATAACCTACTACCCCTAACCTTCCACATCATGGTTAAATTATCACCATCGTTGGTAATATAAATTTGTTGAATCGGTTGCAATGAAAATATTTTTCCCCGCGGCTTATGAGGTCATTGCAGCGGCAAATAATAGCGTTATGTATTGGAAAATACTACTTTAAAGTGCGAATAACTGCTTTTTTCCAGCTTTTTTTAAAACTTTAGAATTACCCGTATTTTAGTGCCTGTGTTCGTACTGATAAGTTTGCGTTCGTATTTAGTACCTGTGATCGTAGTGATGAGTTTAGTTGTTCTTAGTTAGCAACTGTGTTCGTACTGATGACTTCAGTTGTTAGTATTTAATACTTGTGTTCGTACCAATGAGTTTAGGGGTTTGTATTTAGTACCTGTGTTCGTAATGATGAGTTGATGTGTTCGTATTCAGTACCTGTGTTCGTAGTGATGAGTTGGTGTTCTTATTTAGTACTTATGTTCGTACATATGAGTTGATGTGCTCGTATTTAGTACCTGTGTTCGTACTACTGAGTTGATGTGTTCGTATTTAGTACCTGTTCAGTACTGATGAGTTGATTTGTTCGTATTTAGTACATGTGTTCGTAATAATGAGTTCAATCGTTCATATGTTACTATAAATGTTCGTACTAATGAGTTGAGATGCCGTTATTACTTCTCAGTACACATGTGTTGTTCGTACTATTGAGTTCATGTGCTATTCATACCTTACGGATTTTACAGGCCGGCAAAAGGCCTGAGATACACTCAAGGCCAGTTTAAGAATAGAGAAATCAGAATGGATGGGATATAAATTATTTATCAGTTATATACAATGTTAATTTTTATATTAATTAATGTTAAAGTAATTAAAGTAATATTTACCAATTCAATTTTCAAATATATTGACTGAAGTGCTTTCAACGACCTACGAGAGTAAAGTATGTATAGGCCTACCATATTTAAGTAATTTTCTAGGAAAAATAAAGGTATGTGCTTAATTAGTGTCAAATATTTTTGTTGAAAAGATTGAAGCAGTTATTTCTAGCGGCCGCTCGGTTATCTCACTCAATTTTAACAACTCATACTTTGTATTGGTTAAACGGTTTGATAGTGTAAGGACTTCGATGGACTTCCAGGTAAAACAAATTAAGATCCTTCCTTTCTGTTTTCTCATGATTTCTCAGCTCAGAAATTAATTTCGTCGCTCACCGTTGAACGCGTTCGAAGATCGTCTTTTCGAAGATGAGGCGACCAAACGTGAACCGCATATGTCGAACAAGGTATCATAAGGGCTTTATGGAAGAAGGATATCGCTTGCCTTAAATATAAAACTCCTGGATAGGCAACCCAGAAGTCCTTGCTTTGGAGGCTGCTACAACACATTGTCAAGAAACTTTTTAACTTCGATTTAAGTTGATACGAGCACACTCAAATCTTTTTCCAACATAAACGTGCCGAGATTAGAGCCATCGTTGATACACAATTCCCAGGGATTTCGATGTTTTAAATACATTACCTTGAAATTTGCAAGCCTGACAAACATGGCTAGACATCTTAACCTTCCGGAGAGTGCCCAGCTAGCGGCACATTACGAAGTTTGGAGATCCGTTGTTCAAGTGCAAAGATGGTGGAGGACGCTAAGACGAACAAGAGTTGTCATGCAAAACTCAAGGATACATGATCTGTAACTGATACTCAAAGAAGCGGTTAACCTTCCAATTCCAGTGACCTCGATGTAGCGCAAGTTGTTCATGAAATGTTTACTCAGCCCGAAAAAGTCAATTCGACAAGCAACAAGAGAAACTTGGTTCTCCTTTGACTCTGTACGAACTGTACTCAAAAAGGAACTTAAATGTAGTGCTTCGCACCCGCACTCCTGTCAAACACTTTCTGCTGAAGACTGCGACATTCGTATGGAGTTTGGAGATTTGATGCTGGCTTGATGTGAAGATTGGTCTGATTTCTTTAAAATTATCCTATGGAGTGATGAACCGGTATTCCACATCGGTGGGTTTGTGAATCGTCACAACTGCCATTACTGGGCAAGAGAATATCCGCGTATTACTCGCACATCTGGAAAAATGCAGAATCTGCTCCAGGTAACGGTATGGAGTAGAATGACTTCGAAGAGGATCGTGGGTCCTTTTATCCTTCGCGATACCATGAATGCCGAAAAGTACCTCCAGCATGCTGCAAGATGAAATCTGGCCAGTAATCAGTACTTGGGAGAATATTGAACATTTGATTTTCATGCAAGATGGCGTTCCTCTACATTTTTCTATTGTTGTTCGTGAATGGTTGAATGCCCACTTCCCTGGGAGATGTATGGGTCGTCGTGGTCCGCATGAGTGGCCAACCAGAAGTCCTGACTTAACACCCTGCGACTTTTTTCTTTGGGCTTGTTTAAATGTTTAAAGGAGCAAGTCTACTTATCAAACTAACGACTTTGCAAGAACTTGAAGGGCGAATACGAGAAGTTATGTCTTCCATCCCCCAAAAATTCCTTAAGTAATCAGTTGATTCAGTTCCCGGGGGCTTGAGAAGCTGGTGGTGAATACTGGCGCCCACATCGAATTTTAAGTAAAACTACATGCAATACAATTCAATTTCTTCTCATATTTATTTCTTATAAGAACAAGCCGCTGTTCTCTTCCTTAACAGGAAGAGCTTGGTTACACAGGTACCACTGCGGGGTGTGGCCTACGGCCTTATTTGCTAATCTTAATCGCCTTTTTTAATCCGCTTTATAGACTCTTTATTTTAACACCCAGAACACCCTTTTCTTCTTCATCTTCATCTTAATCTTCTTCTTCATCATCTTCTTCTTCTTCTTCTTCTTCTTCTTCTTCTTCTTCTTCAATTCCAGAGCTGAGGAATAGATCATACGAGGAAAGGCTCAGGGCTTTAGATTTGCCATCGCTAGAAAGCAGAAGATTACGTGGCCAGCTAATAGAAGTATTTAAAATACTAAAGGGTTTCTCAAACGTGGACTTTCGCAATCTGTTCGAACTGGATCATAGGGGAAATACTCGTCAGCACGGGTTAAAATTAGTGAACAAGCGTTTTAACACTAGTATAGCCCAAAACTATTTTACATTTAAAGTTACTCAAAATTGGAATCGGCTGCCCACCCACGTAGTAGATAGCACTTCGGTTAATATGTTCAAAAATCGTCTCGACGTGCATTTGAATAGTTTAAATATAACGTAGTTGAGCACTGTGAATTTAAACGTCCTTGCAGAGAGAGAGTTTGGAGCGGAGGTTTAAGGATATGAAATTATGATGACTAAAAATGATGCCGGCGATTCTCTGCTTGTGTAGCTTAGATGTCCCATTTCTTTTCCGCCTATCCTATAAGTAGTCTCTATCCCTAAATTAGCTTTTCACCACTAGCAGTCGAGTGGCTGCGGAAGATGAGAAGAAAAACTTTCTATCTCCCCCGACCCCTAGTTTGATTAGTTAAAATTGCACGATAATGTACACATGTAGATAAGTGTGTACAGTAGATAGTATTAAAAAAAAAAAAGAAAAAAAAGCATGTTAGAGATACACTCGTAGATAAGGGTGTATCGTAGTTTTTGATTTAGTGTAGCGGACTAGCCTCGAGCGGACCTTAGGGTCTTTGCTGTTCCTAGATTCTGTAGTTCTGTAGTTCATCTTCTTTTATTATAAAACAATTATTAGAAATAACTTTGATAAAAAAATTAAATATACTTAGGTGACAACTGAACTAAAAGAAATTTTTTTATTCAAACACCTTCAAAAAATCTCGTTCTTAAAATATAAGGTTATAGAAGATTATAGTTCATAACTAAATTATAAGAATTTTAAAATAGGGGGGGCCCTTTTCAATCAATATACGCGGGGCGGTCAATAAGTTTTGCAGTTCGGATATAAGGAAACGAGATATGAGGAAAAGTGGTTTATTATTTTTCAATATAACTACCCTCGACTTTAATGCACTTGCGCCACTTGTCCCTGAGGCTTCGAATTCCCGACAACCAGAAATCTCCCGACTGCTGTTCAATCCACTCCTGGACGGCGAGCTGGACATCTCCATCGTCCCCAAACCAGCGTCCACGCAGTGCAGCCTTGAGCTGGCAGAATAAAAAGTAGTCGCTAGGAGCCAGATCTGGACTGTAGGGGGAGGGGATACTTGAGCTCCTCGAATCCGCACTCGCGCAGGGCAGCTTGTGCAACTCTGGCCTTGTAGTCTTTGACGACGTTGAAGTCGATCATGTGGCGTGAGGTTTCTAGGAACCCAACGGGCAGAGACCTTGGTCATGGCCAAATTGTCATGGATAATGTTGATAACACTTCCATGTGATATTCCAAGTTCTAGCTCGATTTCTTCGACCTTCACCCGTCGATTTTCGAGGATCATTCTCGGCACACGGACCACATTGTCCTCGTTGGTCAGGTCTGATGGGCGTCCTGGACGGGGGTCATCTTCAAGGGACTCACAACCATGGCGGAACTCCCTATTCCAGCGAGCAATGGTTGCATAGGAAGGGGCGGTGTCGGTGTACACTGCGACCATGCGTTCATGGATCTCTTTTGCATTCTTTCCTTCCTTGGTCAAAAATTTGATCACTGCGCGGTGCTCAATATTCTCCATTGTTGAAAAATTTGTGACTGACGATCTGCGATGAGCTACTGCTTCTTAAATAGACGAGGCAGGAGCGTGCGGCTGCAGGTCCTGACTTGTCATAACTTGTCCTAACACCCCCACAAACAGCAATCCCCTCTTCCTCTGTTGCCCTATCGATTCGCAAAACTTATTGACATATATATATATATATATATATATATATATATATATATATATATATATATATATATATATATATATATATATATATATATATATATGGAGTAAAGCGTAAAAAAAGGTAAACAGACATGAAGGAACGAAACAGCTTGTAATGAATTCACTTATGGCAGTACTCTCACAGTGATCACTGCACAGTTCTCAAAATTAATATATTTGCTCAACTTATGTGCGCGTGCGCACAAAAGAGACACCTTTCACATAAATAAACGAAGTGACTAAAGGCCTTTGTGGAAAAGGCCTTTTTAGCTCGGCAACAACTAGTGGAATGAATTGGGCGGCTTGTACCTTTGTTCTTCATACCTCAGTACTTGTGTTGTTTGTACTACTGTGTATGAGATATTTTTACCTGTGTAAATGTTTTTCGTACTTCTGGCTACATATGTTGTGTATATTTCTAAGTAACTGTGTTGTTT
Source organism: Ceratothoa steindachneri (assembly GCA_963969495.1). Lineage (NCBI taxonomy): Eukaryota > Metazoa > Arthropoda > Malacostraca > Isopoda > Cymothoidae > Ceratothoa > Ceratothoa steindachneri. The sequence continues at coordinate 93,390,667 of OZ018320.1, forward strand.
GTATTGTTAAGTACATGTAGTGTTCGTACTTTTGAATAATATGATGTTCGAGCTTTGTGTTCTTGTGTAATTATTACTTTTGGGTACGTCTTGTTTACATACATGTGAAATACATGTGTTTTTGTTTCAAGTGACTGTGTTGTTCGTACTTTTAGGAAGAGTCTTTATTCGTACGTTTGAGAGCCTGTTTTGTTCTTTTGGGTACCTATGTTCCTTATACCTTTCAGTATCTGTGTTTTTCTTACTTTTGAGTACTTGTGTTGTTCGTTATTTTTATTCGATAAGTGTTCGTATCGAGTTTTATTTCGTACTTTTTACTATTTGTCCATCGTAATTTGAGTATATGACTTGTTCGTAGTTTGAATAGCTTGTTCTTACTTTTAACTATTTGATTCTCGTACTTTTGAATGCGTTCGAAGTTTTTAATACGTTTTAGTCGCACTTTTTAGTGCCTGCACTAGTTGTACGAACATTTTTCGATACGTTTGTAATGGCCTCCGCAACCCATTCATTAACGGTGCCTTCGTGGTATTATTCTTCCTTGCTTTAACAAGCCCTCGTTGGTTACACAAGAAAAAAATATAAAAGCACAAACAAACTTAAAATTGCGAACTAAACGCATCAAAATAGAAAGTTCAGAAGAGATAAAAAATGACTAAACACTCGTCGAGCTTTTCTTCTTGAGTTTCCAGGAAGAGACAGGAGGAAAATAGCATATAGATTAGATCGGCAAACCTTCGTCAGGAGATCAATGAAACTACCGCCTACCTGTGGAGGGACCGGGACGGTGGGCAACCTGGAGAATGGTTGTTGAAATCCGAGTGTGGAATATTGGTAGGGATGAGATGCGGTTGTCATGGCTGAGTGGTATATATCATGGCTCACACTTCGGTGCGCATAGGACTGAAATAAAAACAGAAGTTCGATTAGTTTGGTACTGATACGCGTCAACCAGAGTGGGAAAGCGGATGATGGGTGTAATAATCCACCATCACTTGAACACTTCTTCATCGAAAGTTAAAAGTAAGAACGAAAATCCGCCCTAGGGCCGTGTTTGCGAAGCCTGCGGCGCTTGTTCGCTTCGCTCACAAAATTAAAAAAATAGGAAGAAAATTTTTTTATTTCACAAGACATTCAAAATTAGTACGCGAAGAAAAAAAAATACTTTCACATTTTTTAAATGCACAGACAGATATACACACTCACAGACAGGCACACACATACACACACACACTAAGAAAATTATAATAAGATGGTGTGCTAAATGGCGCAAACGTCGCCTGTAGTTCTAACATTTAGGTTCGAATTCTCACTGCAAAATAAGAGGAATTATTTGAACCTATCAATGGATAATATCAGGATCAATTCAAAGTCAATGAGGTAAATCAACAGGTTTCCAGTTTTAAGGAATCCATGTAAAGTTTTTATTATTATTATTAATATTATTATTGTTCTTAAAGTAAATAATTCGCTAAGAAAAGCTAAATACAGTCTTGATCCAATCTTCTAAATCTAACACGAAATATTTCACCTAACCTAAAATATATGGCAAAAGACCATATATTTTAACACTTATTTTTAATATTTTTAAAATCGCTATTATTATAAGACCAGGCAATGGCTTCGCTACTGAGATTAAAATCTAAAATCTAAAAAAAGCAGCCATGGTTACATTTTTTGAAATTTTCTGAACTTCGCCAAGTATAATAAGTTTAAAAAGGAACTAAATTTCCCTTATTTCAAAATATCACGTTGCTAAAAATAGAGTTATAGAAGAAGATATATAAAAATATATTTTCTGAACTTCACCATTTGTAATTCTTTGGGTTTTAAAAAAAATCACAAAATTTCGATACTTATATTTATTTCTGAACTTCACGATTTTGTTTTTTGATATTATACAAGAATTATTAGAAATAACTTTGATAAAAAACATAAGTCATAACCAAACTAAGATGAAAATATAATTCAAATAATCAAAAAAATCGCCTTTTAAATTATAGTTAGTGATGATGATGATGATGATAATAAAAATCTTAAGATATTTGGTGTTTGGACGTTACCCTGTGGTTTAGTACTGCTTTAAGCCCGATATTATAGGTAGCTTTATTTTACATAGTAATTAAGGGGAACTTTCACCAAAGAATTGGCCAAAAATTTCAGGTTATTTAGAGGTGCCCCTTATAAAATCGCTGCTGGTTGTGGCTATTCCTGCCTCTCAAAACGTTAAAACAAAAGTGACTTGAAGATTTTAATGCAAACAAAGCTCTTAATGTGTTTTTGTTTATGCTTATGTGTTTATATTAATATTTAAGCCTTTCCCTGTAATTTCTTATTATCAAAAAAAATAGGTATTTGATCAAATTTAGCCTAATTTATTAAAAAAAACACCAACCCATCTCTCCATATTCATATATCTGACAACAAAAACGGTTTCTGTTCCCGATTTAATTTGAGCGATGGTTTTAGTTAGAAGTTTTTGTTTAGAAATTTTATGAGTTTCTAAAAGGTTCAATTATAATCTTTGTCAGTAAACACAAATGAGTGAATTAAGAGGGACTTAAGTAAGTTAAGGTGAGTCAAATGTAAGTTACGAGTAAGTCAATAAAGTGAAGCGAATCAAAAGTGGGTCAATAAAGTTAAGATCGAATGAAGATAAGTGTTAGGAATAAGTGAATAGCGTTAATGAATGTAGTTAAGAGTGAGTTAACACTGAGTTCATAAAGTTACGGGTAAGTAAATACAATTGGGAGTGGCTCAAGTGTGCGTAAGAGTGCGTTAGTATAGTTAGGAATGAATCAAGAGTGAGTTAAGTGAATTAAGACTAAGTCTTTAGAGTTAAGAGTGAATCAGAGTGAGTAAATAGAGATAAGAGTGAATCAAGAATGAGTTAACATTGAGCCAATACAGTAGGGAGTTAGTCAATAGATTTAAGAGTGAATCAAAAAAGAGTCAAAGGAGTTAAGAGTGAGTCAATAGTGAGTTAATGGCGAGTACGTGGAGTTAAAGAGTGAGTAAATAAATTGAGACTGGATCAAGGGTGTGTCAAGAGTGGTTCAGTAGTGAGCTATGAGTGAGTCATGGGTAATTCAAGAGTGAGTCTAAATGATAGTTGAGTGAGTCCGGGGTAATTCAAGAATGAGTCAAAAGTTAGTTGATTGAGTTGTGAGTGAGTCAGGATTGAGTTAAGAGAGTCAAAAGTAAGGCAAGTGTTCGTTAAGAGTGAGTAAAGAGGTATTTAAGAGTGAGTCAAGAATTAATTAAGAATTAGTCAAGTGTGAATCGAGAGTTAGTTGAGTTATGAGTGAGTTAGGGTTGAGTTCTGAGTGAGTGAAGGTTGAGTTCTGAGTTAGTTAAGAGTGAGCCAAGAGTTAGTTATGAGTGAGGTAAGAATGAGTCAAGAATTAGTTGAGTGAGTCAAAAGTGTGTTAAGAAACAGTAAACTGATAGTTGAGTGAGTTATGAGTTAGTCAGGGTTGAGTTAATAGTTAGTTATGAGTTAGTCAGGATTGATTTAATAGTTAGTTATGAGTTAGTCAGGGTTGAGTTAAGGTTTAGTTAAGAGTGAGTCAAGAGCGAGTAAAGAATTAGTTAAAAGTAAGTCAAGAGTTAGTTAAGGAATGACCCAAATGTGAGTCAAGAGTTAGAGTTAATTAAGAGTGATTTAAGGATGAGTGAAGAATGAGTGAAGAATTATTTAAGAGTGAGTCAATAACACTGGTCAACAATTTTTGAAAAGTCGTGCTTCTTAAATGAGATTAGTTAATTATTATTTATTTTCATGTACTGAATCAAAATAACACCTTAAAAAAAATGCTTATTGGCTATAGGTTTAATGATACATGGCCTGTAATATTTTATTATTTTATATAACGTAGAGTATGTGTCATTATGTTTTAAACTCTAATCCATATCAACTCTCTGCCTTTTTACTTAACGCTTAGAGTGGGCTGAAGAATCATCTCTTGCCAATGTCCAGCAATAGTCTGCGAGCATTGCTGTGCTCCATTTACCCTGGTACCGCTTTTCTATGGTTGAAATATCTTGGTGAAACCTTTCACCATGTTCGTCACTAACTACCCCACACCTCATTTGAAAAAAGTCTAAATGTGAGACCAAAAAGTGGATTTTAAGTGACGTTACATCTCATGCTCTTGCTTGTAAGCCTTGATGAAGGTTTTTACCAATTCTTCAGTTTCCTTCCCTTCTGTTTCTGAGGAATCCCTTCACCACTAACTTGAATGCTTCCCGAGAAGCTTCCTCCTGCCCATGAAAGGTTGATTCAAAGTCACCATCTTTAAGAAGCTCTCGAATCTGAGGACCAAGGAAAACTCCCTCTTTTATCTGAGCGTCGCTCAGTAAGGGAAACTTTGATGTTAAATACTTGAATCCCTGAATGAATTTTCCATAGCTTTTACAGAGGTTTTATTAGCCCTAGTTTTATGTGTAATGGCGATAGCAAAATTTTGTTTCGTTCAGTGAGAGGTGGATGTTGAACATTTTTCACCCAGGCTTCAATGATTGACGAGGTAGCCAGTCTCTCGTGATATAGTGGAAACCTCTTGCACTGCTGTCCCATTCACACAAAAAGCAACAGTACTTAGTGTATCCGACCTGCAAGCCCATCACAAAGGCAAAAACCTTTAAGTCACCACAGAGCTGCCATTAATGTTGATCATATTTTATACATTGCAGCATATGCTTTATATTATCATAAGTTTCTTTCATATGTGGTGTATAGCCCATAGGAACTGATGGTTCACTATTGCCGATGTGCAGCAAGACACCTTTCAGACTCATTTTTGATTAATCAATGAACAGCCTCCAGTGTCTGGGTTCGTATTCGATGCCATGTGCTTCCATCAGACCATTAATATTTTTCCATTACGAAGAAGTGGTTGAACTGCTGCTGAGGGTCACGAAATTTTAAAATTTTCACATCAGCTGCTATGAGATTCCACTGTTAAAGACGAGAGCCTAGCAGCTCTGCCTTATTCTTGGGTAGTTGAAGATCCTTGACAAGGTCATGGAGTTCTCCTTGTGTTGGTGCATCAGTAACAGGTAGACCTTCTCCATGTGGAACTAGGCAAATAGATGATGGAATGTCTGGATATTCAATGGACTCCTTTTTCTTCTTTGACAAACCATTTTGTACTGGAGGTGCAAAAGGCATTCCTTTCCTATTCCTATTCAGACATTGGCGAAAGTTAGTAGCACAAGTGTTGCAGCATATGTGAGGAGCCCAGTTCTTATCCTGGTGACCAATCTTGCATCCAAAATATAGGTGACATGCCTTTCTAAGCATAGCAGTTATACGGCGCTTCTGTGATGCAAAAGTCACCCCACCACACATGTAGCAGAAGTTGTCTGCCATATTCACACAAGTACGAGGCATCTGAAAGCAAAACAACAACAAACAATTAGGAGGTAAACAAAAAATATATTCATAAATTTATCATTATAATAGAGAGCATGACAGTATCAGAAGTATTTATATCACTCAGTAGGAAAATAAAATTAATATAAAACGCCTCACATGCATATCAATAGCTTGATCTCAATGAATATTTATTATAAGTTAAAAATATGCTTGACTAGGAAAATCACCTACCTTTCACCTCAAAATGTATACTTTCACAGCACAACCACCTACTATGACTGCTGTAACAATACTGAAGTGCAGGGAGACTTTAAGTGTGGTAAGAAATAAACTCAGAAAGAAGAAAACAACAAACAATTAGAAGATAAACATAAACTTTATTCATAAATTTTTCATTATAATAAAGAACATGACAGCTTAGCAGAAGTATTTATATCATTCAGTAGGAAAATAAAATTCCTCACATGCATATCAATAGCTTGCTCAATGAATATTTATTTTAAGTTTAAATAGTGTTTGACTAGGAAAATCACCTAACTTTTACCTCAAAATATAAACTTGCACAGCACAACCAGCTTCTATGACTACTGGAACAATACTAAACGGCAGTGAGACTGTGAGTGTAGTAAGAAACGACTGCCGCAAGCATGTTGGAACCTGTTGTGACACGTAGGTGTATTTTGAAAAGTAGAGCTAACAAACAATTTTAACCATGATATTCATTATCAGGCACCTAAAATTAGTTGAAAATTGTTACTCTGGTCTCGGAAGCATTTTGGTTGTTGACGAGTGAATTAGTTAAAAGTGAGTCAAGAGTTAGTTAAAAATGAGCCAAATGTCAGTCAGGAGTTATTTGAGTGTGTCAGGGTTGAGTTACGAGTTAATTGAGAGTGTGTCTCTATATGAGTTAAGAGTGATTCAAGTTTGTGAGAGAGGGCTTATTTATTTTGAAAAATATTCAGATACTATGTCCTGCCAGGAGGTTCAAATACTTACTTTTGATGATTCTTTGGACGAATTCGTTTCTGAAGGTTTCGAAGAGAATATTAACTCTTCTGTTCTCTCCGCATTCGTTGTCACATTTGAATATAACCACTTAAGTGTGGCGGATGGCGTTAAACGACTTCAACCCCCAAACAGCACTAAGAGACCCAGTTCCAATTCTAGACCCTTCACAAATCATGATACCCTAAATAATACTGCTGCCTTTCTTTCTAGAGCCCTTATTTTTTAATATGGGCATGCGAACCACCGGCGGGCTATGAGAGTAGTGAACTTGTTCCGCCGGGACTTCGCCAGCTAGCAAAAAGAATCGGGCTTACTTGCGGAGAGAAGCCGTATCCCCAAGGATCATTGCCCGGTGTCTGGATGGAGTGTAGGCCACTGTGGTAGGCATCGTAGAGGTCAGTAGTGGCGTGGCTGGACCCCAGGTGACCCGTGACCCCGACGCTGGGCCGGGGGCCGCTCACTGGTTGGTAGAAGGACGGAGGGAAGTTTTTGGGAGCAACTGAAAGAAATATTTTGATTTTACATTTGCATTTTATTATTTACATTTCGCTTTTAAACATACATTTTACCATTTAAATTTGCATTTTACAATTTGCTTGTATGTTAAAATTTGTCTATTTTAATTCGCATTTTAAATTTCGCTTTTATATTTACATTTTACCATACACGTATTTTAATTTAAATTTTACATCTTGCATTTTAAAAAAAATGCATTTTACATTTCGCTTTTATACTTACGTTTTTACAATTTACTTCTATTTGCATTTCATATTTCACTTTTACCATTTACCTTTTTAAATTGTATTTTACATTTCTCTTTTACACTTACATTTAACCATTTATTTTTATTTGCATTTTACATTTCACTTTTTTACCTAAATTTTACCATTTACCTTTCTTTTAATTTACATTTCACTTTTACATCTATATTTTACCATTTACCTTTTTTTATTCTCATTTTACATTTCGCTTTTATACTTAGATCTTACCTTTTACCTTTTTTAATTTGCATTTTACACTTTGACGTTCACTTAAATCTATTATCTATCTTTCTATCCAAGTGCATTTTACCATTTAACTTTCTTTTAATTCGAATCTTACATTTCCCTATTACATTTTCATTTTATCATTTACATTTCATTTAAATTTTCACATTTACATTTTATCAATTATCTTTCTTTTAAATTTTCACATTTACATTTTACCATTTACCTTCCTTTTAACTTGCATTTTACATTTCGCTTTTACACTTGCAAGTTACAATTTCATTACCATTTAGTTTATATTTAAATTTACATTCTACTTTTCACATTTACATATTTTTATTTTTTATTTATTTTTTTATATTTAAATTTACTTTTTAATTTCATATTCACATTTTATTATTTACACTTAATATTAAGGTTTATAATTATTTATATTTTTCTCTGCAAGATGACTTGTTCAGGAGAGTTGCGCACACTCAAAAGTCTTCTTATGGCAAATCCGACTATATTCATTCTGCTATTATTTTCATCTCACCAAACTTCACCACTTTGCGAACCTGCTCTCAACATTCTCAAGCAAGATAGTTACGATGTTATTGCCTAAAAACTCATTGAAAAGTAAAATGGTTACCGACCGACCTACAGACCGACATAGTAATTTCTAGAGTGTTTTCACGCGACTAAAAACTAAACCGATCAAATTAACGTCCCAACCCTTTCGCTAAGACCTTTTATACAAATTATACAATGATTTGTTTATTTACTCCTTGGCAACTCCCCAGCCTCGTTGGTGCTCATTATATTTTACTATAATTAAATTTCAATGCGTTTCAAAACGTATGATTAATTAGAATTAACAGACTTCGAGGACGAGTTTCGTGGTGCCCAAGTTGGAGGTTTCTTCATTGTCAACAAAGCCCTTGTTTGCTTATATTTACTTATCCCCAATTGGAAAAATATCCGACCATCCCCTGAATTTTAGCCGTCCTTGGTTTATTGAAAAGAGCCCCCCTCCACAGAAATAAGCGGCAAAAACTTATGGGTTTACATATTAGTATATGTTAATATCGGACTTTCCTGTTGTAAGTGGGTTAGTCTTTACTGGTCTTAGAAGGGCGTTAAAGTAGGCAATATTCGGATTGTCTGTTTTGGGAAAAGTTAATTGCCTTCTCCCGAGATACTTTGAGACGAGTTGAGTCCCAAATTCTCTCATTAGTTGCCGGGTTTTGATAGAAATGGGTGAATTAGATTGAATATTTGAAGATATAGTTGATGAAAGTTTAATAAAGGTAACTTGAATTATACTGCAAGTTCCCTCGTTTGAAAGAGAGGTAGGTCGCAGGTCGCAAAGTCTCTCGATCGAAATCTTAAAATTAGGGGAAGAGAAGTAAGTACCTTGTTAACAATTCGAGGAACATAATAAATTTGAAAAAAAGACTGGACTTTGCAGCCTGAAAGGAACGTGACGGATTTGAGAGTATGTAAAAGAGAACCAAAATTCATTGCAATGTAAAAATATGACTAGAAATGGCCACACCCCGACATAACAATCAATGTGAAATCACCTTTCACCACACAATACGAGCTTGATTTAACTTACCGATAACAGACATAAATACAATATTAAAATATATAATTATTAGATAGGATTTGAATTAGAAAAAATGGAAGACACTGCTTAAGAAAATTAAGGGATTATTAAGGCGACGGTCATCCTCTTAAGAGGGTGCATCCTGAAAACGAGTCTTAACCCAATGGACTCTCTTAGCTCTCTGCTTTGAAAAGGTGTGTCGTCTGATAAAAGGCCCCACACAACCCCACCAGAGGAAAGATACCCCAAATCGAGGGAATCACCCTCCCTGCTCCCATATTTTAAAATGTGCATCCACTCCTTCCCATTGTCCACCAACCTCAGGCACTATATAGGAAAATACCATTAACCACGCAAAATATGCTCCAAAAGTGCATTCAAAGCGCGGTCGTTAAACAAAGTTTCAAACAGTCATAAATGTCCACCGCAGATCCAAGACTGAAGATATTCGTTTTGATACGTAATAAATAAACAGACAAAGTGGAAAGACAGACGAAGGAAGGGTAGATAGACGAAAAAGCGATATATATATATATATGTATATATATATATATATATATATATATATATATATATATATATATATATATATATATATATATATATATATATATATATATATATATATATATATATATATATATATATATATAGTAAACTAGAGTAGATATACAAAATCATGGTAGGCAAACGAAGGAGGGAAAGTGGAAAATGCACAGGGTGAAAAATATTTTGCTTACGTAAATATGAATACCAACTGGCCAAATAGGCTTTGTTTGGCCTAACTCTTTATCAGTTTTCATGAAAGCATTTCAAATACTTAAGTGTTATATATGTAGAAAATTTTTCACTTTTCCCTAATTCCAAAAGAGTAGACGTAAAACTCATAGAAAATATAGGCTTTCCCAATTTGGGCTATTTGACCTTAATATTACCCTACTGGCTATTAATAATAATAAAAAAATATACAGACAACGCCAGGTAGTAGACAAGCCAAAAATCTAAGCCAGCCTAATTAGGTTTGTTGGGGCTTTAATTATTGACACAAATGCGTTACCAAAGTATCCCCATTTCCTTTTAAAGAGATGATGTGAAATTGGCATAGAATTGCCCTGAGTTCCTTTCGTCGTAATTGTTTTTTCTTATGTTTCGCAGCCATTTCTCGTGTCTCATTTTCCCGAAACAAAAGAAGAGCGACTCTGTGGTGTTGGTGAGTGTTTTTGATCAACGAATGAGGTTTTGTCTCTTTCAGTTCTCGTTTAACCGCGGGAGAAGACGGGTTTGATATATGTAGCGCAGGTGTCGTAGCCCGGTCTGACGCATTTATTAAATAAAATGTACAGGCGTGGGGTGCGCTGATCACTTGCGCGCATGCGCCTTTCTTACCGCATCCTTCCCTATCCTGAAAGGGACTCTCTTTGTTTCAGAATGACTGGGAGAGTTGCGTGGCCTCTTCTTTTGGATACTCTATGTAACTCAGAATTTCACTGTTCATCAATTTACTTCACTAATCGGTTTTTAGAAACTTTTGGGTCGTGATTGCCCTCGTTGATGTGCGATTTATTTTTAACTATAAGGGTATTATATTCTAAGATATGTTTCAGCGATTCCTACTCGAGTATATCTAATCGCTGACGTTATTTTGCCCCAATGGATCCTAGTACAGGTGAAAGATGGTGTTAAGCCATTCATGTATATATTATTTTACTCAATTTTATTAAATAATTTCTAACACGATTAAACATTCCAGCTAGAGTCTATTCTAAGTAGCCCTTCATAGTTTTCTTTTATAGGTAATACCATGGAAATACCATTAAGGGACTAATAAATAATCATGAGTAATAAAGAACGAATCTTAATAAAGAATGAAATCATCTCCCGTGTCAACGAAGATAGTTTTGTATTTCGTTAGATCTCATAAACAATAAAACCACACTTAAAAGATATAACCAAGGATTTTTTATGGTTTTCTAACGCCATTAACATCGTTATCTTTTAAAATGTTTACTCTTTTTGTATTTTAAGAGGTGTCGCTGAATAAAATCAATAGAAATGTATTCACGACTAGAAGCTAAAATGTCGCTACATATCCTGAAATGAATTTTTGCTCGATCTTTTTTTACGATTAGGTCAAAAAAAAAAAGAGTTGAATGTAATTCTTTTAACAGAAATATATTTTTTTCCCAAAATGTCTCTATCATTAAATATATATAAAAATTATCGAATAAAAAAGTAACTAATAAATATTACCCAAACTGACCTAGTCTAAAACTTGATACCTTAAAAATATAGGACATACAATAGGACCTTGTCTAATTTCTCGCATGTTAATAATCATACAAGCTTGCTTCACACATACACTTTATTGCCAATAAATTGATTTAATTTTGCATAAACATCACCACATTTTGCCGATCAGACGACACAAAAAGCGTTGATTTAGTAATGTATTTACTCGAAAATAAATCGGTCACCACGGCATCGAGATTTCAATTTAACACTTTTGAAATACATTTGACTACATTTATGTGCAACACACATTAGCTTACATTATGTTATTTATTCACCACATGATATTATTATAAATTTAGGGGATATACACTGAAGTATCAAAAGTCAAGTGATAGGTACCTAGTATCGTGTAGGACCACCTTAGTGCCGGCGAAGTACAGTAACTTGACGTGGCATCGATTCCTTAAGTGGATTGTAGGTCTCTGGAGAGATGCTGATCAATGGCGTCTCGTTAGCTATAAGTGACACTGCGGGCGGAAGGATGTCGAATATCCGCAGTTCCAGAAATGGAATGTCCCATCTGTCTGGCCCCCACTATCATACCCCGCTTGAACCTCGATAATTCAAGTGGGCTTGACATGAACAGCCTAACTGGTCTTCACACTGAACCACAAGATATCACGTCACAAATAATAGAAATCTCGCAACTACCATGACGTCTCCTAACAATTAATTTACCTTTACATATTTCTACCTCATGGTTTTTGGCGCTTCAGTGTATATACCTTTAGTTATTTCTATTTTACTTATTTAAGGGAAAGAACATTGAAAAGCTTCAAATGATAACTATGTTCTTAAAAGAACGAGAAACATCCGTAGAAGGCTGCGAGAAAAATTATAATATTAACCAGGCAATGGCTTCGCCACTTTCCCTTACGGAGGACTGGGGGGAAACTTGCGCTTTGCTACTAAGATTAAAATTTAAAATCTAAAAAAAAACAGCCATGGTTAAACTTTTAGAAATCTTTTGAACTTCGCCAATTATAATTAATTTTAAAAAGGAACTCTAAACTAAATTTTTTCCCTATCAAAATATCACGTTGCTAAAATATAGCTATAGAAGATATATAAAAATAAATTTTCTGAACTTCATCATTTGTAATTTTTGGGGTTTAAAAAATTCACAATTTCGATATTTATATTTATTTCTGAACTTCACCATTTTGCTTTTTGATATTATAAAAGAATTATTAGAAATAACTTTGATAAAAAACATAAGTCATAACCAAACTAAGATGAAATTATTATTCAAATACTCAAAAAAATCCCCTTCTTAAATTATAGTTAGTGATGATGATGATGATAATAATGATGATGATAATTTTGCCCTATATGGTGCAATTTATACTAAACTGGACATTAGGAAATGCTGTAATTTGGAAATGAGTGTGCAACTGACCGATGCAACCATGTTCCGATTTGATGATGTGACGAGAATGCTTAGAAGTGATTAGATGAGACTTATCCCTCCATGCTATCTTACAGAACCTGTCCCAGACTATTCGGGCATACGAGTATGTCTCGTGTATTTCTAACATATATGCACATAAAGAGAGACATACATACCCGTACATACAACTATCGACCTTGTCAACGATTCATCACTTAGCACCGCCCATCAACCGCCTATTTCAGATAGCCGGCCCTACAAGAGGAGCAGAGCGACGGGGGCTCTAACTGCCCCGATGGGAGCGATTAGACCGGAGTACGTTTTGTTGTCACTGAAGTTCTCGGCAAAAAAAAAAAACTATCAAAACTAGCGTAAATTTGAGATGAGAGTACTAGTATAATATAGAAACCCTAGTACAGATGCTCTATACGAGTAAACTCCAATGGGTTTATAGAGTTTTGATATTTTTATTAGGATCTTAGAACCACCCTTCCCAAGTAGTTGGGTCTAATTCTGCGATGAGGTTTTAATTAGGACTCAATCACATGATTTTGATAAGAATTGGTATGAAGTCAGTTTAATTTAAGGTGTGATTCTTAACCTTTTCCCATTCGTGCCTCCCTTGCAAAAAACCAAGAATGTCACCCCCCCGCCTTCCCCGCCGTTCCCATTCTCATAAAAGAATAATATAATAAATAATATCGTCGGTAATTTAATGGATATCAATAACAGGTTCATAATTGTTTTAGTTTTTATTAACACTATAAATATTCATGAGTTTAGAAACCCATTTATTGAGTGTGTTTTATTATTATTTAAGGAAGCGCATGATTAATAAATAAATATAATAATTTATCACTAAATCCTACAGTTAATCAGAGAGAGAGAGAGAGAGAGATTAGAGAGTTAGAGAGAGAGAGAGAGTTAGAAAGAGAGAAATAGAGAGAGTTAGCGAGAGTTCTCGACAAAGAGAGTTAGAGGGAGATTTAGAGAGTTAGAAAGATAGAGAGATATTTAACGAGTTATAAAGAAAGAAATAGATATATGGCAAGAGTTATATAAAGAGAGAGATAGAGAGAGTTAAAGAGAGGGAAAGAGCTAAACAAAGAGAGACACACGCACACACATGATGACGTATCATTCGTCTGCATTAATAATTAATTAATCATCTTTACTCACTCCTGATACTCCCAAGTGGTCCAAGAGATGAGAGATAAGTTGTTTTAAGATATTGCGAGATAGACTAATATAACGTAAGAGATAAGCTGTTTCAAGATATTGCGAGATAAACTAAGAGAACATAGGCAAGAGATAAGCTGTCCGATGATATTGAGATACCCTAGGATATCGTATAAGATACGTTGTTCCAAGATATTGCGAGATACACTAAAATAATATAATAGATAATCTGTTCCGAGATATTGCGAGATTCACTATGATAACGGAAGAGATAAGTGTCCAGTGATAGTGCGAGATACAACAATATGAGGTCAGGGTTAAGCTGCTATAAGATATTGCGAGATACACTAAAATAACGTATGGGAAAATATGTTTCAGAATATTGCAAGATGCAGTAAGATAACTAAGATATAAGGTGTTCCAAGATAGTGTGAGACACACTAAGATAACGTGGGAGATAATCTGCTCCAACATATTGCGAGATACAGCTAAGATGACGTAAAATTTGAGTTATTACAAGATATTGTGATATACATTAAGATAACGTGAGATAAGCTCTTCAAGATATTAAAAGATACATCAGTATAATGTAATAGGAATGCTGTTCAAAGATGTCGCACGATACACTAGGATAACGTTCGATATAAGCTGTTCACATATATTGCGAAATACACAAAGACTACGTAAGAGATAAGATGATGCAAGATATTGCGATATACACTAAGATAACGCAAGAGATAAGCTGTTCCAAGATATTATGATATAACCTAAGATAACGTACAAAGTAAGCTCTTCCTAGATATTGTGAGATAGACAAAGATAACGTAGGATATAAGGTGTTCAGAGATATGCATTGCTAGATACATTAAGATAAAGTACTAAATAAGCTCTCCCAAGATATTGCGAGATACAGTAACATAACGTAAGAGATAAGCTGGTGCAAGTATTGCGAGATACAATAAGACAATTTAAGAGATAGCTGTTCCAATATATTGCGAGATACACTAAGATGCGGAAAGGGATAAATGTTCTAAGATATTGCGAGATACACTAAGATAATCCAAGAGATAAGCTGTTGCAGGATATTGCGAGATGCACCAAGTTAACGGAAGAGTAAAGTTGTTAAAATAAATTGAGAGATACACTAAGATAACGTAACAAAAAGCTGTTAAAAATATCGTGAAATAAACTAATAAATTGTGATAGATATGATATTCTAGGATATTGCCAGGTACTCTAATATAAGGGAAAAGGTAAGTTCGCCCAGATATTGCGAGGTACGTTAAAATATGGTAGAAAATAAGCTGTTCCAAGATATTGCGAGATAAACTTAGCTAACGTAAAAGATAAAATGTCATAAGATATTACGAGATACAGTAAATAAAATTAAGAAATAAGCTGTCCCAATATATTGCAAGATAGACTAAGATAACGTATAAAATATGCTCGCCAGATATTGCAAAATACACTTTTCCAAGATAACGTAAAATATAAGCAGTTGAAAATTATTGAAAGATACACTAACATAACTTAAGACATAGGCTGTTCCAAGTTATTGCGAGAAATAGTAAGATATATGATGTCCCAAGATATTGCGATATACAATAAGATCGCGCAAAAGATAAGCAGTTCCAAGCATTTGCGATATACACTAAAAAAAACATAAGAGATAAGCTGTTACAATATTTTGCGAGATGCACTAAGATAACGTAAGAGTTAAGCTGTTCCAAGATATTGGAAGATACACTATGAAAAGGCAAGAGCTAATCTCTCCCGAGATATTCCGAGATATAGTAAGACACGTAAGATATATGCTCTCCTAAGATATTGCGAGATACACGAAGATAACCTTAGAGATAAGCTTTTCAATCATATTGGGAGATATGCTAAGATAACGTAAGATATATGCTGTCTCAAGATATTGCGAGATACACCCAAGATAACTGTCGTAGAATTGCTCATAGTCTGGTCCAATAATTATTCTAGTCCTTGATCTGGACACATTGCTTTTGTTTTAGTCGGTGGTATTGACCCTATGACTCAATCCTACGATCATATATATATATATATATATATATATATATATATATATATATATATATATATATATATATATATATATATATATATATATATATATATATGTAGGCTTTAATTCCTACTGAACGTGCGAAAGCTGGTTAGAGGCGTGTTGTGCCGTAGCCAGGATTCTCACTATAAAATTCCCCCTTGTTACTGGGGGAAGGTTTGTGATTGTTGAATTCTAAGAGTGCATAATACAGGTTGAATAACTAACCGAAGGGATGCTTAATTAAAGTCTTGCCAAGGGTACGTCAAAAGGGAGGAGCCACAAATAAACACACGTACTCAAAATAAACTTTACTTTACACAAATATAATAATTAGCAATAGTTAAACAGGCAAAATTAGGGATTAAATATTAAACACTCTTGTTAAGCGTCTAGATTTATAATGACTCAATGGGAGTATCAATCACTGTTAATTAATTAGGTAATTTAAGAATAGAGGGACACTGGGTTTACAGATTACCATTAATTTATGGATTAGAGAGACGACTACTCAGGTCCAGACGGGGTGGATCGGGTGGCGTTAACACGAGTTCTCGGGGAGAGGGGGGATAAGACGACGGGTTCGGGGCTACTGGCTGCAGTTCTGGTTAGTTCACTCCTAATTGGATGTGACACTATTAAATAGTAACTTCCAGTAACTATTTGGATGTTCCTTTTATTTCTAAAGTTACGTTGAGCAACAGAGCGTACTCTTCTAGTCACAGACTCTGCGGGGCGGGATTTACTTCCAGGAACACTTTGAGACAGCGACCAGGTTGACTCGACGGCGCGTTGGTATTCGATACGTTACGGCAACGACTCTCGTTCAACGTGAGGATTACGCGAGTAGATTTGGGACACTGCTGTCGAGGGGTAAACGACGATGTTATTTATACCGCGGATTGTGGAAAATCGAGAGAGAGATTCCATTCACGACAATTCGCTTATCGCAGCGCCTTCTGGACAATCTCCATGCTATCATAAAGAAGGCAAATAAGATTTAAGCTTCTTTCTGAGATAGGCGTTCTTTCGTCCGACTTCCTGTCGCCAGTTGGGGGAAGGGTGGAGGGGGGAGAGGAGACGAAGATCAACTCAAACGACCAATTTCTTTCGTTCCCACGATTGTCTGGCGGCATGTGAGTATGTACGTTCCATACCCTCACAATAACATAAAGGATAATCTGTTCCCGGATATTGCGAGTTACACTAAGATATGTAAGAGATAAACTATTCCAAGATATTGCAAGATACACTCTACAAAAATTCAGAGCCCGATCCAATTTTATTAATAAATACAGTCAATTGATGCGATTAGTCAATATTCTTCAATGATAGCCGTTGTTCTTCAGGACTACTTCAATTCGTTTTGACATGCTGGAGACCAAATTTATCACGATATCTTAACTGCTATTCCTTCATTTTTATTCAATAACTACCTGCAACTTGTTACAATTGGATGGCTTCTGTTTATCAACCGCCAGTTTGATTATCCCCCACAAATCTCTATTCGGTTTAAATCTGGCGAATTCCCGCTTAAACGTCTTAAAGGTTCGATGCCCCAGCCAAGGACTTTTTTTTATTGTTTTTTGCTTTGTGACAATCTGTGCCATCATGCTGAAAAATAGTTATCATCCTCATATTGGTCTTGAACTGTTGTGAAAATGAGCTGATGAACCACGTTTTGGTACCATTTTATGTTTATGGCAGTGTTCTTAGGCTAAATTTTTAGTGCTCCAGTTTCCTTAGATGAAAAAGAGCCCCAGACGTGGATAATGTCCAGATGCTTCACCTTGGGCACGACACAGGACTCGTGGATGCGCGTCCTTTTTCACCTCATAACAAGGGATCCTCAAAAAAGCTTCAAACAAGAAGAAGGAAGCTTCAGCAGAGAATATCACTTCGCCTCATCTTCAATAGTCCCTTCTATATATTTCCTGCAAAAGTGGTGCCTATCTGCAACGTTTTTCTTGGTGAGATGAGGTTTCTTCGTAGCCCTTCTCGACTTGAAACCTTTGTTGAAAAGTTTCCACCTCACTGTCAGCAATGAAGAGTTCAGACCTGCTCCTTTCCAATCGTTAGCAAGCTTAGCACTGGAGGCAACTCGATCCTTGAGCTGGGACCTGACTAGGAGGTGATCTTGACGTTCATTTGAAGCTCTTGAGCGTCCAGAAGACTTCTTCACAGGAGTGTAACAAGATTTTTAAAGTCATTAATGATTCTAAATAGGTTGCTTCTTAATGCAATACCCTTAGGAACTATCTCCTTGCATTTCAAGCCACTTCGGTGCAGAGTAACAATGGTTGGACGCTTTTCTGTGGAAAGAACCATTTCGGTTATTGAAAAAGATTTAAACATTTCATTTTACAAAAAAAATATTACGAAATAGATTATAATTACGCAAACACATTTATTTAACTTATATATATATATATATATATATATATATATATATATATATATATATATATATATATATATAATCATTTCACCCTTTTGATCGAATAGCAAAGCTCCAATGACTGAAACACACCTCCTACAGGAACAGGATGCGAGCGCGCTTTTGGATTCAGCGAACGAATGTCCGGTTCTTCTTATTATTTTTGAAATGCTGACTTTGTAATAAACCTGTAATAATTTAAATATTAAAATAACCAGCAATGTCTTCGCCACTTTCCCCGTGGGTCGGGGGATCTTGCGCTTTTCTACTATGATTAAAATTTAAAATCTAAAAAAAAGCAGCCATGGTTAAATTTTTAGAAATTTTCTGAACTTCGCCAATTATAATAATTTTAAAAAGGAACTAAATTTCCCCCCTTTCAAAATATCACGTTCTAAAATATAGAGTTATAGATAGAAGATATATAAAAATAAATTTTCTGAACTTCACCACTTGTAATTCTTTAGATTTTAAGAAATTCACAAAATTTCGATACCTATATTTATTCTGAACTTCACCATTTTGTTTTTTTGATATTATAAAAGAATTATTAGAAATAACTTTGATAAAAAACATAAGTCATAACCAAACTAAGATGAAATTATTATTCAAATACTCAAAAAATCCCCTTCTTAAATTATAGAGTTAGTGATGATGATGATGATGATGATGATGATGATTATTCTTATCACGTAAATTTAAAAAAACGAATGAAAAAAATATATATTAGTCTCAATTCTTTTAGCCATAACTGTACCTAAAGAACAGGTGTTCCAACATGTCCCAAGATACTTTAAAGTGAAATAGATAAGCTGTTTCAAATATCATGAGATAGTTGTCTCAAAGTAGCTAAAGATAAGTTAAGATACTTTGATTACCACTGGATATTCTAAAATATCCTGACCTATATCAAGATAACGCCATTGGGTCGATGCCAAGGGATAATATGCATTCAGTCATTCCCTGAAAGGTTTGAAACACGGTAGGGGCAGGGGGCATCACCAGGAACAAGGAGTTAGGGAGGGGACAAGGCCAGGAGCAAGTGCAGGGCAGGAACAAAGGACAGAAACAAGGAGTATGAACTAGGAAATGAACTAGGAGCATGAACAAAGGGTTAAAAGAAGAGCAAGAATAAGGACAGGAAAAGTAGCTAGGAACAAGTAACAGAGACAATGCCAAGAGTACAAGAATTTGGGAGGGGAACTGGGGTCAGTAACAAGGGGTAGAAAAATAGGTGGACAGCCCGGATCAAGGGACAAGTCATTGGCATGAAAAGGGTCAGATACGCGGGCAAGGACAAAGGTTAGAGACAAGACGGAGCGCAAAGGTATATTAGAATGGACAAGGAAAAACTAGCCGAAAAAGGTGGCAAGATTGGGCAAGGGTACAACCGCGTGCCCTAGGAAAAAACGCAGTGCGTGAGCGGGATAATTATACCAGGAGTCCTATGTTTGTCGTTGGTGACTTTCCTCTCGGCGAAGAACCGGGCAACGCTCGGCTGATTTTTACGATTCTGGCTCGGGCAAATCAAGGGAGAAAAAATGCGCACAAAAAGCGACGCCGAGACAACTGAATTCCAGCCAAATCTTTAAATGATGGTGTTTGGAGGCTTCGGCCAGCCCCTAGAGAGAGGGAAGGGAGGGAGGAATACCCGAGACACACACAGAGAAGAGAGGGGTCAAAGGTTAGGAATTAAATAGCGAAAGAAGCTTCGGGGGGAAAATGGACTCATTAGAATTTTAGGTTGCAGAAATCTGGACATTGAGAAGGACTCCGCTTGTGGAATGCTGACGGCGGCTGGATTCCGGCTGATTAGGACCGGCGCTATCAGGTATTCTGATCAGTTCGGCGCCGGTAAAAAGAGTTCACACATCGCTCCCAAATTGAATTGAGATCAGTGTCACATTTAATTTAATAGTGCCGCCACACTCTTCTAACGCACTCACACATCCGTTCGTATTTAGACACACGCAAGCATATACTAACACAGACGCCAAAACACACACGGCCCCATGCACAAGCAATTCCATCCGCTGATATACACATACATTCAGACAGCATACATTCACACGGACTCAAATCAACCGCTTGGCATATACGTTGCTACACACTCAAAGCCTTTGTAAGTATGTAGACATTGCTGCCATACATATCCACCAATCAACGTGCAAACACACAAGAATACACGCATAAACACAGCTAGCATGCAATACACACATAAAAACACCAGAAATATACCCGAGTTTGTGGGAAACAGGGTATTAAACCCCTTCCTAAACATACAAACAAACATGGTAATATTCAAATCAACGTCAACGGCGTGTAAAGGACAAAAATGGTTCCATCCCAAGTGGTGTCACTTGTGAATCGAGGAAGACAATCGAAGGAGGCCGGAAAGAGAGTTTTGGAAGACCACATTAAATCAATAACCCTTCAATCCTTCTATTACGAACATTGGGGTGGGGGTTAGAAAATACAAACATAATTAGCGGACATAAATTAGATTTTTATTCGCGTGGACGCGACTCTATAAGTTACTATGTCGGTTCGTCGGTCGGATGATATCCATTTTACTTTTCAATGTGTTTTGGGGCAATAACATCGTAACTATTCGGCCGATTCTAACGAAATTTGAAACCCTTATGTTGTTTTACATTCTCCTTCGAATGATATAATTGCCAAGGTCCTACCAAGGTTAGTCCGCGAATTATTGAAAGTTTTGTAGTTCGTAAGGTCATATGATCACAAGGTCATAAGTCAGAATAATTGAGAGCACGCGACTTGCCTCTGTTGACCTTGTTCATCTTAAAAGTAAGAATCTAAAACCAACGAGGGCATCTCCGTAAGAAAGTTTGTGAAGAGAGACCTATAAAGAAAGTTGAAAGCAGGGGCGGATATAGGTATGGGCAATTGGGACAGCAGCCCAGGGCGTCATGGATCCCCCGGGGGAGAGGGGGAATCCGATCCCCCAGTACTGAGCACGATCGGCTCTTGTATGTTTTATGCTATTCCTAAAATGGAGTTGTGTAGTTTAGCGCAATGAATCACTATTTTATTTATACATACTTTTTATACTTCTTACTTTACGAGTATCTTTGTTATTTATGGTTGTTATTGTATATAATTTGTGTACTTATTTAGTATTTATAAATTGTTTTACTAGTATAAGCAATGATAATTTATGTTATTATTCCAAATAGCTGAATAATAATGGAAATAAAAAAAATAATAGTTTTACCCGTAGGTTTTTTTGGGAGGGTGGGGGCGCAAAAGAGGTGGTTGGCCCAGGGTGCCATACCTGCCAGAATCACAACTGTTTGGAAGGGTAGGAACCTAAAAAAATGTGTGGAAGATCTAGCAAATCCTCCGACAAAAGCAGGAGTGTAAGTAGGTTACGAGATGACAGCTGCAGCATGTTGACCCGTAATGCGCAGACCGGAGAAGGAAACCGGCAGTAGCCCTGGAATGCGATCAATAATATATAGTCCTAAAACGACATGATTGATTGGTCAGTTGATTGATACATTGGTGATTTCATTAAATGATGATCGATTGATTAAAAAATAGAGAATTGATTGATTGATTATTTGGTTATTGAGTTGATTGATCAATTGAGTGACCACTAAATTAATTTATTGCTTGATCGGTCGATTAATTGACTAATTTATTGAACCGTCTTTTAATTGTTCGAGTGATTGATTCATTTATCATTTGTTTGATTTATAAATTGAATGATTAATTTGTTGATTGATCAAACTGTTAGTTGATTGGATTGATCAATTGATTGATTAATTAGACTTTTACTGATCGATTGATCAAATAATTGGTTGCCAGTTGAGTAATTAATTGGTCACTTGATTGTCTGATTGATTGAATCATTCATTGATCATTAGGTTTATTTATTGGATGTGTGATTGACTGGCTTGACTGTCAGTTGGTGAGTGAACGATTGATTGATTGACTAATCATTATGATGACTCAGGAATTAATTAATTGATTGATCTGTTGTCCCATTGTCAGATTGATTAGTTTATGTGGTGTTCAAATGATCAGTTAGTTGATTGACCGAGTGACTTATCAGTTGACTGATTGACCTATTAACTGATTAGTTGGCTTATTGACGAGTTATTTGATTTACATAGAGATTAATAAGTGGGTGATTGACCGACCGATTGATCACTGGACTAATTCCACGATTGATTAATATGTCGGCTGATTGATCTATTGATGAATCAACGAATTAATTGAGTAGTAAATGATCAGTGGGATAATGATTGAACAAGTGATTGTCCAATTGACTGAAAGAACAATAGATCAGTTGTATGATTTGGCGATTGATCAGTTCTTTGATTGAATGATTGATTGATGAGCGTTGTACTGATTAAAAGGAGGATAGTTTAGTGGACAGATTGATTATTTGATTGATTAGTTGACTGGCTGACCGATTGGTTGATCATTTGAAAAAATGAACGATTGATTGATAAGTCTACTACTGATTCACTGGTCAGAAGACTAAATAACTGAGTGATCCATCAGTTGGCTGATTGATCGATTGGTTCATCACCGGGTCGATTTACCGTTTGAATGATCAGACGGTGGATGGCCAATTGATCGATTGTTGATTGGCTGCTTTATTGATCAGGAGTTTTCTTGAGCGAATTATTGACTGGTTGATTTGGGAGGACCATAAAAATAGGTCACTTTAATGGGGACCAGCTACCCCCTGTCATTAGATAACCATGAAGGTAGGAGAGACAGGAGAAAGGAAACGGGTGTCTAAAAGGAGTGAAGACGTGTAGCTCCGACAAAGCTCCGTAACCTTGAGTACCGGGTCGGGAGCGGCCATTAATCAGGGCAGATGTCGGAATCATGAGATTCAAGATGGCTTCGTGATGTCACGCAAGCATCCCGTGACGTCAGGGGGGTCGCGTGGACGAGACCTCTCGTTCTGAGGGCGAGCCCCTACCCCTTACTGATAATGAAATTCACACAATGATTAGAATGACAATCACTAGTGAGCCTGAAGATACTAGGGGCCAGTCTTCGTTGAAGGAAGGTATCCGGGCCTGTCCTAAGGTACTCTGGTAGTGTTGATTTCAACTACGTGCCTATTAACCTCATCCAACCCAACTACAACCTTATGGTAGCTATAACCTCGCATTAACCTTAACATAACTTTACAAGCCCTAGCATAACTCTAGATTAACAAACAAAATCATAAACCTAACTTAACTTAACCCAAATGTACCGAACCTAACCTTGACATAATATTTATTTTTACCTAACTCTAGCCTTAACCTAACTCAAAATCAACTATCAAACCATAAACTCATCTAAAGCAATAATATCCTTAACGTAAACTAAAAAAATCTAATCTAACTTACCCTAGAATTTCCTAACCACGACCTAACGTGATCTAATCTAACTATATCCTTAAGGTAACCTAAAATAGTTTAACTTAGCTTTGGGAAGCCAAATCTAACATAGTCTAACTTAGTATATCCTAGGTTAACTAACTTAAAGTAGCCTAATCTAGCCTAGCATAGATAGCCTAGCCTAACCTAGTTCATCTCGGCCTAACCTAACTTAGCTTAGCCTAATCCAGCCTAGCATAGTATAGGCTAGCCTAACCTAGTTTATCTCGGCCTAACCTAGCTTAATCTAAACTAACCTACCGTATCCTAACTTAACCAGGGCTGTTGTATCTTAATCTACCCTAAACTAAGAAAACCTATCCTAATCTAACTAAAAATAGCGTATCCTAACCTAACCTAGCGTATTCTAACCTAGCTTAGTCTAACTAGGGTAGTCGTCGCTTAACCTAACCCAGTATAATCAAACCTAATCTAGCTTAACCAGGGCAACCGTAACCTAACCTAACCAAACCTAGCGTATACTAACCTTCCCTAACATAACCTAACCTGCGTATCTTAAACCTAGCCTTTTTTTTTATTCTTTCCTTCCTGCGTATTCATTCGTTTCTTCCACTGTCTGTGTTTGCCTTCACCCTTTCACGCCTGAGAGAAAAGCTCGGACCTTTGAGTCGTGGCGCTAGACTCGGATCATTTGAATTCAGTTAGGCCAAATGGAAGACAACTAGGGGCTTTCAGACCAGGAGGGCGTTCAACTCAACCCCTCCTCCTCCGATGGGTGGTAGTTGAGTGGGAACATCGTTTTTCACCCGCTTAGTAAAGTTAAGATTAATCAGGTAGAGTTAGTCGTTGGATGGTAGCTGGGTGATTGAAAATAAAACTCTGTTCCATTGAGTGAAGTCAAGCTACATCACGTGCGATTAATAGTCGGATGGGATCTTGCCAAGTGGATGAAAAACACCCTTTCCACCATGAACGACGTTAAGCTACATCGATTTCGAGTTTATTTTATGCTCTCTGCTATTTACTGCTTCGTTCGAATCGCGAGTTAAAAATATCCCAACTGAGTTACGTATCAGACGGTGATTCGGTGGTAAAAACAACCTGAAGGGGCTTGTAATAACAAAGATTCACAAAATGCGACAAAGACGGAAAATCATCAGAGTTTGTTCCTTATCTTAAACAATTATACAAATAACCGGTTTTTCGCTCCCCCACGAAAAGGGTATTCGCTTAAATTAAATTAGATCAACAAGAATTAATTTATATGTTAATGGAAACCTCCCATCTTACATTTAAAAGACGATTTATTATTACGATTTTTATATGTTGACGCTAATTCGTTAAATGTTTTATTTATTTTTATTAAAATTAAATTAAAGCGAAAACCAACCGAAAGCTATTTAGGTCCAAAGAGGTATTTGATGCGTGGAAAAAGGATGTGGTAATTTAAGGTTATGAAGAGGGGATGTAACTCCTCCAAACATGTTTCAGGGTATGCGTGCAAGGGAAGTTTATGAGAAAGGCAAATTTTTACAAAAGCCTACAAAGTGAGTAAGTATTGTATTTACTGGAATGTTTTACCACAGAAGACAATAAGCAGCCCAAATTTAAATGTTTGGTACCGAAGGTTAGGTGAGGAGTATATGGGGGAGGGTGGTATTCGTTGTTTTTAAGTTGTATTGGCGCAAATTACATATTATAATATCGATGTTTTTTTTTTAGGTAGTGGCGGATCCAGAATAAAATAGGGGGGGGAGGCTAATCTGAATTCCTCCCTCTGAGTAATCCGAGAAAAGGGTATCGATGATTAATAATGATTATCTTACATAACATTGATAATAAATAATAGCATATGATAAGGGAGTGAGCAATCACTCTCTCAAATCCTCATTTTTTCCACAAAATGATGAATTGTGGTTTATTGTAGTATTTGGACGTCAACTAAGATATAATAATGAATATAATAATTATTTTTGAGATTTACCTGTTTTTCTTTAGACATGTATCATATAAGATACATTCGATCGCAACGGTTTAAAAACTGTTTTATATATATTCTATATTATTACATAATTCAGTCGGAATAGCAGAATACACGTTATCGCTTGAAAAAGAAAGATAACCATAAACGGGTCTGAAATTTGAGGGTGGTTTCATCCCCTTGCCCCTTCCTTGAATCCGCGTCTGTTTTTAAATTGCAATTGCAATAATTGCAATAAAGCGACTTGCCAACCGCTCTAAGTCTGAGACCCAGAGGGCGCTTTTATTCATCTAAATCATATTCATTTAAAAAAATGAACAAAATAAAAATGTAAAAATCTAAGCGATTCTGAAATTAAAATTATACAAACCTTAATAACGATTTCCCTCCCTAAAAATACGAGCTGTAGCTAGTAGCCTAGTTGAAAATGGCATCTAGCCGAAACTAGTCCGATAGTTATAAATAAAATCTTGATTCAAATATTGTGGTTAACCAGGACGGTCCGTACGGTGGGAGGATTCGGACAGCTCCACTCACTCAATAATAAATATGACTCAAGAAGCGTTGACTCTTGCTTTTGAAAAGTGGACATCATCATATCAGTCGATGCTCAGACTTTGACGAATGTGTTGTGGCAAAGTTTTTGCAGGTGAGAATTTCATTTTTTTTAGCATTTTACCTTGTAACTTTTGGTGGATCTTGTGTAAGGTGTAGCTCCTCCATTTTTATCATATTTAATGAATTTTTGTTCTGATTCTTTAATTATCAATTGAGCAATTTATATGAAATCTATCGCATGCAGCATAATCTACTTTGGAAATGACTTATTGATAATTTTCAAGAAAAAGGTGGATGAGGGAGGATTCGTCCAGTTGTGTCCGGATCCTCCTGATACTAATAAAATTAAAAAATGTATGTTTTGCATTAAATATAGATAAAAGAATGCTATTGCACTGAGTGTCTATATTTATACTAGCCTATGCACTTAAAAATAAGTGTTCCTAAATGTAATATATGTTTTTTTCTTCAGAAGAAGAAAAATTCTCTAATGAATTTGAAAGCTCTACAGTCGTGAGCATGTTGGTTGAAAAATCACCTTGGAAAGATGATTTTGTCTTGATTGAGTTGGAGACAAAGAAGAAAGTCAAGGTTTGTTATGTATGGAAACTGCAAAGCAATGAAGATGATAACGAGGATTTCAATGCAGTATATCTACGACTATCTCAAAACTGCGGCACGGGAAACACACTCAGATATCCTGATATTCGGGACGAGTCTGTGGTAAATAAGCAACACATTTTGGGAGTGCTTCCTACTCCTCATACTCAGAAAACTAAAAGATCTTCTGGTTTATATAAATTTGGAATTTCATTTCAAAATTATACCATGAAATAGGCCTAATGGTTTCTGTTCTGAAGTTGCAACATGAATGTGGAAAAAGATTCTTTCCTTTTTTTTTACTTAACATGAATGTGAAAAAATATATATTTTCTTATTTTTTATGGCAATAAACATTTCTGCCTGACTCCCAGTTATTATTTCCTTCTAAGTAAAACATTAGGCCTTCTAAAATTAGAAGGTTACATATGGACGGACCCTCCCATCTGAATGTACGGGACCACCGCCTCCTCGGGAGCATCCATACAATATTTTAATAATTTTGTGGAAATCATCATTCTCTTATTTATTGGTATAAGACTACATCATTATTGCACAAGAGTAGAGAAAGGGTGATAGAATATACGAATTCAAAAAATAAGCCATAGAATTTTATTTATGGTATTATTGCAATTATTTTTTTGAAAAAATATATATATATATATATATATATATATATATATATCTAAAAACAATTATCATCATCATCATCATTATCATCACTAACTCTATAATTTAAGAAAGGGATTTTTTTGAGTATTTGAATAATAATTTCATTTTAGTTTGGTTAGGACTTATGTTTTTTATCAAAGTTATTTCTAATCATTCTTTTATAATATCCAAAGACAAAATGGTGAAGTTCAGAAAAAAAATAATATAAGTATCGAAATTTTGTGAATTTTTTAAAACACAAAGAATTACAAATGGTGAAGTTCAGAAAATTTAAAAAAATTTAACCATGGCTGCCTTTTTTTAGATTTTAATTTTTAATCTTAGTAGCGAAGCGCAAGCTTCCCCCGTAGGAGGAAGGGGGGAGAAGTGGCGAATCCATGCCTGGTATTTTAATGTAAACAATGCTTTTTCTTGGGCAAATTAAAAAAAAAAGTGCTTTTTTTTTGTTAGGCTATTGCAATCACAGCATATTGAATTGTATAGCATTTTTAAGGTAATTTCGAAATGGGTTGCTTCACCCCATAGCCCCACTGAATTGTATGGGTTGCATCCCCATATCTCCCACAATTTAAAAAAAAATCTTAATATTCCTATTTCGAAAGCCTAAAATTAGATTCATTTGAATTCTAAATGCGATTGCTAAATGTCGTTAGGCCTCTAGTTTTTCTACTGCATTCCTTGATTTCAGACATATAAACCTCACCCCCCGAATGCTATTTGGTCCCATCCCCCAGCCCACGGATTCCTACTCGGGGAAAAAGTTGGAGGATATGGACTTCACCGAAGGAGAAATAGAAAAGAAGATCACTGACCTAATGACGAATAAGTCACCTGGCCCGGATGGGTTTCTACCTAAAGTGTTGAAATAAATGCGCGATCAAGTGTCACGACACCTGAGCGCAATCTTCAACATATCAATCCTGACCGAATGTGTTCCTAGAGACTGGCATGAAGCGGAGGTGACTCCTATATTCAAGAGAGGATATCGTAGCCAACCGTCAAACTACCGACCTATAAGTCTGACTTCGATATTTGGAAAACTCATGGAGAGCATGATGGTGGAAAAAATGACGTCGCATTTAGAGTCAAACCTGCTACTGAAGAGTTCCCAGCACGGCTTCCGAAGGCAATGGTCATGCCTGACGAACCTTGTGGAATTCTTCCATTCGTTTTCAGTGAGTACGATCGGGATAAGGCGGTGGATGTGGTTTACTTAGACTTTCAGAAAGCCTTTGATAAAGTACCACACCGCCGCTTTCTCCGGAAAGTGCGAGCGCTGGGCATAGACGGAAAAGTAGCAGGCTGGATAGAGAACTGGCTAAGTGGCAGACGGCAACGGGTGGTGGTGAATGGACAGGCTTCTGAGTGGGTGCCCATTACTAGCGGGGTGCCTCAAGGTTCTGTCCTGGGACCACTACTATTCATCATCTACGTCAACGACATGGACGGTGACATGGTTGCCAAGATTTATAAATTTACCGACTATACCAAGCTTGGTATGAACGTTGCAAAGGATGGAAATACTGCCCGCCTATAAGATGATCTTGGGGAGATTGGGGAGTGGTCGGATACGTGGCAAATGCTTTTCAACGTGAGCAAATGCAAAGTCATGCATATCGGCCACCGAAATCCACAATCATCCTATATCCTTAAGGGCACTGCTCTTGAATCCACGACCCTGAGAAAGACTTGGGTGTAACTATCACTAGTGACCTCAAGTTCTCGAAACAGTGTATTGAGGTGGAGAAGAAAGCCCAAAGGATGTTAGGCTACATAAAGCGACAGTTTGGATATCGTAACAAGGAGATAGTACTGTGTCTGCACAACTCCCTCGTCAGACCGCACCTGGAGTATGCCGTACAATTTTGGATCCTTTGTTTCGAAAAGACATCGTGAGATTGGAACGCGTGCAAGCCAGGGCAACCAAATTGATTCTCTCTATCAGACATAAAAGTTATGAAGATAGATTAAGGGAATTATATATGTTCTCGCTAGAGACCCAGAGACTACCTGGTCAGCTTATCGAAGTGTTCAAAATACTTCGAGGCTTCGACAGACTGGACTACGGGGATATTTTCCAGCTCAGCGAGGGAAGAAAAAGAAATCACAGCTACAAACTTGAACTGAAGCGATACTACCGTGATCTGTGTAGGAAATTCTTCCCATACAGTATATGTGTTTTAGTTGGAATGCACTTCCGACGGAAGTTATCAACAGTGAATCTATTGACCAGTTCAAGTCAAGACTAGACAAAGTCTTACGAAATCACCGTTAAGATTCTCGCGAGTGATCTTCGAGGTTGCCAGCGGACACCTTCGAGGATTGCGCCAAAAGTACCCTCCTTGTATGGACCTTAAGGTCTTCTAGGGAACTTATTTTCCTTGTAGTTCCTTGTAGCTCTCTCTCTCTCTCTCTGGAAGAATAATTAACTTTCAAATTGTCGCAACAATGGCACTGTATAATCGACTCTGAATTATACCACCTAACGAATTACTGACATTTCCGAGATAAATTACTTTTTACTCTATTCCGTTTCAGTGTCATTGAAAGTTAAAAAAAAATAAAAATCGGGGTATAAAGAAGGAGGGATAAAAAATAAAAGACGAGGGAAATTGATTTGAATGAAGACAAAAGGATGTGAATAATTGAATTTCATTTGAGCGGTACTTGGCATCTTTTGTGCGATATGCACGGGACTGTCGGTTCTCTTGATTAATTGAGTTGAAAAAAGCAACTGGCGTTTACTAACTGGGCGAGGGAGGGGGGGGGAGAGTGTTAAACAAAGATGGGGAATCATGAAAAAGGAGCAAAATGAACAATTATAAGTATATAAATTAAATTAAAAGGCATCATACTAATTGCAATAAAGCGACTTGCCAACCGCTCTAATAACGATTTCCCTCCCTAAAGATACGAGCTGTAGCTAGCCTAGTGGATACACAACACAGCATAGCCACTCTCTCTTCTGTACCAGAACCATGACGATAGAATACTAGTGTCCCTTCTCGCGGAACGACGCCCCCACCCCGAAGTTTCGAAGAGTGGTGTCAAAATACAATAACCGCCTATCCAACAAGAACAGGCCCCTGCTGCTTTCTGGCTGACCAGTGAATGACATTTTTATCTTTATACGCATTTCATTATCCAGGTTGTTATAGCTGTCCTTCGGATACGAAGACGACTCAAGCTTCACTCGATGAAAATGGAGATGAACTTATCGGTATGATGATGAAGGAAGGGTTAATGAAGGGATGAATGTTTGAAGGGGGTGATTGAATGAAAGAGAGAGTGAGAGAGATGAGAAAAATATGAAAGTTGAGTGAAGCAGTGCTTGCGTAGTGAGTGGATTAATGTGGAGAAGGGCCTCACAGCTCACCTACAAAATGAATTTCCTAGCCTCAAACGGCCTAACCGGTTGCTCATCCTCCAAATGTTTTCGGTTAATTACCGAGGCGCAAACTTCAAATTATGATAAACTGAAATGCGAATGTTAAGTTGTATTAAATAGCCTAGTTGAAATATGTGACGTATTTTTTATGACTAATTCCGATTTTACGAAGTCATACATAATGACAAATAGCCAAAGTAACAATAGATAATATCTAGCGATGATAATTCAGATATGCAAATAAAACATTGGATTTAGAATACATAAGTAGCTCCTCCAGAGGAAGACTAGGCGATTTTTTTTTCAGAATCATAAATTGATTATATCAGAATATTAACTTTAATTTAAGCATACACGCGTTTTTATCCTCTTATAAATTGCGTGTAGCATACACGCGAAAAACGTACATATATAAATGTATACATGCGTGGGAATTTATACCATATGTATGGGAGATGGTATCATATGTCAATAAATATCATTATTTCTTTTTTAATTTTGCTTTTTACTTTTACTTTGTCCTTGTTCGATATTTTAACGCATTTTTCCTCTCTTCTGGGTAAAATAGAGTTTTCATGAAATATAATTTTCCATTATAAATTTCAGATTTCCCGGTAATAGAATGGCTCAAAAGCATTGACTCTCCATTTAAAATAGGCCTGAAACAGAAGACAGTAGGCACAGCTGTGTCTCTTTTGCATATTCGTCGAGTGGTTCTCTGCTCTTCTTGGAAATCAATACCATGCAAACGGACTTCATACGCTCTGCATCAATTGCTAATATCACGTTAAATTAATGGATAAAATATTTTATTATTATTTACATTATCAGTATTTATTAATGATTATTATTATTTTAAATATGATTATTATTTTAATAATCGTTTTGTGTGGCATTATACCGTGTACGTAACCCTAAATTATGCATCGCCCCTCCCCCCTATGACAAGATTTGATTTCCTGTCTCCATTTGTTCCTGGAGATGGTTCGTATGGTTGGATCGAAACTCGACCTTTTTATTTGTTCTTATTTGCGGATTCTTTGGTGGAATAATTCCTTTACTCCATTCAAGATTTGTTCCTGGGAATTGTACCTGTGTTTGGATCTTGGAGTTTGTTCCAATGCTTTATCTCAGGTTAGGTCCTAAACTAGTTCCTGGATACTTTTCCTGTACTTCATCCTGGACTCGATCTTGTACGTGTTATCTGACTCAATCAACATGTGTTTCCATTTTTGTTCCTGGACTCTGTTCTTGAAGTCATTCCTTGAATTGTTACATAGGTTTTCTTGGACTTCTGTTTAACCAGTTCTTGGACCTGTTCGTATACTTGTTCGTGTTTTTTTACTTTGTGCATAGTTTTTGCATACTTGTTCCTCAACTTGTTTCGCCACTTGCTCTGGGATTTCTTCCTATACACGTTCAAACACTTGTTCCTGGTTCTGCTTTTCTCGTTCGTGGATTTGTTCCTTAACTTGCTTGATTACTTTTGCCAGATCCTCCTGTAATTGTTCTGTGACTTGTTCCTACACTTCTTCTAGGACGTATTTCCTTTACATACTTGTTTCTGTATTTGTTCCTAAACTTGTTTGTATACTTTTCCGGCCAAACATACCGATACTTATCGATGAATTTGTTTGTACAGTTGTTTGGGGACTTTTTTTAACACTCGTTCTTGGACTTGTTCCTTAAGTTTGTTCTGAGATTTTGTTCCTATAAATGTTGTTGGATTCGTTTCCAGTAGTTTTCTGCGACTTGTCCTTATGTTTATTCTCGGGTTTGTTCTTAAAATTGTTCGTGGGTTCATTCGATATTGCCGTTCACACCTTCTACAAGACTCCCCTCCGCCCTCCAAACGATGCCATCCCTTCTCAATGCCCAATTTGGGGATAATGGAGTCAGGGGTGCTAAAAGAGGCCCACTAAAGTGGAGCCCAACGGTGTCTAATTGCGTGGCCCTCGAAGGGACAGACGAGACACTTGGCCCCTCGTAAATCACTGATGTGGCACCGAGCGGCGTTCAGGAAGCATACGATGGAGCTTCTTGGCACTCCGCACAGGTTGCGAGGAGATAATACCCGGTGCCACGGAGGGAACTAAGAAAGGATAGAAGGAATGAATAATGAAAGAAGGAAGGATGGCAGTGCGAGAGGAAGGAAGGAAAGAAATGAGGAAGGAAAGACTGAAAGAATGAAGGAAGGAAGGAAAGAAGGAATGAAAAAAGGGTAAAAATAAATAAATAAAGAAATAAGGGTAAAAATAAATAAATAAAAAAAGAAGTGTAAAAATAAAGAAATAAAAAAGAAAGAAGGGGAAAAATTAAGAAAGAAAGAAAGGTAAAAATAAATAAAGAAAGAAAGAACGAAAGAAGGGTAAAAATAAAGAAAGAAAGAAGGTTAAAAGAAAGAAAACATGAGAGAAAGACAGAAACATTATTTCACCCTTAATCCTTCACTCAGTCAAATCAATCTTTTAAATCTTGCGCACATCCATCCCACCACTCACTAAAACCAATGGCTTTCGCTTTGTATATTCAAAATGTAATGTGCGCTCATGGATTGCATTGTTATTGTTCTTATTTAATTAAAACTAAGAAAATGAAACAACGAGGGCATCTCTGCAAGCCAGTTTGGGAGGAGAGTAACAAAAAATCGTAACGTTGCGGAGAGTGGAAATATGTGGAAGTTGTCCGACTCAAATTTTCCAGAGAAGAAACTACTTGAGTACAGACAGACAGTATGGGATTAATTGAGGTTGGAATGTGATAACCCTAAAAATCCGATAGAGATAAAATGGAAGAGGATCAAAATGCGATGAAAGAAGTCAATTTATGATAAATAGCGCAATTTGGGGGATACAAATAAGTGTAATACTGTAAAAGACAAATTGTGGAAAAGGTCATTATGCGATAGAATGAGGGAATCTGGATATAATATGCAATAAAAGTAAAAAATAAAATAAAACAGTCAATGTAAGATAAAAGGACAACACCGGGAAAAGGGCAAAGGCCGGAAAAGGTCAATATGCGATAAAATGATGAGAAAATCGGGAAAGAATTATGCGTTAAAAGTACAGAATACAACTAAAACGGTCCTTATGCGATAAAAGGAACATATCCAGAAAAGCTCAATAGCAGATAAAAGGATCAAATCCGGAAAAGTCAATAGGAGATAAAAGGATCAAATCCGGAAAAGTCAATAGGAGATAAAAGAATCAAATCCGGAAAAGTCAATAGGAGATAAAAGGATCAAATCCGAAAAGGTCAATAGGAGATAAAAGGATCAAATCCGGAAAAGTCAATAGGAGATAAAAGGATTAAATCTGGAAAAGTCAATAGGAGATAAAAGGATCAAATCCGGAAAAGTCAATAGGAGATAAAAGAATCAAATCCGGAAAAGTCAATAGGAGATAAAAGGATCAAATCCGAAAAGGTCAATAGGAGATAAAAGGATCAAATCCGGAAAAGTCAATAGGAGATAAAAGGATTAAATCTGGAAAAGTCAATAGGAGATAAAAGGATCAAATCCGGAAAAGTCAATAGGAGATAAAAAGACCAAATTCGAAAAAGTCAACAGGAGATAAAAGGATCAAATTCGAAAAGGTCAATATGAGATAAAAGAACAAAATCTGGAAAAGGTCAATATGCTATAAAAGGACAAAATATTGTAAAAGGATTAAGGTACCATGGAAGGGCCCAAACCCGCAAAGGTCAATATGCTATAAAGGGACAAAATGCGGAAAAGATCAATATGGGATAAAAGGACGAAATGCGGAAAAGTTAATATGCGATAAAATAAGAAAATCTGGAAAATGACAATATTTGATAGGATGAAAAATATGCTAAAACGGTTAATATGTTAACATGCGATAGAAGAAAGAAATCTGGAAAATGTCAATAGGCGATAAGATGACAAAATCAGGAAAAGATTAATATGCGATAAAAGGACAAATACGGTAAAACGATCAAGATACGATAAAAGGACAACCTAAAGTAAATATTGGGTTTACCACCGATATTTAATATTGGTACTCGTTTTGCCACTAAACTTAACTCTTGTTTGATGCTTTACCACTTGTCCTTTACTCTTGCTAGAGGTTTCACCCACATTCTACGTCTTGCTGGGAATTTTACCATCGATCTTCACTCTTGGTAACGAATCCCCTTCTTTAATTATAGAATTAGTGTTGATGATGACAAGAGGAGCTTACGCATCGTATGCAGATTTTCGATCTGTGGTTTACGGCTTATCCAGCTCTGCCAACGGGGATTTAGTATAAAAAATATATTCAGTACATACAGTACATATCATCATCATCACTTCACTAACTCTATAATTTAGGAAGGGGATTTTTTTGAGTATTTTAATAATAATTTCATCTTAGTTTGGTTATGACATGTTTTTTTATCAAAGTTATTTTTTTAATAATTCTTTTATAATATCAAAAAACAAAATGGTGAAGTTCAGAAATAAATATAAGTATCGAAATTTTGTGAATTTTTTAAAAAACCCAAAAATTACAAGTGGTGAAGTTCAGAAAATTTATTTTTATATATCTTCTTTATAACTATTTTAGTAACGTGATATTTTGAAAGGGGGGAAATTTAGTTTAAAGTCCCCTTTTAAAATTATTATAATTGGCAAAGTTCAGAAAATTTCTAAAAATTTAACCATGGTTGCTTTTTTTTAGATTTTTAATTTTAATCTTAGTAGAGAAGCGCAAGCTCCTCCCGGCGAAGCCATTGCCTGGTCTCCTAATAATTTACTCTTGCAAAAAAAAACACCTTTTTGTCGGGGTTTTTTTAAATACGATAAAAACAATCCTCACGACTCTTCTTTTTTCATCTAAATTTGCTTCAATAATATCATTTTGCTTTACTCGTTTTAAGGGGCCAGTAGCTATTTCCTCCAGCTAAAGATTAAAATTCAAAATCCACTTCAGAAATATTTTCGATCTAACCTTCAAATATTTAATATAATTTTGTTTTATTAAACAGCTATGCCTAAATTATAATAAATTTTCTGAACTTCACTATTTGTAATCCTTTTCTTTTAAAAAATAATCCCAAACATTCGATAATCATATTATTTTTTTCCGAATTTCACCATTTGTAATTCTTTTTGCTTTAAAAAATTCCCAAATTAAAATATGCTCTTATAGATTAAACTTTTGGCCATAACTATAACAATATCCCGAAATTTGCTCTTGGTCCATTTGTCCATACAAGCCTTTTTTAAAAATTAATCCGGAATTATTCCTAAATTAAAATGTAGTGTAATGGATTGAGAGAAATATCAGAATTATCAAAAATTTTAGACATACCTGGAACAAGAGAATCAGTAATATTAGATTAATCAGACATGTCAGAATTATTGGAAATATCAATCTAGATATCAGAAGTCGGAAATATAATAAAAGTTATTAGAAATGTCAGAATGTTATAATAACCAGAATTATCTGAAAATTATCAGAAAATTATGAGTAAAAGTAAATAATTATCATGAATATCGGGGACGCACCCTTCTTAATCCTATTACATTAACATGTTTAGAGAAAGAGCGAATACCTGCATTTAAATGCCGGTATTAATATCGGTATTTAAATCCAGGGATTAATATCGCTAATAGAAATACCGGTATTAATTAATATCGGTACTAGAAATAAAGAAAGTCTCTGCCTAGACCAGGGGTGGGGAACCTTTTTGTGCATAAAGGCCATCTTACAATTCATCATCACTCATAAAGGCCGCCTAGAAAAAAAATTTAGTTATTTTATCCCTTAAGTAATTTATTAGTAATCTAATAAAAAAGACACTTTTATAGAAATCGAAAGCATAATAATTTCAAATATTTCTATTTAAGTATGTACTTTTTATACGAGTAATATGTAAATGAAAAAAATTGAAAACGTAGAATTTTCAAATATTTTATTTATGTAAGAAGTTTTCAAAATAATAAGAAATGAATAATATCGAAAGCATGAGATTTTCAATTTTCAAATTATTTTAATTAAGAAAGAAGGTTCTTTGTATTCAAGGAACAAGTAAAGGAACAATAATCTTATAAAAAAATAGCTTATAAACATCGAGAATATAATATTTTCAAATATTCAATATACAGTAGGCAAGCATGTACATTTTTTATACAAATTAATGACTTCTTTGAGTTTGCTTCTTTTGAGAAAG
This sequence comes from Ceratothoa steindachneri, assembly GCA_963969495.1. Lineage (NCBI taxonomy): Eukaryota > Metazoa > Arthropoda > Malacostraca > Isopoda > Cymothoidae > Ceratothoa > Ceratothoa steindachneri. The sequence goes on from OZ018320.1 coordinate 93,427,752, forward strand.
CATTTTGATATCAGGCTCTAACATAGTGGTTATTAGTCTCAATAGGTCCTCCAAATGCTCGTCGGTCAACTGTGTTCTCAGTGAATTCTTGATTTGCGCCAAGTACGAAAATGTGGATTCACAACAGTATGTTGAAGAAAAACAGGAAATCAGTCGTCGTGGATGTTCACGAAGACGAGGATATTCTATCGCGTTTTTCCAAATTTCGACGGGATTTTCTCTCTTGTCAAACAGAGACTTCAGGATATTATCCTCAGACATTTCAATAAGCTCCATTTGTAACTCTTCAGGAGCCTCTGATACATCAACTAAGTGAGGTTGAAAAGCAAGTTTCAGAGTGATGTTATGCTTTTCAATATTATTAAATCTTTTATTGTATTCTTCTATCAATGTGTCTAAAACCGACTCATATTCTTCAAAATATCCATAGATATCTTCATTTTCACTCGATTACCTTCGTAAGTTGGGGAAAGTGTTTTTCTGAAAGTTTTGATTAAGCCAAAAAGGGACTTGAAATATAACAGTTTCTTTCTAAATGCCTGAACTTTTTGCCACATATCATAAATACATTTATTTCTGCCTTACAATGAAATGTTTAACTCATATTTTTTTGACATCACATCACATAAAAAGGCAACATCTCGGGAAAAATTTGGGTCTGATAAATCACAATACTTGTTGTTTTCTTTGAAAAAGCCAATAATTTGCCTTCGTAAAGACAAAATTTTGACAAATACTTTCCCTTGCGAAAACCAGCGTACTTTTGAGTGATATGGTAAATCTACACTAATTACTTCGTCATCCATCATCAGCATGTTTCGAAATTGACGATGCTTTGAAGCATTCACTCTAATATAGTTAACAATGTTTATTACCTTTTTCAAAGTGTCATTTAAAGTTACAGATTTTGCACAGAGATTTTGCTGATGTAAAATACAATGAAAAGAAATCAGTACATTTGGCTCTTGGGTTTCTCTCTTAAGATGTCTAATATATCCTTCATTTTTAGCCATTATAGCTGGGACAGCTATAATGGTAAAATTAGTAAAATTAGTAAAATTTAGTCTTATTTTATGACATTGCTCTTTGAAGTTGTTAAAAATATCTATTCCACGTGTCCATCCTTTAAGGATGTCTAAAGCAAGCAATTCTTCATATAATTGAAAATCATCTGTTATGGCACGAATAAAATACAATAATTGTGCTGAATCAGTGGAATCTGTTAATTCATCCAAAGCTACTGAGTAATATATATTCTCTTTTTTTATTAGATTTTTCAATTGTTCTGTTACATTGCAGGCCAATTCATGTTGTCGATCTGTGTTAGTCGTTCTTAAAAGAGGCACCTCATTATACTTATTAACTTTATCGAGATCTATACATCCTACCACTTCTAAAATACATTATTTTATGAGTCTTGCATCGCTGAATGGCTTACCTTTTTTTCCAAGCAAATATGCAACTTTATAGCTTGCTTCTTTCGTAGCATTCCCTTGATGTATCACAGACTGGAAAAATTGTCTTTGCTTCTATTTTCCATCTTTCAGTTTCTGCAGTGCTATCTTTCGAGGCTCACCCTCTAATTTGGCATATTTATTGTCTTTATGAAAAGCATAGTATTGCTGTGCATTGAATTTCTTAACTGTTACAATTGCAGTAGCACAAAGCAAGCAAGACATTTTGCTTCCAGTATTCACTGAAAAATATTGCAGTTCCCATTCTTCATTAAGGATCCTGTTTTCTTCTTTCAAAGTCCGTTTTAACTTTTTTGACATACGAGGGGCGGTCAATAAGTTTCGCGAATCGGTAGAGTAAAACAGAGGAAGGGGGATGGCTGTTTGTGGGGGTGTTAGGACAAGTTATGACAAGTAAAGACCTGCAGCCACACGCTCCTGCCTCGTCTATTTAAGAAGCAGTAGCTGATCGCAGATCAGAAACTAACTCATTCTCACAGAACAAGTCGGTATGAAGTAAGCTACGACAACACAATTACTGAGTAGAGTAAGTAGTTATTCGGAGTAGCACAGACCCCAGTGAGGAGGCGGACGAGACAGGAACTCTTCCTGTATCATACGTGAAATCACTCACTCCCACTAGGCTAGTGTAGCTTACACGGAAACATTGCCTTTATATAGCAGTTGCTTTAAGTTTAGATTCACTGAATTTAAGAAAAATGCTTCCAATCTCTGGGAGCGACATCACTAAACACATAACTTTCTTTTTGTCTGTGTGGTGTGCATAATGATTTTAGACAAAATTTTCAATGTCAAAAAAGAAATATATATCAAAAGGCCATAGAAGGCCGCACCTGATGGTTCAGAAGGTTCCCCATCCCTGGCCTAGACCAAACTGATGATAGCGGTATTGGAATCATAGTTTTTTTAAATGATCATGCTGTAATTATCGATATTAGAACAGATAAAAAATATTCGATAAAGATACTCGTATTAACCAAAAATAAAATATAAAGTTTATGTTAATCATTTATTTTCTGTCTTTAGAGAATATTTTTACCAATAAAATCAGTTATTCAAGTGCATTTGATATGATATAACTTTTTTTATCTATATTTTATTTGAATTTTCGTGTTTTTTGTAATTATTTTTTTAGAAATGCAATTTGCACCATCAAGAAATGATCAGCTTTCAAATTTATTTACAATTCTCGCTACCTTAAAAAATTACTATTTCGCAATTTAAAATTAGTTTCCCTCTTTATACAATTAAAAAAAATGTCAAGTGGTTAGAATTAATTAGTTCATAGGGTAATGGCGAGGTTGGGGGGGTTTATAAAAGTAAAAGGGCATAAAGTGTGGTAGTGGTTTAACTACTGGACTGTTATCCAACATTTTATTTGTGATTTAAAAATGTGTAATTTATTAATTCCGATATCAATACCGGTTTTAGTAAAATATTCGCATTCACTAAAAATATCAGTAAAATATTCGGTGTCAATATCAGTAACAGTAAAATATTTAGTATCATTGCCGGTATCGGTAAAATATTCGGTATCAATACCGGTATCAGAAAAATATTCATATCAATACCAATATTACGAAAATATTTGGTCTTAATACTGGTATCAAGTAAAATATACAGTATCAATATTGATATCGGAAAATAATCGGTATCATTCTCGGTACCAGTAAAATGTTCGCTATCAAAACCCATACCCGTAAAATATTCTACATCAAAGCCAGTAACAGTAAAATATTCGAATATTTACTATTATTAAATATTCGGTATCAATACCGGTATCAGTAAAATATTCGGCATCGATACCGGTATTGAAAGTTCGATACTTTAACAACTCTATTTGAGAAGGATTTATGTTTAAGCGAAACCATCAAGCGAATCTCTACCCGAATAGTCTTTGGAAAGAACTTCGACAAAATGGTGAAGTTAGGTGAAGCGAAAATGTATGGTGGGTACCAGCCCCCCTCCCTCAATTGAACGACATCAAGGGGGTTCAAATCATTTCAAGAAACAGACCGGCTGGTTTCAAAACAATGATTCTCATCCCGTGTGATGGCAATGTTCCATATCTTGGTTCACTCGACTTTAAAATGAGGTGAACATTCGATAAACTATGGTTGAAAGGCAGAAGTTTTCACCTTCACCTATATTTTTCTCCACTTCCAACAAATATCACAATTATCAGAAAATTATGAGTAAATATAAATAATTATTACGAGTACAAGAGAATTGTCTGTGATATACCCTTATTAATGCTATTACATTAAAATATTCAGAGGTGGGGCGAATAATGGTATTTAAATACCGATAATGAAATACCAGCATTAATATCGGTACTATAAATAAAAGGTCAGTGCCGATACCAAACTGCTAATAGCGGTATTGAAAGCATATTATATGAGTCTTTTATCGCTATACCTAAAAGGTTTTGGAGGACAGTGTGAAATATAATCAGTATTATTATTATCATTATTCGTAATATTATTACCATCATTATTATTATTTTTTCGAAGTGCAAAGGTTTTGGTTTTAGAACTAAGAAGTTTTGCATAAAAATTGTTGCTAGCACAACTAAGCAAACTAACACGTCCCAAACATGTGGAAAACATGAATTTGGCACTGTACAGGAATTCCCTAATGGCGGGAAGAAGTCGTTCGAGTGAAAATGCAGGCTCATTCATCATCTGCATTCACACCTTAACTCGTACACATACTTGGAAACACAAAACCTTTACATCATATACATTAGAAAGATTTCTTAAGAAGATATTTAAAGATTTCATGATACAGAGTTTATGCTTCGCAATATTTATTTTGAGGAATTTATCTTTGGAAATAATATTATTTCATAATATTATCATTAGATGATTTTTAGTTTAGTTTTAATTTAGGTTATATTTCTAAGGTTCCTCCATTTTTTTATTTTTGCAAACACGACACTTTCTTTCTCATTGCCTATATATATCAAGTGGGGACCTTCGCATTTTAGTATGAACGAAGATTTCTAATGTAAAATGACGAAGCGTCGCAATGAAATTTAAATTTAAAGCTCAATTCCCAAGAGAAGAAAATATTCTGGAAGTATAATTGAAATTTTATATTAACGGGCTTTTGGTCTTAAAAATTTAAAAGGTTTCCAGTACATATCATAATCATCATCATCATAAACTCTATAATTTAGGAAGGGGATTTTTTTGAGTATTTGAATAATAATTTCATCTTAGTTTGGTTATGACTTATGTTTTTTATCAAAGTTATTTCTAATAATTATTTTATAATATAAAAACAAAATGGTAAAGTTCAGAAATAAATATAAGTATCAAAATTTTGTTAAATTTTTTAAAACCAAAGGAATTACAAATGGTGAAATTCAGAAAATTTATTTTTATATATCTTCTTCTATAATTATATTTTAGCAACGTGATATTTTGAAAGAGGTAAAATTTAGTTTAGAGTTCCTTTTTAAAATTATTATAATTGGCCAAGTCCAGAAAATTTCTATAAATTTAACCATGGCAGCTTTTTTTTAGATTTTAAATTTTTATCTTAGTAGCGAAGCGCAAGCTCCCCCCGTATGGGGGAATGGCGAAGCCATTGCCTGGTTTCCTAATAATTTACTTTTTCAGATCCTTGCTTATTTTCTTGGTCTAAAGGCAATAAAAAACTTTTGTTGGAATCTTTTTTTTAAATAAGAAAAAAGAACCCCCCCTTCCGTCCTCGCGTATCTTTTTTCTCATCTAAGTTTGCTCTAATAATATATTTTTGGTTTACTGGGTTTTAGGGGCCAGTAGTTCTTTCCTCTATCTAAAGATTAAAATGGAAAATCTATTTAAAAAAATCGACAAAACCTTCGAATTTACAGGAAAAAACAAACAAGGTCTGCTGACCAAAGTCGCGTGCTCTCACTTATTCTGATTTATGACCTTACGACCTTCAAAACTTTTAATAATTCCCGCTCTAACCTTGGGAAGACCTTGGTAATTATTACCATTTGAGAGAGAATGTAAAACAGCATAGGGGTTTCAAATTTCTTTACTATCGGCCGAATAGTTATGATGTTATTGGCAAAACAAATAATTCCCGGGCTAACTTTGAGAGGACGTTGCAAATTAGATCATTCAAAAAAGAATGTAAAACAACATAAGGATTTCAAATTTGGTTAGAATCGGCCGAATAGTTACAATGTTATTATAAAAAAAGCAAAACGGGAACCGACGGACGGACCGACCGACATAGTGAGATATAGAGTCGCACGCGACTAAAAAATCATACCTTAAATTCAATAAATTTTATCAATTTTTTTCGTGAACTTCATCATTGTATTTCTTTCTTTTTGTAAAAATATCCAAAACATTCGATAATCATATTTAAAGAAATTTCATTTTCTTTAAAAATTGAAGTAATTAAAACAACAAACATGGTCATTCTCAATTTCTTAAAAAGTCTTAGGAAATAGACCGAGATTTTCCCCAAATAAAAATGTAGTTATAGATAATAATAATAATAATAATAATAATATACTAGTTCATCTTATCTCAATCAATTAGGCCATTTTGAGACCCCGAGTTTTTTTATTCGGTCTTATACATTCACGCATGAGCGTACTTGTGTACGTGTGTGTATGTATGTGTTGTGTATTAGAGAGAGAGAGAGAGAGAGAGAGAGAGAGAGAGAGAGAGAGAGAGGAAAAGGCCTATCTAATTGAAAAAGCAAAATCGGAGTGGTTTCGAAGACGGCACCCGAACTTCCTGTGATCCTTCTTGGCTGTGACGTCACCACTGCCCTCTTGCTCCTCCCCCTCCTCCTTTTCTCCTCCAAGTGCCACACTTCCTCGGTTTAATTACCTTCGGAGTGCCTCGGTGCCATCTATTGTCACCCCTCACGGGCACGTCACGGGGCTATTTTTAGCGGTGCCCTCTCTTCGTGCTGGAGGAGGGGAGGGGACTTCCTTGTAAGGGGAGAACAAGGGGTATAACGGGGATGATAAGCGCCCACCGAATTGAACAACCAACCGAACGGCCTTTGTTCATCTTATTGTTGTACTCTTTTAAAACATAGGGAGTACAAATAGGAGGATTTTCCAAAAAAAATTAGGAGCCCATCTGGCAACTGCATACTAGGACAAAAGTCGACGTAACCACGCTACAGGCTAATACTAGGCTAAATTAAAGAACAAGTCAAAACATGCAAAATACAAGTAACAACGATTTAAAAAGACAGAAACAAAGGCTAAGAAACAAGGATAACTAAAGAAGCAACAAGAAGGAAGCGGGGGTAGGCGTGTACAAGTATGTGTACACGAACATGCCTTGTACAAAAGGGAGCCGGTATGTTTACTAGGGTCTCTACAAAGGATAATTTCAGGTTTTTAGACTTGTATAAAGAAGGCCTTCAAAATAAAAGCTTTAAATAAAACTTAGAAACTAGTATCGACTAGGTTTTCAGAAAATCAAAAATAAAAGGGTTAAATGAAATGTATAGACTAGGGTGACTAGGCCTTGAAAATATCAGAAAATAAAAAATAAAAGCGTGACTAGGCTTTGAAAATATAAGAAAATAAAAGCGTTAAAAGCAATTTATAGACTAGGCATTCAAAATAATACATAATAAAAGCCTTAAATGAAATTTATAGACTAGTATACACTAGACATTCAAAATAGTACATAATAAAAGCATTAAATGAATTTAGTAGACTATTAATGACTAGGCCTTCAAATTAGAAACAAAACAAAAGCGCAAAATGAGATTTATAGACTAGGAGTTCAAGATGACTATGGACTGTGAAGCATCTTTGCTTTATAGATAACTAGTATTATAAACATGTAAAAATTTTAAAAAAATAAATATTTGATTATATACTTGTAACTCTACTCTTTTCAACTGGTATATAGTTTTTATGAAATAAAATATTCAGATATATGGCTTTTTCTTATTGGTTCCACTTTTCTTAATTATCCAGTATTTCTGATTCATTATTCTCTTTATAAAGGATTTTTTTTTATTCCTCTTTTAAGAAATTAATAAAAATGTCCTAATTTGCTTATTCGTAAACACAACTTTGACGTTTCCATGGAAACCATTTGTGTCTGAAGTGTTATCAGCATTTCTGTTTCGGCCTCATTTTTCTATTTTCGTTCTATTAATGCGATGATTGACTCGTTGCTAGTTACAACCCAAGTAGTATCCTCTTTTAACTACTCGGGCTATATAGCTATGTAACTTCCATATATCTCCTTTTTCCCTTACTACTATTACTAATAATACTTATTGGAAACTTATTTGGGATTTCTAACGAAGTTTCATCATCTTGATGAAGTTCTAGTACTTTAAAGTGGCTCACATACCGTAAACAAGTTCTAGCCCTATGGTCAAGCATATAGATAGAGTTCTAGCCCCCTCTAGTACTCTGTACATGTATAATACTAGTTTTTTATCGTTTATAATGTTACAATACCTTTAAGGCTCTAACCCATTGAAGAAATCTACACGACAAGTGCTATCATCTTGCAAGGATTGTAAAACCTTGAGGGGTTCTTACTTTTCGGGCATCGGGTAAGATCCTTATTAACGTGTGCGGGAGGGAGGCGAGCGCCAGGTGTGAGGGATCTTTTGCTCAATTCGTCGCTCTCCGTCACTCGAACGGATCATCTCAGCACCACTCCACGCTATAATTCAATTCTACGTTTGTCTTCCTCTCCTTTTTATCTCTCCGAATAGTCGTTTGTCTGCCTACTTGCTCTTCTGGTCGTCTGTCTATCGATCACTCTAACCAACTCTCTATCTCTCCATCTGAAAGTCTTTTATGCTATCTCCTTTCTATAGATTAATTTTCATCCACTGTCTAATCTATATCATTATTGCTTCCTCTTCGAGCAATATCCGACGTTTTTTGCCATTGCAACATCACAACATAACCGCATCATCACAAGGAATTTAACAAACACCAAGAGTTAGAGAGGGCCCCATTCAAATCCAAAAGGAGGTAAAGGGAGAAATAAAGCAAAGCAAAATAATAGGGCGAAAATAAGGAATAGAGTGGCATGTCTTAGTCTAGGAATTTCAAATTCTTTGGAAGTTTGTTTGTATGGGCAAAAACACTCAGAAATGGGAATTTAAATTTTCCTATCAAGGAAAATCAGACTAAAATTGAAATGAAAATGAAAACGCAGCGAAAACTATAAATATAAAATAAGAAATATAAATGAACATACAGTCCAAAAGGTGAAAAATCCCTATAATGAAATGTATATAAAAGGGACATAGGAAAACCTGAACAAATAGGCTCACAAAATATTATATATATATATATATATATATATATAAAAGTACAGTAACGTACGTGTAACTATAGGGATAAAATCACAGTAATAGGACTAATTTTATATGCGAAATAAAATTAGTCCTATTACTGTGGTTTTATATATATATATATATATATATATATATATATATATATATATATATATATATATATATATATATATATATATATATATATTCCCTTATAACACATGAGGCCTGAGTATTTAAGATAGATTGCAGATATTAATGAATCTAGTACGATATATGAGGCACATCCCTTATTGTGAAATTCTCAATTATTTAACTCGGTTTTATAGTTCCTGAAATAATTACCGTTTATTACTGATTAATGGTAAATTAACATAAAACCAAATAAATGTCTACAAATGGAACGGAAAGACATAAAACGAACCAAATTGATATTTAAAATTAAGAGTCAAATAACTCAGCTTCGCCTACCGAAAATAGTGTAGTTGGAAGGCCGTTAAACACAGATAAAACCATCTCTTAAAAAGCTAAATCCCCTGCTTGTATTTTATCGTGGAGAAAAAAAACAACAAAATTAAAATTCTCAGTGGAGTCTGCTAGGCAGGGGGTCAAACTTTATAGTCTTCCATTTTATCTGGTTTATCTAACTAGATCCAAGAATTATAAAATCGAGTAAGGAATACGGCAGATCACAAACGATAAAGACATGAGACTATGGTCTCATTTCTTGCCATGAAATAAAGTAGCCGACTTTACGACGTAACTTTTGACATCTTTTTGCTTCAGAGGAAAAAAAAACTAAAAACAACAACTTAAGTTACCCATCTTAAAATAAAACTTTACAAAAGTTATTTTTATTTCTATATAATCTTTTGTCTTTTTAATTTTTTAAATTTATAATTATATATCAGAATGGAATAATCTTTCATTTTAGTGAAGACAAGCTCAAAAATATTGAGAAAGAAATTATCTATTTCTCTTCACTGGCGGGCTCCCCACTTTGTGTAATGTGTACGCTTATATATGTGTATTTATATATTATTATGTCATATATTATTATTGTATTTGTATTAGATCATGTATAAATGTACGCTATTGCACAATAAAACTATACAAACAAACAAATCTATTTCTCTTCCTATAAAAATAGACACTATTTTAGTACATTATTCACAAAAAATAATACAACTCCTTAGATAGCGATGCAGATTAATTTAATTTAAGAGTTAATTAGTTAGTTTTTATTAGGATTTTCATATGTTGGGTAAAGGATCCTATCCTGATAGGATTAAGTATTTAATAGGTAAAAGTGATTTCGGATCAACAGCATCTATCATTCATGAATACAAAAGAAGAATTAAATAAATCAATATAATAAATATCAACAATTCGATAAAATTAAAAGTAAATACAAACAAATGAATAGATACAACTGAATAATTAAAATAAGACCAAAAATGAATAATTTAATATTAATGAATAATTCAATGAATATGTATAATGCCTCCAAATTTCTTCCATTAAGTAAAATCGAAAATTAACGAAGTCATCACCATACAAAAATCTTTGAGAAATAATCGAAGTGGTGAAGTTAGGAAAACTGATAATATGTGAAACATACATGACCCGAGAATGTGCGGAAGATATAGCCGCAAATTCACTTGCGTCATTTTTGGGGGTGGTGGGGGGGGGGGGAACCTAATTAAACCTTACTAAGTTCCGCAAGTAAAATAGCCCCATTGATTAAGGGGTTCAGGGGGGAGAGTATCAATTCACGCGTGTACGGCACACATCTCAGTGGTAACGACTAGCTAAAGACGTGAGAAAGGGACGAATGGTAGAGAGAAGTTGTGTAGTAGATAACGAGGACTAAGGGGGGGATCCTTGAAATAGAATCTAGAGAGGGGGGTTCTATCCCCCTCTAAGGGCATGGAGGGAGCTTAAAACTATACTGGAGAGGGGTAGAAGGAATAGAGAAGATGAGGAAGAAATACACAAGATGGTGAAGAAAATGGACAAGAGGAAGAAGAACTGAAGAAAACAGATGAGAGGAAGGAGAAATAGAGAAATAAGAAATAGCAAAGAGGGACAGGAAATGGAGAAGGGAAAGAAGAAGATGGACAAGAAGAAGAAATATAGTATAAAAGGAGAAAGGAAAGAATAAATAGAGAAGATGGACACGAAATGGACAAGAGAAAGAATGAAATGGACAAGACGATGAAGAAATATAGAATAAATGAAGAAGAGAAACAAGAGTTAGAGAAGAGGGACACGAACTGGAGAAGAGAGAGAAAAAGACGGACAAGAAGAGGAAGAAATAGAATAGAAATGGAGAAGATAAAGAAGAAATAGAGGAGATGGATACGAAATGGAGAAGAGATGAAGGACACGAAATGGAAAAGAGAAAGAAAGAAATGGATAAAATGGGGAATAAATAGAGGCGAAATGAAGAGAGAAGGGAAATAGAGAAGAAGGACAGGAAATGGAGAAAAGAGAGAAGAAAATGGACAATACGAAGAAGAAAGAGAACAGAAAGGAAGAAGAGAAAAAAGAAATAGAGAAAAGGGAATCTAAATGGAAAATAGAAAGAAGAAAATGGAGAAGAGAGAAGAGGAAGAAGAACTGAAAAAATAATAAAGAAAATGGACAAGATGAGGAAGAAATAGAGAAGAATTGAAGAAGAGAAATAAGAAGTGGAGAAGAGAAATAAGAAAATGGACAAGACGAGGAAGAAATGGTGAAGAAATGAAGAAGAGAAGGAAGAAAATGGACAAGACGAGGAAAAATATAGTAGAAAAGGAGAATAGAAAGAAGAAATAGAGAAGAGGGAGACGAAATGGAGAAGAGAAAGAAGAAAATGGAGAGGAAGAAGATGAACTGAAGAAAATAAGAAAGAAAATGGACAAGACGAGGAATAAATAGAGATGAAATTAAGCAGAGAAAGAAGAAGTGGAGAATAGAAAGAATTAAATGGACAAGGCGAGGAAGAAATGGAGATAACGTAGAAGAAACTGAGAAGAGGAAGATATGGAAAATTGAGGCGTTCAAAACGACCCCCCCCCCTCCTAATGTTTGTTAGAGGAGATTTGTAAAGAAGTAGTGAAGATAGTGAGAGTGAAATTGTGCAGAGGATTTACAGCTGCAGATGTACCCGTGCGCATTGGGGCCAGTAGGACATGCAGCCCTCCAGATGTCAGCTGCAGCGTACACCTAACTTCTCCTTGTGGAGTGGAAACAGGTGAGGTAGAAAATGAAAAGAAGAACATGAAATGGACGAGAATACGAAGAAATAGAGAATGAGGGAAAATATAAAAGTGAATATAAAAGAGAAAGAAATGGAAAATGGAAGACAAATTGGAGATCACCCTAAATACAAAAATAATTTTGGAGGGGGGGGGACCTGAGTAAAGAGCAGAAAGTGATGTAACCAAGGAGGGAATTTTCACTTTGAGTAGAAAGGCGAAAATGGGGAAGTGTTTGATAGCGTTTGGGTGTATTGGTGTGATAGTTATTTATTGTGCATTGATGTGTATTGATAGTATTTGGGGGGTGTAGTGGTTTTTCATAGTGATGGCTTCGTGTTGATGGTGTAATAGGGGTGGATTGGTGTGTATTGGTGATGTAGGTTTGGGGATTGGTGGTGTTTTTTTAGAGTATTGGTAGCTTATTGTTTTGTATTGGTAGTGTTTGGTGTTTTATTCGTAGGGTATTAGTGTGTAATGACGGCAATGACTACAATAACAAAGTCTTAATCCCTCAACGTACAGACAATCATAATTACGAACTTAATGATAAAAAACATAAAGAAAACAACGAATCCTAAACGAAAGCTGAGCGAATCCATTCTTAACCTCTAAAAATGGAGCTAAACCTCGATTATGCCTATTGGTCTCGCTTAATCAACAGGGGCATCAAGACAAACTTTTAAAAGAGGCAAAAGAAAGTGCTAACCTTGTGCCGACACCAGAGAATAAATTAATACCGACGACATCGAAAACCTCGCTGCCGCTTGGACAACTCTACTAATAAACAGAACCTAAACTTCACCCAGGAAAACCATAGAATCCAATCCCAAAGCCATTTTACAATTAACTAACGATGAAAAAATCGCCCCAAATTACCTCCTAACCATTAAATCGACGTATTAATAACCCCACAAATACTCACCTTCCCTTCCCCCCAATATCACTGGTTTGTTTTCTCTCAAGAAACGTTCCTAAGAACCGCTACCAACTCTTAATCCAATCCTTTGCTATTTCAAAATGCTTTGAAAGTAAACGTAAAATAGGTAAGAAACATGGCGTTAACTGGCGTTTATGTCTTGAGTTTCGGGGATTGGGTGGGTGGGTTGGGGGTGGGGGGAAAGTAGGTCGTAAAGTGGCGATAGACATGAGCCAGGTAATCCTCCTCCCGACGAAGTATCTAACCTGGGGTAGCTTAGGGGCTTTGGGGTCGGATCAAAATGAGCTTTATGACTTCCGTTTCCGAGGCCGAAATGAAGGCAGGACTGAGGCCTAACTTAGGGGAGAAAACGGCATGAACACAACAGATTTCGGCTCTCACTTCTTTAGCGTCACTTAGCTGCTGCTACTACTACTATTGACGTCAATCTCCGGATATTCCAAGCCATTTTAATTTATTTTGTAAAATAGGAATAACAAACAAGGGCACCTTCATATAGCCAAAAGCTTCGTAAAGTGGTTGAATTAGGGTACGTTATGCAACTGGAAGTCACGCAATCCTCTTGAACCCCCTTTCTTTACATAAATAAGGCAGCCCACCCCCCTTTCAGTCCATTCAGAGCGAATAGTAAATATATTCACTAAAATCGTGAATAGAGAATAGAAATTAAATATATATTTAATATTTATCTTCATCTTTTAATTAATTACCCAAGGTCGTACTTGAGGATTGTTTTGTTTTTTGTTCATATCTGACATTTCTGGTGTTCTTTTGTTCGCACCAGACAGTTCCCACGTTCAGTTGTTCATACCTGACAGTTTTGTTTCGTTCGTATTTATCAGTTCACGTTTTCTTTTGTTTTTACCAACAACCCCGGTGTCTTTTGGTTCTACCAAATAGTTCCCATATTTCTTTGTTCGTAGATAAGAGTCACGCTGTTTCTTTGTCCATAACCGAAAGTCCCCTTGTTCTTTTATCCCTATCTGATAGTTCCTGCCTTCTTATATTCCTACCTGAAACTTCTTGCGCTTATTTGTTCGTACAATAAAATTTCAGTGTTCTTTTATACGTCATTCAGGTGTACAAAATCGTTCATCTGGGCATCATACGGATGAAATTTAGACAAAAAGCCAGCACAAACATGTGAATACTTTATTTTTATTATTCCTCTGTATTTATCACCTCTCTCTTGAATCTCCCCACCCTCCTTCTTTTTCCCATATCAGTTTTCTTTTTCTTTTCTTTTTTTTTTGCTTACAAAACATCTCAGATTGTGCTTAAATCTCATTTGCTATCGGCCATTCTTAAGTCAACTTCGTATTTATTTGCTAACCTAACTTCACATGATAAAAGGTGGCAGGTAAAAAAGTTGCTAGCTATTCTTACACCTAGTAGTCATATCAGGTGCTTCTTCCACACTGTTTTACTTTTCGTAACTTAACTACTGTCTGGCGGAGATTGCTCTCGTTTGTTTTCGTTTATATCTTGAGATAAATGATATATTTTCATTGAAGATCTATGAGATATGTAGTTATGCATACCTTAACTTCTCCTATCGTCCTTATTTACAAAAACACACATACTACAGATATAAACATACACAGGACAAATACACCTTACCTGCTTTTTCTTTGCACGTCAACGTGTGGAACACTACCTTCTAAAGCTCTTCTCATAATTATGATCTGTTTTTTTTTCAAAAGACCGGTCTTTCACTTCCTCAAATATTCATAAACGGTCTTCCATGTCTTTCTTTTCCATTTCCTAGGTCTATACATATTTCAATTTGGCACACATAACACCTTAACTTCACAAAAGGCGAATAGAGTTCCAAGTTACATAGCCAGATATTTTGCGTTTAATTCAATTGAGATTATTTTTCCTATTAAAGCGCTTGTAAGACCTCCTATTATGTGTGTGGTGCATATTTGGTATCCACGGATGAAAAGAGCGACGCAATTAATTCTAGAACTTAGTAATAGATCGTACTAAGAGAGACTTAAGCACTTGAATTTACTTTTACTGGGAGATCGGCATCTCTCTCTCTCTCTCTCTTTCTCTCTCTCTCTCTCTCTCTCTCTCTCTCTCTCTCTCTCTCTCTCTCTCTCTCTCTCTTTCCCTCTCTCTCTATCTCTCTCTCTCTCTCTCTCTCTCTCTCTCTCTATATATATATATATATATATATATATATATATATATATATATATATATATATATGATCAACTTATTGAACTCGTTCAATTACTAAACGGATGCACTAATATAAACTATGACTCAATATTTGAGCTAGATAATCGAGCGATCACTTAAAATAATGGTTTCAGGCTACTAAAAAAAAAGCTTTACCACTGCGATAAGACAAAAAATAATTATTATAAGATAAAAAAACTTAGAATAACTTTCCCAGGAAGGTATTCTCTTCCTTTTATCTGTATTTACATTTATAAACGTAAAAATATCTGAAAACTACAATCCAAATGCCCACCAATACGCTTCCAATACCCACCCAAACCTTACCAATTCACTACCAATACACACTAATACATCATTAATACAACATCAATCTACATTGAAGCGCCAAAGGTCATAGGATAAGTAGCTAGTGTAGCGTATGAGAAGTGCAGGCGAGACTCAGAATGGCCGAGTGGATTCGCCGCTACCTAACAGTGGTCCAGCGACGCGGGAAGCTTTTCGCAACTCGCCTACGCTATTATTTTTTCTTTGCCCCTTTTCCTGCTCTCCTCTATCTACACTAGTATCGTGTAAGATCCACTCTATCCCTCGAAGTCCAGCATCTCGGCGTGGCATCGATTCCACAAGTGGACGGAATCACTCTGAAGAAATGTTGACTCATACCATCTTGATAGCTGTCCACAGTTCCATGATATTCTTAGGTGCCGGATCTTGGGTGTGGATAGACCTGGCCACCGCGTCCCATAAATGCTCGATTAAGTTCATGTCTGGTGAACGTAGTGGTCACATCATTTGTCGGAATTCTCCAGGATGCTCCTCGAATCAATTCTGGGAAACTTGGGATCGATCATACGATGGGATATCGATCGTTATTGGGACACGTGAAGTCTATGAATACATGCAAGCGGTCACCAACCAGTGCAACGTATCGTTCACCGGTTAATGACGTGATCCCCTTCATTCCTCATCCACACACACATAAGTATAGAAATTACATCTGCCTGCACGATACATTGTTGCCAACGAGGGTTGATGGCCTCATAGGGCAAGCACTACACTCGAACCCTACCATCAAACATAAAAAGCTGGAACCATAACTCTTTGGAAAACGCCATACGTTGCCAGTCCTTTAGGATCCAATCAGTGAAGTCACGAGACTAGGTGCAGCGCTGTGTCCGGCGTCGTGGTGAAAACAGGGGCATTTCGGTAGGTCTTCTGCCCCCATACCCCATGGAAGGTAAAGAACGATCCACTCTCCTAATAGAAATACGTCTGGTAGCTCCTGCGTTGAATGTGGATGCGATTTCTAACTAGTCAGGATCATTAAGTATCTATGGTAAGTTACTGCGCTGTCCATGGGGGATAGGGGGAGGGTAATGCCTTTCCTGAATTATTCTTGGCACCCACGTGGCAGCGTAGACCGAGGGATGTTGAATGTCGGGACAATTTTATAAAATGGAACGTCTCATCCGTCTGGCACCCACAAACATATCCCGTTCGAGCTCATATTTTTCACATCGGAACAGCCTAGCCGATGTTCCCACTCACACACGAGATGTCAGATCGAAAATGATACATGTCTACGAATTTCCACGATGTCAGTACGGTGGCGCTGCCCACCATTACCTTTACGTACTGCTATCCCCTAACTTTTTGTACTTCAATATATACCATTAAAAAATTCAAATATACTAAATATTGACACTAATATAACATCAATACCAGCAATACACCAACAAACTGCGAATACTCGCCAAGTACCACAAGTACACAACCAATACAGTCAGTTAAACCTCCAATTCACAGACAATACTCAATCAAACCAAGACACCATCAAGAAATGAATACAGCTCCTATATACTATTTACCTCAATACAAAGGTAATAGCCATCACTACAGAACCAATGCACTCTCAATGCATACCCCTGCAGTACCATTTCACCACTACTAACACAAAATACCAATTCGAGAGCTCTCTCTAGCTTAGTGGTTACAACGTTGGTAGTCTAGGTACCAGGTTCAATACAAAACCAATCACACATAGATAACCACAACACCGCTGTCTTTCATATCCCTTCTTCACACCGCACCTCCATTCCGAGGAATCTTACCGATGGGTAGTTTTATCCACATACCCCTGACGAGGAACGGCCTCCTCACCCCCGGGGTGAATGTTCCTACCTCATCGATGGGTGGTGTCAAAACCAAAAATATTCCTCAGGATCCTACCTCCCCAAAGAGGACTGGCTCCTCGTGCTTTCGAGTTCGCGAGCGATTGTCATGCTGATTATTATGTTGGTTTTATTATTCTGCTGGCTAAGAGACGGAGGGCGTTACCTACCTTCCTATTACCAACACCCCAACATTAAATACCAAATAAATTCATCATACACACCAACACACTTTCAGTATATAAACAATACGCGCTAATGCATTAGTAATACACCACCAATACACTAACAACACACACCATTACTCCTCGGATGCGCGCCAATACACCACCAAGACACACTGACACACCTCTAATACACTATCAAAACGAATACACCACTAATAAAAACTTAATTATCACCAATACATATTAAAACTAAACAAATATACACAAATCCATTACTAATATACTATCAATACACCATTACACAACCAATATGCTACCAACACATCGGCTGCGTCCAAGCTGCGTTGAATCACCGCTTCCGATTTTAGTGAAGTTAAGCCACATAATGTGTGATTAGTCCCTGGATGGTGTCTTGATTCAGCTCGCCTTCACGACAGCTGCCATTTGCTGTAGAGACCCTCGGTACGGATCCCACGCTAATCAGTAGGTCCCAACACTACTGAGAAGTGAAAGGTAACTTATATAACTGCACTTTTGTGGTAAAACACCTACCAATGTATTGCTTACCACCAATACATCACCAAGGCACACCAATACTCTAGCAACATCAATAATAAAAACGAGTGCACCACTAATAAACCAATATATCATTAATGCACGCTAATGCACTATTAATAAATCACACATACACTACTAATACACAACAATACAACACTAAAGTACAACAATATATATATAAACAAGACACTTCAATATAATCAACACCATTACACTACCACTAAAACTATCAATACTCATCAATACACCATGAATATACACTAACAAACAACATGAAACTGTGAATACAAAACAATCAAGCACAATACACTCTCAAAACATCTCTAATACACAAAAATAACACCAATACACAGCAACGCATCAGCAAGACACAACTACACTAACAACACCAAAAAATCATTAATAAAACCAGTCCACAACAAATACACTATTAATACACACCAAGACTGCCAATACACCATCAATGCACAGGCATACACCGCAAATACATCAATACAATATCGATACGCCCATTGCAGCACCAATTCTTTACCATTCCACCACCAATACATTACTAAAATGAGTTCTCGCTAGACTAGTAGATACGAGTACAGCTCTGGATTTCTGGCGTCGAGGCAGGGGGTAGATCCCAAAGTGCGCGGGTGCAAAGCTTTGACCGGCCACACGAGTTGGGCGCCCATTGGGTGGATACGCTGATACATACGCCCTCTGAGGGAATAGGAACATAAGAATATATGAAAAGAAGGAGTCTTCAAAAGGCTAATCAATAGCCTATACGAGGCAGTTCCTGTTCCCATCAGCCAGTTCAGTCGCACCTACCATCCTCATCCATAAATCGATCAATTCCGAGCAATGGTTGCATAGGAAGGGGCAGTGTCGGTGTACACTGCAACCATGCCTTCATGGATCTCTTTTGCATTCTTGCCTTCCTTGGTCAAAAATTTGATCACTGCACGGTGCTCAACCTTGTCCATTGTTGAAAAATTTGTGACTGACGATCTGCGATCAGCTACTGCTTCTTAAATAGACGAGGCAGGCGCGTGCGGATGCAGGTCCTGACTTGTCATAACTTGTCCTAACACCCCCACAAACAGCCACCCCCCTTCCTCTGTTTTACCTTACCGATTTGAAAAACTTATTCACCGCCCCTCGTATCTTCCCCCAAAATAATAATTACTCAACACAAATGTATCATTTGCACAACCAGACAATACTGCATAACCCAATCAAATTAGCGCTTCCCAATTATGATCAACATCAAATCGGTCCGAGCTACTTCAATGCAACCATCAGAGGAGAAAGCCAGGAATGAGCTCCACATCCATCATCTTCCACATAAGCCAATCTCAACACCTTGATCAGTTCCCTTCCCGTCTTCACAACACAACATAACCACACCTCTGTTTTGGAACCTTACCAATAGAGTACTAGTCTCCCTATATGAGTTCCCTCCCCCCGGGGTCACGAAGTGTTACACCACCCCTGGTTGGTATAAACAAAAACATACATTGCAACCCCCCCCCTCTCAACAGAGACCACGCGCTGGCGGCTTCGGGCTCACCAGTGATTGTCATTCTTATCTTTATGTGCATTTCATTACCAGTAAGAGAGTCTCGTTCACGATGCGAGGGGCGAATGGCACTACCTACATATATACTACAAATACCCCAACATACACAAATACAACACTTTAAACCAGTAGATCATTACCTGAATGCATTACCAATAAGCTAACAACACCATACATCACCAAAACTAATAATGCACTACCAATACACCATGTAGAGGGATATCCTAGAATAATATTATTTCCCCACCTCCTAAGATATTACTTTGGGAGAGAAAGTGAGTCGTTACCCCCCCTCTCCCTCCGACTTTACCCTTTTTGGACTTGCCGCCAGGTCACCGCAAAAATTCACACCGAGGCATGACGCTGAAATTGAAGGTTGCCTACTCGCCGTCTCAATCTCCCCTCCCCCTTGGGTCGAGAGATTACTCATCTATTTTGTAGGTTCGCCGTGAACAGCTTTTATGGCTCCAGCCGCTGGTCGTCCGTCTGGCCGCTGATCCCTGCCTCTTACGCTTTCCCGCAAGGAAATGCTTGGTTCTCACGGCCGATAACGAGGGTTCGAGAAGGCCTCTCCCTCTCCCTGTTTTGAAGAACTCCAGGTATATATGCACCCTCCCAAGGATTGCAGATAGATTTGGTTAGACAACACTTCCCCGAAAGAAGTTCGATTCAACGAAGCTCTCTCCCGAGAAGTGTGAGTGACGGTTGCAAGCCACGGAAGAGCTAGACATCACACCCGTATCTTCGGGTCAGGAAAAAGAGTCTCGTTAGGCAACGTCAGCCTTTCGCAACTGCTTTCGGATCAATGATTGGAGAAGCCGTCCTCCGAAGTTCTTCTGGTTACCTCTTGAGGACAAGAGGCCCGATAGCTCGTTCGACCTGAGTTTGGAGAAGTCCCCCCCCTTCGAAGTTCGTCCGGTGACCTCTTGAGGACAAGAGGCCCGCATCTTGCAAAACACAAGTTCGAGAAAGTAGCCCCACCCGCTGCTGGTTTTCTTCTACCCCTGTGAGTAACCAAGGTCACCAAGACCTCACGCAAAGTTTGCCCCACTTTACTTTCAAGGTTCAGAGGAACTAAATCACTCACTACCCTAAATCTCCCATTATAACCACTCATTAACCCTGGTTATCTAAATGGTATTCGGAACCTAATTCCGTCTTATTCATGTACCTATATACGAGGGGCGGTCAGTAAGTTTCGCGAATCGGCAAGGCAAAACAGAGGAAGAAAGATGGCTGTTTGTGGGGGTGTCACGTCAAGTTAAGACAAGTCAGGACCTGCAGCCGCACGCTCCTGCCTCGTTTATTTAAGAAGCAGTAGCTGATCGCAGATCATCAGTTACAAATGTTTCAACAATGGAGAAGGTTGAGCACCGCACAGTGATCAAATTTTTGACCAAGGAAGGTAAGAATACCAAAGAGATCCATGAAGGCATGGTTGCAGTGTACCTCGACACCACCCCTTCCTATGCAACCATTGCTCGCTGGAATAGGGAGTTTCGCCATGGTCAGACGTGACCAACGAGGACAATGTGGCCCATGTGGAGAGGATGATCCTCGAAAATCGACGGGTAAAGGTCGAAGAAATCGAGCGAGAACTTGGAATATCACAGGAAAGTGTTATCAACATCATCCACGACAATTTGGCTATGACCAAGGTCTCTGCCCGTTGTGTCCCTAGAAACCTCACGCCCCATGATCCACTTCAACGTCATCAAAGTTCGGAGGAGCTGCTGCTCCTGTACAACCAAGACCCGGCGGGATTCGAGTCACGCATAGTGACAGGTGATGAAACGTGGGTCTATCACTGGGATCCCGAGACCAAGCTCGAAAGCATAGCCTGGAATCATAGGGGCTCTCCGACCCCCACCAAGTTTCGGACTCAACCTTCAGCCGGGAAGATCATGGCCACCATCTTCTGTGATTTTGAGGGAGTGTTGATGGTGGACTATACGCCTCGTGGAAGGACCATCGCAGGCCAATATTACACCGAGGAACTGGCTGGGTTGAATAAGTGCATCCGTCAGAAGTGGCGCGGAAAGTTGACACGCGGTGTCCTGCTCCTCCACGACAATGCCCCTGTCCACAAGGCAAGAGTTGCACAAGCTGCCCTGAGCGAGTGCGGATTCGAGGAGCTCAACCATTCCCCCTACAGTCCAGATCTGGCCCCTAGCAACTACTTTTTATTCCGCCAGCTCAATGCTGCACTGCGTGGACGCCGGTTTGGGGACGATGAAGATGTCCAGCTCGCCGTCCAAGAGTGGATTGAACAGCAGTCGGGAGATTTCTGGTTATCGAAAATTCGAAGCCTCAGGGACAAGTGGCACAAGTGCATTGAAGTCGAAGGTAGTTATATTGAAAAATAATAAAACACTTTTCCTCATATCTCGTTTCCTTATATCCGAATTGCAAAACTTATTGACCGCCCCTCGTATATCCATATTTATTGTTGTGCCTTTTATTTAGTGTGTATTAAAATCTATTTTTGTCGTTGTGTTTGGAATATTCCTTGGTCACGCAGCTGCAGCAATCTATTAAAATCGCACTCTTAGAACAATAACAGTTGTCTCCTTTTTCGGCCTACCTTAGTGCCTGTGTGCGCATATTACCCTACACTTGGCCATACTTCGACACACCACCATACATACACATACATTTCTCCACGTAAGGATAGAAATAGGAATCTATCACCTCTATGTCGAAATCAGTTAGCCTCACCTATGGGCGAAAGAGGGCTTTAAACCTTCCTAGAAATCCCTTTGTTGAAAGGGTGATTGGCTTCTGTTTGCGTGGTGGTGGATGTGGGTGGTGTGGGGGGGGGGGCGCTCTCCCCCATTGATAATTCTATGCCCCCGACGGGAAAATGAAAATATCAAAACTGTTCTAAACTTCATCATTATCACCTCCGTGCCGAATGGTTGCGTTGGTTTTGGTGGTATGGTTGTAGACTGCATTTATGTGAGGAATCTAGCTTGTATCATAAAACGAAGTCATACATACATCCCTAAATATCACATACATACGTAAGCGAATACCTATGTACATGCCTGTACTCATTCGAATCCCTGTTGTGGAATAAGTGGTATAGTGTAGTGTTGAGGCGGAATGGCGAGTTTTCTATTTCGAGCGGCGTCAAACACGTGTTGAACAATTGGCCAACGTGGATCTCATTCGACTCGTTTTTATGGTAACCAGAATTCTCCATTTCACCTCCTCATATACCTAAAGATAACTAAGGAGGAATACTAACGTACATACATGAGCACGTACGTAATTAAACACGCACTCGAACACGCGAAAAACCTACATAAGGTATTGTATACGTGTAATAATTACCATTGTGTACATATTCCGTGTTACGCTCGAAGGAATTAGAGAGAAATGTAAAGGAGTTGGCGGAGCTCAGAAATTCGATTAATTAAGACTTTTTTTCGTATTACAAGTAAAAGCATTTGAGCCTGGTAAATTAAGGGAGGGTGTACTGGGGAGATACCAGGAGGCTACCCGATAGGTACTATGGGGGTTAATGGAGAGACCGGACAGGTACAGGTCAGTTGGGGAGGGGAAAGAAGACATCGTGGGATCATTATATATATATATATTTCTAATGAGTGAAATCCTGGAACTCGATTAATCAATACTTTGGTTATTATCACTTAAGTGATAAACAATGATAATAATAATTAATTAAATATTGCTGTGATCTTTGACGGCACGCGTACGCTAGTATAGATACATAGATCAGTTTATATTTATGGGTCTCATCAAGTATTGTGATTTAGGGGTGTTTGTATTTCACATGCTAATTAGTTTAGGCTCTGATGGCTAAGTCACTAGGGGTCTCCTTGAGAGGATTGTGAATTTTAAGTATATGAAGTGTTTTTCATTTAATTAGTTTATGCTAAGTAACTCTATCTCTCCTTGTCTATTATGATATTTTAGGTGTTTGTACTTTAAAAGTTAATTAGTTCAGTTATGCCACTATGGGCCTTTTCGCCTAATGTGGTTTCTGAGAGTTTGTATTTTTTCATATTAATTAGATTAGGGTTCAGGTTAAGCTAAGATACGTTGTGTTTAATTGGGTTTTAAACCATAGTCACTTAATCTAACTCTATCCTAAACTCATTATCATGAAATATAAAACAATCACCTAAAACTTACCATAATCGAGGAGACCCCTATTACCTAGCTTAAAGTAATTAACATGTAAAATACAAACACAATAGACAAAGACCAATACTGGCCTAGCCTAAACTAATTAACATGAAAATAGAACATATAAATTAAAATCACAATAGGCGACGCGCGTCATAGTGTCTAGCCGAATCCTAAGCCTAAACTAATTAACAAGTGAAGTACAAACACCTAAAAATCATATTAGGCGACGCGAGCCATAGTGCCCGAACTTAAACTAATTAGCATGTAAAATAGAAACACCTAAAAATCAAAAGAGGCGAGAAGATCCATAGTGACCTAGTTTAATCCTAGCCTAAACTAATGAACATGCAAAAACAACGAACTAAAATCACACTAGGCGACGAGACCCATAGTAAACTAGCCTAAACTAATTAAGATGTAAATTACAAACATATAAAAAAAAATCGCAATGGTCGACGAACCCCATAAAAGTCAAAGGATCCAATACACAATTATTCAGTGTATCAAGAATATATCTTTTTAGAGTAAGAGAAGTTAGCGTATTGCTCTTAGGATGTCGGCTGCACAAAGCCTAGCGGTCGACTAAATATCACGCTACCCTTGCATGAGCTGACAAAGGACAATAACTAGAAGTATCTTGTATAATATTCCTAGGAACACATGAGTCGCTACATGACAACTAACGCAAATACGACCCATCCGGCGATTGATCATGCTAAATGTGGTTTACTTTTGCAAAATGTGAGAATCAATGTTTTGAATGACATGGGAAATTTCTGGAGGAATCCGGAGGGAAAAGGCTGCATCAACATTGAAGTTCGTACTTCTAGATGGCAGGGCTCACATGTGCAAACTTATTAGGAGAACTGAGGAAATACGTCTTCCTGGTTTCAACGTGTGTGTTCTGCAAGGGTATTCCTTTGTAATCCTAGATAACGATTGGTTTTGTGATCTTGTACTCCTAATCAAAGCTTAGGTGTTCTTCTGATCCCAGATCCTATTGGACAGTCTCAGTCCTCGAGACCTAAGCAGTCCTCTTAATTCTAAATCTCGTTTAGCCATCTTTGTAATCCAAAATCTGTATTTAGCGGTCTTTTAATGTTAGATATTTTTCAGTATCTTGTAATCCTAGATGTCTTTTAGTATTTCTTGTAATCTAAAGTCCTTAATTAGCAATCCTCGTAATTCTAGAGCTTTATTTAACAGGCCTTTCTAACCCTACATTCTGTTTAGAAGTCCCTGTAATCCAGTTTATCAATTTTTGGGACTATCAAATTAATATAATAACCGGAAAAATGGCTATAAACCTAAACCAGCCAACAATCGTAGCAAACCTTTTCACATATAAGATAACCTCTAAATGGAATTTCCTACTTGAGATTGTAATTGAATTTCCTTCTATAAAGGATAGATTAATTAAACAGCTCTTTACCTTCTATGCCAGAACACAAGCACATAGACAATGGGCAAGAGTAGATAACCCAAATGAAAATAAAGGACTACAAATCGAAAGAAATTTCGAGTGAAACATTCTGCATAAATTCTAGCTAGACGTAAAATTACAAGCCCTGTTGCATGTTCCATCTTTAGTAGAGATGTGATTCACAGTATATTTTCAAGCTTCATCAAGTAACCTTTTTTCAAATACTAATTAAACAAAACAAGATAGTTACAAATAACTCAATTGAATTTGTTTCTCTGTATGTAATAAGTGCAGGGTTAGCTTTTACCTTTTCTATAAATATACATAAATGCCAGTCAACTCTTCCCTTACTTTTCACTTTCTAACTTACCACTACCCTCATAGCATATCTATGGGTCTTTTCTGGTGTGTAATACAGCAATAACTTTGTGGTAAAAGTTTATCTTTCTTGACAGGAATTGAAATATTATAATTCACTTTTTCCGGAAACCTTTCGAACTTGATCTTCCTCTGTGCTCTCCGGAGGTCTCTAATTGTCCAATATCACGTATACTCTATACATACAAGGGCACGGCAGGCTTTGTCTCGATGGATGGTAATTTAGATAATAATATTAATAATTCATTAATTCAATATTTCTACATTAACAGAAGAATTTCCACGGGTCAGAGTGTTATTATAATTTACTTAAAACTAAGGTTTGAAAACCAACGAGCGCATCTATTCAAAGTTTGCGAGGAGACGTTCGTAAAGATTTATATCCTGGGAAGCTAAAAAATGAGGCTGTGATTCTAAGAACTTGGAGCACGCGCAACTCTCCTATATATGCTCCTGTTTCGAATCCCGGCCTCTTTTCAAGGAAAGAATGGGTACATCACCCTTGAAAATCAAGTCCTACTCACCTCTGAAGTGTGAATCGCTCCCTTTGAAAGGTTTGACAGCCAACGCCCTTGAGAAGTGTTCGTCAACCACAGCGGATGTGTCTCCTCTGTAGTGGGTCACCACCACACAGTTGGCGGATAAGTACTTCACGTCCTTCGGAACAATCAGAAGTTCATTATGTTCGAAAGACTCGTATTTTGGTCCAAAGATATCTTTTTGCCTCACTATTCACATACTGAAGATGTCAAGATGATCTAGCAATGGTGGTGAACGTTCACTCGAACTTACCCTTTCATTTATAGGTTGTGCTGAACAAAGTGACGGCAAAGACGAGAGTGAAGGATGTTTTATATCTTGGTGAAGAGGTTGGTTATTCAGAGAATTCGGACATGAGTCGGGAGTGGTTGGACATTGCTGAAAGTTTGAAGGAAATCGGGTTACTTAAAATTTCTTTTGGTTCTATTTCAGACATGATCCTATTCCCCCACCCCCTCCCCCTCCTATATGGTTCAAAATGTTATGCGCTAACTACCTTTGTGACTGAAAGAAGTACAACGAAAGAGAAGAAATAACAACGTATGTATATACACTGGATGTTCGGAAATTAACGCAACCCTTAGGAACATTGCATTTACTGTAGTAGGTAGTAAAAATGTCCAGCATTTTGTCTTACACACCAATATAAAGTGGATTATAATTATCGGTAATGTTCTAGAAATTTAATATTGTATCAAACTGAATATATTTTGCTTCATTATTACACTTGATAGTTTAATCGAAATAAGATTATACAATTATCAGACAAAAGTAATAACTTGTATATTTTAGGGGAATATAGAGAGTCTATATAAAATGATAAAAAAGATATGCAAAAAAGTATTCGTAACTTAGAAATAATATAGATTTTTTTCGTGTTACATGATGTTCTAATCGATAATTCTGTTTGTGAAGATTGTTACATTGTTCCAAAACATTCGTACACAAGTATAAGAGCCTACCTGGCAATGCCGGCGTTGCCAACAGTCAGTCTACCACAAGCAGGCACTGGGTAAACATCTCATCAGATTCTCACTATGCCAAAGGTTAAGGAACATTCTGTTCACGTCAAAACCGTTATTGTAAGAGAGTAACAGGCTGCCAAAGGCTATAGAAAGCCTGCCGAAGGGTTTCATATGCCTATAAGCTCTGTATGGTACATCATTCAGAAGTGGAGGAGGGAAGGAACCTTCAGTAGCAAACCAAGAACAGGTGCTCCGAGGCAAATAACTCCTCGTGAATGCTCTAAATTAGTAAGAATGATGAAAAAAGACCCCAGAACAACAGGGAAAGTATTGCTAGAAGAACTGGCGTCAACGTCACTCCGCAAACAGTGTGCAATACATTGCGAAGAGAAGGACTCCACAAATACCGAGCACGATGAGTTTCTCTACTGACGAAGAAGCACGTTGAAGCTTGCAAAGAGTTTGCCACAGACGTGACACAAAGAAGACCATTATTTCAACGAAATTCTTTGGTCAGATCAAACAAAAATAGAATTATTCAGCAATAACTACAGAACATTTATAGAACATTGTTATAGAACATTTATAGATAAAAATATAAATAACTGAATAGTAACATAGCTGAACACAATAATATTGAAGAAAAATACATTTAAGTACTTTTAAAATAAAAGTTTGTTGTTAAAAGAGATTTTAAGTTGGTTTTAAATAGGTCCTACAAAATGAGGGTGTAAAAGTGTTCCAGAGAATTGTAGCTACCGAAAGTGCACCGACATTAAGAAATAATAGGTGTGTCAATCACATTGTAGATAGAAGGATAATGATACCGAAGGTTTAGAGTGAAAGTGAATTCGGATATGAACGAAACGATGTAACAACAGGAGGCAAAGAATTGTCGGTAAAGCAAAAGAGACAAATCTTGAAAGATGTACGAAACTTCTGAGAGGATGGATGGTTTGCAGGAGAGAATTTTCTGTAAGTATAGATGGATAGAATTTTTTTAGCAATTTGTATTCATGAAGATAAATGTAGGAGTATGAAAGAAGGGCCACAATTATTGCGATATCTGAACGTGTGTATGGTACCCTTTAACGCTTTGGGGCTAAGTAGAAAGAATCAAACATAATATTGCAGGGGATTTAATGCCCGCCTTTACTGTTAGATCTACCCAGGCGTAGAGAAGTGTGACAGCAAAAACAAAAATCCAAATAAACAGCAAGTGAAAAAAGAGTGACCCCGGGGAGAGCTCAATAAAAATCCATGTTTTAACAAATTCCTTCTGTGGGCACCACAGGTACAAATACTAGTTTTAACCGCTTTTGCGGGTACAGCTAACGGCTACATCACGCATGTTCACTAAAAGAGGGCTGGTAGTCTACTCTGCAGGGCTTTTCTTCTCTTTTGCCTCCCATTTATCATTTTTAGTCGCGTACGAGTCTAGTCGCGAGCGACTCTACACCTCACTATGTCGGTCGGTCGGACACCGTTTTGCTTTTTTTTTTTGTAATAACATTGTAACTATTCGGCCGATTCTAATGAAATTTGAAACCCTTATGTTGTTTTACATTCTCTTAAGAATGATATATTCAAAGTCCTTTCTAGGAGAGCCCCGGAATTATTCTGTTTTGGCATTAACATCATAACTATTGGGTGAATTCCAACGGTATTTGAAGCTCTTGTGTTGTTTTATATTACCTTTCTAATGTTATAATTGCCAAAGTCCTCCTAAGGTTAGCCCTGGAATTATTTTGTTTTAGCAATAACATCATAACTATTCGGCTGATTCTAACTAAATTTGAAGCCCTAGTGTTGTTTTACATTTTCTTTCGAATGATAGAATTAAAAAGGTGCTCCCAATGTTACTCCAGGAATTATTGAACGTTTTGAAAGGCGTAAGGTCATAAATCAGAATAAGTGAGAGTACGCAACTATTTGGTCAGCAAACCTTGTTTCTTTGCCTTTAAATTGAATATTGGCTGACTGCGAGGGATTTTAGCCCTATATAGAACCTTATAAAAATGTAGTACAACTTGGACGCCAACACAATTTACTGACGGAGCCTTCGTCTTATAGGGATACATTGATGCATCACTTATAGTTTAGCGTAGTGCCCGAATAAATGTTTGCTACAGCATATGGTAGCCACCGCAAAGTTAAATGAATAGGCGCTTCTTAGAAATAAGGAAAATGACACAAGAGTGGTAGATTAATATGTCATCAACATATCAATGTAAAGAGAGGAAGTAGGCGCATCAATTCGCATACCGGAGGATGGTAAATAGAACTAGGTACTCTCCCAGGACTTTTTAACTTGAAGAATACCAAATTTAATGGAGCAGGATCAAATAATTTTAAGTAAATTGTCCTAGAATAACCTAATTCTCTTGAAAGGATGTAGCCAAATAAACATAAACCCCATTCTAGAAAAAAAACCTTACTTTTAATCTAAATCAGGAAGTACATCCTCTTAAGCTACTGTGACATAAATTTTCCTTCTGTGATTCAGGATTTCATCATCAATAGTTTCCTTGGGATTTTGTTACAACCATGTTTCACTTTATTTCTCTATCGAAGTATTTAGTCATTCGTCTCTTTATTATTTATTCTCAAGTTCATGGTTCTTCTCCTTCGTGAGTGGACATTTCTCTTTGTTAATGAATAACAATAACAAATTTTATCGCATGACCTAGCCATGCAAAGAGTTGCCATAAATTTCATTCCAACAATCTAGGCGGATGAACAATGGTTAATGCATATTAGGAGTGCATAGATCGCGAACTTAACTTTCTCGGCATTTTTTACTAAAAATGAGAAGTTTGGTTTACGGCTACAACTCCGAAACCAAAGTACACTCGTCCTAGTGTAAATTTTCAGAGTTTCTTCGGCCAATGCAGCACATGCACACACCTGAATTGCATGTGGACTACAAGTATTCATCAGAAGGTAAAACTATCAATAAATATTACTGCCTTAAAGTTATAAAAAACTTTGGTATGAACTTCGTAGAAGAGAGTAGAATTTGGGAATTTGGAAAGTTGGCCGCTACACCATAATAAAGACAGCGACTTTTTGTAACTAATCTAGTATTTTAGGAGGCCTCATAGCATTATACAGGTCCGGTAGACTTCCAACTCACCAGAAAATAGGAGAATTTTTAAATAAAAATGTTCCTGTTCCTGAAAAATGAGAAGCTCTGTCACCGTCTGACAGCTACAATTATATCGTCAACACACTAAAAAAATCCAATGACGATAATAATCATGATGATGGCGCAACAGATTGTAAATAATAAGTTATATGACTTTTGAACAAAAAGAAGTTCTGTCATCTTCTTAGAGACATGTGATCAAAGCACTGAAAGTTTCCTACCTAGATTCAACGACTATGATGCGCGATAATACCGCGAAAACTTGTATATAAGTCATCCTACCTTTGAATAAAGAGAACATCTTTCACCTTCTCACATATAAATTTATATCAACTAGTTTAAATGACAATAAGCATTATGATGACGCTATTGTAAATATTAAGTGATCCAATTTTTGTACAAAGGGAAGAACTACCACCTTCTGTCAGAAACAATTATATCGTCAACGTAGTAATAATTACCCAATTCATTTCAATGGCGATAATGATCAGGAAGATGATTCAAGAGCTCAAAAATATTAAGTAATCCGACCTCTGAACAAAGAGAAGCTAGGTCATCTTCTGATAGAGACAATTATATCAAACCAATAAAAAATTTCCCACCACAATTCAGCAAGTGTTTTGTAATCATCTCACAATCACAAGTATTTATACAGGCCTTTATTAACGATCCTTTCCCTCTGGCACGTAACTCTCCTGAACTTCACCGTCTGGAATGATAGTCTAGGATGAAATTGAGGAATATGCCTAGGTCAACGAAGTCCAAATAAAAGAAAGCAGTCAGTTGTATGTGTTTTGATGTTGCTATTCAATTAAAATTAGGATTGAAATCCAAGGATGGCATCCCCGCCAGAAAGAGCGCAAGGAGAGAACTGTAAAGAGAGTTGTGAAATTGGGGTAAGTGAAAATGTAAGTTTTGATGTCCTCGTAAGTGTATCTTAGTATAATACATGCAATTGAGGTCCTACTTGGCTGTTCCTCCAGGGGAAAGGGGCATGATTGCACTTGATATCCTCCTTAATTTCCTCTTCTAATATTCCCCAAGGAGTAAGAGGTTTCGTGCACTTGATGTTCTCCTTGAATGTTCCTCAAGTAGGAAGGAGTAAATTTCACTTTTATTCCCTCCTCGTGTGCTCGACAAAGCTCGACGATCTCCTTTTCATGTCTTCTTCAATGGGTATATACTTGCACTATATTTCCTCAAGTGCTACTCAACGGGAAGGGTATATACATGCCATATATGACCTTCTCGAGTGTTCCTAAAGGAGGACAGGTGCAATTTCACTTGATGTCCTACTCAAATGTTCCTCAAGTGGGAGGGGGTTTAATTACACACGGTCGTTTTCGATATCCTTGATATCCTCATCGAATATTCCTCAAGTAAGAGGTGTGTTTTTGCACTTGATGTCCTGCTCGAGTGTTCCTCAAAGAGGAGAAGAAAACTGGGTTTTACATTTGATATCTTCTTCGAATGTTTCCCAAGGAGGAGGAAGATATGCTTGAACTTAATTTCCTCTTTAAGTTTTTCAATGGGGAGGGTTATACTTGGAATTCTTATCCTTCTTAAGTAATCCTCAAGGAAGAGGACGTGCAATTGCACTTGATGTCTTTCTTGAGTGCTTCTACAGGGCGATGGAATATACTTGCACATGATGTCCTCTTCAAGGAGGAAAAGCTATACTCTCACTTGAAATTCCCCGGGAAGTTTAAGTTCGTACTTATGAGTCGCTGTGCCCTTTTACCTCTTTTTTTCCTAAAGTAATACCCCATCGCTTCTTCTGTTCCTAGGGTTCACCAAGTTTCGTATCTCATGCCTGTTTATTTCATTTTCTTATTACTTCCACGCCATTTTTTTCTTTCAACATTTGTTTTTTTTTATTTAGCTTTTGCTCCTTGGATCACTTCAGTACCCTCAATTTATTTATTTCTCGTGCTCTCCTAATTTATTTTTTATATTAAGAATGACACACTGACGTTTTCCTTTTGACCATTTCCTCTCTTTTAAATGTCTTTACCCTCTGGTTTGGAGGCAAAATAGCACCAAATGGCATTAGCCGCACGACGAGGAAGGTTACTAAATGCCATTGCAACTCTGTGCGAAATGAGTAGAGTCTTTTGGTCTTGTGGTAAGGAATTTACCTGTTTTAACCCTTCTTCTAGGTGAGTAACTACTTTATCTTCCTAAGGCGATTAACACATGACACCCCTCAGTTATTCGCCACTTATGATAAAGAAAAACTAAACGACATTGTAGCGCTAAATGTCATTTAGGCACGAAGGTTGTAACTTCAAACGTTTTTTCGACGTAAGGATTGTGGCATCAAATGTCTTTTTGAGGTGATATTTTTGCCACCAAATGACATTGGGTATGAGAATTTTAGCGCAGAAAATTTTTGGGACTGTGAAGATTGTGGTGCCAAACGTCATTTACGTGTTATAATTTTCTATCAAACGTCATTTGGGTGAGAAATTTGCCGCCAAACTTTTTATAGGCGTTAGGATTGTGGCGCCAAACGTCATTTGGGCTTGAGCTTTGTGGCGCCAAAAAACATTGAGTATGAGAGTTTTGTTATAGAACTAGATTTGAGTATGATAATTTTAACACTAAACTTCTTTTGTGTTTGAGGATTACGATGTTAAACATCATTTGGGTATGAATTATTTTGCCTTTAACGCCTTTGGAGCATGAGGATTGTGGCGCCAAACTTCATTTGTCTGGTGTTTTTTTTTTACGAAAAGTCATTTAGGTGTGATAATCATGCTAGCAAACGTCATTGAGATGTAACAATTCTATCACTAAACGTTGACTAAGAATTTTGGACCCATACGTCTTTGGGGGGATAATTTTGGCGCCAAGCGTCTTATGGGCGCGAGAAAATTTTAGTGCCGAATATCCTTCTAGTGTGTATATTTTGACTTTGATATTTGTGTGTGAACTGATACATACTGGAATAACTTGTAGGCTGGTGTGAGGGATTGACTGTTAGGGTGAATTCGTTAAATCTGTTGAGTTCTATTTTGATGTTATAGACGCTTGTTTCCTGAAAGTGGTCATAGCATGTATCTCTAGTAATCTTTGTCATCAAAGATTTTTTTTGCATCATTAACCTTTTAAAATAATTGCAGCTAATTACTCTGGAATGTTCATTTTCTTCATAAGAATTTGATCCTCTGAATTTTAAAATACCCATTTTGGGCCTATTCTTAGGAGAATGGTTTTTATAAAAGTCATTGTCGCTTCGTATATCTTTTCCGTATTACTACATTTTCTGTTCATTCTTTAATTCTTCTTCTTCTTCTATTGACAGGAATTGTCAAAACATTGCATTCAAGTTGAAAATAGTCAGACCAAACTCTCATATTCAATACGAGAAATTTCGTTTGTTATATAAGAATAGAGAAAATGTTTCATTGAGGCAATAGAAATTTTTTAAAAACAAAAATCAACGAGAATAGAGAGCTTTGTTTATGAGGAAGCAGAAAAGAAAAGGCGATAAATTCGAGCAAAAATTTAAAATTACTGAGTTCAAATTAGGCAAAAGTAGCAATTTTTGGCGGAAACAATGTTTATCGGTTTGATACAACGTCAACGGAGATTGTTCATCGATATCGTTACCTAATGAAATCTGTGAACGTGAAAACAAATAACAATGCAATAAAGTTTATTCCTAGAATTTGGGTAACGTTAATATTCCAATAAAAAACAATTTACACTAAAGAGTGCATCAAAATGCTTTGCCAAAAAATGACCCACAAAGGGATTTTAGGTAACATCTGGAGGCTTGTGTGACCTCCCGGCCTCAGCATCCGCAATTTGCCTTCCCAACCCCAATGTCTGCAAGAGGGCTTGCGGCTATATATATCTTCCACACTCTTTCAACTCCTATATCTTCACCTCCTATTTTACAGATATCTCCTTATAAACTTTCTGCGTGATACGAAATCGTTGCTAGATCACTTTAAATTCGGCCAAAATTGCCATGCGAGGTCAATTTATAAATTACTGGGAGGAAATTCAGGACCTTACCTGACTTTTAAAAGATACCATTCACTTATGTCAAGCGGGCGGGACTGGCCTTGGTGAATTAAGAGACAAGAGCGTCCAAAGACTATATTCGTGGAGAGAGGTAGCTAACCGTGTGGGACTGAAAACTCAAACAGGGTAGGGAAAAGAAGAGAAAAGTAACCATTAAACCTGGGGTAGTCGAGGGGGATCAAATAAATAGCGAAAACAATCAGTCAATCAAGACGTGTTTTTGAAAGTATACAAATGCGCGAAGTCTGAAATATAAAATTAATAAATTTAACGATTGGCTTATTAAAGAAAACTTTGACGTAATCACTATAACTTAAAATTAGCGAATAGGGACTTTAATGAGAAATTTAATACCGATAGTAATAAAATGTTCAAAATACAGTGAATGAGAGGAGTGGTGGCATACGGTTTTACATGAAAGAAGAATTAAACTCGGTAAATGTTAAACGAAATTAAGGAAGAAAAAAATAGTATTGATCGAATTTGCGTCTGCAAACATATAAATTAATATCGCAATTGCCTAAAAGTCCCCGGCTCAATCCGAACAAGAAGATGACAGAGTCTTTGACTTTCTCTCTTAAATCTTTAAATGGATACGACAGTAATATGCGTAGATTTAAATTTTCCAAGCGTCCACTACATACAGAATACAACGGTTAAAAAACCGCTATTGCTAAACTTTATATCATACAAGAGAAATTTCTTCTTCAAAGCTTAAAGAACCCCAGCATAGTCAAGATATATTAGTGTTAATTCTTACCACGGATGAATAATTAGTGAGAACCATTCATGTAGGTGATCCACAGCAGACAAGTGATAATATCTTTGTCAGATTCCGAATACATTCAAGTGAGAAGGAAAATAAGACCAATCAGTTAATACCAATTTTTTGAGGGAAGAGGGGCTCCAATTATGATGTTTTTCTCGATTAAATGAGAGAAATTAACTGGGGTAGTTCATTTCACTGTATACTCTGAGTTAGTTAAGTATATACAAAGAAAACACGAAATAAAAAAAAATAACAGCGGGATAAATGCATTCGAAAATGACTCAGATGTTAATCGAACAAGATTTACTCCTATATTATGTCATGAGATGGTCAATCGAACAGACAGGAATGTAAAAAAGAATTATAAACAAGACGCACAAAATTCCAAACACGAGCCTAAACCTTTTTATGGTTACATTAACCGTAAAAATCCCATAAGAGAGGTTATTGGACCGATTATGATTATAGAGAAGGAATTCTCACTGAAAACCCCGAATTCATAGAAAGGACTTTAACTTAGCATTTCTCATTTGTTTCTCCTGTTGATCGCTTTCCACGGCTATGAACACAGAGCGAACACATGGATTTGGGGGAAAGATCGATCCGACACGGGATTAAATGAAAAGAAATAATTGCATAGCTAAACGAAGTGAAACGACCGAATGCACAGAGTGTGTGGTATCGTTTACTCAACTTACTTAGTGAGTTAATGTGTAAATTAGTTAAACCGTTTTATATCGGTCCATTAGGGACCTGGTGGTCCATAATAGACAAGAGAGTGCTTGTAATTTACGACTGTTCTTAGGCTGATTTGGAATCTTTCTGGTACTTTAGACGCTTTTAACCGAGGGCTGTTATCAAGGAATCTTCGAACAGCCTGAAATCATCATTTAAAAAGTCCTGGACGATCAGTTCGTCCTTCCGGTGATGTTTAACCACCCTTTTCTTTATATTGAACTATAATCCTTTTAAAAAGATTAGGGAGGTAATCCAAAATTACTATCAATGCGTCTTTGGAACAGTCCATCATCAGATTTACGAGTAATCCGTTTTTTTTTTAATCTAAAATTTTCTTGGAATTTTACTTTATCGGGAAGTTTAATTCATCAGAATATTAAACTGTGAACGGATGAAAACAAATATTAGTCATAATAGTAGCAAAAATCATAAAATCATTTCGTCATAGAACTGTGGCCGACTATTTATTTCTTGCACATCTCTGTAGATATTGTTTACTAAGACTTTCAAAAGTCTTTGATGATACATGTCCCCATAACAGGGCTATTTAAGGAAACTCAAAGCGCAAGGAATAAGAGGGAACTTTTTAAACGGATAGAAAATTGGCTCACAATTTTTCCATAGCGGATTGTCCTGAACGAGACAAATTCGGACTGGGCACAAGTTACTATCGGACTGCTTCAAGGATTTGTACTTCCCTCATCCTTGTTCATTGGATGCATAAATTAACTTGATAATGGTTTAATTGGTAAAATCTCAAAATTCGCAGAAGATACAAAACTACGAAACAGAACCAATGAATCTTAAACTACGCTAATGCAAGGCCATGAGCCTAGGATAGCGAAATTAATTAAGAGACTTCCAAATAAATGGGAAAATTTAGACTCAGTTATCTTAGTAAATATACATAGGATCTTTAATCCTGATGATTTCAAAGCTACTAAAAAGCGAACCGAGTGCTGGGATACATTGCCCTGAGCTTCACTTTTAAGATGAAGATGTAATTTTTCCTCTATATAAATCGTTCGTTCGACCTCATTATCGAGTATGCGGTGCAATTTTGGTCTCCTTACCCTAACCCTTTGATGCCCAAATTGGACTATATAGATGTAAAATATAATAACACTTAAATCAAATTGTGGTTTCACGTGGCAACATGAACCCTTAAAGGGTTAACAAAGGCGTAGCGCTGTAATAAATTGGGCAACATAGAACAACTAAACTGATTCCTGAGCTTAGACATAAACCGTACAAAGAAATATTTAGCTCAGTATACCCATTTTCTCCTGTAAACAGGTCATGGCGTGGACAACTAGTATAAGTATTTAAAATCTTAAAGGGATTTACTAATATATATTATAGATTATTGTTCGAGGTAAAATACAAGAAATTGGTAAGGATTTTACCACCGATCAAAATTCACTTAAGATGTCTTTTATTTCTCAGTTAGGATCTAGTGATTAACGTGCGATCCGAACCAAGGGTATCTGCAGCGTTTCCTAATCGAGACTCCATCCTGTGATTAAACGCACACGATGTGGCTTAACTTCTCTAAAATCGGAAGCGGTGTTTCCACTCGTCGCCAAATTAAGGACAATTGATTGGTAAAGATCAATAAAGAGGCCTGGAAAAAATGTGGTGAAGTTAGGGGAAGTCAAAATGTGTGCAGGATACATATCCTGAGTATGCAAAAGAGGAGACAACCTGCGGCGTTATGAAGGTTGGCGGGGTCCCTATTGGAGTGAGGAAGAGGAGTAGTACTATGTTTTACCACTAACCAGTGAGCGTGGGACCCCTTCGTGAACAAAGAGAGAGAGAGAGAGAGAGAGAGAGAGCAACCAATTCCATGTCAAGGGAGTGTGGACTTGAACTACTTCGGCGGTTTCCGTTGACGGAAGATAAATGTGTTATGTGCGCGCGCGAACAGAGATGAGGCGAGCGACAGTGTGTTGTATTTGGCTAAGTGCGTGAATGCCGTATGTGGATAAAACTACTTGTCGCAAGAACGAGCCTTGCAACTCCGATGGGATTGGCGGGAGCTACCTACCTACCCTGAAATGTTTTGTATCCGTTCTCACCTTGAGAATTTAATCAAATTCTAAGAACCTGAAGATATTCGATCTTATTAAATGGTACTCTTAATTAGTCTTTGGGCTAAAGCTCTCGCTAGCCGAGTGGACGCGGCGTTGGTCTGTCAATGTCGCGGTACCGGGTTCGATCCCGCCATGAGCCGACACGAAAGTCAGCGCACGGAAAGATCTGGTGGGTAGATCTCACAGTTCTCATCACACACACAGCTAATTACAACACTGCTTTCTTTCCTCTCCCGTCTTCGCAGCACAGCACACACACACACTCTCTTTAAAGGAACCCTGCCAATGTGGTATCTATATCCACATACCTATGGCGCGGAACAGGTCCCTCTGCCCCGGGGTGACGTAGGTTCCAGCTGAACGCTGTTTGGTGTCAAAATTAATACTTCCTGGAATCTCTCCCGAGAGAGGATCTGCCCCTGCTGCCCTCGGGTTCACCAGCAATTGTCATACCGACCTTTATGTCTATTTCATTATTTGGTAGGGGATCCTCCTGGATAAAAGGCATGGTGGCGAACCACTACTACTCTTTGGGCTCTACGGTTAAGCCCATAGGAAATATCGATTCCAACATTGAACGATGTTAAGCCACATCGGGAATCGTTATTTCTTGAATAGGAGTCAGATTTGGCTTAATTCTGCAGTGGGTCCTATTTAGAGACCCATAGTTAGGACCTCAGTTAAAATTGTAGGTCTGCACTGAGATAGGGATTAGACAGCGAGTAATTCTTTCCTATCAGATTATTAACTATTGGAATTTTCTGCCTGAAGAGGATCTTAATTGCAGTTTCAAAAGTTCACGAACAGTCTTTACGACAATTTCTAAAGTTATCTTAAATGGATCAATCCTCGAATCAATTTGTGTAATCCAATGGAGGAAACAAACGTGTGAGAGAAAGTTAAATTAAAAATATAATGAAAAAATATGATACAACGTCCATTACAGCTTCCCTTCCCCCGCCAGGCGCCAGGGATGAGGCAGGTTCAATCAAAATCTCCAGATAAGCGCAAACACTCAAACGTACGAACTCAGACCCATAAGGCGCGGTCTCACCTTTGATTTAATTATGATCCAGGACTTCCGTCTTGGGGGGGGGGGTATATGAGAATATTCCAGTTTCAACTATTCTTCTTTTCTTTCCTGAAGAATAAATTCACCGTCGAGTGCTCCTTATACTGAATCCTGATCATTATATTCCTTGGATGAGGTAGGTAAGGCAATGCAATGCACATAAAGATCAGAATGAAAAGCGCGAGTGAGCCTGAAGGCGTCCAGCTTCAGGGGTTTGTTGATATGAGTGCCTTCAAGAGGGACACTATTAGTGTATCGATAAGGCTCTGGAACAGAAGAGAGAGAGAGTGGAGATGTTGTTTTGTGAAGACGGGAAGGGAAATGATAGCAGTGTTGTGAGTGTCTATGGGCATGATGATGTGCTTTGAGCTACTTACCCACGAGACTATGAGTATCGTCGTATTCGCTGAAAGCCGTGTCCGCGCTCGCTGAGATTGAATCCCTACCTAGACGTCACAAATCCAACGCCGTATTCACTAGGTTAGCGAGACCTGCCCTTTTTTGAGTACTCGTCTGTGGTATTATTATTACTAGCTTGAGTGGGATTCCTTTTGCCATTATTATCCTTACCTAAAGGTACTCTTCGTCAGTGGTACGAGTACTCTTCGCTTCAATTGGGGCGCCTTTTGTGACTAATATATTGTTTTGGGAGTAATCTTTGTCTGTTGGACTTGTGAGGGCGTCTTTCTCTTACGCCCCACAGAACCACAGAAAAACAGCTCACGAGCAGGAAGACTTCCGGTCCTGTTTCCTGCCTTGCCCCAGATAAAGAGGAATTACTTCGGTCGGTTGTGCTACCTACCAGCGTCACGACCTTGGTTAAACTGTCAGGTCGAGATCACTACTGAGGAAGAAGCCCGAAATAGAAGAGGGAAAATTCTCTATTTCTTTCGCTTCACTCGATGGCAAATTTTCATAAAAAATGTAATTTTCCATCCAAAGAGAACGAACAATTCCCCCTACTCCCCTTTTCTCTTCTCACTGTCTTTCTCAATTTCTCTTTCTCTCTCTTAATCTCGTCTCGCTCTCGCTCTCTCTCTCTTTCTCTCTCAATAAATATATATATATATATATATATATATATATATATATATATATATATATATATATATATATATACAGTGGGCAGCAAAATTTACATACTTTTAATTAATGAAATTTGCAACGCATGTAGAGCTTGAATATCTAGAATATTACTGCGTTATTCCCTACAAGATAGTCGTACCCTCAACATTTTCACTATGGGTGAAAACAAAGAAATCAGTCAAGATCTTCGTCCACGCATTGTAGCCCTTAATGAGAGTGGCCTTGGGCACAGAAAGATCTCTGTACAGCTCAAAGTACCTCTAAAGTCCTTTGGTACCATAATACACAATTGGAAGTCTCGTAATTCAATTTATCCTTTGGATCTTTCATATTGCCCTCGTATGTTAACGGAAGCTGCAGCTCGAAAACTTGTTAGAACAGTATTTGATAAACTAAAAACTAGTCTGAGAGAGCTGCGGGAAGATATGGAAACAAGTGGAGTTGAAGTTAGCAAGGATACAATAAGTAGAACGTTGCGTCGTTATGATCTCATTTCCTATTACTTCAAAAAAGACACCAATCCTTAAGAAAACTCATTTTAAAGCCTCTTTTGGCGTTTGTAAATGAACATTTTAATAAATCAGCAACGTTGTTAGAACAAATACTTTGGTCAGATGAAACAAAAATAGAACTTTTCGTTCGCAATGCAATCAGCAGATTTTGGAAACAAAAGCCAAATAATACGATCCCGACATTCAAAGTTGGTGGTGGATCAATCATGGTGTGGGGTTGTTTTTGTTCTTCACAGTTGGAAGAATAGAGGTAGTCGAAGGAAGAATGATGGGTAAAATTTACAGAGGAATTTGAGAATTAAATTTGTTATCTAGCGTTGGCTATCTGAACTTGTAACCAGATTGGGCATATCAACAAGACCATGACCCTAAGCATACAGCAAAACAAACTAAGAATTGGTTGCATACAGGTATAATCGATGTTTTGGACTAACCTGAATCCCATCGAAAATATGTAGAGGGAATTGAAACTCATGGTCCAGAAACGAGATCCAGGTAACTTCTCTGATTTCAAGAAAATATGTTTGTAGGATTGGAACAAAATCAGCACAAATACCTGTAGAAAGATCGTAGCCGACTACTTCAAACGTCTGCAAAAGTTTCGCTGACGACAAGGGCTATGCAACAAAATATTAATCCATGCCTGTTTGAATGTGTGGTAAACTTTTGAGTCGTCAAATTTCACTATTGTCCTTATAAAGTTTTTCCTTTTGACCATTTTGATTTTCTGATCCTTAAATTGTATTTATTACATAAATGTCTACATTCATTGTAAATTTCATTAACTTGCGTTAAATAAATTATGTAAATTTGTCTTTCTAACAGTGTGTTGTAATCTTTTGAGGCTCACTATATATATATATATATATATATATATATATATATATATATATATATATATATAGAGAGAGAGAGAGAGAGAGAGAGAGAGAGAGAGAGAGACCGAAAGAGAGAGAGTGGGTGTAGTAAATATCGGATACATGGTCAAAAGTTTATTTATCATAGTTACACAACAGCAAAGTAATTGAAAATTGAACATTTTATGTATTTTGTACGTTGAATACAAATTAGTATCATATTGCAAATATAGTAAAACATTACTATGATTACCGCAAAAATATCAAACGAACGTTTCAAAAAGTATCCGATACATCGATGAAAACCAGTTAGTATTTGGTGATATGACCTTTCGTCGGTAGTACAGCTTCCAAGCGTTTAAGATATTTACTTATGAGGTTAGCCAAGGGCACTGCAGCGTCGTTTCAGCAGAAGAAAAAGATTATGGGATGGCCAAGTCTGCAGATCGTTGTCCTGCTTGACTGTCCATCCTCTTGGTAACTAAAGGGTCATCTGCAGACTGTAAGAGATTACCATCCAGAATCCTGCGATACATCTGAGCATTCATTTTCCCTTCAATAATATGGAGTCTTCCAGGACCTGCAGAGGAGAAGCAACCCCATACCATTATGCTGCCTCCTCCAAACTTCACTGTTGGGATTGTATTTTTAGGATCATGCACAGAGTTTTTCTGCCTCCAAACGTGACTAACACGATTCCGCCAAAATAACTCAATCTTCGCCTCGTCAGACCATAGTACAGCGTCTCCAAAACTTGCAGGTTTTTCTCATTGTTGAATTGGTTTCAATAGAGGTGTCTTTCTTGGTGTGCAAGAATGGAATCTCTCGTTCGTGCTGCTTCCAAATCTTTCTGAAGTTCAGATCGAGTCACTCGAGGATTCTTCTTTACGTATCGGCCTATATGTTCAGCCGCACGGTTTGAAATTTTAGATGGACGCCCTGAACGTGGTAGACTTGCAGTGGACTGATATGACGTGAACCGGCGAATCGTGTCACCAATGGTGGGATTGGTATTTTTAACATTGATGAAATTTTTCTATAGCCCAAACCACTTTTATGTAACTAAACAATTAGTTATTTACTCCTCATTGGCAATTCTTTAGTCTTCACCATATTAGAATTAGAGTGTTGAACGATGACCTCCTTCTCACGTAGCTCTCAGACACTGACTGAGGTTTGGTGTTTCACGTAGACGAGGTAGATTATTTTTCTAGAAAGTTCTACAGAATTCCTGTCACGTAAACCACTCTAGAATGTTCGAGAACTATTTATTATCGCTTTAAAACTAATTTTGTGGGTGTGTTGGATACTTTTTGAGGCGATAATCAAACACTTTTGTCGATATAATATCAATGCTTTACTATTTGTATATTCTAATACCGAATTTGTATTCAACGTACAAAATACATAAGATGTTCAATTTTCAATTACTTTGCTGTTGTGTAACTATGGTAAATAAACTTTTGACCATGTATCGGATATTTAGTGCACCCACCATAAATATACATATATATATTTATATATATATATATATATATATATATATATATATATATGTATATATATAAATATATATTGTTAAAGACTATGGTATATTTGGCCTTGATTAATTTCCTTTAGCCACTTTCCATTTTTCTTACAGTCTTTTTTAGTCCATCTTGTAGATGGTAGATAACTTGTCCTATGTTAATGTCTATTTTTCTTTAAAATAAATGCGTTTGGTAAAAAACAAACTTAAAGACCTAAGCTTTCGATCTATGCGATCATCTTCGGAGCTTGTTTAGGTATTCTTTCTTCCTTTACCCATGGAGTATGGTGGAATCAGAATCAGGTCGAAAAATGGAAAGTTGCCAAAGGAAATTAATCAAGGTGAAATATACAATGGTCTTCAACAAAGTTTGCATCCAAGAGAGACTGCTACCCATTTACACTAATATATATATATATATATATATATATATATATATATATATATATATATATATATATATATGCAAATTTTGTTGCCTTGATTAATTTCCTTTGGCAACTTTCCATGTTTCGACCTGATTCTGATTCCACCATACTCCATGGGTAAAGGAGGAAAGAATACCTAAACAAGCTCCGAAGATGATCGCATAGATCGAAAGCTTAGCTATTTAAGTTTGTTTTTTACCAAACGCATTTATTTAAATGTGGTTAGGCCTGGAGAAATAACTTTGTTCACTCCTTTGAGGAGGGGAGAAAAAAGGAGGGATAGACACTTCGTATTGCTAAATTTGTTTTTATCCTTGGGGCGGTAATGAGTAGAATTTGCTTTAGATAATCTTTCATTGATCACGTGGAGGGGATAATTTAATTCAATGAAACTGCAGGTATATATGGAATCTCGTCTTCTAGAACGCAAGGGTCACATATCCTAAGTGCTCTCCAAAACATACCTGATGCAACGGCTCGCTTAATGTTAATATCATCATGAGAAAAGAAATGGATATAAGAATTACAATGGGTTGGTTTTCGGTACACAGTGAAGCTAATTTTGTCAATGACTCTAACAATTTTTACATCATTGACAAAATTAGTTTCCTGTGTTCTAAGTGATTCTCTGTACAGTTCTTTGTATGTCTACTCATCATACTTGGGTCTACTCTATGGGCTACCTAAGATACATAAAACAAGATACCCTCTTTGTCCCATTGAAACTTCATACACTTTTCCTTCGTATAAAGTTGCTAAGTTTTTAGTTTCACTATTAAACCCTTTTACTTCCAATTTAGATACCGTTAATAATAGCTTTGATTTTGCTTCTGAAATTACAAAGTTTAAGTCGTCAGATCCTTTATTCTTCTCAAGCTTCGATATCACATCCTTATTTACTATATTCCCATTCAGGAAACTATAGAGATTATTTTACCTAAAGACTTTCCAGATAAAAATACCCTCTTTAATGGATTCAGTTTTTCACAATTCTTTTAGTTATTGCAGCTAACCGTCAAATACAACTATTTCACTTTTAATAACGTCGTCTATCATCAAATTGAAGGTGTTGGGATGGAAAGCCTACTGGGGCCAGTTTTTGCAAATATTTTCATGTGTAATTTTGAGGAGAGACTGTTCCGTGATTGCTCTGCTCAACGCGGTCCCCTACTCTATAAAAGATATGTTGACGATACCTTTGCTGTTTTTTCTTCTAGTTTGTGCTCTAAAGAGTTTTTCGGTTTTATTAACAATTTACACCCTAATATTACTTTCACCCAAGAACACGAGATTAATAATAGTTTGCCATTTCTAGATATTAATGTATCCCGTACCCCTTCTGGCATTCAAACTAGTGTCTTTAGAAAACCAACTTTCACAGGACTAGGATTAAATTTCTTTAGTTTTTGTGATATAGCATACAAAATTGGTGCCATTTAAACGCTCATCTACAGAAGTTTTAACCTGTCTTCTACCTACCTTAATA
Source organism: Ceratothoa steindachneri (assembly GCA_963969495.1). NCBI lineage: Eukaryota > Metazoa > Arthropoda > Malacostraca > Isopoda > Cymothoidae > Ceratothoa > Ceratothoa steindachneri. Next base: position 93,472,574 of record OZ018320.1, read on the forward strand.
TGCATTTGGAATTTACCTTTTTAAAAGATTATTTTGATAAAAATGATTATCCATTATCCTTAGTCGAAATCTCTATAAGGAACTTTCTCTCCGGGCTATATAACCCCTCCACTTCTTTTAATGTTCCAAAGGAAATTAGGTTCTTCATGTTGCCAGACATCACCCCTTTTAATGACCTTCTCCGAAAACGTCTATCTACCATTTTAAGGAAATTTTACTGTCAAATTAAACTTATTTTCATCAACAACAAAAATATTGGCAATGTTTTCAGAGTAAAGGATGGTATTCCCACGCCGTTGAGTTCATGCATAGTATATAAATTTACTTGCCCCAGCTGTAAGCAGGGGACCTATATAGGAAGCACGGTGCGTTTTCTCCAAGCAAGATACTGTTCTCAAATGGATTTAAGCTATAGAACCAGCAAAAAATATTGACCAATAATGAGTATTCCCCCATCAGAAAACATGCAATAGATTGTAAGACAGACGTATCCTTAAATGATTTTTCTATATTAAAATTTGCTAAATCTACATCCCTTCTCCGCATTAAAGAATCTCTGTGTATTAAATATAACCACCCAAATTTAAATAATGACGCGTCATCCTTTCCGTTATTTATAACTTAACAACCAACCAAACTGTATTTAATCTTAAATTTCCTGCCCGTTTTCACTTCTCATTGTTATTCGACCATGTAGAGTAATGTTTTCTTTTTTATTTATTTAGTTTTACTATATTGTATATTCCTTTCGACTCTGACCCCCCCCCCCATTTTATTCTTAAGTTATGTACCGTTACGTTTATTTTGTTTGCATTCAATTAATATAATTTTGTTTCAAATAATTACTACTGTTGATACCTCACTAGTTTTTTGTTCGTTTGGGTTTCATTAACATAATGTTCATTTTAGTATTTACCGCCGCTTGCGTCAATTTTTAATTATATTGTACTTGTGCCGTAGTATAGATTTAATTTTAGATTTCAAATTTGTTTTATAGCTCATGAAGATGGGTTCAGAAATAACCCGAAACGTAGAGAATAAAGATGGGACCCGCCTTCTTCGTTTTGTCATTCTTACTTAATATTAAACTCAAGCTTTGTCGAAGAAATCATGGCAAATACACACACACACACACACACACACACACACATATATATATATATATATATATATATATATATATATATATATATATATATATATATATATATATATATATATATATATATATATATGTATATGTATATATATATATATATATATATATATATATATATATATATATATATATATATATATATATATATATATATATATAATATTGAGGATAAATCTCAGAGCTACGAGAAACGGATGCAGCATCTTTTAATTTTTCACGACGTTTCGAAAACTACAAGTTTTCATCTTCAGGCTAGAATAAGTTTACAAAAATACATATGAAGAAAACTTGAAAAGGCCAACAAGACATTATTTTAAAAGGTGACCAATAATAAAATATCAGTAAAATGTACTATAAGTTATTTTTTTTATTTATTTATTTTTTAAATATGACTTGGCAACAGTTAAATTTGCTTTAAAACTGACTTAAAAAATTAGTTAATAAATTTAAAGTTTATTGCAGAAATTAATTAAAAACTATAAGAGAAATTGACCTGGCATTATTTAAAGATAGTAAATTTAAACTTGTTTTTAATTTTGTAAAGACTGTAAGAGTCAAAAAACATTTAATATAAAAATGGTGAATTTGGGTACTTACTAAAGTGGATCCATCCTTGAGAGTGAATGGTGGGTTTAACAAGGGGCTAGTATTTATAGGTTACAGTAGTATATTGAATGACAGAACGAAATTTGAACCTATCAATGATTCACCTAACACTATTCTTTTACGATTCGAAAATAAAGTTAATCGTTTCTTAACACAACTTAAGCAGAAATCAATTATTCCTAAAGATACCTATAATGAATTATTTGTATCTTCCAGTTATTTAGCTTCTATGTATTTTCTACCTAAAATACACAAAGAAGGAGTCCCTTTGAGACCCATACTGGCCTCTTATTCTTTACCATCATACAAACTGTCCAAATATCTAGTTAAAATACTTTCACCTTTATCTAAAAATCAGTTCTACATACAAAACTCCTATAAGTTTAAAGAGGAATTACTCAGCAAAGTTAACGATGGATATATGTTGAGTTATGATGTTCAATCTTTATTTACTAACATTTTCCTAAACTATACAATCAATTTAATATTAAATAAGGTATTCCATTCCCAAAATACTTTTCATGGATTTTCATGAAGCCAATTAAAAAAGGCGCTGGAATTAAGTCTTTCTGAATCTTGGTTCACGTTTAATAATAAAGTTTACTGCCAGATTGATGGTGTTGCAATGGGTTCTCTAATGGGACCACTTGCAGCTGACTTTTTGATGACACATCTCGAAGATGAAATGTTTTCGACTAATTTAGATTACAAACCCTCCTTCTACCGCTGTTGTGTTGATGATTCCTTGGCAATTTTTAATGATCCTGCACATAGCCAACTTTTCTTGAATTTTTTTAACATTTTACACCCCAACATCAAATTCAACATGGAAGTAGAGTCAAATGATAAGATGCCCTTTCTTGACCTTTTAATACCAACGAAAAATTCAAACAACCATTTACCGAAAAAAAACTTTCACAGGACTAGGTTTGAACTACTTTAGTTTTTGTGATTTCAGATACAAAATATCCACAGTAAAAACTTTAATACATAGAAGTTTCTCGCTATCACCCACTTACCAAGCAATCCATAATGAATTTATTTTTCTTAGGAAATATTTTATAAAAAATCTACTTCCTTCTGACCTATATGATAGAGTTTTAAAAAAGCTATTTGATAATCTCATTGCCCCCCCTCAACCCTGCATTGAAGTTCCTAAAATGCCCATATATTTACTAATTTCAGAGATGGGTTTTTTAAACGATACTTTTAAAAGAAAAATCCTATTTATTTTTAAAAGATATTTTCCCCAAATCAACCCACGAATAGTTTTTATAAACAAACTATCGATAGGAATTTTTTTTTAACAGTAAAGATCCTATCTCTTTGGAGTTCCGCAGTGATAATGTCTATTTATTTAAATGTCCCAGTTGTATTGGAGCCTCTTACATTGGCAGCACTGTCAGGTCTCTTGGAGCTAGGTTCTCTGCTCATATTGGGATTAGTTGTCGCTCGAGCAAAATATTAAATAAAAAGGAAAAGTCTGCTATTAGTGAACACACCATAAGCTGTAAAACTGACATTTCTATTGATAATTTTCAAGATTAGCCTTTAACAACAACAAACATTGCCTAAGAACCCTCGAATCTTTATATATCAAACACTACAAACCTACACTAAATGAAGATTTAAGTGCAATATCATTATTAATTAACTAATTTTAACTACAGTTTGTTGGTTGGTTTGTTTTTTAACAAACCAAGCGTCACTGTAACCTATAAATACTAGCCAATTGTTAAACCCACCATTCACTCTCTAGGATGGATCCACTTTAGTAAGTACCCAAATTTACCGTTTTTATATTAAATGTTTTTTAACTCTTACAGTCTTTACAAAATTAAAAACAAAGTTTAAATTTACTATCTTTAAATAATGCCAGGTCAATTTCTCTTCTAGTTTTTAATTAATTTCTGCAATAAACTTTAAATTTATTAACTAATTTTTTTAGTCAGTTTTAAAGCAAATTTAGCTGTTGCCAAGTCATATTTAAAAAATAAATAAATAAAAAAAATAACTTATAGTACATTTTACTGATATTTTATTATTGGTCACCTTTTAAAATAATGTCTTGTTGGCCTTTTCAAGTTTTTTTCATATGTATTTTTGTAAACTTATTCTAGCCTGAAGATGAAAACTTGTAGTTTTCGAAACGTTGTGAAAAATTAAAAGATGCTGCATCCGTTTCTCGTGGTTCTGGGATTTATCCTCAATATTAAATGCAGGCTTCACGGCCGAGCTCCATATGGATATATATATATATCCATATAGTTTTTAATTAATTTCTGCAATAAGCTTTAAATTTATTAACTAATTTTTTTAGTCAGTTTTAAAGCAAATTTAACTGTTGCCAAGTCATATTTAAAAAATAAATAAATAAAAAAAATATATATATATATATAAATATATATTTGATAAATGAACAATAACATTCTAGTCAATGCGGTTAGGTAAGGGTAATAATAAGGTTCCTTAATCCAGTAGAGAAGTTTCCTGGAGTTCCTCCACCCTCTTCAGGAGTGTTACTTCCCCCCAAAATGAAATTTGATTCATATTATTCTTCATTTATCAAAAAAAAGAAAAAGAAAGGGCGAAGATCCACGGCTGAAATTTACGTTTTCTCCGTTTTCCTTTGAAGTTAAACGTTAGCTTATACAAAAGGCTTCATGAAATTTCCTTTTGGAGGAAGTGGATGGTTGCCTTGCCGTATATGTAACGCTCCTGAAGAGGGTGGAGGAAATCCAAGAGAATTCTCTAGAGGATCAAGGAACCTTATTATTACACTTACGTAACCGCATATACATATATAAGGTACGTCAGTATTTTGAAGACATCACTATCACTCTGAATAGCTCGAACTTTCTTATAACTATTATTTTTCAATTTCTTTTTTAGATTAATAATGAATCACATTTAATTGATGAAACAAATGAAAAAGCACGCTTCAATCGTTAATATCAAATTCAGTGTAATGATACCTTGATTGTTCGCTTTCTGAAAGTTGCCCGATCCTTCGTTTCCAAAGTTAGAAAAGACTTGGAAGCTGTAAAACGCCAAACACGTGCAAAGGGTTCTAATACCATCAAACTCCAATAATTTGTGCAGAAAGTACTGGGAAAATTTCAAGAAAAGCCCGGAAATTCGATCAGAGCCCTTGCAAAGAACTTAAAGATTTGAAAATGAAGGATCGGGAGAGTTGTGCAGAAAAATATCAGTTACAAGTGTATGTGATAATGTAGAGGTTAGTTCAAATCAGGTAAGACGAAAGAGAATCGTTTGATTTGTACAAAGCTCTTGCTTTTCAAATTGCTACATTAAGAAGCTAAAATGCTTTGTTTTTTCTCCGATGAGCAAACTCCGACCTAGGGCTAAAAGGTAACCCCAAGGAATGGCAGATGGTTAAGCTGAGTGCTAAGCGATGTTCCAACTGTAATGCATACCGATATTCCAGGAACTGTGATAGTTTTGGGAGTAGTTAGCATTAGAGAAGATGCCATACCCCTTCACTTTTTTTACAGGCTTAAAAGTAAATGCTGCTGCCTACGCAGAAGTTTTGCAGAAGGTTGTGCTACCTTGAATAGACAGAGTAAGCAATGGAAGATCATACATCTTCCAATAAGAGTGCACCATCTAACAAGGCTAGAACAACCCAAGCTTAGATGCGTGCCAATTTCCACGACCATGTTCTTCCAGACACATGGCCTCCTATCTCACCCGACCTAAATCCACTGGATGATTACATATCGGGTTTTGCAAATGTTCAAGGGGCATACTTGTGTGATAGAAAAAGTTTCGTCAAACAAACTTAAAGTTCTACTTTCCAGCACTTGTCATTAGAACGTCTTTTCCATTGTGTGTCGAGATGGAAGTGAAAAGAATCGAGATATCTGCTCTCCTACGCGAAGACCACAACAAGTACAACGTCGCCAAGCGACTCAACGTCAGACGGATGACCGTACACAGAAAGTTGAAAACTGTTTGGTTGTGAGAAAGGCCTTCGAAAGTGTTTCAAAGCTCAAAATGACAGCACTCGCGAAGAAGAAGAAGAACATCTCTGTGATCAAGGTGTCCAGGGCCGTCAAGGAGGAGGGTGGCAAGAGCTTGAGGTTCGTAGAAAGTCCTCCGCTCACCCACCATATGCAAGAACAACGCCTGGAGCGCTTTGGTCGCATTCTCAATGACTTGAAGAGTCATAAATATCGAATATTATTTTTTCTGATGAAAAAACCTTCATGATCGATGCGGGCATCAACAAGCAGAACGACCACATGGTAAGTGTCTGCCATGATGTCTCCGAGGTCAGCTACGTGTCCACGATCAAGCATCCTGCCTCGATGATGATGCTCGGCGTCGTGGCTTCGAATGGCGAGAAGATGCCGTCGGTGGGGTTCACATCCGATTACAGGGTAAGTGCGGCCGATAGCAGGGACATCTTGGCCACGAAAGTCCTGCCCTGGGTGAGAAAGATCACCAAGAAGGCGGAGTGCGTCTTTCAGCAGGACGGTGCCTCGGCCCACACGGCCAAGACCGTGTAAGAGTGGTTGGGGTCGAACATGAACTTCTGGTCGAAGGACTTTTGGCCGCCGCAGTCGCCGACCTCAATCCTCGCGACTACAGCGTGCGGGCTTATGTCAAAGGACAGGACTACAAGGTCCGCCACAGCAACTTTGATGAGCTGAAGTCCTCCGTCAACCGTGCGTGGGCCAGAATGAGAAAGGACTTCGTGCGCAACGTGTGCGCAGCCATTCAAATCTCGCCGCCGAGGCGGCCACATTGATTAATATTACAATTTAAACACATATTTTTCTCTTAATATATTAAAAACATGACTAACTGCATCAAAACTATCATTGTGTCCTTTATTGAGAGCGTCGTGCCGAATGTAACAGGACTTTTTCAATACCCGGCATGTGGCGTTTTCGAGAGATCGATCATTTAACACCCCCAAAACGCCATTCAATCTCTCAAGATCATATGATTCAGGCATGTCAACGCTTCAGACCCCGAATTAAAGCAGTCATTCTACATTCCCACAAATTACTTCAAAGTACACACGCACCCTGTATACAGTGTTCAATTCTTGTACTCTTGTACGCGACCAAACTAAAGTTTCCCGCTACGTTTCTCTCACTTCGTCTAAATGAAGTGGAGTGATTTGATTCTAGTCTGAGTAAATCTAAATAATTTAAAAAAAAATAAAAACCGCTTCCTCATTTCTAATCTTTTAAATTGATTAGTAAGTGCATTATAATAAAACCCGTGTCTAAATTGTTCGTACCAGCGTTGCCTTAGCAACTTACTACCAATCGATAACTTTGCGATTCCTGAATTTCAAGTCTCAATATACTCATTCTTGTTATAACTCTCGCGGAGGTAATCAATACTTTTCACTCTATAGGAATAATAAAGCACCCAAAATCAAATCATTTTTTTCTTGCATTCCTCCAGGTAGAGTATAATTTATATTCCACGTCTTCAATTCTCTCCTGAGTTAATCAGTGCCCTGGTTGGTTTTGGAGAAGAATCTAACCTTACAAGTGTTGCCCGTAACACACAATAGATGTTAAGTGTGGGGCACCCGCAGAGGCAATCCTTAAAAAAAAGAGCCCATTTTTTTATTATTATATTCCTTTTTGAGTAGTACTCGTCTGTTGTACTTATTCTATTTTTATGTTGGAATGTCTTTTGTCATTTTTAATTTTCGCTTTAAGTAAAACTCCCTTTTGATTACTCTCTTCTTAATGACCTTCCCATTCCCCTAAGATTTGCTCCTACAGCCCATAATAGTTCTATCGTCACAAGGATGTTCAAGTTCGTAAGTTTGAGCATCTCTACTCTGTTTACGAACTTGTTTGTACAGTTGAATACTTCTAATCCTTCGCGCGAACTTGTTCGTGGGGTAATACACCTAATCCAAGTATTAAATTATTACAGAGGGGTGGGGGTATTAAAGTCTAATTTTCTCGAGGAGCTCTCGTTAGTCTATAGGATATGGCCACTCTCTCTTCCTCCCCACCCCCTTCTTTGCACACATAACACATCCCTCTTCCGTTTTCGAAATCTGTCAAAGGGGTTTTCATATACCTACTTCCCCGATGTGGGACGGATGGCTCACCCTTGGGCCACATAACCTTCCCGTCTCGCTGATAGTAGCAATTAACACATAAGTATCCCCTTTCTTGTACCTTTGCTTTCGAAAGGAGGAACGGCTTCTGGTGCTTATCAACTTACCAGCGATTGTTATTGATCGTTATCCGGCCGGTGGAGGAATGACGAGGTTAATTAGCTTATTATCCTTATTTTCATTATTTCCTTTCTTTGCATCTGCTTTGTTCTTTTTCTCTTTCTTTATCATTCACTAATACTTTTATTCTTTATTCTTTTTTATTCATTTTGTTTGTTTGTTTTTTCACTTTATTTATCCAGTGAGTGAAAGGTCCTCGTTGGATTAGACGCTTATAGGTACACTTTGACCAGTCCCTAAAGGCTCCAGTTTCGAGTGTTTTTCATTCATTTCCTTGAATATTTACATTTTTCATTTATTTTAATAATTTTTCTCTCATTTTCATACATTTTTTCACATCTTTGTATAAATTATTTCTTTCCTTTTTATACGTTTTTTTCATGTCTTTTCATACATTTTTTTCATTTCTATACGATTTTTATTCATTTTTATATTACTTTATAGTATTTTCGTTCCTTTTTTGTGCATTACTTTCCTTCATTTCCATATATTATATAACTAACTCGTATTCTTTTTATAAATTTTCACACATTCTTTTTTTGTCTTTTTCATGTGTTCCCGTTTTATACTTTGCATGCATTCTTTTTCATTTTTTTTCAATCATGATCTTTTTGGCCTTTTTTTCATTTTCTTTGTGTTCTACTTCTTTACAAGTCCTAAATAGAACAAACCGGGTAAAACGAGTTTTAAAAATCTCACTTTAAACGTCCTTGCAATATTACATCGTATTATCATATAATACATCATATTATATCATAATAAAGGAAGTAAAACAATAAATTAGTCTATTAAATTTTGCGGTATTTCTCGATCCACACATGTCATAATTATGAGGTTGCCGACATATGCTTAGTAGGCCACAGCTAAACTCATTAGTAACACATTAAAAGAAATTATTTTTAAAAAATCGCTGTAAATTGAGTCTAAAAATGTTAAAAGTATTGTGGGAAATTGAGTTAAAATGCGGCAAACAGACATGAAATTTGATATAAAAATATTAAAAGTTTGGTGAAAATTTGGTTTAGGTGCCAAAAATTGGAATATGTTTTAAAGAGTGTCAAAATTTTTGATTTTAAGGGTGATCAAAATTTGATTCGAATTGGGTACTAAATTAGCAAAATTATGATCTGAATTTGGTGTAAAAGTGTTAGAAATTTTCTTAAAATTTGTTTGTCAGGATGTAAATATTTTAGCGGAGTTTGAATACAGACTGGCAGAAAATTGGAAGGAATTTGTGCTAAATGTGGCAATAAATGATTAGAATTGAGATTTGAAGGTGGTAAAAATCTGATGGAAATTCGATTAAAAATTGAAAGAAGGTTTGATATGAGGTTGGTTTAAAATGTGGTAAAAGCTGAGTGATATATATATATATATATATATATATATATATATATATATATATATATATATATATATATATATATATATATATATATATATATATATATATTTTAAGCGAGAATAGTTTTAAGATAATTTGATTAAAAAAGGGAAAAAAAATTATGGAAATTTGAGTGAAAATATTTTTAAAAAAGTGGAATTTGGGATTTAAAAGTGGCCAAAATCTGATTGAAAATGAAACAAAAAACTTGAGGCAATGTGGTTTAAAACGTCAAAATTTGCTGAAAATTTCTATTAAAAAGAGAACATGAAATTAGATAGGAATTTGGGCTAAAAAAATTTATTTACTTTTTTTGAGGGGGGGGGGGGGTAAAATAGCATAAATTTGGTGTAACCATTGAAGTCATTTTATCCAATGAAGGAAGAGAGACATGGAAGGAAAAGATGGATAGTGAAAATAATGAGAAATATCCTAATAACCAAATACCTCAACCGTAAAGACCCGATGGGGTATATATACCGACAAGAACAAGTTCGTACAAAAGGTACAGGGTACTCAGAGTTACGACCCCTTTGGGGCTCGACCCTACTCAACAAGGTGGAGCTAAAGGGCAGGTTAAAGAGGGGGTGGCGCCTGGGGTGTACCTTTTGCATCTCTTTATCGCTGTGTTCCTCAGTGGGGGACTTCGACCCCTTGGGCTCCCTATGGTCCAGCGGGTTATGTCTATTCTGGTGACGCGGGTCATCGGAAGTCACCTTTTGGACCCCCTGCCGCTGAACGCTGTGCTGATGATGCTGAGGTCGTGGGGAGAGACCCTCCCCTATGGATCCCCCTACAGTCGAGATCAGACTGTGAGAAGGGGACTCGATCCCCCCACCCCTCTCGGGGATCGGAGGAGGAGCGTCCATGGAAACGCAAGGCTGGAACATCACCGCACAACTCATCCTCTCGGTGCCGCCTTCGCAGAAACCGCAATTATCACCCGCCGATCACTGAGCGCATTTACGCGCCAATTCTCCGAGCTTGCAACGCGGCACTCGCCGAGAGTCACCCCGCTAATTAGTCACTTCCCCAAGAAAAGAGGACGTCGGATGATGACCGAGGAGGTGATATCCGACAATGAATAAGCTTTGGGTCACTTCATCTGAAGCTGTCAAGCGTTCCTCACCTACATACAACTATCATCGCCTTGGGCAATGCCACACTGCGCTCGCGCTCTCGACCTTCTCTCAGCGTTGCTCTGTAAAGCTCTCGACGAGAACGAGGCGGGGCTTAGGGATCAAACTCCGCCCACCAATTCAGGAAGAGTAAACGCCCCCTGAATCAGTTTTACCAGCTACGGCACGGAATAAACTGAGAAGGGCAAAATATTTTTAAAAAGAGGGTGAATGAAGTACGTCTGTATGCGTATGATGGGGTGAAGTCGATTTTATAGATTATTTAGGCTCTTTGTGTGAAGATGCTCGAACTTACTTACGAGCACATGTAGAATTTGTACGAATTTGTTGATACTTTCTAGCATACATGGTACTTTCGAGCACATGAATTAATTATACGAAGTTGTTCGTATCTTTGCACACAGGTTGTATTTCTACGAACTTTTCACTCGAGATTGTCATTTCTTGAAAAATATTTACATTTTGAATTACCTGAAGATAAGCCATCCTAACTTTTCACACCTGAAGATAAACCACCCCAAATTTCTGAACTGAAGATGAGCCACCCCAACTTTTCAGTCCTGAAGTTGAGCCAACCTAACTTTTCACATCTGAAGATAAGCCACCCCAAATTTCTCAACTGAAGATGAGCCACCCCAACTTTTCAGTACTGAAGTTGAGCCAACCTAACTTTTCACATCTGAAGATAAGCCACCCAAATTTCTCAACTGAAGATGAGCCACCCCAACTTTTCAGTCCTGAAGTTGAGCCAACCTAACTTTTCTCACCTGAAAATAAGCAACCCCAACTTTTCTATCCTGAAGTTAAGCGGTCCCAACTTTTCTCATTTGAAGATAAGTCCTCCCCAACCTCTTCACACCTGAAGAAGAACCACCCCATGAAATATTGGGGTGGCTTCTCTTCACTTGATCCAACTTTTATAACCAACAAGAGCATTTCACCCGAAAAAGGTTTGTAAGTAGAGAACTCTAAAAAAAGTGAAGAGGAAGTGAAAATATATAGAAGATACGTAACCAAAGATCCACCATATGGCATTGGGGCCTGGAGGGCACAATATGTTCAAGATACAAACTGTAATATCAAAGCATGAGAACCCTTTGGAAAACGTTAGCAAAAATTCGTAAGAAGAGGATAGACGCTCTGAAGTGCGCACTTAAATTTCCCTTTACTATTTTTCATTTTCCAACTCAGAGAACTACATTAAATAAACGCTACCGTACATTTTACTTCCATTAATTCAATTTTTATTTCATTTTTACCCAATAATTAATTTTTACCCTCCTTTACCCAGGTAATACTAAATTTTTACCCTCTTTATTTTTTCCTCTCAATAATTCAATTTTTACCTTTCTAATTTCGTCACTGCTATTTATATTTTCGCCTCTTTTCCACCTCAATAAATCAATTTTAATTTGATTCCTCTTTTCACTAATTTATTTTTATTCTCCTTTTTCTTCCCAATAATGTAGTTTGCGCCATCTTTCCTTACAATAATTAAAATTTTATTTTCCTTTTAATCCCAGTAGGTCATATTTTCTCCCACTAATTCATTGCTACTGCATTTCGTTACCAATAAATATTTATTTCCCATTTTCCTCCCCCAAATTTAATTGTTACCATTTGTTTTTCCTCTCAATAAATCAATTTGCATCATCATATTTTCTCCCAATAATGATTTTTTCATTTCACCCCATCAATTCATTTTTCACCCTTTTCCTTCCAATAAATGTTTGTCCCCCTTTTCCTCCCAATAATTCAATTTCCCCCCTCCTTTTTCATCCCATCAATTCAAATTTATTTTTATTGTTCTTTTTCATCCCAATAATGTAGTTTTTGACATCTTTTCTTACAATAATTAAAATTATATTTTCCCTTTTAATGCCAGTATGTCAATTTTTCTTTCTATTTTCTTCACTAATTCAATGCTCATTTGTTACCTTCCCAATAAATGTTTATTTCCTTTATTCGTCCAAATAAATTAATTGTTACCATTCTTTTACTGCGCTTTAATCAATGCATCATCTTTTTTCCCAATAATAATTATATATATTTTTTAGTCACATCGATTCAATTATCAACATTTTCCTTCCCAATAAATGTTTCTCCCCCTTTTCGTCTCAATAATGCATTTTTTCACCCAATCAATTCAAATTATGCTCCCCTTTCTCCCAGTAATTTAATTCTCACACTTCTTTTATCATCCCAATAATTAAATACTTCCCCTCCTACCTTAAATTTCAATTTTTAAATATCCTTAAAAATATTTCCGCTTAATTGATATTTTAAATCGATAATGACAAAAATTCCGAATGATCTTCGACGTCTCATTATTTTCCCCGTAAAGTTCGTGTCAGCCGAAACAAGATTGAGATTTTCCGTCCTTTTACACGAGATTTGCGTGACATCCACGTGCCATCTTAGTCTCCATCTGTTGTACACCCGCTACCATTACGAGAGAGACAGAAGGGAACTGCATTCTTAAACCGAGTTTCAACAAGGTAAGCTTTTGTCTCCCAAGCTGTTTGTCTTGTAAAAGCTTCTGTCGTAGTCATATGGATTCTATTCTAAAATGTTTTCAGGTAATTATTTCTGCTAAAGTATATTCGACTCTCGGCTATAATTCTAACCAATGAGTATTAAATAACATAAAACAATAATAAAAGTTTGTTTAGAATTATTTTTTTCAACGCAAGAGTATGGTTAGGAAAGAGGAAAGGAATATAGGGAAATATGGTAAAAATAGGTAGGTAGAACTTAAAATTGAGTTATATTGATAATCAAATAGTGGGGAAAGGGAGGGGGGGCCCTTCTCAATGGTACATATAGAATAATCTGTTACTACAAGTAGCTCAAAGGAGGTGATTACCACTAAACTACATGTAATAAAAAATAACCACCAACATTATTGCTAATAAAATCGCTGTGATTTATTACCACTAGAATAATAAAATAAAGTATTGTTCTTAGACAGTTCAAAGTAAGTAAAAAACACTAAAACTATCATCACTAGACGTCATTAAGTAGGGTTTATTTTACCACTAATGGGTTTTATGTAAGTGGAAACGCTGACTCCCAGCATGACTAAATTTAAAACACAGTATATATGTATAGTGGTCGGATTGGGCACCCAACAACTAGGTAGGTTGTGGTAATCAGTATTTCGGATCTTTAGTTAAATAGTAGGTCCCAACTGAGATGGACGTTGTGCACCTCAAATAAAAGCAACTCCCTCCCCCAATAAAACAATTACCACAAGACAGTTTAAAACAAGCTATTACCACTTAAGATAATAACAATGAAGATGCTCTTAAGAATAACTTATGCAATATGACAATAAACCTTAATTTTAGGGCAATATAGTTAGTCTAAAAATACCATTGAATATTCTATATTTACTCATAGCCAATTCAGTTATTACCACTATAGATTTCCAAGATATTACTATTAAATATTTGTTGCGAACCATTTTCAATTTAGTTTAAAATATATTACCTCTAAAGGTATTGGATAAAATATTACCACAAAGGATGCTAATTTATGTATTACTAAATGTAGGGAACTATTAGAACTTATGATTTTTGCTCCATTGCCGCTAAATAAAGTTAATTGTTACCACAAAACGTTCGCCAATAAAAGTATAAATATTCGAGTAAAGGGTTAAACTAAAATTTTAAATAATGGCATTAGCATTAAATGTTCTGGCGAAATATTAATGCCAAAAATTCATAAATTTTGTTTTATTTTTCGTGAAAACCAACGAAAGGAATTCTGACATAAAGTTTATACGGAACGAGTGGTAAAGATATAGGAAATGAAAGATAAATATCCGCTGGTTCACCGGTGGCTATTAGGGCGGGAAGGGCATGTTAAAATGTCAAAATATAGTGTCACAATTTATAAACCCAAACCAGAGACTGTATCCCCCCTCTCCATTGCTACAAGGACAGAATGTGTTTCATGCATATTCGAATCTTTGTTATTTTTACTCACAATAATTAAAATTTTATTGCCACCGAGAAATTTGCCACTGGGACATTTCTTCCCCAGGGAACTGTCCATCTGGGAAAAATACTAAAGGGGAAAATTGCCACAGGGAAATTTGCCTATCGGTAACTGCCCCTCTGGGATAATTGCTAACGAGAAATTGTCAGTGGCAAATTCCTTCATTGGGTAACTGTCCATATGGAAGAATTGCCAATGGGAAAATTTGCAGTGTAATTTTCCCATAAGTAACTTTCCATCTGAGAAAATTTCCAAAAGGTAAAGTGTCATTGGAAATATTGTCCACATAGGATATTTCCCACAAGATATTATCACTTAATCTACTTAAATATTTTTAGATAATCTAACCTATGGGAAAAGTGTTAATTTTTTCCATTGCGAATTATTCTACGTGGCAATATTTCCACTAGCAATCTGCCCCGCTTGCAAATAGATAACTGATGTGGGGTTTACCGGCGATCTTCTCTAATTTAAGATGCATTTTTATTTCCGTGGGATCTACCGATTAACGTGGATTCTGAACCATGGGTGTGACAGCGATGTTACAGCCATCATGAAGTCGATGCTAATCAGGTGTTTCAAGTCGGTTAGGTCGTATCCCCCAAGTAAGTATGTAGTAATTGCACACAACAACATATTCCCCTAATACAACATAACAACTATGTTCCCCACTTGGACCCAGCTGGTTGCCTTTACGACGGCTGCCATAGTCTTGGTTCAGATTTCTCGGTAAACAGTAAGTCCATAGGGAGAAGTAAAAGTTATCTCAAATAAGGGCAGACCGAGTTAAATGGGTAAACAGGAATAATCAAGAAGGCAATAGCGTAGAGAGTCATGAATTAAATAATACATAATAACAAAAGGAGTCTTTGTCACTCCTCCTTACAGGAGAAGCGAGGAGCTTGCACTTCACAGGCAGACCTGAATTTGGCAACGGCCACTGGAATAAAATTTGTAAAAGGTTTCTAGTACATTTCTCTTAATAATTTACTCTTGGTCTATTTATTTTTAAATAGATGATAATTTCCTAGGCTTAAAGGCCCCCCAAAGGTTTTATCAGGATTCTTTTTAAATGCGAAAAAAACAATCATTGGATTCTTTTCTCTCTTTAAATTTGCTCTAATAATTTCATTTTGCTTTACTCGTTTTTAGGGTCCCAGTAGCTACTTCTTCCTGATAAAGATTAAAATTGAAAATCTATTTTAGAAATAACCGATAAAATTCGAATTTACGAAAAAATAAAATTAAAAAGCAGCCTTGACTAAATTTTAATAAATTTTCTGAACTTCACCATTTTTAATTGTTTTTGTTTAAAAAAAATTCCCAAACATTCGATAATCATATTTATTTTTTCTGAACTTCACCCTTCTGTTTTTGCAAACTCTAAAGGAACTCAGAATGAACTTAGTTTGGTTCTACCCAAACTAAGAGAGAAAAGAAAATCTATTATTATTCAACCCCTCTAAAAAATCCCATTCTTAAAATATAGTGTTATGGATGAATTAAATAATAAACCTCAGAGTTATTCTACATTTAACAGACCGAATCACATGGTCTGGCGTTAGATTGAACCAAATGGTTGTTGCGGTGATCTCTTCTATCCTCTATAGCAGTGTTTCCGAACCGGGGTGCATATGGCCTCCTAAGGGGTCATGGCACTTATGAAGGGGGCCACAGGAAAATGTTGAGATTTCGAGGGTCACTGAGTCCATGCAGGGGCCCAGAAACCTAAATCATCAGTATTTCCCCCAAGAATGTTTCATGTAGCCTTAAAGTATACCACTGTAGGCTTGTTTTTAGCCCGTTCGATTATTCCAGCTTCCTCTTCCGGGGGCTTACCATATAATGCTTGAATTATAACTTATTTGAAACATTCTTTTTTTGAGAGAGATTGTGGATGGTAACAAGTGGTTCTATTAATGGTTAGAAGAACGAGAAGTTTTCAGGACAAGTTCGACTCCAGCTCATCTTAAATGGGTATAATTTTATTTAAAGAACAAACTCTATAAGAAAACGAATAATGGTATGTATCAATCGACCCAGGATTTAAACAAACAACCAAAATGAGGAAATAAGAAAGCTACAAAGGAACTTTGCTGGCGATAAATCGAAACAATTGAAATCAAATGCTAATTGTTGAGGGGGAATTAACTAAGAATAGATTCTCAATAGGGAATTGGACGCGTAAGACACAGTAAAATTAAATCATTTATGCAATTATACAAATAGACTCAAAATGACTTGGACATCACTTGTAAACAAAATTCTTAATAATGTAAACATTTGCCAATCAACTTGGTATTATGGTAATCAAGGGTATGTGAAACTCACCTTTGAACTACATTCCATTAACTTAAATGTCCAAACTATTTCCTTCACTAGAAATCGAGCATATCAAAATATGAATCGGTATTAAACTAGTGAAAATAATGAATGATAAATTCCGGAATTTGTCAATCTAAAATCATTGGTCAAAAAATAGATAAAAGATAAACATAAATTAAACATGACGAAATGGATCAGGTACCATAAGTTTAACCTGTCAGTCAGCACCCCTTCATGAGCAACATGGATTGAACAGATTACCCGTAAGTACGAAGGACACAAACTATATAACTTTAAAGGAGATTATGTACACTTGTTCCAGAAAGTAATCATATCTGGTTTATGAACTGCTTATCGCAGGTTAATGGAATTGGGGACATTTACTGGAATGTATTGATAGACACAAAATTTTTACAAGTTGTATAGACAAACAAATAATAACCCTTTTTAGGAACATTTGAAATAAACAAGAGTATTCATGCCATATAACTATTTGATAATTATGACATTTTTGCTTAATGATACTCAACGATTATTATTATTTTTTACTTAGGTTCAAACAAACATCGAATGGAATTTTGTCCCACCCATTTTTGCAAAACTTCCCAATTCAATCAATGTTTTGGGTGTTTTGCATGGACCCGGACCTTCAGTTTGACCATAAATTTTCTAGCGGGTTGAGGTGTGGCGGCAAAGATAGCAATTCCAAAACGCTTATTTTAGCATCCTTCAACCCAAAAGAAACCAATCTCAATAATGTGTGTTTGGGCTTATTGTCGTGTTGAAAGACCCAATATTCATCCTAGCCGTAAGCTTGCGAGCATCACTCTTCAGATAATCTTCGAGGATGTTTCTTAGTATTCTTAATCCAACGTTCAGTTGATTCAATGGAGTTGATCAACGCCTGTTATATAGAAACTTCCCCATAACATATTTGATCCACATCTGTTTTAACTTGCGAAGCGTGTTTTGGAAGAGAAGCCTCACAATTTTACTCAAAATATGCCTGACATCGTTTTTGCCGAAAAACTTAATCTTAGTTTCATCTGTACATAGGTCCAAAAATTAAAATCTTTCTCCAAACGATCGTGGATATACTTCAGCTGGACTTTTAAATGAATGTTTTTTAATAAAGATGTCTTTCTTGGATGGCGTCCATAATGAAGATTGTGTTATACATACTTCTAGTTAAAAAGTTTCATTATGTAAATTTATGTAATTGTAATATATATTTATTTGTAATGTATATATTTATGTAATTGTGTATCTATTTGTCTTATATTTGTAATGTTTATTTGTAATGTAATATATATTTATTTGTAATGTATATATTTATGTAATATCAAAACAACAATCTCCGACTCCTTTAGTGATTACCCATAATACAACCAACTAACCTACTCCCACACAACCAACTAACTTGCTACCAATACTTATTTAAGTTTAAATTTCCCCAATTTTAGGCAGTTTACCTCCAACCCCTTAACGCGCTCCTACTGTAATTAATTTGCTCTAGATTTTGTGTAAGTAGTTAATTAATGTGCGCTATTTTTTGTGTGATTATTCGGTGCACTACCACTGCAATGTAAGTCTCTTATAGTTGTCAAATTTGGCGCCTATGTACCTTAGACCTCTCTCTCAACGTGTGATAAGTATTATTAAGATTTTTTATTCGTATGTATTGTATAACCTGTATATTTGTAAATATGATATTCATGTTTCTCCAAACCTCACATTTATTTATAACTTTAATTAAGTAAAAGGAGAACTGCCAAATTACAAGCTTTAACTTACTATTTAAACTGCTCTCATTATTGCTGATAATAATAACTATAATAATAACCTTATTACATTAATTTTCTATATTTTCTTTGTTTTTCCTTTACCAATACTAGGCTATGATATATATGAAGGAAAACTCTAGGATTATAAATAATCTTATAAGATTGATTGGCATAATTTTAACTCCGATTTAAGCAATTAATGTAACTTATCATTGTTACTTGACTGTTTGTACACATTTTGGGTTTCTTAAGACTAGCATAGAGTCCAGCTTAGCCTATAATTGGCGTTCTGTAACTTCGTGTTCATAACGAGGTTCTTATTATTTTCTTTAGTGTTGTGGGACTTAACCCTGCCCTTAACAACTGGGTTTAAAGTAACATCGAAGCGTACTTCTCCAAACTGATTGTTCATCTCGGTTCTATTCATCCTTGGGTTATTAACATATCTAAGGATCCTCCGAGGCTTGTGGAATGGAATCTTCCAAGGTCAATCCGAACGAGGGAGATTTGCAGTTGTCCCACTGTAGATTTAGCAACATTTAGTTCTTCAGAAATCTCCTTGTAGCTCTTCCTAGATTTGATTGTCATAATTATTCTCGATTTGACGTCGGAAGACGGGTCACAACCGTCTGCCATGATGCCAAAGAAAGAGTTGTTCGAACCTTCAAGACAATTTCTGAATAATCCGAATTATAAATAGGTCATAGAAACTACTCATTTGACTTCGAAACTGCCTCATAGTTTGACCCAAATAAATTAAACATTGTGTCAGCTATTTGACCAACATCAACGAAAAACAAGGAAACTTGAACAAGCAACTACAAGGAGCAAGTATAACTCTTGTTGATGCCCAAATAATATTTCTGCAAGAAATTTCAGTCAATTCTATTGGTTTAATAAATATGAGATAACTGACACTGCTACCGATGCAATTTTTGACCATTTGAAAATGTTAATAAAGGACTTTAATGTCAGATTTGGTGATTTAAAGGCAATGAATTTTACCTCTTGGTTAACTCAACCATTGCTAGGGGATGTTTATGGTGTTCTAATGCAACACCAAAAAAAGAGATATCAGAATTGTAACATGATGAATCAGTGAATAAGTTGTTAAAAATAAAAGATGCCATTATGTGGGTATGTGACGAGGTTGAAAGGAAATACCCTAAGACTGCCCTATTAGCGATGGAAACTGATGATTCATTTTCCTCATACAATAACTAGTGAACTCAAAAGTAGAAGGTAACAAATATAAACCTTCCTATAAAGTGAATATAATCGCTGGGTGTCGCTCTAAACTAGGCTACCCCACCTTACGGTCTAAAACGTCCGAAAAACTGTAAATTCTTGGATTAATGCCTGAATAATTTGTTAATACTTTTATTAATCGAAATTATTTGCCTCTTAATTTCTATCCTTTTTTAAGACTGATTTATCAGCTGCGACAAGAGCCCAAACTGATTCAAAGATATGTTTCGACTAAGGCTCAAATGCCAAAACTGATCCAGAAACGACAAGATTGAGACTCAAATGGCGAAACATATTAAAAGACACGTCTAGGCTAAGGTTCAAATGGCCAAACTGATTCAGAGACACGTCTAAACTAAAACTCAATTGACAAAACTAATTATAAGACAAGTCTAGACTAAAGCATAAATCACCACTTGTACTCTTACGCCCCCCAAAATTGTAAAACTAAAAACAGCCATCTCATATTCCGCTAATCTAAGGGAAAATACCAAATAATGGACTAGGCTAGCAGTTTGCATTTACTAGGTGACAAAAATTATACAAGTTTATGCCCTACATTAACGGTAGGCTGGTAAAAGGGCAATTGCCATGGGCTAACAAACTAAAGGTCTTTTTGTGACGCGTCCCTCACCTGCTTGGGCATTACGTTTGTTTTTGCGAACTTGGTTATCCCTGTAAAAAATATAATTACCTGGCAATGGCTTCGCCACTCCTCCCTACGGAGGGGGGAGCTTGCGCTTTGCTACTAAGACTAAAATTTAAAACCTAAAAAAAAGCAGCCATGGTTAAATTTTTATAAATTTTCTGAACTTCGCCAATTTTAAAAAGGAACTCTCAACTAAATTTCCCCTCTTTCAAAATATGACGTTGCTAAAATATAGTTATAGAAGAAGATATATAAAAATAAATTTTCGAAACTTCACCATTTGTAATCCTTTGGGTTTTAAAAATTCAAAGAATTTTGATACTTATATTTATTTCTGAACTTTACCATTTTGTTTTTTGATATTATAAAATAATTATTAAAAGTAACTTTGATAAAAAAACCTAAGTCATAACCAAACTAAGATGAAATTATTATTCAAATACCTTTTTTCAAAAAGATCCCCTTCTTGAATTATAGAGTTAGTGATGATGATGATTGGAATTTATAACAGCCCTGACTGCCTTACTAGTTTTCCCATGGGCAAAAATTTATATTGACAACATGGCTGTCATTTTCAAAATAAAAAGATGCAAAATCTCATGGGAACTAATTCCTAGCCTCAATGTTAAAACCACCTTAAAAATTTCCTGCTCTTTGCAAAAGTTCTAAGAACTTCAAGTATATCGGAACGTCCAAAAGCCTGGTTGACTGGGTGACCAGGACGCTGGCGCGAATATAGTGTTAGCCCTGCCGAAGGGCCTACCTTGAGGGGTAGATAAGGCTCTCCGTATAGATACCGATACAGTCAGCCTCTACTGGGACCCAGCGACGAATTTTGGAAGTCCCAGAGAGATGTACTTGTAGGTTCACAGCCACTGGCCTACTTTCTTTTGTGGTTAAAATCACCCAAGATCCATAGTTGCACGTGTACATAAACTCCGTATGTATAACAATTCCGCCTACACAAACATCAAAATTAACGGTCACCCCCGCCACGTGGCTTTCTTGTAACAGAAAAATTCAAATGTTTTTGTAACGATCCTTCCACGTGGTAACTTCAAAATTGATGTATAACTTTGTAAAACTGTATAACGTATCTCTTTATTAGCTATGTATAACTTTTAAATTTAAATTTCCACGTAGGTCCGCCAAGAAGAGCTGCGGGTGTGATTCAAATCATACCGTAACATGCGCTTATAGCGCATACTCGTATATGCGTATTGCTTCTCTCTGAGGGTCGCCTCACACCCGGCCAACCACTTATGATGCGAACGGCTCGTAAAAAGATCAGATGTTCGAGGAATGGTACTCAATCCCACGGCGATGAGGTTTCCGTAGAACTCAATGGCATCAACAACAGAACTAAACTCCTCAAGTGGGTTTCAGAAGTCAGTCTTTTCTTAAACTAGGGCCACCACACCCGTTACAAATACGACCGAGGTGGTTTCTCGGATGGCAGATGTCCTGAAAATGTTATTCGGATAGGAAAGTGGCAACTACCAAGAAGATCATCGACCACCTCCCACCTAAAATAAGGCTGTACCTCTGAAGAACATAATGGCAGATCGAGACAAGAAAATGAAGCAGTTTGGGCAGTGATGCGAAGCCTTAATACCTTAAGGGTGGTTAGAGGGAACGCGCCCACTTCCTAGCCTCCTGTAGATAGCTAATAGGGAATGGTAAGAGACAAACCTTCGAAACTCCTCCTAGTTACCTCGAAGTCCATGGCAATTCGTACGAAGGAAAATGTATTTCAGGCTTAAGTCGAAGGAGACGATGGGTGTTCTTGAAACAGAAGACCCTGGGCAGAACTCGTAGGGATTTTGGCCGACGAAGGCGACGAAGGCCCCGTTGCCACCGAGAACTTATTATTGGAGGTTATTCTCACACGGCGAGTCTTTTACTCTGCCTGGGGGTCAGGGCTCCTTCGTTTTTTGAAGGGTCCCGAGTCTCCGAGGTGTCCCATCCAGCCTTTGACATGGGCGAGGGTGGCCATGCTCTCTTAGTGATGTTATTTTAATAGGGAAAAAGACTGTCTTACAACCACCTTTGGGGCGGGGGGAGGGGGCTTTCGTGAGTTAGACGACTCAATGTAGGCGCGCGACCGCTTCACCTTACGAGGAGTGGTCACTTGGGAGTGGGGAGTCCTAATTTAAGCCTGGATGGAGTGTCAGCACTTTGAGCCCCCAAACTAAACCAGGGTGGCACCAGCAGGAAGTAGAGGTCGCAGAAGGGTTTCGAATGAACATCAGGACTTATCTCTCTCTTTCTCTCCCTAGAAGATACGAGCTACATTATTTCGATGAAGCAAGGTGTGGCTCGTCGCAATTCACACATTTGCCGAAAATAACAGACTGGTCATGCAAGGCTTCTGTGCGGATCACCTAGATTTCGGGTTGACCTGAGTTGGCTCGTCTACCAAAGTGATTCGTATGGCCGAAGCGTAGGCAGTAGTAACATATCAGTGACCTAGGCATTTATGCCCTGACGCGGTAGCGATACCATCCAACATGCACCGACTCAGGAAACCTGTCACGGTCGAAGGTGAGGAAGATGTAGGTTAGGGGGTATCATCCAGGCTCCTTCCTGTTTCCTCATCAGACATTTGACCTTGACCGATCCATGGTGGGCCAGCTCTTTTGTAATATCCTCTACGGGGTAGTCCATGATTTATCTCAAGTAAACTAATACTTTTACCAAATTAATTTTTTAATCCGGTGCTTACCTGCACAGGCGAGTTAAGTGCCAGGAGGGCACTTATCTTAGACAGCTTCGCATGGTCAGCCGCATTTATCAAAAGGGTCTCTTCTGAGAAACGTGTGACCTTCGTCTCTCTACCAAGTATTATAGTTAAAGCCTAACACTGATGGGACATGTGTGCTTAGCACATCATCTTTATATCAGTCGAACGAGATACAAGAAATCGCTTTGAGCTGGTAGCCTTGTACACATCCGGTAGCAGCTCAATGTGAGGTCCCCGAGGCTCCAATCACCCTGCTCTTGATTAAAGATTCTTATGACTTGGCTTGCCCATTCGAGGGCGCCACGAGGTCGGACGTATCATCCTTCGTCTGTTTTTCCCGCGAAATAGCAGGGGACCCATCCGCCCCCGAATGGAGAGGAACCCCTATTTTTCTTTTACTTTGATTTTACTTTTTCTTTTTTGAGAGAGGAGGGAGGGGAATAAATTCTGCGAAAGAGTAAGGGGAAAGGAGGGGGGGGGCTTGAGAAGTTGAGCTGATAGAGGGCAGCTCAGAAGAAGGTAGAGCGGAAGACACTTTAGTGTAATCATATGGTAATTGCCTCGTCCTCCCCGGCATATAGGAGGAAGAAGGGTGTGCTTTCCTTTAGCATGCGGACACATACCTCTCTTTTCCTCGTTTGTACCCATGGGTAACAGTAAATCAGAAAGGAGGATGCATGTAAAATAGATAATATAACCTCCCAATGCCTTGGGTGACTAAGGGAAATGTCTCCATAGGATAAGAAAATTCTTAAATGTGATCATTTACATATACTCTGCCTGTAGATTCGTGGTAACATGAGTCTTGACAACCGGCCTAGCCATAATAGGGATATTTTCCTGGGGCTTTGAACCATAAGGGATGGTACTGGCGTAGCCATCTTATATGTGCACTGGAAACGGTGAACAGAATCAACGGCCCAGCACACCCCGTATCTAATACCTCCCCTAGCAGGGGAACTTTCGGCCCTCGCAGCAGGTAGGGACCTCGTGGGATATCCTGCCATCGGGCTAGATTGTAGTAAGAGAACGAAAGTGCGCAGAGCCGCCACAACCCCTTTGGACAGTGAGAGCAAATGTTGAAAGGGGCTTGAAAAGGGTATGAAATAAAGAGGAGTGGAGATAGGCGGGTCCATTAATGAGTAGGATGGGTGATCAGCTATTATTATCATACCTCCTCTGAGTTTTGCCGGGGGGACGTTTAATCCCTCCAGGTACCATGTTTAGCGAAATAGATAGGGGACCCCTATGAGTCCCTAATTTTTCTCGGCTGCCAACGAGGGTATAACTGACGATAGTAGAAAAAGTAAAGTGGTTAGTCGTAGACTAAGGCTCAAATACCCAAACTAATCCAAGGGCACGTCTCTACCAAACCTCTATTGGCGAGTGAAGGAGAATCGCTTGTCCTGTGGGTACCGCGTGCCCCTCCCTATCCCAACTTCGGCATAAATAGTAACAATCAGGATTGATTTTCCCAAGCAACCAAATACCTCAACTAGTCTCCCCTACAAACTACTACAGCTGTAAATCTTCCGTGCATTCTCACTTCCCCCAACTTCACATCACTCTTTACACCTCCTTGTAAACTTTATATCGGAGATGCGCTTTTTTGTCCTCACCTAGTTTCAATATAATAATAGTAATAATAATAATAATTGAAGGAATATACATACTTTTATATGTAATCCTTAACTTACGTGTGTTTGTGCATGTGTGAGGAATCAAGAAAACTTCACGAGATTAAGAGGGTGAATGTTTAGATGCAAGATGGTGAAAAACATGTTTTGGAAAGTTAATATACTTAAAAGGACGCAATAAATACGATAATGTTTGTCTGTCCAACTCTTTCAGATTAATCTTCCCAAACTGGTTTCTTTAATTTCTGCTTTGTTTTCATTATTATTATTTTCTTCGTCCTATTCTTCTTATTATATTCGTACTATTTGTCATGATTCCTAAAACCGTTTTTTTTTTCTTTTTTATTGATACTTCCATCGCATTTGTGCTTTTTTTTCGTTTGCCGATTACACCGGTCAATCCCCCCTTTTGCTGACTTATGTTTTGTGGTTGTGTTTAACTAATTTTGACGTGCTGATTTCAAATATGGCATCCATTTTTTGGTAACACATTAGGTTTTTATTCTACAGCATATTCCTATTTTACGACGTACTGCATGTATTTACTCAGTGAGAATAGTTTCCTAAGTGTTGTAGCTTCAAACCATAACTTAAAATGTCAACAGAATTTGAAAAGATAAATGCATTGTAAGATAACATCACCTATTACTAAATATATACAGGTTATTTATCTAATATTATGGAGAAAACACAAGCAATCGTACACATACCTATACATTCATGGAAGAAATTTTCACTTGCGAGAGTGTCTGGAGTGTCTGGAGTGTTTGATGTCTACACAGTCTCGTTGAATACTCCAACAGTAGTCTGCCATCATGTTTGTGTTCCATCGGCCTTGCCATCTCTCCTCCATAATCTTGATGAAAACGCTCTCCGTGTTTATCACTCACATTGCCAAGATTAGCAGGAAATTAATCAAGTTGGCTCTTGAAGAAATGAACCTTTATGCTCATGTTGTAGCCTAAACGATGAAAGCTATCAATTAATGTATCTACCAAATCCTTGTAGTTAGCAGCCTTTTTGTTTCAAAGAAATCCTTTCACAACAGCCACAAATGAATACCATGCTTCTTTTTCTATGTCAGTCATCGAACTCGAGTAGTTTTGTTTTTCCATTAACTTTCTAACTTGTGGCCCATCAAAAACTCCAGCCTTTATTTTATCAGTCATCCTCCACAAATTGTTTCATCAGACCTAGTTTAATATGAAGGGGTGGGAAGATGATTTTCTCTCGCTCAAAAGTGGTTGGTGTATAATATTCTTCTCCCCAACAGTCAAACTTTCGCTAACTGGCCAGGGTTTCTGTTCCCAATGTTTGTTTTTGGCTCGGCTGTCCCATAAACACAGGAAACACAGATATTTTGTATAGCTTCCTTGTTAGCCAAGTAAAAAAGTAACCATTTTCAGATCCACACATGATCCATTTATGTTCATCATATTTGAGTAAATCTAATACAGATCTTATGTGGTTATGCTTCTCTATTAAATGCACAGTGACCTATAGGAATCACACCGAACAAGTTTACATTATGGAGTAACGTACGTTTTAGACTCTTCTTTTAACTATTATAAAAAGTCTCCATTCACTTGGATCATACTCTGAAACACCCATCGCGTTTACCAGTCCGCTACGTCACAACAGTAAACAAAATATTCTTCAGTTTTAAATAATGGCAAGAGATCTCTCTCCCTGTTCCGATAAAAAGTTACATATGTTTTTTCCTGCAACAATTTTTCTCTTTAAGTCTGGAAGCTAACACTTCTGCTAACTCCTTTGACAGGCCTAGGTCTCTAACTAAATCATTCAGTTCTAATTAGCTTAAGTTTCCACGTTCTTGGGTCGATATATGTACACAATCAAGTTCAATGCTTACATCAGATTCGCGTATATCACTTACATCATCCAGTGAAGGAAGTTCCTTGGATACAGGTACTGGATTTTCATCTGAATGAAGCACTGGACGAATTGCTGAATCAAGATTGGGGACTTATTTTATGTCGCGTTTTCTTGTTATAACCAGAAGTCTTTGTGAGAAAAAGGTAGCAATCGCTTACTTGGTTTATTGGCTTCCGCCCCACCATAGGAATGCCAAATCATAGTTGTTTCCTTGTGCCCTGTGTCCATTGGCATAGATTTTCTACACATGGTTTACAAACATTGCGCTGGGCCCACGGTTTATCCTGATCATCTAATTGCATCTTAAAGTAAGCCAAGTATGCTCTTTTCACAAATATATTAATGTTCATTCTTTAAGTTGGTGCAGTAAAACAACCACATATATAGCAAAACGAGTCAGTGGAATTCAAACATGTCCTTCGTAATGAGGCCATACTACTGAATGTTATTTCATAAAACAAATCTGAAAAAAACACAATTATATTATACACGATTGCTTTATATCTAGATGTGCATAAAGAGAAGTATAAATGCATAGATAAAATAAAATAAGAAGAATACCAAACGCCTGCACTTCCGTTCACTTGGTCGTAAGATAGCTTGCTACTATGAGTGGAACCAATATGGACCAGTCCTTAAATAAAAAAACTTGACGTGATAGAAGAGAAGTATTGCCATTTTTTAAACTCAGTGACCCTGAATTTCCCAAGAACAGGTCTCAAACTTAAGTCAGCAGAAAAAAAAGTTAAAATTTGTTGACCAGTGTTATTTTCATTATTATTTTCTTCTTATTCGTTTGATTTGTTCTTGTTACTTTCATCGAATTTTCTTGACTTATCTTGCGTTTACTGTTATTTGTTAAATATTTTTGCCACATATTTGCTATTTTTTTGTCGTTGCTTGCATCGTGTGACCATTATTTATTTTTAGTCATTTAGGTGATTTTCGTTTATTTTGTTCTTTATTCTTCTTTCGTCTTTTTTTGTGCAGATTTTCTCCGATCTTTGCTATAAAGTATTTTCAGTTTCGCATTTCCTGATGGATTTATTATAGGCAATTATTCATTATATACTGATTCTCATTCAGTAATTATATATTCTCAATATCACTAAATATATATTTATTCTCATTCAATATATACTCATCTTCATTCAATATTTATATATCTATACTCATTTTCATTCAATAATTATATATACTCATTTTTATTCAACACATTATATATACTGATTTTCATCAATACTTATATATTCTCATTCAAAATTTATATACTCATTCTCATTCAATATTTATATATCTATACTCATTTTCATTCAATAATTATATATACTCATTTTTATTCAACAGATTATATATACTAATTTTCATCAATACTTATATATTCTCATTCAAAATTTATATACTCATTTTCATTCAATATACAGTACTGACGGAATTATTGTGGATTTTTCCAAAAACATGACTTTTTTTTCTACAAAAAAGGCAATGAAACCAATTTCATTGATTGAAATGGATTTATTTTATGCATCAACACCGAGCAACTATTTAACTTTGTTTTCAAGAGTCTTAGGTTACTTTGTAAGTATTATTGGTAACACTGAAGGAAAAACACTGCATTGGACCATTTCACTGAAGTCACAGACAGTTGTGTGTGGCTTTAGAGTGCAAATAGGATGTTTTCTGTTGCTATATTAACATGTAGATGTTAACAATATTGTTTTTGTGTGTTTCATATAGTTTATTAGTTATTTTGATAGTTTGATTGTGTGTGTTTCAGGTAATCTTTTCGCTATAAATGAATTAAACCTCGAAAAATTGGACAAATAAACGTTTTACTGAAATAAACTAAATTAAAATAGAAAGAAATAGCAAAACAAAGCTAAGGTGTTTCCATTCAAACAGTCAGTGTTATTTAGAAAAAAAACGATAACGGTGGGTAAAATGTGGTCGAAAACTAAAAACAACTCAAAGAACAGATAGAAAATTAATACAACAGGCTCTTAAGAACAGAAGAACAGGAAAATTTCTATTGAGATGGCAGCCTTGCACAGAGAACAGTGAATGAGAGGCTTTTGGAGGCTGGATTGAAATCATATCGCCCGAGAAAGAAGCCTCGACTCACGGAAACAATGGTGAAGGCACGCTTTTCCTGGGCAAAGAATCTCCTTGAGTGGACTTCAGAACAATAAGAAAAGTTAAGGATAAGACATCTAGCTAACCAATTACCTGTAATTTATAAAAAAAAGCATTAATACCTACTAACTTTAACAGTGCCGCATTTTTGTAAGGGCTCCAATCTTTTCAAACTATAAAGTTTATTTGATGATTCTTTACTTCAATGGTTTTTCCAATACTTCTATGGCTGTTCAACTATTTGTTGTATTTTCTAATATTACAGGTAGTTTTCTCTGACTAATCAACCATTGTAGTGCTAGGGAGATGCCCACGTGTAGACTCTAAAGAAGGTGGCCTGGAGAGGAATTTACGGCTGAATGTCAGAGGAAAACAGTAGAATTTCCAACATAAATCATCGTGTGGGGAGCCATTTCGGTGCATGGAACAAGTCGTTTGCACATTGTTGAGAAAACTATGAACAAATAAAAGTATATAGAAGTTCTTAAAGGTCGTTTACTACCTCAAATAAGGGAATGGTATGGCGACAGACCTTAGATATTCCAACAAGATTCGGCCCCATGTCATACAGTAAAATTAGTGAAGGCATGGTGTGAACAAAATTAAGTTCAGCCGCTTCCATAGCTAGGACATGCATCCGATTGAGAGTTTATGGTGTGCGTTGAAAGATGAAGTACACACAGAGCCCATTACGACCAAGCAGCAGCTCATTTATGGTCTCATTGGAGTTTGGGTCCGATCTAAGCGAATCCAGGAAATGTGCAAAACATTGATCAATGCCATGTCAAGATGTGTTAAAGCACTCATGGGTGCGATGGGTGGCTAAACTGCTTACCAATGAATGTAGAAGACTTAACACTGTGTTAATGTGTCAAAATAAATCTATTTGTCATCAATAAAATTATTTTTATTATCATTCTGGTAGAAAAATGTCAATTTTTTGAAAAATCCATAATAATTCCGCCAGTATTGTATACTCATTATCATTTAATACTTATATATACTCAATCTCATTTAATACTTCTATACTCATTCTCATTCAATATTTATATACTCATCATCATTCAAAATATACTTATTTTCACTCAATACATATATCTGCTCATTCTCATTCAATAATTATATCAATCATTATAATTCAATACTTCTATACACATTCAATAATTGTATACTCATTATCATTCAGTATATATTCATTTTCATAAAAATTTATATTTACTCATTCTCATCTGATATATACTCATTTTAATTCAATAATTATATATACTCATTATCATTCAATACTTATACATATTCATTCTTATTCAATAAGAACTCATTTAAAATTAACTTATATATACTCATTCTCATTCATTATATGCTCACTAATTTAATAGCTTTATAGCCATTCTCATCAATATATATTTATTTTCATTCAATACTTATATATACTCTTTCAAATTTATATACTCATTCTCTTTCAAGCATGCGCGCCAGGCGAGACTTGAAGGCCACGCGCACGTTGCGGACGAAGTCCATCCTCATGCCGGTCCACACGCGATTGACGGAGGACTTCAGCTCGTCGATGTTGCTGTGGCGGACCTTGTATACCTTACCCTCGACATGCGCCCACACGATGTAGTCGAGGAGATTGAGGTCAGGCGACTGTGGCGATTAAAAGTCCTTCGACCAGAAGTTCATGTTCAACCCCGACCATTCTTGCACGGTCTTGGGCGTATGGGCCGGGGCAGGGTCCTGTTGAAAGACTTGGCCCAACTTCTTCGTGATCGTTCTCACCTAGTGCAGCTCTTTCTTGGTCAAGATGTCCCTCTAATTGGTTCCAGTGAGCCTTTAACAGGCTAGGAACCACACCGGCGGCATCTTCTCATTATTCGAAGCTACAAGGCCGAACTTCATCACAGAGGCTGGGTGCTTTGTCCTGGACACGTAGCGGACCTCGGAGACGTCCTGGCAGAAGCATACGACGCGCTCCCTATACTTGTTGATGACCGGATCGACCTTGAAGGTTTTTTTCATTGGCAAAAAATGAAAATTCAATTGCTATGACTCTTCAAATTGTTGATGCGACGGTGACCGCGCTTCCGAGGTTGTGTCGCATGCGGTCTGTAAGCAGATGCCTTTCCACGTACCTCTTTGGAGGCCTTGGCCACCATGGACACCGAGATATTCTTCTTCGCGAGCGTAGTCATTTTGAGCTTCTGAGTACTTTCGAAGGCCTTTCTCGAAGCCAAACGATTAAAAACTTGAGGTCAACCTGAGCGAGGTTGATTTTTGAGGTCTTCCCAGCTCTTGAGCCTCTTTGCGAGTCTGTGGACGGTTATCCGAATGACGTTGAGCCGCTGGAGGATGTCGTACTTGTTGTGGCCCGCGCTCGGGAGAACAGAGATCTTGATTATTTTCACTTCCATATCGGCACACAATGGAAAAGACGTTTTAATGACACATGCTTGAAAGGTACAAATTTAAGTTTGTTTGACGGAACTTTTCCTATCACACACGTACACCTCTCGAAAGATAAAAAAAACTAGTGTAAGAGATCTTTTGCATAAACCCGGTAATGGTATTATGGTTACCGTTTCCAAGAAAATTCCGCAATTTAATGTTGGAATTCTCTTTCGTGGCTCTGTAAGTCCCGATCAAGTGTTACCAATTTGATTGTCTTATTGTAAGCGTGTGCCATGGCATTAAATTTAGACGAAACGCACGAATCAATATTGTATCAGGAACCTATTGTCAATCTATTTTAAGTCTAATATTTTTATCGATAGAGATAATTACGTGAGATACACTCATGGCCACAGAGGTGATCACGGATGTGTTTTACACCCTTAAAATAGCTGACCGAAATCAAGCGGAAGCCGCGACTAAAACACGACCAAACACAACCACTTCTCCTATAATATCGCATTAGCCGACCATAACTCGTCCTTGATTTCATTACGGCTTTGGCACAACTTGAGAGCAAGAAAATGAAGAGTGAGCTTAAATTTTATGCTAACAGACATTTGTGTAACAAACACGGTATTTTTTCAGCACAGAAATGTGCATAAATACACAGAGTGGGCAAAAGAGTGTGGGATGTCATTAGTATGATTGATTCGTGTTCAGTAAGGGAGACTGCTGCGGGGTGTATTTGTTGTGAAAGCTGCAAAGCACAAGGCTGAATGTTGGAAATATGTGAAACGCGCAGGGGAGAGAAAGAATGAGGTGTACTTGTAAATTCATATAGTGCAGATGAGAATTTCAGGGAGATGCGGATGATTGCATGGTAAGAGGCGAGAAAAGTGAAACGTGTGATTAACGAGAGCAAGAAATGAACAAATGAAGAATTTGGAAAGATAAATGAGCATCCTGATTGCAACGAGAAGGTATTCTGGAAAGAAGTGAGAAAGGTGAGAAATGGTGTGAACATCAAGGGCCATTTCGGAATGGAACTTATGAGTAATGAGGAAGCCAAAAGTGGATTGCGAGAGCATGTTGGCGAATTTTATATTATGAAAGTGTGAATTGACTGGCTTTCTAGGTGCAAAATAGAGTGCCTTATCACTAGATTGTGTTGTTAGAAATAAAAATTGAAAGGGATCCAAATTTCATAATATATTTATTAAGGTAGTGAGTTCCTCTTGTTATCATTTAGGACTGCCACAATGAGTAATGTATACCTTTTTCTTTCAGACTATAAAATTATTGTTCGTATCATCTTCAGTATTCACCCTTATGGTATTCCCATCTATATCTCACATTAGACATGTTTTATTCTATAAGTTTCATAAAGGAATTAATGCAAGTAAAGCGGCAAAGTCCATTCAGAGCACTTATGCGGATAATACAGTAAATGAACGTAGTTGCAGGAGGTGGTTTTCACCTTTCTGAAGCGGGGATTTCGGTCTAAAAGACAGACCAAAAGAAAGTCGTCCAAAAGAACTTTATTCCGAAGAGTTGGAGGCTTTGTTGACAACAAATTCTGCTACAACTTCTACCGGAACTCGCAGAACAATTTAACGCAATCCATACGACTGTCCTACGCCAACTGAAAAGGATTGGAAAGGTTCCAGTGATTTGAAATGGGTCCCGCAAGAACTGTCCACAGCGAATCTGCAACAACGTGTGGCTTACTGTAAGTCATTGGTTTCACGACACCTTCAGGCACCATTATTGGGCAGGTTTGTTACTGGTGATGATAAGTGTGTCATTTATCATAACGTTAGACGTCGCTGTTCGTGGATCATTCGAGGAAGCAGAATTTCTGAACAACCGAGAGGAGGACTTCATCCCTAAAAGATTATGTTGAATGTATGGCGGGATTTTGAAAGAATTGTCCATTACGAACTGTTAGACAACATTCAAACAATTAATAGTAATCTCTACTGCAATCAACTTCGTCGTTTGAAGGCCACTTTAGGCCAAGGGCATCTTGGTCAACAGAAAGGGTGTCATTCTCATGATATTAACATTAAGCGAGCCGTTGCATGAGGTATGTTTTTGAGAGCACTTAGGATATGTGACCCTTGCTTTCTAGAAGAAGAGATTACATATATAATCTGCAGGTTTCATTGAATTAAATTATCCCCTCCACGTGAT